>JACATO010000119.1:1280000-1937500 GCA_018389105.1 Nautilus pompilius
CCAGAAATTCTGTTATAGTTTGGCTAAATGACTCTTTTGATAATTGGCATGTCTCTACATTAAAAGAATCATTATTTTAAATCCATCACACGTCAAATTCTGGATTTTATCTAATATGGATTATATTAACTTTATTATGCATTGTTTTACAATAATAATATACTATAAGTCTTTTGTAAAGGTTATGTAGTTATTTATTATTTATTTATGTACTATTTAATTTTTCAAGGTAATTTCAAGTATGTCATTTGATGATGGAACAGATGAAAGTATTCGGATGAAAGTTGGATATAATGGGTAAGGTTACTTAAAATGTATTTGAATGGCAATGTAGAGAGGCAATGAAAACAGTGTTTGTCAGCTTTATAATGAAAGTGTAGACTTGTTTATTCCTAGAATTACAAGTAAAAACATTCAGTGTAAGGAAAGCCTTTAACAGAAAGAATGTTCTTTTCAAGAAGTACTTGCAGTGTTGTAAACTTAACATTGATTATGTTGCCAATATTGAAGTTAGAAATACTGAAACCGAAAAAGTAAAACAACAAGCTATGATAAACTATGAAAAACATCTTGTGTTGTTTTAAGGTAAACTTAAGACTTTTTTACAAATATATTAGTAGAAAACAAAAGGTCAAAGCGGAACTTTTACTGAAAATGACTGAGACTGCATTATGCTTCTCAAAATTTCTCCACTTGTTATTTTCTTATTGTAAAAACTGAAGACATTACCTTTGAGTTCAGGTTGCAAAATGTACGATCTTGATGTAAATTACTGTACTGTTGTAAATAAATTGTCAAACTTGAAAGCAGTAAGCTCTCCTGGTGAAGATAAAGTCCACCCTAAAGTTTTGAAAGAATCTTCAACAACCTTGGCATACCCCTTGACAAAGTTGTTTAGACTGTGTTTAGAAACTGGAATTTTACTGTTCTATAATGACCCCCATCTTTAAAAATGGATTAAGAAATAATGTAGGAAACTTTAGATCAATAAGCTTGGCAAGTGTACTATGCAGAATATTAGAGTCTCTGCATAGACAGATTAGTTGCTCATATGAATGCTCAAAATTTGTTCAATGCAACAGATTTATTAAAGGGAAGTCTTATTTAGCAAATTTGTTGGAGTCATTTGAATGCATTATGGAAACTTGATAGTGACAAGAGTGTTGACATTTAATAGTGTTCCTCATGGTAGAGTAGTTTCAAAGCTGTGTGAGATGCTATTAATGAAGGGAAGCTTGTAAAGTTTAATATATATATGTACATGACCTGAAATAATGTGTATGTTACACACCAACACTTAAGAAGCATATTACTAATTTCTGGTGACAATTACTTATTTTTTATTAGATCAGTTGCACATTTTTAGAAACTCTCAATTAAAAAAGCCATTTCCATCACTAAGAATTTGCAGAAGGCTTGTAATGTTTTTCATTCTTGTGTGAAAACTTGAGTTTTAAGCAAACATGGAAGTATCCTGTGACTGCAATACAGTGGTAAAAGCAACAAACATTTTTAAATACCAGAAAAGCTGTGTTTTCAGATTGCTGGAAGCCATCAACCAGTCTTTTGGTTCTATTTGTTCTTATTGCATTACTTGTTGATCAGTGTGAATATAACCAGTGAAAGGGGAGTACAGCTTGTTTATTCAGTCTCTTGCTCTTTTTTTAGCTCCATTCCTCTTTGTTTTAAAGTTTATTCTCTAAAGTTCACATCTGTTAACCTGGTTTGACTAAAGTTTAAACTGCTAGTAGCAATGTATTCTTTTCATTAGGTACATTTTCAAAATGCAATTGTAGCTTTGCACCACTGGTCTAGTTAGATTTTTAAATGCATTTATTTATATATTAAAATAGAAAATCTAGTAAAGTAGACTCAAAAAGATATTCCTTTCCTCCCTATTATATCACAAAAATGCCCATATAATACCTATATATTATCAATATTTTCCAAATAGTTGCTACATTTATTAAGTCTATAAAATACATTTTTATATGGAGTTTAGAATCTTGGTAATTTCAAAGTTTATAACATGCTTTTATAATCTAAACTATTCATCATTTTTCATTGTTTTCTATCTGGTTTAATGGAACTTAGTGATCTTTGGAATTAAAAATAAACTTAAAATATATTTAAAGTGTGTTTCTCAATCACTGATATGGCAGGTATAATAATTAAGAATGTCTGACTATATCTAGTGCAAATTATTTTAACCAAAAGTTAATTTTTCTCCGTTGTGTTGAATTAATGATTAAATTGGCTACTATTAACATTTTTATTTTGCAGAGATATTCTGGTAACTAGTATTTCCAGTAACATTATTTTTGATGATCTTGGCAAAGAGATAAAGGAAATTTGTAAATTTGATGCTGAACAACTATTCACTATGAAGTGGGTGGATGAGGAAGGTAAGAAGACTTCATTCAAATTTCAGAATCTTATGCATTTAGATTTTATATTCCAAACATATTGAGCATGTTTTTTTTTTATTTAATGATGAAATTGTCACTGAAATAGTTGTGAGACTGCAGAAGAGATTTACTAAATAGATTCCAAAAAAATAGGTGGATATCAAGATTTTAATCTGTTAAAGCTTACATCTACTTTAGATATTTAGACTCATAAAATGGCCGTCTACCATTAACTTACCATTTTTTGCAAAGAATCTTCAACAACTTGACATTTTTTTTAGAATTAATGTACCTATTGAAATAAATAAACTTTCTAACAACAACAACGTTTTTGTTTTTTCTAAAAATATTCTACACTTTGCTGAATATTGATAATCTATGCAGAATGTTGGCTCATTAAAAGAATAATCACTTTCAATAAAAAAAAACCAAGTTATTTTATCTAAATTATATATTGTATCAGCCAGAAAACCATTCCTTTTTATTTTATGAAAATACTAGAGTTTATTACAGAGTAGTAGACTCCTTGTATTTAATTAATTTTTCTAATGGTAGACTTGGGACATTCAGTCTTGGAATTTAAACCATTCTTTTTTATTTTATGAAAATACTAGAGTTTATTACAGAGTAGTAGACTCCTTGTATTTAATTAATATTTCTAATGGTAGACTTGGGACATTCAGTCTTGGAATTTTATGCATCAGTCATACTTTAAACTATAAGTAAAAATGCATGGATATTATGCAACCTTTAAAATGTAATTTAACATGCACTAAACTGAAAAAAATGATATTTTTTGTCTTTCCTTTTTGATAAAAAAACAATTAAATTTCAAATTCAGTATATAATTGGCATTATAAGAACAGTTTTTTAATAGGGTGCATCTAGGTTTAATTTTTATTCACCAAATGAGGAACACAAACTCCTCTTCATGAAACACAACTTTTATCAAAGAAATATGTAAATTACAAATAAATTTTATGGTGTAAATGAAACAAGCAGGACCAAATTAGGAAACAAGATGGAATTCTAACAAAGCATATAACGAAAATTAATCTGAGATGTGTTAGGAATGTGGTCATCGCTGGTGGCAATACTTGACTTATAGTAGCTCTGCATGCTGCTTATAACCCTATCAATGATAGCAGTAGGCAGTTAAATTTATTTAGAGAAGTTTGCAGTTCTTGGAGGGTGTTGGAGGGAGGCAACAGGTTTTCCTAGATCATCTCAAGGAATCTCAATAGGAATTAGCTCAGGAGCACATGCTGGACATATCTTACTTGTAATGGTTTGGTCTTGAAGATGTTGATTGATTAGATGTGCTTTTATGTGGACAAGTATCATTGTGCATTAAAATGAAGTTGTCTCAAATTCCACCTGCATGTATTCCGACATATGGTTCTAATCCAGAATGTCGCTTTTATATATCTCCTGTAGTCGGGGTACCTGGCTGACATACATCCAGGTCAGTATGCCCACCAAATGAAATTCCTGCCTAGACCATCACACCTGCACCACAGTAGTGGTCCCTTTCCATGATGTTTGTAGGCTGGTTGCTGTTCCACATTCCCTCCAGATGAGTATGTGCTGTGAGTCACATTAAAGGCTAAATTTTGACACAAAGAGAAAATGGCTACAATCATGTATTATCCAAGCAACATGCTGGTGACATCAATTCATTCACTCCTGTTTTTGGTGATAGTTCAAAGAGATACATACCATTGGTCATCTTGCAGCCTTTCATGTAGTTTCCTGTATATGGTTGAGGCTGATACCAAACCACTCCCCTGTGTCTTCAGAGATCAGGAGAAAATTAGGTCAATGTCAAAGTTCTGATTTGTTGATCTAAGTGACCTTGTGAATATCTCCATGTACTTGAAATTGTCTCCATAGCTAAGCAACCACACTTCTGTTCTCATTTAGCTATTTCACTACTTGGTTCTGTGATAATTCAGCCTCTATCCTACCAGAACCTGTCTACCTTACAGAATCTCTTAAAAGAATATAGCTATCTATCCATTTGTAACATTACCCTTCAAAACAAATATCCTAAAAGTGCCAAAATTGATATGAACACAACCAGTTTTTACACCAAAGCTAATTTACATGCTTCTATGAAACTTATTTATATATTTCTTTGATGAAGAGTTGAACATTCTGTGAATTAAACTTTAACCATTTTTATTATATTTTTTGCTGCTTGTTTGTTGCTTAACCTTTGGAAAGTATTATAGTTGTACATCCCTGGCAATTGTTCATATTATTATACTGAAATAAATTATGATGGAATAATGTTTTGCATTATTTTAAAAAGTGAATAGAGGAACATATAGGTTTTGATTTGATTTGTTAAGTTTTTGATGTATCTTGATTTATTCAATGATGGATTATTGATGCTTATTTATGTAAATAAACACTGTAATTGCAGGTGATCCATGTATGCTATCTTCTCAGATAGAACTAAATGAAGCTATACGATTGTATGATCTAAATAAAGATTCTGAATTAACTATTCATGGTAAGTTCTATTTTTATATTATTTGAAAAATCAACTTCATTATGGAGAATCGAAAAGACCAATGCTATGGTTTTTGGTTTAGCTAAAATTATAAATTTTAAGTCATAAAATTGGTTACTTAGTTGTTTATTAGCTTTTACAAAAAGACTTTCATATATATATATATATATTTAAAAAGTTATTCTTTTCACTCCCCACATTTTTTTTTCCTTTTTAGCAAAAACGATCTAACAAATATTCTGTAAAACCAGCTTTAAATGCAGTTTTGGGTTGTTATTTTTATCAGTGTCACTCTTAATCTAAATGCATTATGGGAGGGGAAATTAAATAAAAATAAAGAGAAGTGATGTGGTAGCAAAGACATTTTTCCATGTTGATCATTGGAAGCTTAGGCTACCATAACTCTTATCATGTTGTTTGTAAGTAACTGCTAGAGAATGAATACCCTGAAAGGCACTACAGATCTGTCTATGCCAAAATAAAAACAACTTAGCTTAGAGACCAACCCACTCTCAAAATAAAAAAAAAAGTTGAAGATTTTATAACTTGTGGACTGCAACTTTGATTCATATTCCATACATATCCTGAATTTTTTTTAAAAAAAATTGTTTTAATTTATATTTTATTGATTATTTGCAATATATTGTTTATAAATGAACTCTGTTCTTTGGATGTTCTTTAAATCATATTTACTTCACCAAGTCTTAAAAGAGTTTTCTTTTTTGTTATTAGTATAATATATTATATATATTACAGCTAATTATTTGTCTATATTTTTACTTTAAGGGTTGAGCATAACATTTAAAAATTATTATTAACAGTTATGTATTTAAGCAATACTGATTATTACTGACATGCAGTGATTTTGGAGATAGAATCTTTTATTTGGATATTTGTTTGTCTTGAAACATTTGCACTTATAATGTACTGCCATAATAATTGGCTATCAGTTTTTATGACAGTATGTTACTTTGTTGTAGAAAACAGCACATAAAATAAGCAGTAGAGTGAAATTCTTTATATAAAGTATATGGCCAAACCACTTTTTGCAGCACACCCTGTTTGGCATTGAATCAGTCAGATTTTCTATCATGATCTAGTCTAGGTTCCCTCATGTCCTTTGATTTCATCATATTTGCAGGACATGGATAGGTTGCTATCAGCTGATGATCCAGGTGTTTGATTGGATTCATGTCAGGCTTTGGGCCAAACCAGGAAAGAAGTAAAATGTTTGATTTCTCTTCCAGACTGGTCGCATGAGAGATGTGGCATGTAGTGCCATTCTCTTGAAAATATGGGCACTGATTCTCATTATTTCTTGTTTGTACATTTGTAGATATGTCTATAAATTGGCAATGTACTGAGCAGAATTAAGCTCTCCACCATGCCAAATTGCAGCCCATACCATGACACACTTGCTGTTAACCATGGGCTGAAGACATTAGGGTTGAAGGTCTTCTTCATTAGATCTTTTCCAAACTCAAGTACAACCAACCCCCCCCCCCCTCCCACAGATTTGAACTGCTGAAGCTTGGACACATTTGAGAAGAGTATCTGTTGCCAGTACTTGATAGCCTTGTCAGATATTGCCTGAATTGATCTTTTAAAGTGTTTTCCAATTTGACAAAAGGCACTTATGTTCTGCTTACCGCCTGTAGCAGTTGGTAAACATAACATTGGATTATTTTTGGCTCATTTCTGTTGCACAGGCAATTCATAAATGATGTCAGCAGGAGAATCTTGAAAGTAATTTCAGAGCTGGCGAATAATGACACATTCTTCAAGTGATGTCAAGGCCTTTCAGGTTGTTTGGCCATAGCAGTAACATTTGCCTTGCTGAGCTTCATAACATGGCCACAGATCCATAAGGAATGTTGAGATATTTGGCAATTTTTCAATTACCCTGGCCACATTCTGAACACTCTAAACTATAACTTTGAGTAAATGAAGAAATAATTATTGCAGGATTTGCCTGTTTTCTGAGATGTCCAATATATACCCAATTTTAAAGAGTATAAATTTTTCCAAATTCATATGGCTGGGTGTATATAAACTGATAAATAAATACTATATTATGAAAACAATATACATAAATATATAAATATAGTGGAAATTGTAAATTATATCTTTGTTTACTAAATCTGAACTATAGAACATTACATTAGAATGGTAAAAAGAACCAATAATTATATTAATATGGTCTATTTTTTAAAATTTGATTCATAATTTTGATCAGTTTGCCAAGTATTCAATTTAAAGTTGACACATTATTGCTATTACTCTAGTGCAAACCTAACATAAATTTAACTACATTCCTCTATACTTGCTATCAAATTTCAACAAAAACTCTAGTTTAAAAGTATATCTATTTTACAAATAAATAAATTGTGAAACTCAGAATGTCACAGTGTAAAAAATATTGTTTTTGACCTCATGTGTTTTAATCTCAGTGAACACAAGTTAAGATTAACACAGCCACTTGGACCTTAATCATGAATACTAATCTTTTTTTTTTGGCCAAATTGTGAAAACTATGTCCTGTGGATCAAGAATTTTTGATCTGTATTAACTCAAACCTTCTGACTTCAAAACATATGTTATATTTTAAGCTCTAGCTTGCTCCTTGCTGTTGCTGTTGCTTCTCTAGTTTGTTGTCTTGTGTTGTTGCTGCTGCTTATTTGGATATTAGATGTTCAAGTGTTTTCAGATGGAAAAATAGCATGCTATTCATTATCAACATAGGTCTGTTTTTTGCTTTTTATCTTTTGATGGTTAGATACTTGGCATCAAGATGTTATGAGCAAAATTTATAATATTAAACTTATTGTTTATCTTAGAATTTACATAGCTGCCTGTCTTGTTCTCTTATGAGCAAAGTAGTTAAATTAGTATTTTTTAAATGGTCCTTTTGTTCTAGAGGTCATACAAGTGTGATGGTTTGTTTAAAGCCTATGAAGAAATTATCTAAAGCAGAGAGTAATTTCTCCCACTAAATAACAAAACTTGTTTTTCTGTTAATTTTGCATGAAATATTAGGAATCTAAATATCAGTTAATCTTAAATTAATTTCTCAATAAGTTTTGTAATAAATCAACAACTTTTGTAAAATTAAATATTCTAATGTGTGTGTGTGTGGGTTGGTGTGATGCCTATAAACTACAGAATTACCAAATTTTTTACATTTTTGTTATTATTTGGAAAGTAATTTTTTTATTTTAATATGAGCTTTGTGAGAATTTTTAATACCAATATTTACAGTTGAAACCTTTTATATTTACCAGTTTTTCCAAATATACCAGAAGGACCAGGTGTTCCATGTGTTGGTGAAGATCGTAAGTGCTAAGCATCTCTTTGTAATTATTTTTAGTATTCCTTTTTAAATTTTTTATTCAATTTTTAAAAAAAATTCAAGACATGGTAAATGTATAATCTATTTCTAGACCTGTAATTCTACTTTTAATCTTACAGAACGTTGAATTAAAATTTTGGATACATTTTTGCTCTTCTTGGATATGATGTATAATATTATTGGTAATTAGCTGAAGTCAGGATGTTTATGGAATATGTTGGCAGCATAGCTAAGATATCTGGACTTTTATCACCACCTTAGCTGTGATAAAAGCTCAAGAGGTACAGCATGTCTGAAGTCTGTTCATAGTAATGAGGAAGTATTTCTACTTACTGGTATATTGTAAGATAAGAATTCACTGGAGACTTTTTAAGCAAGCAGTTTCTATTTTAAAATATGGATGGTACAGTGATAAGAGCCTGGGTTCATTTGTGGGAATGGCTTGATTCGGCAAATCTCCCTGTTGTGGTTTCTTCCCACTCTTCTTTGCCAGCTGGCTGTGAGTTTTCTTAAGTCACTCCAGTTTTCCCTCTCCCATGCCTAAGTTAGAAGTGTCAGACCCAACATAGTACAGGATTGGCAGTGCTTCCTGGTGGAAAACTGCAGCACTGTAAATAGGTGTGCGTCACCGCTGCTACCATCTTCAAAATGTAACAAAGAAGAATGGAAAAATATTGGTGATATGTTTACAGATGTTAGAAAACTAATTAGTGCCTTCTCCATCACCTTATTAGTAGTAATACAAGTAATGGACATTTATTAGTTTTATTAGCACTGATTAGATGATGGGAAACATCTGAAACAACCCTCTAATTTTAGTAATGAGTAAATCTTGTAGACTCTTTGAATGAATATATGAGGAAAATTTAGATGCTTTCAGATACATCTGTTGAAATAGAAAACCACCTATATTTGCCTGGATTATATTTTGCTTTTTTTTTCTTTTTACATCTTTATCATATTTACTGATTTGTATGCAAATCTTTTTTGTTTTTTATTTTAGTTTGATATTTAACTATTAAGAAAAATGATGTAACTAATAGTTGTAGTGGTAACAGAAGCTGGCTTTAAAAACTTTAAAGAAAAGAAATTGCATGTAAATGCTGTCTGTTCTTATAGGTAACATTTACAGACGAGGTGCTAGAAGGTGGCGAAAGTTGTACAGAGTTAATGGACATCTTTTTCAAGCTAAACGGTTTTCTAAGGTAGGTTTTGCTATATAATTAATTGCAAATTTACTTTCTCTACTGGAAACTTTTAAATGGATTTTAAAAATAGTATAATCACTACATTTTTTGTTTCTCTTATCAGATAAAAAGATGGTTTTTTCATGATTCATTTAGTAAATGTTTCTTTCGCGCAAATTCCATTTAAGAATTGTTTTGTGTATCTGTCGTATAGTTTTCATTAGAGGTGTATGTGAGAGAGAAAGAGCATGATTGAGTGTCATGTGATTGTGTGTACACACTAATGTGATATCTCATTTATGTTGGATATTTTTCATCACCTGCATTTATTAATAAACTGGTTAGAAGAAATAAACAAAAACTGCATAGTTTATTATTAGCATGAATTTACTGCTCTGATCTACTAAAAAATGATAAGGTAGTGAAATTTTTGCTACTTATAAATTTAGTTTTAAAAACTAAAACTTTGGACTCTTGAATCTAAAGAAATATGGCCAACTGGCCTGAATGTAGCAAATCTAATCAGAATTTAGAAAAAATATTTAATGTTTGATCTTACTAAACAAGGAGAATTTTGAAATGTCAAGCCTCATGATAATAATGCAGTGGTCTGTCATTGGCCAACTGTTGTTTTTACAGTATGCTAGTTTTATGTTAGTTTGCTGTGGAAAACAGCATATAAAGACAAACAGTAGATTGGAATTCTTTCTATTAGTATGTACTTGGTAGAGCCTGCCTTTTGTAGCACAGAGCTCTAACCTGTTTGGCATTGAACCATGACATTTTGTACCATTGTCTGATACAGGTGAGAGCTGCTTTTAATTCCACCATAATGGCAGGGTATGGATGGGTTGCTTTCAGTTGATCATCCAGATGCTCCAATAGGTGCTCAGTGGCATGTAGTGCCAGCTTCCTAAAGAATACAGGTCTCAAATCTTAATATTCCTTGTTGGTACAATGTGGATGTCTTTAAAATGGCAATGTACCCAGGAAAATTAGATGTTTTTTGATAAACATCATTTCTGTCTTTCCATCAAACCAAATTTCACCCAATACTTTGGCACTCCTGCCTCCATACTTGAGGGTGGGCCAAAGCTATTGGGTTTGAATGTCTTTGTTAGGTTTTCTTCAAAAACCAGGTGCATCCTCTAACTCAGAATTACTGAAACTTGGACTCATTGGAGAAGAGTACTTGCCATCAATACTCTGGGTCCTTGTCAGCTATTTTGTCTGAGACCTTTTAAACAATTTGTTTCTATTGGACAGAAGGGGCTTATGTGTTACACACCCTCTGTGGCAGTTGGTGGAGACAACATTGGATCATTCTTTGGCTCATTTCTGGTGCATAGGAAACATCAGCAAGAGAATTTTGAGATTGAATACAGAGCTGGCAAGCAATGGCAGAACATTCTGTGTTTGTGTGAAATCAGTCTTATTTCTTTGCAACAGCTTAACTGTTTTCTGATGTACTAAAAATTTTTGTTTATAATTACAGAAAAACATTTAGTATAATAACAAAATGGGGAAAAAATTTTAAACACAGCGTATCTTCTTTCTGTCCTTTACTTTCATTCAACTATTTATCCACATTTCATTTAGCAGACTTACGTAAAATATTTGTTGGAGATTTGTTTTTTCTATAAGTTATTGTCTTTCTATTTTTTTTTTGTTTTGTTTCAGAAAGCTATTTGCTGCTATTGCTCTGATCGCATATGGGGACTTGGTCGCCAAGGTTACAAGTGTATAAATTGCAAACTACTGGTGCATAAACGCTGTCATAAGTTAGTGAAGAGAGAATGTGGAGAGACAGTGGTTAGTATTTGTAAGGAAGTGTAAGATGAAGACAATTATTACTCAAAACATTAAGTTAGCCAGTAAGGAGATGAAACATGGCTGCAAATGGAAACATAGTCACTATAAATTTTTATGCTGATATTAGAATTATTTTAACCAAATGATGTAATTAGATAAATCCAGCTACAAAAGTGGTTAAAATTACTTCTTTTTTTATATAGTACCAAAATTTTTCTATATGTATTTTTATTTAAACTTTAGATTAATACGATATAGGATTAGTATGAATTAATTTTAATTGAAGAGACTAGGTTTTAAAAAATCTATAAAAAATTTAACTTCATAAAATTGTACTTATGAAAGCATATTTTCTGTCTGTCTGTTTAACTGTGCTTGTTGTTCTGGCCTGTGATGCATTGTCCATCTGTCTTCAATGATGATGTCTTAAAACCATAAATAAATAAGTAAATGTTCTGTATTAAATTAGGATTTTGCCATTTTTTTTTTTTTTTCAGGAGCCAATTGTGCAACAACCTCTTCCAGAAACACAAATACTCACAGAAGAACAAATAAACAACAGTGTCACTACTGGTAAGTTTTGGTCTGTGACTCTGTAGCATTTGTAAAAGCTTGTTTCTGTTTTCTGGAGGTATTTTTGTGTTTGGTGAAGTCTTATCTAAAGCCAGTAAGCTGATGATAATAAATCAGTTTAATTTAAAACCAGTCAGCCTTTTAGTTAGATGAAACAGAACTGGGGTATAATTAATAATAACTTAAGATAATGGACTATGAAAAATTAAAAAAAAAGGTAAATTTAATTAATTAGAATTTTAACAAAGAAAAATAACCAGTTCTAAAATAGGTAACACAAAAAGGTAAATACTTTTGACAAAGGCAGTGTTCATGCTAAACCAAACTTCCATCTAAACAAAACAACATAACCCAACAAACAATCCAAAAAAAATTTCAAGAAGTGAACATTAAGTCTGATATACAGATTAAAAGAAAATTATGCCAATTAAGAATGAGAAAAATATTTAATATTTTAATGGTGCCTGGACAACATTCATTTTAAAAAATATTTTTGTTATATTTATTTACCTTCAGATATCACTTGTATTTTTTGTAGGGAAAGTGGTTTGTAATAAAAGAAATACAAATTTTTAAGCATAATTTTTTTAAAAATTACATGAAAAATACTGTTTATTTAAAAAATTTTTGTGCATAATATCTGAATGTCTCTTTTCAGTTGCTGATCAGACAAGAGATGTAACTGTGAGAGAGGTAAGTAACATGAAATCTATGCAGTATAGCCTGATTAATTTGTTCCCAAAGGTCAGTCTTCAGTGGTTTGATAGATTAGTCAGTAAGCAAATATGGATGGAGGGGAAATAGTTTTTATCATATTATTTTTATTTTACTTTAGTTCAGTACTAATTAGAACATATTAAAAACTGAACTTTCAGCAGTTTATCAATCTATAGATCATTCTAACATGGCAATTTGACTTATCTCTTGATACATAATTTGTAATCACATGCATTTACTGATCATCTGTTATAATAGAGAATGTATAACTTACAAATAATAAATACTGTGTAATACCGAATAGGAGGTCATAATCTCCTTGAGGTATATTCAACATGTAGATGAACTTGGTGATTAACTTTATACCACCTCCAGTATGTTACTGGAGAAAAAGATTTTTGCAATTTAGCTTTTATTGGAAAATTGATTTGCTGTTTTTATTTTTAATTTTACTACACAACAACTTAAACATAATTTAAATAACTTTCATTTTTTTTAATCCTAAAAAACATATATGTAAAACATTAAATTCTCTTTATTTCTTGAATCTAAACCAATCTTTGGTTGTGGGTTAAATTGTTGGTCAGATTAAACATCTGAAAACTTAGCTGCCAAAGGGTCATGGGTTTGAGACCTGTAAAAATAGCAGTGCTCAGTGTTTCTTTGGAAAACAACATGCTGGTTCATTTTAGTTATATTACTAATAAGAAGATGGTGGGAAATGACTGAACTGACTTCTACCTTTAACAAACCACGTGTAAAGCAAACAAACACAGACGTGTGAGCAGGTGCGTGCATGTACAAGAATAAACTAGTATTTTTTACAAAGCAAATGCATGCACCTAAACACAAACAAATGCTTATTGTATAAAAACAGATAAATGTACATATATTAAAAATAAACATACAAAACAAATTGTGTGTGTGTGTGTGCAGATACTTGGGCACACATTAAAAATGCCAAATTTTAACTCTCATTATATAAAGCAGTGGACAAGTTAAAAATATTAGAGGAGATACATCTATTTAGCTATTGATTATATTGAGTTGGAAATGGAAGGCCAAGTTGTTGGAGTTTTGTTCCATTTGACTTAATACTTTTTTTTGTCACAGCTGAAATTGTTTATACTTTTGCTTATTTTATTATACTTTTTTGTATTAAAAACTAATTTGATTAAAAATTTTTCATTTTCCTTAATCTTTACTTGAGGCACTTGTCAAAGATTTTGAGTTAGTGGTTATTGTTTCCCAGTATAGCAGAATTAAGCCATTATTATCATATTTTTTGGCATATAAGGTGCACTTTTTTTCTAAAAAAAGTCTCCCAAAGTCACCCTATCTTCCATGCTGAAGGTAAAAAATATGGTTAGGCTGTCCTACAGTGGATGCTCTGATGTAATCTTCAGATGAACCCAGAAAGAAATATATACATGTTATTTATTACTAAAAACATGAATATAATGTATTAAAAAAGAAAGCAAGTGAAATTATTGTATATTTAGAAGCTGTATTTATAAATAGTTAGTGGTAATAACCTGAACTTAGAGTGTTAAACCAGACCCATTCGGTAGTAGGCTTCATCTCCCATTTCCCAACACTCATGAATGCTCCTACCTATTTGTGTCATTTCTTATTAGGTTCCATACAATATTTGAACAAGTATTTAATGTTTTATTGAAAGCATTAGTGAAAATATCAGTGAGAAGACTAGGACTGCATCAGTGCCATTTGCAGAGTTTTGTATTATGGTGGTCACCAGTGCCATCTATCTGAACATTAAGACTTCACAACAAAGACACAGCATCACTCACAATGTGTCACATCCTAACTATGGAGTTAAAACATAAAACTGAGGACACAAAAAAGAGGGTGGAAAATTGAGAAACTCAGTTATCTGTGATACCAGGTGGCTTCACTTCTCAATTACAACCCCTTTGAACACTTGAACCATTCAAAGCTTTCATGAGTGAGGTGTGGATGAAATGGGTTGAGGACTTGGATCATTGACCTGACTAGTGTGACCCAGTATTTCACAGGTGTGCCAGTGGGTGAAAAACTTGTGGGATGTAGTGAAAATAGAGATTATAGTAAAGTCATTTAATAAATGTGGCATCAGCAATGCCCTAAATGGAACTGAAGATGGTATATTATATAAAGACAGCAGCAATTTGCATTCCATAAGCAGTGATGAGCAGGAGGATGAGGATGACAGCAGCAGAGATGAGGATATTTCAAGCTCTGAGGTTGATTGAAACCTTTTATACTACATTATCATTTTGTTTCCTTTGTTGTTTGTTTGTTTGTTTCATGTTAGTAAGAATATGGTAATTATCATAATAATACAGTGTAACACTGTATACTCTAAAAAGCCTGTTTGTTTTATGCTGAATCGATTGTTTTTTAAACTTATTTTAAGCTGAATTAATGTTGTTTTTTTTCACTCCATAATGATAAGAACAATACTAAATACTTATAAATAAATACTAATAGTTATTATATTAGTCTATATTATGAATTTACTTGTAATACTTATAAATAAATACTTGTAGTTATTATGTTATAAATTTAATACTGGTACTTATAATTCTTATATACACTAAAATCTTTTTTTCCTAAATATTTCCTCCTAAAACCAGAGTGCATCTTATATGCTGAAAAATACAATAATCTATTTTACTTTTGTAACATGTGAAATGTATTATCTCAATTACAGTTATTTTTCTGCTATAAAATTATTATTTACTAATTTTCATTTATGAAAGGAAAAGCCCACATTGAGAGAAGCAGTTGAGGTATTTTGGTTTTTATTTTATATTGTATTTGTTTTTAGTATGTGAATGTTGTGTGCTTTGAAAGCATAGCTTTGATGGTATCGTCAGTCTTCTCTTTGCATATCATGCCTAGTTCTGTTAGTGTTTGATGGTTTTTTCTCTAAACGTTGCTGCAGAGTAATTAATTTAGCTTCTTCTGTGCCGTTTTGTTGTTGTTGCTACTGTCTTAAAACTCACTTCTTTCACTAATATGGCAGTTTGTCGGCTTGTTTGTTTTTGTGTCACAGCTTGATTCAGATTTTTTTGTAGTCTGTTAATTATCCTGCTGATTAAACTAATGGCAGAACTGTTGAAAAGTATAGTAATAATAATAATAATAACAGATATGTGTAAGTAATTAAATGGGGAAAAAAAATTTACTCTTCTAAAATATTCCAAATCTTGGTAAATGTTGAAATGTGGACCTGTCTAGCTAATTAAATACGTATGTACATATACAAAACAAACAAGCAAACCTGCCAAAATAAATGTAAAAACCCATATTCACGCATAACTACACCCATGTACAGAAACAAAAAAACATGCATACAAAGATAAACATGCACAAAAAAATGCAAAATTTTGTCAAACTCTTGAACTTTCACTTTTTAAACATTTAGCACCTTCTCTGTTATCCATATTTATAAGATGAAAAATGTGAAGCAGACAATCCAAGTTTAATCAAATTAAATATTTCAAAGATTTATAAATTTAACAATTTTTACTGCTGAAATATAAAAGCACAAACGTGATGAATTCAGTATTGTTTTTTCAGTTTTTCAAAGTCATGCATTTTAAAATCTTCTGAAATTATTCTTAATTGTGGAAATAAAAAAATAATACAGGCAGACAATACCTTAAATTGTTGTCTAACCTGTACACACGTATCGTGGATAAGCTAACTGCATGTATCATTATTAGTTCAGTTCCGCTCTGTTGGACAATCTTCATGATTTCCTAGTAGAAAACTTTACCTTTTTTTTGTTTTTCCATGTCTATGATGGAGTCTGATGGGTAAACATCATTAACTAAAATAGGGATGCAATATAGCAGGTGTCGGCAACCATAGGCACACATGCTACTGGGTGGCATATGAAGAGACTCTTTTTGTGGCACCCTAATTCACAGGAAAAAATACAAAAAGTTTTTATTACAAAAAAAAGAAAAAAATAATTTTCTCCATTGTATTTTTCTCGTATCACATTCAGGGTGACTTTAAAATAAAAATCACTTCCTAAATGCAATGGATGAATTGAGTTTAACAACTTACCACTCACTCTCACTGTAGCCATTGCCTTGAGAACATCACAACTCCTTATCGTTTGTCTGCACAAATTACCAGAGCTCTTATTGAAGCAGTGATCGCAGGGTTGTCTAAATTGGACTAGCACAGTTGAAAATTTACCTGCGTAACTGTGGTGGTGTTTGTTTTTCTCTGGACAAGAGCACAGACATAAATGCTGTTGCCCGTTTGACATTAGTTGTGATTTTATTCACCATAAAGCAAATCTGTAGCAGACATTTGTGCCATTTTTCCAACATCCAGAACCATGAAAAGGGAAGATATTCTTAAGATTGTCTCTACATTCAGAGACTTTGAAAAAAATGGGGGAAAATTTGATTTAAATACAAAGCGTTTTCTGTGACTACATTGGTGATGATGAGTAAAAATATTGGTTTTGTTCAGCTTCTCCAAAAAGAGTCAGTAGGCCTATTCTCGTCTTTCATTGTGCAATTCATCAAGAAAATTTATGCTCCAGGTGTTTGTCAGCTGTTCTTAATGATGTAATGTCCACTGTAGTAAAAACTGTTAATACAATTGTTTTTTTACTTTGCCACTTATAGGCAGTTCAAAGCTTTCTTAGAAAATATGAAATCCAGTGATGGTGACTTTGTAAAACACTTAAATGGCCATTGGCTGAGTAGAGGGAAAATGTTCTCTCTCATTTTTTTCAATTGCGTGGATGGAATCAAAACCCTTCTCCATGAAATTGGAGAAGACTGTCCTCATTTGGAAAGCAAAAAATGGCTTTTGAACCTCTTGTTTCTGACAGACATCACAGCACATTAAAATACCTTGAATGTCAAGCTTTAGGATAAAAGGCTAACTGCTCTGAACTTTGAAGATTGGATGCCATTTTCCAAGAAATTACACCTCTTTGATGATATTCAGATATGGACTCTGAGGTACTCTCCAAAAGCTAAAATGTTTATTGATATCAACAAAAATCTGTCTTAGGACAATATTTCTGTCAAAAGAAGAGTTTGCATGACAGTTTCCAAGATCTCCAAAGCCACGTTTCCATGTTCAAATATATTTTGAACACTAAGAAAGCATCTAAAAATAATCTTGAGCTGTAGTACTCTCAGATTTTTGGGATTAAGTCTTTGGGTGAGTAGATAAGTGTTCTGTTATGAAGGTCCAGATTTCAAAAAATGAAAACCAATACTTGGATATTTGTTAATGTACTTGATTTCAACTTCCATCAAAATTCTTGGCAATGAAGGAAGTTGCATTCTTTCTCTTATCTACTTTTGGAACCAGCTACTATTGTGAACTAGTTTTTTTTCTCTAATGAAGAACGCCACACACAATCCTGTTCACAATCTGTTGACAGTACAAAAACCTGAAGCTTGTTTTCATATCTAGACCACCAGTATCAATCAGACTTGACACAAACGGCACCAAGAATGGAAGGGTAATGAAGTGATTTATTACAAATATCCTTTATTTTTCTTTATGAAAAACGGTAAAAAGTTAGATATTTATGAACTGATTTATGTCTATAATTTAAGTTACAATGTCTTTGATAGTGATTTGTTGGAAATAATTTTGGATATTACTAATGTTGAAATTAATTTTGAGAGTGATGGATTTTGGAAATGATATTAGAAATTCTGAAATCTGAAATAACCTTGTAATGACTTTTGATGTAATTTTTATAACTATTGATGTTTTAAATGTTTTTGAAAATGATTAAAAGTTAAAAACTTCATCAGTGTATAATTTACGACCACTACTTTATTACAGTTTAATATACTGTATTTATGTATTATAAATATAAGCTATAAAATAATCATACTATACACATTATAATATTGTAACCTACATTTGACAAACATACAATGGTGTCATGCATGGAGGGTCTTGAAGTTTGAATATTGATGAGTGATACCTAACAGAAAAACGTTGCCAACCCCTGAAATATATGGTACAATTATTGAACCGCTTTCCCTTTATTTTCATTATCATTGGTCTCTTAGTTGCTATCATATACTGACTCAGATTACTGTGGTTGGATAAGAAACCTATTTTCAATTTCTTCTTTAGCAATTCATTTAACTTTTTTTACCATTAAAACAGAACTAAGAGTTAGATGATATGATTTTTAAATTATTTATAAATTATTCTAACTAATTTAAATTAGGCTTATTAGATATTTAGAGTATAAATCTTTGATCATGCAAAACATGAAAATGCACAAAAATTTATCTTTCCTATCTAATCAATTATCATCTCACAGTTTTGTCTTTTTAGTTTTCCTTTTATTTTTAAGATTTAGAAAAAAAAAATTAAGCAGTCCAAGTTGTCATATAGACTGATTGTAAAGTAGATTAACTTTCTTTAGATTTAGAAATTCAAGGGAAGAGCTCATTGAAAAAAAAAAGCTGGGAATTTATTATTTTCTTTTAATATTATTAGCTCTGTGGTAGAGACTTGATAAAGATGTTGTGTAGCCTTTCCCATTTTTAACAGCACTATTTACAGTCCTTGCATAGGTTTCTGTTTTATTTTAGTGTATTTTAATGCATGTTAAGCTATATAATCATCTCACTATAGACCTTTCTTGAATTGTGTCAGTGATGGACTAAGATATAGGCTCATAATGATTCACTTGTCACAATATGTTACATTCTTTAAAGGAAACTAATTTACATCTGGAGTTAAAACAGAAATGAACCTGAGAGTGAACAGTACTCTGGAATTCCATTCATAAATTATTTCTTCTTACACCTAATTGTGCTTCAAGTTCTTATATAGAAAAATTAAAATGATTTATTTAGCTATTTCTTGTGCAAGAATAGAGCTAATTAATTGTTAATTTCTTACAAAATAAGTCACTTAGCTTTAACTGGTTTGATCCTGAAGTTGCACTGGAACTGGAGATGCTATATCATTGCTTGAGCTGGAGTCATTTTCATGTATTATCTTGTTGTGGCATCATAGATGAACATTCATACTTATTGTATTCTATGTGAGACAGTTTCATGAAACATTTCTTACGTTTTACAATGTCTCTGTTGATGCTCCATCTGTTTTCATTAAAGATTACTTGAAATCCAAAGTATTCAAACTGTGAACTTGTATGAAGCTGGTGGGGCTTCTATTTCTACACTTTCACTTGGCATTTTACACTTCTGTAGAATCTTCAAAGTTAATCCACTCTTGGTCTAGTAGTGCTACAGTGGATTATCCTGGGAAGCGTGGGTGCATTAATACTCTATCTTCCTTTGCTCGGCAGGAGTTGTTGACAGAAAATCAACCAGCCATTCCACAACAATAGATTTTGTGACATGGAGGAAAACTGGGTTGTAATAGGTGCCGTAATCATTTGTGAGATTAAAGTTACTTTCTGTTATAGAAATCTAAAATAATAGACTCAAAAATCCTGTACAAATGATCTCTGATCAGCTTTGCTGTTTGTGCTCTAAATCTCTGTAAATAAGAAGACAAAAAGCTCAGAGAAATAGCAAGCACTATTCAAAAACAAATGATTTTCCATGTTTGGGGTGATTATATGACTGGGCCAGTTTGTTGGCTTGAGCTCATGTGTACACATTCTGATTGGCTAAGTGTGACTGGTGTCTATATTTTCCATATTAGTTTGCTTGTACAGATTTATTTTCCCTGAACAGACTCCACACTTGATTAATAAGATCTATATATATATTGTTGATATCACAATATTTTGTGCATCATACAATATGCATGTTGTGAAAAGGCATATTGCAATTCACCAGTGCATTGATGAATCATTAGATGCCTACCAAAATAGCATTATACTACAGACCTTATATTAATTACTATACTAATGTCTTAACATTTTTACTGATTTTAAATTAGTAAATTCTATTTCATTAAGAATTCTGAGAATTATCTATTTTTATACGCTTGCTTTTATTATCTAATAAAAGGGAATAAGAGGCAGAGCTTCATTAAGATGATACATTTTTTATCATTGTTGTGTGCTTATGCAAAATCCCATTCTTAAATGATTCTGTTTTCATTAAACTAAATTGTACCTTTACTCTGTACAGGCTTGTCCTGATATGCGGCATGATCATATCAGCCTTGATGACTTTGATTTGTTGAGGGTCATAGGTCGTGGCAGCTATGCTAAAGTGTTGATGGTGGAACAGAAACACACGAAGAGAATATATGCAATGAAAGTGATAAAGAAATCCATGTTTAATGAAGAAGAGGTTTGTTTTAAAAGATTACTTTGAGAAAAAAACTTCTTGTTTGTAACTACAGAGCCCTGTCAGAAGAAAACCACACCACTCTCGAGTAATTCTTATTGTAGTACACATGTACACTTAAAGAGTCACAAAATAGCAGAAAACATGGAATTAATATCCAAATGGCTTTTTCAAGTCTCGTGAAGGGCTACAACACGCTGTGGCATGGATGCAATGAAAGTTAGTTTGTATGATAGCATGGTCCAAGTTTTGCTAATGTTCAGCAAGTGTTTTCTTCAGATCTGCCTCAGAAGTGGAAGAAGATCTTGTTTTTCACAGTTGGCCATCAAAGTGCTCCCAGTTGTGCTCAGTCAGATTCGTGTCAAGGCTCCTAGGTGCCAAGGAAAGAACTTGCAGGCTGTTTTGTCCTTTACACAGGGTGGTGGTTTTTGAGGTGGGTAGGTTGCACAATCTTGCAGCAGATGTATCTTGGACTGCAAAACTCACTTGTTGTAAAAGTGGTATAAAATGATCGAGAACGGATATATATGTGCAACAGATATCAGTTGTCGCTCGTTGAGCACCTGATCAACCTTTCCAGTATCCTAAATCACTGTTTAACCGGGAGCTACAAGCAGGCCTTCAGAAATTCCTGATTGGCCCTTTTCCATACCCTTGTTTGTTCATTCAAGGTGAATTGATGAAACTGACTGAGAACAGCATAGATGTAAGCAGGGATTTTCACTGATCCACACACTTATTGTAACCCAGTCTGTACAAATAACATTTGAGCTGTATGTTGTGAAACATTTATAGTATTGGTGCAAACCTTGTGCTTGGGATGGATCTCACCTGGTGAAAAAGATCTTTTTTTGGTTCATTTTGTTACCAATGATGGCTGTCCTGGTTGATTATTAGTTACTCTTTTGCCTGCTTGATGAAAATTAACAATTTATTCACTGTCCCATTTGCAAGCCTGAGTGCAAAATTCTGTGCTTTCTGCCTCTCTAACCACAATCTAACTGGCTAATCATGTAACTGATGGTATATCATGTGTGCCAACTATATGAAGTTTCTTTAATTTTCTACCAGTTTTATTGTCTTATAACAACCCTGAGTGTGTGTACAGTTTTGTTGGTAACACGGGTTGCTTTTCATCAGTACTCATTTTTTTCTGGCAGGGCTGTGTATTTAAAAATTGTCTGTTTTAAGACTGTTTCTCATTCCTTATCAAAAGTAAGAAAAATTTGACAATTTTTAAAAAAAATACTTGTTTTGAAATTTACACTTATCATAATTTCTAGTTAAGCTTTTGTGCCTCTCGAGATTTTGTAGTTAGATAACTGATGCAAATGATAGCATGTGTTTGACAACTGTTTTCTATTCTCTTTTTCATTCAGGAAGGCTGGGAAGATAGCATGTCTTGGATTCTTCCTCAGATTCCTGCTTTATTTTAAAATGATACCATATGAGTTATCTATCAGTATAGTAAATTAAATTCAGGCTGGCACTGATCTTAGACTGTTATTTGCTGGTTTAAAATAACTTGAAAAGTGTCTACTGTTAACCAAAAAGTTTGAAGTTTTGTACTGACACTAATAATATTTGAGATAGCTGCTGTTGAGGGGAAATTTCAATGGGCTATGATGGAAAAGAAACTCATGATCTTTCAGTATATACCAGTGTTTTTCAACCAGTGTTCCATGAGTATTATTTAGGTTTCCTGCATAGTGTCCACAAGAAAGTAGATTTTTCTATAATTTTAGATAATTCAAAATGTTAAAATCCAGGTCTTGATCGTGTTTGTGTAATACCTGCCTCTTGGGAGGTTAGCCTGACATTTTCAGTCAGAAAATGAACACGCTAAAATAATTGTTAGCAAACACTATCCATATTACAGGGAAAACACAACATAAAAGCTTTGACTCCCAATCGTTGCTACAGCTCAATGCTAACTGTTGCTGATTGGCTGGCTGGGTACACGTGATACTTTAAGGTACTGCGCACCACTGTCATTTGTGTCATCGAAAATAGACATGCATTTAAAATGCTCGCTGTGTCGCTGGTTGTTCAGTTGCACTGTAGCCGGCGGGTACACTGTGCGCATATTATATGTAATAGTCCATTCTGGTTCTCTTATGACAATACTTTCAATGATTTGCGTTTAATTTTCATCCTTTTTTCAAAAACTGATCCTAGAAATTGCATGTGCACATGGAGAGTTGCCAGTATCTGCCATTTTTTTTTATTGAAAATAGGTTTTCTGGTTTGAACAAGCAAAATTTTTATTTAAAGGTATTTTAAATGCAAAACAACATCAAATATAAATAAACTCAATCATTTCACACACATTTGTGCATTTATTTCATCAAAATCAAATGGCTGACCAGATTGATTATTTTGTGCCATTTTATTGACATTGATGATAAAAATGGTTGATTGATGACCCAACTCCGAGGTTAAAACAAAGTTTTATCGGTAGATGTAACTACAATATGAATGAATGTTTTTATTTATTTCTCCTTTGGATGGATATATTTTTAATTCATGGAGGAAGTTCTCAAGAAAATGTCGAAAATACAACATCAAATGCTAATACAAATACAACAAAACCCAAGGCAAGCAGAATAAAATATGATGAATGATATTTTGCGCTAGGTTTTACATGGACTGGTGATGAAAATTTTCCTTCGCCATTATGCCTTGTATGCAACGTAACATTATCGATTGCCTCCATCGTGCCACCAAAAATTGAGTCACCATTTTTCTACAAAGCACTCAGACCTTTCTTGAAAAGATGTAAAGTATTTTAAAAGACTTCAAAGCTCACAAGCCAAACAAGTAAATGTGTTTATGAAACAGTTAACAGTATCAGAGAAGGCCCAGGAAGCAAGCTTTACAGTAGCCGAATTGATTGCGAAAAAAACAAAGTCACACCTAATTGCAGAATCTTTAATACTATCAGCCTGCATAGACATTGTTAAAATAATGACAAGTGAGGAAGCCGCAAAAGAAATTATGAAGGTACCACTCTCAGATAATATGATCAGTAGATGGAAAAACAAATGTTGGATGACATTGAGGCACAGGTGTCTGAGTGAATAAATAAAGCTGGCTCTTTTTTTGCATTGCAAGTCGTTGAATCAACAGACATTAGTGGTAAAGCTCAGATTTTGGCTTTCTTCAGATTTGTTGATCAAGAATCTTTCATTGAACAATTTTTTGGTTGCAAAGAGCTCAGCAGTACCACAACAAGACAAGATATTTTTAAAGCCATGAATGAATACCTCAAACAATCAGGAATGTCCTGGAATTATTGTATAGGTGTCTGTACAGATGGAGCACCTTCCATGATTGTATCATTTAAAGGATTCATCAGCATTGTCAAGCAACAGAACCCTGGTGTAATTACTACACATTGCTTTCTTCATGGAGAAGCTATGGTTGCCAAATCACTTACAGGAGATTTAAAAATTGTTCTTGACCAAGTCGTTAAGATTGTAAATCATATTAAAACCGACCTAAAAAAACACGAATTTTTAAACAGTTATGTGAAGTCATGAATTTGGAGCATAAAACTCTAATTATGCATACTGAAGTACACTGGCTGTCAAAAGGACACATCCTTTCTTGAGTATATAGTTTGTGCCAGGAAATTCTGGTTTATTTCACTTGAATTGTCAGAATCTGCTGCTTATTTTAGTGATGATACAAATTAGCATTTTTGGCTGACATTTTTGATCATCTTAATGAAAGTATGCATGGTGAAAATGGAAAGGTTCTTCCTTCAACAGATAAACTTTGGTTTCAAAGAAAACTCAACTTATGTCAAAGGTGAGTAAAACAAAAAGATTTTAACATGTTTCCAAATACTTCACACTGTGGTGCAAAAGACAATATACAAGAGATTATTATTAAAGTTCTATTAGAATTAAATACAAAAATGGAACATTACTTCCCTTCTTTGTGTGTGAAAAGCTATGATTGGGTGTGACAACCTTTTGCACAATATCGTATGAAAAATATCATCTTACCTTAAAAGAAGAATTAATTGATATCAAAAATGACCGTAATCTTCAGCTATCTTTTAGCACAGGTAACGTAAGCAAATTTTGAATTCACATGTCTTCTGAATATTCAAACATTTCAGAATTTACCATTTTCAACTTCATATGTATGTGAACTAGAATTTTCTGCTGTGCAAGAAATAAAACAAAAAAAAATGGGAAAAGCTGCTTTCAATAGAAGAAGAGAGATGGGTGTCTGTTGAAAATTAAATGCTGTATAAAAGAAATGTGTTATCATAATCAAGCACAGCATCTCATCGATATGTCTATATATTTATAATTTGTATAGAATAGTATTTTTGTTTCAAATTAATGTATAAAATAAAGTTTAAATATAAATATATATGCATTTATTTATTGGTGTTCTGCCAATTTTTTTACCATTCCAAAGTGTTCTGTCACTCAAAAAAGATTGAAAAACACTGGTATATATCCTGGCAGTTTATCATTAGTGGTACTGTGAATTGTACCATACCAGAATGAAGTAGCCACAGTAACTAGCACAGACTTTTGTAGATATACAGATTATTATTAACTAACTCTTTCTTTGGACTATTTTCTCCTTGTTGAATCATTAATGTTTAAATACTTTTTTGTAGGATATAGACTGGATCCAGACTGAAAAGCATGTATTTGAAACAGCAACAAATTACCCATTTTTGGTTGGTCTACATTCTTGCTTCCAAACGCCTAGCAGGTAAATATATCTACTCTTTGTTTTGTATTTCAATTCTTTTTCCTGCCATAGGTGCTGATACATAATTTCTAATACTCATATTATTGAAACTGACACCAAAAATAGGAGAAAATAACTGTTATTCAGTTGTAGGTATTGCAGGCATTTTTTCTTACTAGATTTTTTGAAGCTGCCAATTTTCTAAAAGAATTAGTGTTTCTGAAAGTGCTTTATTAATTATAGTAAGTTTTAAGAATGTTTACAAAATTATAATTATTTGATGTCTTGGCAGTAGTAAAAAATAAATTAATAGAATAGCTTTTAGTTAAATATATTGCAGAATAATATATATATAACTTCCTAATAAATATTCCGATTTATGCATCACAAATACTGCTGATAATGAATTTTATATTTTAGATTGTTCTTTGTCATTGAATTCGTCAATGGTGGAGACCTTATGTTTCACATGCAACAGCAACGTCGTCTTCCAGAAGACCATGCACGATTTTATGCTGCTGAAATTTGCCTTGCCTTGAATTTCTTGCATAAAAGAGGTATCACACCACTGTTTATACACACTCACCTGTCTAGCTTGTATAATAAAAGAAATCTGAAATTGAATATATTTTAAATGGTGGCCATTTACATCTTTATCAGACAAATCATATCACAAAAAAAAAAAGCAGTGCAAAATAACTCTGTGGAATAATTGATTTCAGGTATTATTAATGCTAAGGCTGATTGTAAGTTTGTAATAAAACAGTAGGAAAAGAGGCATACATATCATTCTGAAAAGGTCTGTAATTTAATTTAAAAACACTATAGTTTCACAATGATCAGATTGGTACAGCTAAGATTTGTATGTATGCAGTAATAAATGTTTCATATGGGAGATTCTTTGCCTAAAACAGAAAGTACCTTCATATACATTGGATGGCTCCTGGAGCAGCTTAACGTTTAATTCAGTGGTTTCCAAACTTTATATAGTGGTCCCCCCCAAGCTGAGCAAAATTTTCGTCGGGCTCTCTCCACAATGAATATTTTTTTGCAAGTGATAACGGCTAAATCAGTATACTTCTTTGTCTGTCTTTAATCGGTCTTTCAAAGTATTAACAAGAAACTTTAAATTAGAATTACTAAAATCACTAAACCAATAACTTACTTTTATTAGTGGGATGTGTGGGCTGGCTTTTCAGCACAGAGTTCCTCGAATTGTGGAGTCATCAATGAAATAGCAACTCTCAGTTCCTTTTCTATAATCGACTAAGAGCGGTACTTTGTCTTCATTGCAGCTACAGCAGAAAATCCTGTTTCGCACAAATATGATGTCACAAAAGGAAGAATAATTTTCATAGCCCTGTCTGACAAGATGGGATACTCATTTCTGACATGCAGCCAAAACTTTGAAAGGTTTTTCTGGATCAAATGACTGTCGTAACAAACCATCAGTTGACAAGTCTATGAGTTGCTCAGAAGTTGTCAGTCCATAAACAGTGTTAGCAACAATAGGTTTCATATCTATTCAGGTTTTGAGATATCTACATCCTTAAAATAAAATGAAAACTGCTCCAGTAAAATGTTCAAATGTTCAATAAATAGTTTCGTGTTGGCTTCCATTTCACTGCTGTGAAGAAATTTTCTAATGTAGGGAACATGTAAAAATCTTTATTTTAAAATTTCTTTTCCATAATCATAGTTTTCTTATGAAAAAAAATGTTTTGAAATTATAGTGTGTTGTTTTACTTCCAGGAATTGTTTACAGAGATTTAAAACTGGACAATGTTCTACTTGATTCAGATGGTCACATCAGGTTGACTGATTATGGAATGTGCAAGGTGTGTGCATTTATGTCAGCATTCCTTCCTCTAATTGTCGAGTGTGGAAAACCTGTTTGGTTTTTTCAAAACTAACTATTTTCCATTATTATTGCAGTGAAATAACAAAACAGTTGTTTGTTGTTTTTAATAAAAATAAAGTATCCAATCTTAGCTGAAATTTGACAGGCTGCCTAGCTTGTTATGGCAGATTGCTAATAAAGGTACTATACAAGAAACTGAGTTAGATTTGGTCTGTTAACTCTCACTCACCTGTGTAACACCAGCTAATCAACCAGGTGATCTGGTTACGAATCTGTACCCTTGCATAGTGACCACTATCTAGTAACAGACACTTTATATTTATTCAAATTTTGTGTGCCTGTTTAATGCTTCTTATCTTCTAATCTTCAATATTTGTAGGAAGGTCTTTGTTCTGGAGAGAAGACCAGCACATTCTGTGGGACTCCGAATTATATAGCTCCAGAGATTTTGAGAGGGGAAGCTTATGGTAAGTGTGGAGGAGTAGTGAAATAGTACAATAGAGTAAGATTTTCTTGTTTAAAAAGACTAATTCCTCTACAGTATCCACAAGACTTTTTTCACTTACTTAAAATGGTGGTTGGTTGTTTTTCTTGTAAATCAAATTTTCCATTATTATTAAAAATGAAAATACCTTTGGATAGCTTCAAAACGGTCAGAAATTATGCATCCAGGTTTGGTTGGTTTTTGTTACCAAAATCTTTTCTTATGCACACTTTTCCTTACAACTTTGCTTACTGTAAATGGGTGCTAGGTTCACCTTTACCTAAAGGCGATAAACATCTTTCCCATATATGGTAGGCAGCACATTCAGATTTCCACAAAATTCTGTTAATAAAAGTTCACGGCTATTTAAATATTAATTTACATTTAACAGCAAAAAAATATAATATCATTAAAGCAGAACTATTTAAGTAGTTAGTATGTAGCAGCTGACATTAACATTATGGATAAAATTGGTTAAGTTTTCAAGTTTCTGCTAGAAAGATTTTTGATAAGAATTGGTTTTAAGACTTTATCATAGTTTTTCTCTATTTTCCAAACCACACCAATGGTTAATAGTCTAAAGGAAGCTGACCAAAAGAATAATTTCTTCTAAATGAACAAATTCAGATAGGTAATAAATCTTGTTGGACTATGAATTAACACTACATAATATCAATAGGGATTATAAGTCCAACAGTTTAAAGATGATTATGTTCATTGGATCTTTTTGTGTATTTGACAGATGTTCTGTTTTTTATTAGTTTTAAATTTCACAAAGGGATATGGCTGCTTCTACTGTAGTGTCCTGATTTCACAGGGTCCACTTACAAATAAAGCCACTTTCACAGTAGTAAGAGACATTCTTGACAGGATTTTAGAGAATGACGTGTAGTGGAAGCTAGGGGGCTAATATGAATATTTCCCATCACCTTATTAGTAGTAACACTACATTTGTAATTAGCACTTTACAAGCAATTTTGTAATCATAATAATTTCTGTAACACAAGGGTGGTCACGTTTTTAAAAGAATTTCTGCCTTTCATTTTATTTGTATCTTTTTGATGGTAGTTTAACTAGACTCTCTCTCTCTCTCTCTCACCATCTTTCTCTCTCTCTCTCTCACCATCTTTCTCTCTCTCTCTCTCTCTCCATCTCTCTCTCTCTCCTCACCATCTCTCTCTCTCTCTCTCTCCATCTCTCTCTCTCTCTCTCTCTCACCATCTCTCTCTCTCTCTCTCTCTCCATCTCTCTCTCTCTCACCATCTCTCCTCTCTCTCTCTCTCACCATCTCTCTCTCTCTCTCTCTCTCTCTCGCTCTCTCACCATCTCTCTCCTCTCTCTCTCTCTCGCTCTCTCTCTCTCTCTCGCTCTCTCTCTCTCTCTCTCACCATCTCTCTCCTCTCTCTCTCTCTCTCACCATCTCTCTGTGTGTGTGTCTGTGTGCAAAATCAAAACATCATTAATGTTAATTAAATGTAGAACAGCATTTCAACATAATGTTCTTGGTGGCTAAAGGCACCAAAGTGGTGCTTCATGCTCTTATAGCTATAATGTCATTTACTGGTTGTTTCCATAGCTTAGCTTACTGCTTGCTATTCATGCCACTATTTTTATGTGAAAATTTCAAGAAGGATTTTTTTTTTTTCCAATTTTACTATCCCTTTTTGCTTTTTAAAGACGTTTTTGAAAAAAAAAATGAAGTAGTAATATAGTAATATCTGTTGGCTGCTTCCTTGTTGCACAATCTCTCTGCTGGTTTCTGTAATCATATCTTTGCACTAGCAAAAAGCAGCATAGATTCACAATTTTAAAATTTATTTTCATTTTACACTTTCTCTTCAGGGCAGCTTCTTCAGTCTATCTTTTAAAATCAAATTCAAATTTATTTTTATCCACTATACTCTATAAAGTTATCTTTTCTCCTCTTTTCTTTTTTAAAGATTTTAGTGTTGACTGGTGGGCTCTTGGTGTCTTTATGTTTGAGATGCTGGCAGGTCGCTCGCCATTTGATGTTGTTGGTACTGACAATCCAGACCAGAACACAGAAGATTATCTCTTCCAGTGTGAGTGTTCATCAGCAATCTACCCAGTAGTACACTTTGCTAGAGGTGGTTAGACAACAGCATAATTCTTTGATTTTAGTTTTTCTGGAAGCAGATCAGAAGATTCTTGTCTAGTAACTCCCATGAATAAAAAAGATAAATACATCTTAAAAACCCATTAAACTTGAGCAAAAAATAAACTTATTAATAGAAAAGAAATTATTATTATAATATAACAATTATAGTACTTACATTATTCCTATAATCAAATTAAAAGAAAAATGTTTAAGACTACCTTCAAACTGAAATAATGTCTCAAAAGTAAGGAAAAGAAATTCTTTTTTCTAAAAAAATAAAATTCTGCATTATGCAACATTTATTAGCCTTAAAACAGCAACAAAAACCAGGAGTTAAATTTATAACACTTTTTTTACTTTCAAAGGGCTTAATGCATTTAAAAAGAAAGCCACAGCTGTACTTTCACAAATAAATAGAAAGCTATTTCAAAGGTTTTAACTTCTGTTTTAGCTGGTCTGTTTTAATCAAAAATGTTTCCCAATTAAAACTTGAAATTTATTCATGGTGTCTGCTGTTCATAATTTTAACTATCATTGAATATCTTACGACTGCACCTACTATTGTACTTCATTTCAAAGGCGTGGTTTAAAAAATGTTTTCATAGTTCTGTCTGACCCCTTACAGCAAATTGGCCAACTGTGGGTAAATTTTACACCATAACCATTGTTCTAGAGACCACATATTATTTCATAGTTGTACAGTAAACAAACAATTTACATAAAAATTTAGGCTGTTTTTTTAATACTGCCTTTTTATGAAGGGAACAGGTTGGGTTTTAACTTTTTTTTTCACAGAGAAAAGCTATGGTCACCATAAGACAGATCTCAAACCTTCGCTTTTTTTTTCCTTAGTGGCAAAATTCTTTTAAAATTTCCATTTCGTATAGCCTTGTCAAACTTTTTACCACGGGCATCCACAAGGGAGGCAACTGCCTCCTCCCTTTTGCCTGGTAAATTGACCAAGAAATAACAAGTCTGACTGCACCTGGCCAAAGGCCAGAAAGAGAGGAGCAATACAGGAAAATACAGTATAAGGCAGCGGCAGAGTGTGCGTTTTTATTTCTCTTATTAGAGACCTTTGACAAAAATTCTACATTAAGTTTTTTTATTAATTAATTGTCCATAATGCTATATTTTTTTCTAAACGAATTGATCAAAATAAACAAAATTAATTAATTAATTGTCAAATGGTAGTAATATCAAATAAAATATGGCTATCTGCTAATTAAGGGATCATTTTAATATTATGTATTGGTAACTGTGTATTCCTGTGTCTCATAATGATAGAAATGTTTGCTTGAGATATATATATGAGAAGTTATTTAAAAAAAAAATGAAAATTTTGATACATAACCTTAGTAACTACATTCCTGCATTTTATTCCTTTTCTTTATAACATATTCTTCTTTGAATCTGTGTGCCAGTGTTGGCGCACAGCATCTACCAGGGAAAACTCCCTGATGGCAGTTTCCTACCAAGTGGAGAATAACAGGATGTGGAAGTTAGTCACACGCCCACCACAGAAAGTCCCTACTAGAACTCTGCGTTTGTTAGATGTGAGAGGTATACACAGGTCAAATTCAGTTTCTTAATTAGAACAAATTTGTTTCTTCTCACTGCTAAGTAAAAGCTTATCTAGTAACCTTGGTGGGTAGACTTTTATATATTATATTAAATTAACAGATTTAAAAACCAAACAGGTTATTTAATTCCTTCCCCATGTTTCGAAAACTTTTTTGTCCACATGCTGAGAGAACCTTAGATAAATGATCACTACAATTTTTTTGTTAATACGCTGGTTTCCAAAAGCTAAGCAACAAACAAAAAAAACCAAAAATATTTTCAAAATGATTTTGTTTTATTTACCAAATGAGGAACACAAACTCTTCTTCATGTAACACAACTTTATCAAAGAAATGTGTAAATTACAAATAAATTTTTTTAGTTGTAAATGAAAACAAGCAGGATCAAATTGGGAAACGAGAAGGAATTCTAACAAAGCACATAACAAAAATTAATTTGAGGTGTGTTAGGAATGTGGTCATCGCTGGTGGCAATACTTGACTTACAGTAACTCTGCATGTTGCTTATAACCCTATCAATGATAGCAGTAGGCAGTTAAATTTATTCAGAGAAGTTTGCAGTTCTTGGAGGGTGTTGGAAGAAAGCAGCACATTTTCCTAGATCATCTCAAGCAATCTCAATAGGAATTAGCTCAGGAGCACATGCTGGACATATCTTACTTGTAATGGTTTGGTCTTGAAGATGTTGATTGATTACATGTGCTTTATGTGGACAAGTATCATTGTGCATTAAAATGAAGTTGCCTCAAATTCCACCTGCATGTATTCTGGCATATGGTTCTAATCCAGAATGTCACTTCTATATATCCACTGTAGTCAGGATACCTGGCTGACATACATCCAGGTCAGTATGCCCACCAAATGAAATTCCTGCTCCGATAATCACACTTGCATCACAGTAGTAGTTCCATTTCATGATGTTTGTGTGTTCCACATTACGTGCAGATGAGTATGCGCAGTGAGTCACACTGAAGGCTAGATTTTGATATATCAGTAAAGAGAACATGGCTACAGTCTTGTGTTCATGCAAAATGTTGATGGCACCAGTTTTACTTGTTCTGTTATGGCAGTGGCTCAAGGTGATATACACTATTGGTCATCTTGCATAGAGCCCTCTTTCATGTAGCCTCCTGCATATGGTTGAGGCTAAGACCAACATCCTTTTGGTCTTAAAGATCAGAAACAAGTTGGTTGGTGTTGAAGTTTTATTTGGCTGAGACAAAGGGGCTAAGCAGTCATTTGTTGGGGTTGTGCCACGTGTCAATCTTTAACTGGTCTTCAGACAATATCTCTATGTACTTTAAATTGTTTCTACAGTGGAAAACCAGAGTTCTGTTTACAGTTAACCATTCTACCACTTTTATCTTATTGACAACTTTCCACTTTAGAGAATTTGCTTAATGACTATGGCTGTCCATTCATAACATTTCCTTCAAAACAAATATCTTAAAAGAGCCAAAATTGACCAGATTATTTTTTTGTTTTTATAATTTGCACGCTTTTATAATTTGCATGTTTTTATAGAATTTATTTACATATAAAATTAAATTTGTTACATAAAGGAAGAAGTTTGTTTTGAACGTATGATAACTAAACTAATCATTTTGGAAATATTTTTTTGTCTCTTAACTTTTTTGAAACCAGTTTTTCTTGATTTTATTATTTTATTGGGTCTTATAGAAATACTGTAACAGTTGATTTCTCTATGTATGTTTTTGTCAGTATGCAACAGAAACAACCCCAATTACTTTTGCAAATACAAGTTTGATGTGGGGACTGATGCTTTAAAAATAAAATGTTAATAGATGCTTCCTTAGTTGCTGAGAAAAATCAGTATGCATGTGTGAAATGTCAGCGTAGCAAGACTTGTCATTAAAAATACTCAGAACAGTTGATTAACAAGATTACAGATTTTAAAAATCTTAATGATGTTGAAGAAGGGGAGAAAAAAGGAGAGAAATAGCAAGTTTATGTGGGGGGGGGGGGCATTAGTGCCTGATAACCAAACACTTTTGTGTGCCCTAATGGTTATTGTTTTTTTAAAAGATATTACATTGTGCTGCTATGATTAAGGGGAGACAAGTACTCAAAATCATAATTTTTGATTTTGGGGTAGATACTTGTTACAACTAAGTGAAATGAGGGCATAAATTAACACACATGGAACTTGTTTAGTGATATAATTATTATATAGGAAAGTTTTACAATATTTGGGAAAATAGACATATTTTGGACATATTACATGATGGTGTCATCTTTCAGGATGCAAGGCTCTGACTACATCTCTAGAATCAGTATGATTTAATGTATTGCAAAATTGCTACAGTAAATGTTTGAATGTGTCAACTTGTTCTGTTCAAAATTTGAGCAAAAAACATTGAAAACTTCCAGAGATATACTCATTCAAAATCCATTTAAATCTGAAATTATTCTTATTGAGAAAACTGCAGTCAAAATTTTACTTGTATACACTGAGTCATTTGAAGTCTTTTTTCAACTGAGAGGCATATGGAAATCTCTAGACTCATACAATCTGCCCAGTCTTATGTGCATGAGCCAAGGCATGAACTCTGCAAGCTTTTTTTTAGCCTGTTTATCAGCTTTAGATTGAGTTTGCCTAATCCATTCAGTTTCCTTATCCTAGGCAGCCAGCATTGTATACTTTCCTGGATTGATTATCATTAAGCCCATTGTCTCTACCCTGCAAACCTCTTTTGTTATCTTATGAACAGAGACATGGCTATGCCCAGCCCAATAGCTACATGAAAAATACCACAGAATTTTGTTATTGCTATCTGAGCTTCCAATGCTGTATGACGTGTGTAGATAAACGGTCTTAGTTGATTTTAAATTCAAAAGCAGTGACGCATTTACAGAAAAATGCTTCAAATGCACAACAGTGACTTATGAAAGGAAAATTACTTTGGAAAGGTTAGTTTGGGATGTTTTGAGCTCGTCTGTTCCAAAATCAGAAATTAACAAAATAAAAACAAACAAACTTTTTACTGTTTTTGTGCCTTTGTCAATTGCTGGTCTTCCCTCAGAATACTCATCTAACTAAAATAGAACTGAAAATGCTCTATTATAAAATCTGTAAACAAGCAATTATTATATTTCCAAACATACAATGTCGGCAACAACAGAAATCCAAAACGGTAGTGATAATGGAATAAAAGAAAATCTTTAAAGTACATTTTCTAACTTTTAAACATACTTTTATTGAATCAGGGAAACCTTACGTTTAAAGATATAAAATAACTTAAAAATCATTAAGCCGTGAAAAGGAGTGAGCTGTCTTTGTAGAATTTCTGACATTAAGCATTTCTATTCAGTATCCAAGTCAAGAAGAAAATTATTTTGGAATATAATTTAAAAGAGACAAGTGCCTGCTTTTACTTTTAAATTATTTCATTTTATTTATTTAATTAGTACTGTATAAACTGTATTAAAAATTTGTGTTCTAAGATTGTACATTCTTTATGAGAAGCACACAGTTTGTAATTTTTAACTCTTTATGAGAATATTTGAACATTTTTGGCCAGTTTCATTTGTATTTTATTATGAATATAACTATCTTTTATTTTTCTAGTGATTTTGGAGAAACCCATCAGGATACCTCGCTCTGTTTCCGTTAAGGCTGCTTCTGTTTTGAAAGGCTTCTTAAATAAGGTACCATTTTTTTTTTTTTAGTTTTCTTTGAGAGGCAGTGAGACATCCATTATCATTAACAACCATAGCGCTTAGTTACTGTTCTATATCTGGCTGCTATTCTAGTATTCAAAGTCGTAGCTAATGATCACGTCCAGCATGTTATTAAAAATCTTTTTTTATTTCGCAGATTGATTTTAAAAATTTTAAAAAATAGCTGGGTGTCTCTAGATGTAAATGTATGTGCGCAACTCATTCATTTCACACCTATAGCAGCACTAACAAGATCCAGCAAAACAACTTTGGTAATTATAGAAGTGGGGTGCCTAACACCGATGTATAGTGAAAAAAACAGTGCTAATAGGGAGATTAGTGCTCTGAAAACTGTCATCCTCTCCAACAATTATAAAAATGTTCAGTGTCTCTTTTCCTTACATCTATAAAGATAGTGACAGCAGCTAAAAATTACATTTTTACCTTAAGTTTTTGTGCTGAAGAAATTTACCTGAATTATCCAGGTAAAAAATTGTGGAATGTTGCACAAAAACTTGGTAAGAGTGGAGTTGCGCAGGTCCACATGAAATGTATAATTTATTTTGTGTGTATTTACAGAACCCAAACGATAGACTAGGGTGTGTTAATAATGGATTTGATGAAATCCAGACACATGCCTTTTTTCGTTCAATTTCATGGGATCTCTTAGAACAGAAACAGATAACTCCACCTTACAAACCGGAACTGGAGTCAGACAGGGATCTTCAACGATTCGACATTTTGTTCACCAAGGAACCTGTTCAGCTGACTCCCGATGACCAGTAAGTAGCTTTCACTAAACTTTTCCCATTTAAAAAATGGCTCATCATTTTAAGATATTTCACCAGTATAAATCCTTTAGAGAGCACTCCCACCCAGCTATGAAAGTGTCCCAAACATAACTTCATTTTATAAGACTGAAGTTTAAATGAACAGGTCATTAAGTGTTTATTTTATGTACTTGGTATTGTTGAACAATAGAAAAAATCTGTTAAAATTAGTTTTTTCATGATTCTTTATCTTAAGTTTTATGATATACAGCTAGCATGTTTATTTTTAGCATACAATGGTGGAGTTTTGAAGCTTTCTAATGTTGGCTAATGACAGAGCATTGGTAGAATGGAAGAATTTCACTTTTCTTGTTAGCATTTCTACATTTTGTTTTAAATGCATAGAGACATAAAATAGCAGTCATATTTTCAAACCATAGTTGATTGTTACAATTTCTTTAAAAATGAACATGTAAAAAAAAACAAAAAAATGTATTCTGAGGGTTTTTAAAAAGTGAAAAGAAGTCTGCATAGTAAAGAAAGACATCATCAGAATAGCCATATAAGTAAAACCTCAATTTAACGGACTAATAGAGGGAAGGGGTGTCCGTTACTTCTGGGAGTCCATTAAATCCAGTCGTTTACATACTCATGCGCAAAAGGCGCCAAGCAAAAAATTATTTACACAGCTCAACGTGGACTTTTGTCGGGAGACCAGACTGTGTCCATTGAATGGGGGTCCATTAAATCGAGGTTTTATTGTAGTCTAGACATAGAAGTTCTGTGATATATTCTGCTCAAACAAATTTTTTGACAGTTTGTAAAAATCCATGATTTAAAAACATTAATTATTATTTACTTTTGAATGAAGCAAGTAGATATTATAACAATGCATTCTTCTCACTCATTAATTTGCTTTATAAGATACAGTATTCATAAACAGAAAAAAGAGGGTTAAGCCCTGTGCTCCATTTACATTTAGCTTTATAATTCTCACTTGTTCATGTATATCCTTTATATTTAGTGTGTTAAAAATTGCCACCTTTTTCATCAGAGAAATTCCATGACTCTTAATGAGTTTAATGCTGAATGTAGTAAAATGGCTTTTTTAATGGGGTTAGATTGATGTAATTTATGAAGCCCCTGCTAGATTTCTGAAAAATAAAAGTAAATACTATAATTTTTTAGTTTGTTTTTTGCTTGAGATGCTGTCTTTTAAAGAACCAGAAACTACTGCCCAGCAAATAAAAAAGGGAAGATAACTCTTGATAATTTAAGAAATATAAAAAGATGAATTTTTTTTTAGTTCAGCTATGAAATGATTGTTGTTAAATGTAAATTAACCTAGTCTATTTGCGATGATTGTAAAGATTGTCATGTTTTATTTCCAGCTAGCCAAGAATGTACATTTTATCATTCAGTCATCACAAATTTCATCTTCCTGCTAGATAAAACACAACTACATCCATGGCCTGCTTAGAAGTCTGTGTTAACACCTTTAAGTTGGTTGTAGTTACTGTAGAGTTTAAAAGACTGATTTGGTTTAAAAAAACCCAAAGATTTACTGTGATTTTAGTTCTACTTTTCAACTTTATTTTTTGTTAACAGATTATTTCTTAACACTTATTAGGATGTCAGCAAGTTTGTAATTATGGCAATCTTTTACTGTTATACTGAAGTTTGTGAGGGGGGGTCAGCTGTACTTACAACAAAATGAACATAGCTCTAGTTAACAAAGACATTCAGGGATCCAGTTGCTTTCCCTGGTAAACTGCATGTCAGACATACAACTAACTCAGTGTTAGCATACACTGGGGAAATAATCCCACATATCTACAATGGATGTGGCTACAATTCATCATGCATGGAGCCTTTGTTTTCTATTATTTTTCCACAAGTTTTTGCTTGGTTTAGTACTGAACCCTTTCTTTTTTTAGCTGCTTTTTTTTTTTTGGTTTTAAAAATTTTGTCATCTTACATTTAATTTTTTTTTCTTTCAGAAGTGTGATTGACAAAATCGACCAATCAGAATTTGTAGGTTTTGAGTATGTGAATCCTTTGTTGATGTCTATGGAAGACACGGTGTAAAACTAAGTTTTTTAAAAAAGGAACATTCACCACACAAATTTGCTTGCTTTTCAAAAGAGAACTTTCTGCAAGTACTGGGTTAGAGTGCTGGCCAGTAGAAGTGCCATAAGACTGCATCTAAATGGATAACGTTTTAACTTCTGTTTTTAACCTAATGTGAATTTTTAGATGATTTTAACTAAAAGTTGAGTTTTTATTAACATTAATTTCTGATGAACTACAAACCTTCATTCCAAGAAGGCTATTTAATAAAAAAAGAGATAACTAATGTTTGAATTATTATTTTTAAAATAAATAATCTACTGTATTTTTGCATTAAATCTATTATTTTAATATGAGAAATAACTAACTAAAATGAAATAAATAGCATCTTGGTGAAGTCTTACCTCACCTGTCTTTCATTTTGGATGACTTTGATGAGCAAGCTGTATCCTGAATTTTGTCTGAAAACTCTTTTTGCCATCACCTTCCATTAATACATTGTATTGTATAAAAGAGTAAATAGAAACTTTACTGTATGATTTTTATTTGTATTGCATATGTTTCAGTAAATATTAGCTATGTTAAAATTTGATGTAAGTGTGCTATTGGATTAATTTTGTAATCATTCTGTCCTAAAACTGGTCTTTTAGTCTGTTGTACATCTGTGATGTATTTTTAAGATTGTATGTAAGAAAATGTTCCATCATGATTCTCACTTTTACTGTATTTGCAACATTCTGTTTATTTTGCTAGCAACATGAGAGTGATTAAAATATATTTTTTCTATTTATTTGGTCCAAAACACGGCATTCCGTCTTAGCTATAATGGGTGCTATAGTGACAGTGTATGAACCTGGTATATATCTTAAAAGGCCATGTACAGTGGTTGAAGAAAGTATGTAAATATTTCATGTCTTTGTTTGTTTGTTTGTCTCTGTAAATTACTCTCATTTTAATGTATGGGTGAACAGTGATATAAACTGTTAAGAGCAACTTATATGTTTTTTTTTGGCTATTTATGTAAACAGAGTAGTTACATGAAGAACATACACAATCATTGTACATTTGAAGATACCAGTGGACACCCAATGATAGTATTTTGTGCTTGCACATTCACAGTGCTTGAAGTCCTGGAAAGTTAAAGAATTTTTTTGCTTGCTTTCCATGCCTGGATGCTTTTTTAAATTAGAATTTAACTAATTTTTTCATTGAAAAATGAAAACCTTTTAGATTTTTATGTTTATATATATAGCATTGTCCACTTTTGAATTTTGTCCAATGTTACTAAAGCAGTATTTTGCAAAGAAATGCCATCGAAATTGACATTATTGTCATTAAGTTACTTTCAAGCTCTGAAATCTTAAATTTGCAGAGTTTAAATTAGATACTGTTAAACAACAAACTATAGTATTGCTGTAATTTCTTTGTAATCATAGAAAGATGGTTTCACTTATCAGGGTGACTACAGGAAATAATTACTTTTTTGACAATTTATCAGACTAATAAATGATTTATATTGGTTGTTTAAAGGCAACTCCTAACAAGTGAAACAGTTTAAAGAAATAATATAATCATGTTAACGGTGCATTGCTCAAGATCCAATCTCAAGAAGTATTTAGGACCGAGTAAACTTTTAAGTCCATGACAAAGAAATGTTCTTCTATTGAACATTACTATTTTATAAATATTATATTTTCATGGATATACTTGGGAAAATGAGAAAAAATATGCTTCTTTGCAAACAAAGCTCTTTGTTGTTTTATATTAGTTTCAGCAAGTCATTTCTTACTGTAACTAAGCTTCTCTCAGATCTGGATACTTGAAGATTGCACCAAAGATCTTGGAAAAATTTTTTTTTTTTTCACTTTTGCCAAATTGTTATTTTATAAAGCCTTTTTTTTAGATAGGACACAAGAACAACACACAAATGATGGAATCTTTCACTTTGGTACCTATGGACACTAGTTCATTCATAGAGTTGTGAGCTCATGTTGTCTTTGTATTTTCTTTATTTGTTACAGAAAAAATAAATAACAAATTATTAAAAAGGTTAAGAATTTATTTTATTTTTTCCTTTTTATAGTATGGAAATATTGGCAATATTCAGTTAATAAATGTATTGTTGTAATTTAATGAGAAATACATGAATAATTAAACAGGTATACAAAATAACTACAAGATATGTAATGTTTAATATTTTGTGTCTTTCTTTTGCAGTAAAATCTTTGATCGTGTTTCATATTCTCATAAAGCTCGTTGATAAATTTTTGTGGAATTGCTTGTTAAATTTCTAGAACCTATATTATATTGCCATATTTCTTTCATAAAGTTAATGCCCAAATTTTGAGGTGGGCATTCCAAAACTGACATCACTACTAGTTCACGTTTCGATTCCTGATATGATAGAACTACTTGTATGTTTAGGGGTCATTGTCTTTTTGTAAAACAAAATTTTTGTCACTCAACCTGGTTACACTTGGCCCTTAAGGCTTGCTTTATAAGAATATGCTTGTAGCATTGCAGTGTAAGGGTATATCTTTAATTCTGACCAATTTTCTGACTCCATTTATACATAAACATTCTCCAGACCAAGACAGATTCACCGCTATATTACACATTTGGAGTTAAACGTTGGTTTGCAAGTTTTTTGCTAACCTTCCAATGCATAAACTCACCTTTTTGCCTCCAAATGTTTTAAATGTAGACTTGTCTGTAAATAACACCGGAGACCAATGATCTGAGGTCCACAACTTTAGTTTAATTTCTTATTTGTATTTTTGGTTTTATTCCCTTCTTGCAGAAGTGGCTTATGACCAGAAATTCTATTTAGATAAAACCACTAAGACAATCTAATGAGTTTGGTGTTTACCTTCATACCTGTGTCTTCTCAAGATTGCAAGCATTTTTCCCAACCCTAAGAGATAATAGCCCTAGATATTGTTTGTCACTCTAAGCTTTTCCTTCTCCCTTTACTTTTATGTTTTTAATACAGTCTCTCTCTCTCTCTCTCACCTATCTCTCCGTCTCTCTCCCTCTCTCTCTCACCCATCTCTCCCTCTCTCTCTCTCTCTCTACTGTCTTGGATGCAGAATTTGCAGAAAATTTAAATTTAGAAGCTGTTTCATAAAAAAAAAAAGCAGCCTTTAAGTAAGTGCACCATCTTGTGTTTTATCTCTTCTGGAATTTCTCAAGTTGGAACCATTTTTTTTTAAGGTGAAGACAAAATTATACGTTTTAAGTACGTGATGCACAGTTTTCAGTTTGGTTCATGGGGTGCTTTCTGAATATAGGCAATGACAGGGTCTTTAGAGTTATCAGTATTGCCTGGCATTGTTGTCTAAAATTTTACATACTATACAATTATACAAACCTTGTAAAGTTGTCACAAATCCAAACTTGATATAAAAACACTCTGAAAATAAAGAAAATGTCTATATCACGATAAAAGTACATTTTATGTATACCGTTTAGTATATTTACATATAGTTGAGGTTAATGTACATTATGGAACCACAATACTAATAATGTTACATCAAATGAATCAAACTGCGTAAGTTTCCTTATCAATTTAAATCACTTAAAAAATCTTACCTAACTCGTATTTCTGCGAGTTTATTTTTAAAGTATTAAATTTCTGAATGATCGATTTAGCATCATTGCTAGCTTTAGCGGTAATTTTGATTTTTAAAACCTTTGACTTTTAAAGAATATTAGTTCAAATTTGGAAAGTTTTCAGCTTCAGCAGGATTTTTAACAGAACCTCAGAAGCAAACTTTGACAATTTATTATAATTCTTTGAATGAAAACAATTTTTTTTAACAAATTTTCCAATAAAATTTAAATTTTATGCAAAATAAAGTGGTGCAATATTTATTAAATAATTTTAAGAGCTGAAGTGTTTTACTTACTACTACCTGACATGATGTGAATTTTTTAGCTTTCATACCAAATAAAATCATGCCTATTTTAACTTGGAAGAATATTTTACCAATACCTACTTTAAAAATTTAGCCATTTTATAGCTATATAAATTAACTGGTATTAATATACTGGGCACAAGAAATATAGAGATATTGGAAACTTATTTAATTTTTCTGGCAAAAATAGATACAAAGTGAAAACAACTCATTCCTTGGCCAAATTAGTCATTGGTTTTTCTTAAAAATTGTAGGAATGATATGATTTGTAAGGCATCTCACAGAATGAAAATCACCTCATGAATGAATAGTTGGTGTGGGCTGAGGGCATAATGGGGCTGTGAACTGCACATGGTTGAAATTAGACTCATCTGGTATTGCTGGCCACTCCTGGATTATTCTGTCATTTGGATCATATAGGATTTAGGAGTTACTGAGCCTTAACAGTTTATCAGGAGATTCCATGGATACTCAAAGGACAAAGGATATAGGGAGAAAAGTGATCTGGTCCTGAGGAATGCAGTAAAGTCACTAGCTCTGCTTGTGTGGCCTGGGTAATTTTCTGCCAATATAATGTTCATGCTGAACAACATTGGTAACCTGACATCAAAGAAGTCCATTTTGCAGCAGGAAACATCGCATGCTGTCAATGAGCACTTGACCAACAATAATAACATGTTGTGCAGGCTAATTGAGAATAGTGATGACATTTGCTCAGGAGGAGACTGACAACTAGCAAGCATTGTTGTACCTAGGGATAATTAACTATCATATCACACAGGGCCCTCCCTTCCTCTTAATCATCTTTACAATGGGAAGGGACTGTGCTGGACCTGTATTTGACATGACCAGTCCTGATTGAGATACCTACTGAATCATTGAAATTTGCAACAGCAGCATCTACCCCTCTGGTACCATTTTGTGAATGACCTACAGTAAGGAGTCTCTGAACTATTGTGGGGCCCATAAATGAACGTGCATTTGAAAAAAATTTTGTTTCTTTTTTAGATCTGTAGTAATGTGTTCTTCAGATGCTAGACTCGAGCCAGCAACCGATGGCAGCTTATATTTTTGTCACTTTAAGCCCCAGTATCTCTAGATTTTTGGGCTCACCAGATAAGCTAGCTCTTCTGTTGTTTTCATTTTCAATATTTTTAGTGATAAAATTTTATGGTAGTTCTTTTGCATTTTCAAAAATAAAAATTTTGGCTTTATATTCCCAACATCAAATGAAATTTTATAGAGTAATTAAGTTTTTACATATTCCCAATAGGAAGACTCCATTAGGTTTCTGTCTGCCCCACTGTGCTGCTAATTGATCCAACCACTATACAGCAATCCAGACCAGAATATTCATATTACACCAAGTTATTTCTATTACTGTGGCCTCTACTATGTGACCAATGGCAGTGATGCTACCTTTAACTGCTGTCTTCATATTAATTTGGTTTTCTGTTTGCTGATATCAGAATAAGAACCTGGCTCTCTATCCATTGATAGATGAGTAGTTCTCTAAATAGTTTACCCCCTCCCAAATATGAGGTTTAAAACCATTCAGTCAAACAATTTACATTAATCAATAAAATTTAAGGTAAATTTATGGAAATGTTGACACAAAGCATAGTGGAAGGAAAGTAAAATTTTAACCAATAGCAAGATGCAAGAATGTTTTGAACTTTGAACTGGGCTTACTCCCATACCTTAAAAATCAAGTGACACCTACACAGGCTTTCATATGTTTACATGCATACCTAAAGTGAAAGGAATAAAAGATTACATAACTATGTCCGAGCTATTGTTTAGTCAGAATATCAGTGGAAATGCTCAAAGAATAATGATTTTCTTATTTGGAATTTGAAGTCTGAATAAGATGTACCAAATATCTTCACAGCTTTGAAAACAAATTTAAAGTAGCATAATTAAGAAAGGCTGAATTCTTCCTAGTAGACAGATGTGTAGGTCAAACGACGATAGCCTGACCTGACACAACTGGCATAGGATCTATCTGATATGACAATTCTAAAACCAAAAAATTGTACCTGGTTCATTAAATGGAAACTATAGTCTAAGCATCCTTTGCATATGAGAACATCAAAATAGTTTTAAATCTCTTTAGATTTTTTTCATTTTTCATATCAAAATAGCCAAAAAATCTTATATGGTCACAAGGATAAAAATTAAGCATGGTGTCTAGTGTTTGTCTTTCTTAAATGTGCACTGAAGAACTAACTAGCAGTCCAAATGTTATTAAGAATAAAATCATTCAGGTTCATAAATTTGGATCTGAGAAAGTACATATTTCTGCAATAAAGAGTTGATTTATATTTAAATGCAAGCACCAAGGGATAGATATATTGATTGTAATTGAATTGGAAATGTTGGCCTTTAGCTTTCTTGATAGTATGAGCACATTCAAAGATTTCTAATGTAGGACCATATCCATCAGGCAGTTGAGTTTCACGTTGATTTAGTAAAGTCTAAACGGTTCTGACAATAGGTTCTGCATCAACACTCCTCGAAAAGAGCTGTTTATATTGTATGTTGAAACCAAATCTCTCTGAACTTTGCAGCTAAGCATCGAAGTTCAAAAAGCATAAATTTAGACTTCAGAATCATTGTCATGTCTCTCAAAATCTGATTAGAATGTTTATAAAGCTTGTCAATATTTGTAAAACAAAAAAGATGATAATGTAGGTACTGTATAAAAGACAAAACCTGTTCAAGCTTAAGATATACTATTAGTTATTACCAGTGCAAAATGGTTGCTCACCCAGCCTCACATCTCTGTAGTTTTGGGTTATTTGGGCTCTAATATAAACTAAACAATTACTACATCATACACTTTTTATTTAGCTATGTATTATCATTTTGCAGCAAAACTATACTTGTTTTTTTGAATTATAGCAATAATATTAATAATGTAATTTATTTGTGTAAGATTAATACTAGTAGAATAATTTCTTTATTATGCATTAATACAGCGTTATGAGTATCAGTTGTTGTGTGTCACATCGTGGCATCTTCCCAGTGGTCTGATGTTATTACTGTCATGAAGACAACAGTATTATGTCCGCGTTCTACTGTTAAGGCTTTTGTTTTAATTATTAAATCAATGCAGTGTTTGGTTAATCAAACCTGTAAATGATTTTCCAAGAGCTGTCTAACAGTAGCAGACTAACAACTGTTATGCTATATTCTCTGTCTCAGTTATTGTGCTATTTATAGCATAAAGGTATAACATCATATTTTGCATAGAACTGTGTACTGTAATTCTGTTTAAAGTAATTTTTCCACATTCCTTATGCAAATGTGTATCACCAGAGCCTCAATGTATACTTATATACAGTAATATACGTTGTTCTGATTTACTGATTTACGTAATCCATGGATCCTAGGAGTTTTTCACTTAATGCAAAAGTGTTGAAATGGCATGCACTACGCCAAGTCTAACCCCAAATGGATGGCTGCAGTAAGAGATGAAGCTAAGAGGGAATCAAAGAGAATGTACAATGATGAGTCAGCTAAGAACATTCATTAGGGCAGAGCTGAAGAGAAAAGAGCCAGCCTCTACTGAATGTTGGAAGATATTGGTACTAAATACTGACCTTGTTAAAGGATTAAGGCGGTCCGTTTATCAGCCAAGCCTGTGGCATTCTTAGATAAAACTTATTTTAATTTTTCTGGTATTTTTGTAATAAAAAAAGAACCAATCAACCTTACATTTGTATTTAGCAATGTGGCTTCTACTTTTGTATTTGCTTCTTTTTTTTTTTTTAACTATGAGAAGGGAACACTGGGTGTTGGATGTCGCCATATAAATACTTTCAGTTTACTTGAACTGTGTGTGTACACAAAAACCATTACAGTATATGCCCCCTTTACTATCCACCATCTGCAGAGTTTCAGTTAAATAGAGTAAAGTGGTGATTATATGCAAAACAACACGCTAACTAGCTTTTTTCTTTACTGTCTCTTCTGCTAACTCTGATAGATACTGATTACATGTACAGTATAAGCTTCATCGGGCTCCAGACAAAGGATTTATAGTCTTCTGTCTGTAGCACGTGGGAAAACCGTCCGGCAGATTTGATTTCTTATTATATGCAGTAAGCTAATTCTGGTTTTTGTATTTAGCATTACCACTGTTGATGACAGTTGGGTGCTTATTTTGATAGTGCGGAATGTTACTGTTAAATATTTTAAATCCCCTGATAGAGAGATAAAAAGGAATGAAGTTACTTGGAAATTGAATCACACACACACACACACACACACACACACACATGATTACACAAACAAATGATGAATTATGACATTTTAATTTAATAGTCTAAAAAAGAAATCAGAATTCATAGCGGATCAACTTAGCACCGCAACATCAGCTGCTTTTTTAAGACCAGTTTGCAAAATATTCATTAAAATGATTTGATAACGCTTATGATAAATAATTTTTACTCAGAATATTCATGAATTTGGGTAGCTTTAGTATGATGATGGCTTTGAACAATGTTTGAACTGGTGTAGACAGCATTCTTATATGTATAACTGAATGTTTCACACTGTCATCTTGGCTCTAACAATTTAACATATGTAAAGTATTCAACGTGTGTTTTTTTATTGTTAATACTGATAACTGTATGTTTCTTATCTATAGCATTACAATATAAATGTTTACAGTAGGAAGAGGAGCGGATGACTTCGTACATTGTAAACATTAGTCTTCATTAGAAATGGGATAAATCTGGAAGCCTGCAGTAATCTGAACCTAGAACATTTCTTATTGGTGGGTCATATTAGCAGTAAGCAAACATTGATTATTGCTGATGGCTCCTGCATATTGACTTTGTAACTAGGAAACTGGCAGAGATAGTTTATATAAGAAATTTTCAGGTAAATAAACATGGCAGTCCCACTTTATCTTTGAACTCTCCGTGTATACATACATACATACATTCATGAACTGTAACAAAACATTGGGCAAAACATAATTAGCTTTAGGTAATCTGAAAATAAGTAAATAGGAAACTTAATCTATGGTATATTTTGGAAAAAACCATCTCCAACCAACCAGAACAGACAGTGAAATCAGAAAAGTGATGTTAGCATCTCAAAATCTGATGTACAGAAAGGGGAAAAAAATTATGCAGGTTGGAAGGAAACAAATTGCTGAAAATAAAAGTATATGCATTGATGAGCTCTAATCAGTCCAGGTAGGATTCAGATTCTAAATAGATTCTGTAATTTGTTGTTTTAGGAAATCAGTGGAAGATGGCTAAAATCCTTACATTGCTCACAAAGACCGTGTGACCCTAATGCAAACTTTGCAACTCTTTGTTGTAATTTTGAGGTCGTGGGGGGGGTGGGTGCTGGGCTAGAAGGGGGGGGGCTTCGGCCTTGGTGATCAAAGCAAGTTACCTGGGAATGGTTGGGAGCTCTTGACCAGTGGTCAAGGTGCAAAGATCCTACACCACAAGTACTTGGAAGATCCCCACTTAGCCGTGATAGGAAACCTGCCCACGCTGATGCATTGGTACAGAAGAATAGGGAAAGACGCTGTGCTGTGGGAGGTCGCTAAACCAAGTCAGACTCAGGCCTTCATCTGTGACCTGCCAGTGCCCTGCACACACAGCCATCCATCACTCATAGCATAATTAAGAGGCACAAATGCTCCCTCTTTGATAGATGTTATCTCAGTTTTGCTGAGGTATGTGGCCATACAAGACCATGCTATCTGTCAGTGGCTGAACTCCAGTCCTTAAAGGAAATGCAGATCCATTAGTTATTAAAATAAATTGTATAGGAATCTAGAATTATTAGAATATTTTCCAAAAGTACAATTTCAAACCATATATACTTTTTTAAAAAAACTTATTTTAGACCTATTTAATGATAGTTTTAGGGTCAGTGACCCCATTTCTGATCTTATTATTAGTATTTACCAGTTTATTTTTAATATAAATTCAAAATTCAATATTTTAATTCAACTTTTATCTTTTGCTATCTGAAATAGCAGCTTTCAGCTTTGCATTTCCATTAGAAATATTCTAACCCCAATCAGCTTCGTATGAACCTTGTATAGAGTTCGACCATCATGGAAATTTGAATAAAACAAAACAAAAAAAAAAACTTCTATAAGATGCGTGTAACTGGAATCATACATTATATTCTGCGCCATAATATCAGAGGACTTAGAATGTCGAACCTGAATTAAGTTAAAAAGAACCTGAAAAGATGTATAGTGCAAGGTGTACGTGACTGTGCGCACACCTTGTCAGACTGCATTACAAAGAAAAAGAACATTCCTGTGAAATTTGTAAGGTAACTAATATAAATCTAAGCAGTTTTCTTCCTTTTATTCTACTATTTTCTCATACCTCTCTTAGAAAATATAAGAAAGCTAAATTCCATTTTCTTAGGAAAGTATCTATCAGCATTTACAATGAATTAACAAAACTGACTTTATGGTCAAGAAAAATATTAAATAAAATTCTGGTCTGTTTGTTTTTTTATGAATAAATTTTAGGTGATATATTTTTGGAGCTATCCAATGCATTTTAAAATTAAAACAAAAGGAATTCTAAATGAAAAAAAAGTTTTTCTTTTCAGCTTTTTATTGTTTGTTATTTTTAAATAAAATACTAAAGTAAGATTATGTTCGAAGAGAGATACTGCAGTAGGAAAGGAAATAGTCATTGATGCTGCTCACAGCCACATCATCATCATTATTAAATAATGAGCAAAATTTTTCTATTGTACTTGATGAGAATATCATTAATTTTCTTACTACATTTCATACCTAAAGCCAACAGTTACCTATAAAACTAATTTCTGAATGGGTAGCTGCTGTTGAATTTCAGATGCTTTTAAGTTTGAGTTAAATTTTGTTATTTTTTTACAATTTATCCCTTCCATAATTTGATGGTACCAGATCAGTTAGGTTATATTCGTCATTGCTAAAGTGTATTATCTGATGACTAGATGTACAAAAATTTAATTCAAATATCTATGTTATATTTTCAACAGAATGCCACGTGTAAATACTTTCCACCACCAAAAACAACACTGCATCTTTTTTCTCATTTCTTAAGACTAAAAACAAAAATATAAAGCAAGTCTGGAATAGTTAGCTTAAAGAACTAGAGAAACATTAGTGTTAAAGATTTCATCTACACTGAAATATCTTTTATTATTAATGTATGCTTGATGGATGCTGAGCTCGGCTTAGTATTGATTATCATCCTGTTCTCTGTGGTTCCTATTGTCATCAATCATTCTGCTGAAGGGTCATTAAATGCTGGAAAATGCTAGTTTATTATTAGACATCATTCTGGCCATCGCAAGACAGACAAACAAATACTATAGCATACTTAGAGATGGCACGTTTGTGGCAGTATACTAGAACATTTTTAACCCTTTCCAAACTGGATTAATCTAAAAAAGTACCAACATCAATGGTACGAAAAACGAAAAGATCAAATGATCAAACAAAAAAATAAAATTATTCTTATTATTATTTGGGAGAGTAAATTGAAAAGTGTATTTTCAGAAAAGGATTTGGAAGTTATTATTGGCAAAAATCTTTAATACAAATATCAGTGGATTGTAGCTGCTAACGGAATTAATATGGCATTAGAAATAATTAACAGAAACATCAAATATACAAATGAAGACATTTTTTGTTTATTTACGCAAATCTTTATTTTGTCCACATTTTGAATAAGGTGTGGAATCCTAAAACAGTGAGAGAGATTTAAAATGAGTTCATCTTGGATTCACCCAAATGTTTCCAGGTTTTAAAAATTCAGGATATACTGACCCCCGAAAGGTTCACAGATATTTACCAAGTTTGGTTTTAAATGTTTAAGAGCAGACCTGATAAGAGCTCTCACAATAACCAATGGATTTGAGTGTGTGGGCAGTAGGACATGTTTGAGCTTTCTACAGTTGGTAATAATAGGGGCCAGGGTTAGGAATTGGTAAAGAATTTATCAGTGTAAATCAATTTAAAAGCCATGCTGAAAGAGACTTCTCTCCCACACAATAACGGCTCCGTCTCGTCCTGAAATTGAGACTAAACTAGAAAATTAACTGTTAAAAATTCTGTTTTAGCGATGAATATGGGCATATTTTAAAATTGGGTGTTATTTCTCCTCTTGAAATAGCAAAGTATTTTTTTTAAAAACTTGATTCTTGGGATATACAAGTGTCTACTGATAAACTGAGTCTGGGTGACCTGCTGGCCTCGTGTTTGAGTAGCGGTGGACATCAGGTGAGTTCATGTGAGAGATAAAAAGGAGGAAATTATTTGTGTAGCGAGGCAGTCCAAGAATACTCTGCACTGGATAGTTCCTTTTATGCATTAATCCCGACTATTTAGTGTAGAGATGGTGCCAGGCGTCTTTTCTGTCTTTGTCTAAGTTGGTTTTTCTGTTGTCGACAGTGAACTAAGGTTAGTTCAGAATACTTACTCAGTTTGTATTTTAACTTTGTATTTTTTTTTGCCGTTGTTGTTAAAACCTTAATTTTTTTTCAATTTCCTAGAGAAAAAGGAAAAAGGAAGAAAAGGGAGACGGACGTCAGAAGGGAGGTAGGTGCTGATCCTTACCGCATGCAGCTATGGGAAAGGGAGGGAATAGCTTCCCCATTAATTTGCTAAAAAACCTTATTATTCTGTTATATTTTTGTATAAACTACGTTTCTGCTGCTACATTAACTGAACTGAGCACATAAACAAATTCTATGTCAGCCTTATATATATATATATCAATATTTTTTTGGCTCTTTGAAGAAATGTAAAAAAAGTCTCACAACTACATTAGGTACCACTGGCCATCAACTGAGAAGTGCCAGAGCCGATATCCCAGATATTAGATCATCACTGTGCTGATGCAGAGCCAGTTTGTCTGGAGATTTGAAATGCCAAAAGATACTTTTGACTTATGTACCAATTTTTATTAAAACTTTTTTTTTTTTTTTTTTACGTGGAAGGAGAAAAATTGTGTCAACAAAATCAGCAGAGAGATTTTTAATAAGAATTCCTCTCACTCTGGGCTAAACTTTGCTGAAGTAATTCTGCCTAAAAATATAACCAGCTTAATAAGTTAGTATATAATTACATCTGTTAGCTGACCACGCATTTCATGTTACAAAGTACCTTAATTCCTATACACATATGAAGTTTGAAGTTGTATTTTTTTTTCCAGATTGCATTAACTTTTAACGACACAAAGATCCGTCTCCTAACACGCAAACAAGGAATTTGAAAAAAAAAAAAACTTCTTAACTTTCATTGGCTTTTGCAAAGAACTCTCCTCCCCCCCTTAATATTCACGAACACGTGGTCTGTAGTAAGCATTCTCTCTGGTCAGTTTGTCCTGATATGAAGCCCAGATTCCTTTGGTGTTACCTTGACCAGTCCGTGTGGTCACTGCATGACTGCTGTTGATAACACGGCTAAGCATTGGTCTGACGCATAGATGGCTATTGAATTTAGATATTTCTTTCCTAACTTATTAACTCTGTTGTTCCTGCAATGAATTTAAAGCACTGACAGTGAGTCTACTGTAGCTGGACCATATTTAAACAACCTGACAGAGGCAGCAAATAATGGGCAGGATCACTCTTGTAGTTAAGTCCACATTGTCTCTGCTTACTGTCTTTCTCTCTCTAACCAAGTTTAAACTAATTTTAATAATTTATAAAAATACATACATGGGAATTGAAAATGCTTACACTTGAGCCTCTTTGGACCTGTTTTTCTTTTTTTAAAAATCTTTATAAAGCAACAAACTGCACATTAAAAAGAAAATTTCATGCATAAAATGCAGTAACTTTTGTGAATTAATGTAGCGCATACAGTCAGTATTCAGGGTTGTTTCAATCTCACTTTGTATTTTTAATAAAAACGTAGTTCTTAGATACCAAGTTATTTGTTTACATTTGCTGTATGCGTAGTATAGGCTGATAGATAGAGAGATCACCACTACTTGGTAGTAACATATCCCACCTTTGAGCACTAGCAGCAAGTGCTCAGATCAATATAATGTTAACAATAATTTTAAGAGTGGGAATTGACTAAAGTGAGTTGATGGAAGCAAAATTTCTCTTAAATTATCCAACTGTTTGTAGATTTAGAGACAAACAGTGATTAATCCCAGATGAATATAAAATCTTAAATGGAGAAAAGAGTGGTTGCAGAATCAGGTTGATTTTAGCAGAAACACCATTAAGTAGGGTGCAGTTAACTGTTTTCTTCAAATAACTGATCATTTGGAGTGGCAGCTTTGTTTCCAATTGCTGTACCTGGACAGCTGATAGACTGAGCACAGGTAAGAAAGCAGTAATCTGTAATTTTTAATCAATTTTCCTTTTCTATGAAACTGTAAGGTTTTTCTTAATTTATACATTTTAACTTCAATTTTCCATAAAATGCAGAAGCAGGTTTTGAGGCCACCAGTAGCAGGGATTTATGCAGATATCTAGTTGATGCTGAACTGCCATCTTCCTCCAGCAAGGTACAGTCTTCACTTAATCCTCCTTGCTTTCTTTTTAACAGTATCTTTCTCCATTGTATCAGGGGGTGCATTCGTGATGTTTGATGACAATACTGAATGATAACCTCCATATCTTACTAAGAATAATAATTTTAACCAGTTCCTTTATATTATTAGCAAACAAATATCAGTTTACCAAGTTTGATGATTCTATAAAAACAAAACCTTCGAAAGAAGTTTTCATCATTCTACACTTGCCATCAAAACCACAGTAAAACAGAATAAATATATTTGTAGGCAAAACTTAACTGCTGTTTTATTTTGTTGATAAATGTGATAACGTAGAATTAAAATAAAGGTTTTCGGGTATAGTCAGACATGCTGTGGTTCATGTTGCATTGAGTAATAAATAAAATACAACTGTCTGTAGATGCTGTTGTTTAAATGCGTATGTGACAACTATGAAATACAAAATCAGTAAACTCAGAATGTGATAAGATTTCAAAGACAGCCTCTGCATGAAGGTGAACAGACATGATTACCACTTGCCATGTCACATTAGTAGGCTGGCCCCAAATAGACAGCACCACAACCAGAAACTGATAGCTGAAAACCATATGGATGCGTTCATCATCCCTAACATCTTTTAGGTGAGAATGTCTGAATCTTTTAAAATCAGTTATTTAGACAAGTTAAACATAAGCATTTTATAATTCATTATAATTTAATGGCATTGAATTGCATGTATTTTGTTGAATTGTCCATAAAAGCCATTCCATTCACAAAATTACAAATCTCATTCTGTTTTCCAACCAAGTTTCGCAAGGTTAGTAAATACTCTAATGTGCTTAATATATCCAAGAATTGTTAGAAATTTCACAAGAATTATTTGGTAAACAAAATACATTTTAGTAGATGCGATTCAAGCAAGTTGTGTTTACAATTTTGTGGCTGCAAAAATTGCCAAGTTACACTTAGCACCTCAGACTAATGTACTGTTGGGTGGTGTGGAAATTTATTCTCTTTACTGTACCATTTCCCCTCAAGAATAGAATTATGGGACTTCAACCTGTAAGTATTTCTGTTTTATTTAACTACCATCTCCCAAAAATACCTGTAAGCTTTTAGCAGTGTTCAGTAATACTATAAAGTCAATGTGACTGAAAATCACTGCCAATGGTGCTTCTCCAAAGGCATAGCCTATGCATTAATTATTTATAGTAGTGATGGTTTAGTGTCATACCATCCACACTCCCTCACCCGCTTTTCTGTGCTCCAGCGACATGTAAGCTCAAAATGACTGGCAGTTAAAGAATACTTATCATTTCACTGGAATTCGAAACGTTTGCAAATGCACTCCACATAATTGTTAAATACTAAATTTTTAGTTGGCTATTTGCATTGGAAACACTGAACTTTCTTAACATCAGAAGGCAGCCAGTGCACTTATTAGTACAGCTCACAAGTTTGGAATTAAGTTCTTCAAATGTAGATATTTTAGATTTTCTGCTGGCTGATTTTGTGATTGTAGCTAACAATTCTTAATGTAATGAATAATTTTTTCACACAAGTAAACAGATGGGAAGTAATCAGATTTTTCACCGCTTGAAGTTGTGACTATGATAATTACCACACCTAGCAACCGACAAAGTAGTGGCCAGTAACCCTAACTTCCTTAGCTTTTGGGATGCCCATGTTTTGATCAGTTGCTCTGTATAATATGTAAGCACGTTATGGGCACACGCCTGCCCATGCAGAAAATTTCTTGAACTTTGAAATCACGATATTTTTTATTCTGAAAGGCTGAATTTGAATTATTTTAGAAAATTTTAACAAATATTTGTTAAAATAAAATTTACAATCTTGGCATGCTGTAAGCTTTTTTTGGTGCCAAAGCCATCAGTTTTTCCCATCATGCAGTCATAAAATGGCAGCTATAAGCTGAACAAAATACAAACATCTTTCCTCATTAACTCTCTTCTACAAAAGACATTTTGTCCAATTTTTTTATATTTCAAAGCGTAGTGCTTCTTTATCATTTCTTTTTTTCCTCAAGTGGAGATAATCTGAAGATGGTTACTTTAAAACCTCTTTTAGAATGACTTCCTTGTGCATAAATGGATGAGAGAGAAAAACTCAGCTCATCTCCTCAGATCTGATTAAGTTGTTCTGCCACAGTCTGACATTTCCAAAGTAGTGCTTACCTGTAATTTATTTTATTAAAAAAATGTCCATCAAACAAAAAAAAATCCACATCTGTGTAGAATGCAGATAACTAGTTCATTCCATGGAACTCGAGTTTGTAGGTATGATGTAGCAAGAAATTTCACTAGCTTTCTGTGCTTTAGAGCCTGCATTTATTACATCTTTGATATCAAGCATCTCTTTTTTTTTTATGTACATCCTGAGAATATTAAAAGTCAAAAGACGAATCTTTTGATGCACACTCCTGTATTATGAGGATTGGTGTTTAGCAAACTTTTCTCCTCCTAAAAAATATTTTACAGATATAAACAGAAAGGTCCCAAATATTCTGTGGTTATGATCAAATAGTATTAACAAAGAAATTTCAAAATAAACAGAATATTTACGGTTGCTACAATTTTACAAACTTAAAACATTACCTTTGCTATGGGTGTAAATATAATCTCCATTAATTTGTAATCTGCCTGTCTATTTTCTAAATAGGTGTATTTCTGAATAATTGTAAGGTCTGTCCACCATCCGGCTGGGAAAGATGGTACAAATTTCTAGTTTTATTGTATGCAAAAGTGACTAAAAGTTTGATAAGTACCTTTATGAATACCTGTATAGATTCATTAAAATCAAACAACAAGACTATTAAAACTTTTGCCTTACCTCAAGTGTATTTCAGACCCTGGTATATAGTGCTGGGCATTTTAGACTCGCAATTCGACACCAGTCCTGTAAATGAGTATCCACTTTTACTGTACTTAATGTGGCTGTATATTATATGGATCACCTTTCCACTTTTGCTTTATAGTCATGCTGCCCTCAATGAATACAGAGTCCTCCACAAGTTGTTAAACGATCACGCACATGTGATCTGCCAATGCTAACCCCGAACGATCCTATTTACTGTCAATGACTTTTAAAATTGCACTGATGGGCCTTTGACTTACCCAAAAAAATTTCCTGCCACAGAGAAGTTGTTTATGCGTTTTAAAGTTGTAAAAGTATTTCAAGAAACATTAGCACTTATTCTTCCATGAGATAGCCTGGAATAGACATTAATTAATAACAGGGAAATCACCAATTTGTAATTATAGCCAGGTTCTGTGACTGCCAGATTTTAAAGTATCCATTAGAGGGCTGACTTTGCTAAATGGGAAAAAAAGAGCACTGGTGGGAAATCCTCGGGATTCCAATATTTTCATTTTAATAGGTAAATAACAATGTCGTTATACGTATATAATTCATTATTTTGCTGAATATTTAGATGCCAACACTACCATTTTCAATAAGCAAAAATAATCATAATCCTCTCACAAATAGCTTTCGATTTAATTGCTTCACTGCTAAGTTTTCTCAATGTATAGCATATAAAAGTAGTAGTTTTCTACATCATATTACACTGTAAAAATTGATTAACAAATCAAAGTGGCTGTTTTACAACAAGTTTGGCAGACAATGATGCTGGGCCTGAAGCAGTGAAACCGGTAACTGGACTATAAACATAAGTAACTTCACAGTGTAATTGTTTGTGCTCTTAACTGATACAACAGATGTTACCTATAAACACAGTCTTCCGTAATAGTGATAATGTATTTTTGGGTAAATCAACTTCTTCAAGTCATAATTACAAATCAACTAATATTCTGGCATGATAAGATATTAGGAAATATTTTCTTTTGTGATAGAACTGGTAAAAAGTGGAATAAGCTATCAGCACAGTGACAATGTTAATACATTTTAGAATTGTATTGATGACCCTTTTTTCCTTAGGCATAAGTACTTCCTATAACTACTAAAGTAAACCAAGCTGCATACCCAAGTGCGGGGAACATGGATTTTAGCATTACCAATAGAAACGAGAAGTCGGTAATTCTTTGTGGGATACAAAAGGCTATAAAAATTCAGGAATTTTGTGTTGAGCATTTAAATCTAAACATATGATAGCACAACTGTCCTGCAGTGTTTATCTGCAGAATCTCTCAAATTGCATGAATCCCCAGTTTTCTTGAAACATTTATAGTAAGTCAGGAGTCCACTATACACACCAATTAATTGGACAAACATCTCATTGATACCCAACTTTCCACAGCACTTTAAAAATTTCAAAGTACCAACCCACTGATTTTGTGATATTCACAATTAAATATCATGGCTTTCTTATTATAAGCAATAACACCTCCAAACAGAAAAATAATAAGAGGAAAACACCAGACTACTGTTTAGAATTCTTTGAGGTTTATAGTGAAATAGTGAACAACAAAATCTGATGTCTGAAAATTATAGTGTCTTTGAAACTAAATTATTATTAGTCATTTTCTTTTGTTTAAATCGTACGTTAAAGCCGGGTTATGTATGTTTTAAGTCTGCTTGTAGGTTGTGTAATGGATCTTACTAGGACAGGCTGTACTTTACACATCCAATCGCTAGCAATTATAACATAAGTTACGCTTATGGATGTTACAACTTATTTTTGTAAAAATTTAACAGCAAGAACAAAGAAAATAAACTATGACAGTGATTATCTAAAGCCTGTATTCTTGGAATATGCAATATTTATAAATTCATTAAAGGCATTAGGTTTATCTGTATTATTATATCTATCTTTGGATTAAGAGAGAGTTCAGTTTTAGATATTAAATAATAAAAATATGGATGCAATACAGTTCAATATTTGTCTATCGCATCTATGCGGACTACTAAGTCAATATTATACATTGTAAACTTAACTGTATATTTCTAGTAATAGTTAATATATAGTAGAGACTTTAATTTTCATTCCTGTAGATTAAAATTACCTCTGCTTGAAGTATAATGTATTGAGCAGTGAGTACAAAAATGTTTCAGTCTATCTGATGATGCCACATTATATAAACAAAAATATCGAGAACAATGAATAATGTAGGTAAAATCAGAGTGAGTGGTTTAGTAACAGCTTATAAACGCTGGCTATTTAAGAATTAGTTCACAGATGACTGTAGGATAAGTGTATTAATCATTTTTTAAAAAGTAAATGCAGCCATATGTAAAATTCACTCTACTGTAGGCCTTTTACAAAGCAAGAACATCTTTAGTGAAGCAATATGTATAATGTTAATTAACTGTTCTTGCAGTATATTAACAAGAAACTTGGCAAGAACAAGAACCATGTTAGATTTTATAAAACTATTCAGGCTGAGTTCATGAAGACTGTTGAAATTAAACTTTTCTTAAACAGTAGTTTTTAAATATCTCAAAAATAATGAATGTCATTTTATAGGAAAAAGTGTTTGCATGGGTGAGACTATATTATAATATCTCAATATCACACAAGAGAAAATATTTACTGACTTGTGTAACCATGGAATCAATAACAGATCTTTTAAGTTTCTATTTTCTGATTAGTTTGATATTCAAAATTTTCACATCTCTGTCTGATCAACTAATCCATTCATTCTCTGCTCTCTTCACTTTACTGACTGTTACACAGTATAATGTCTTACAGTAGCCTTGTTCTTGGATGAATGAACAATTTATCATTAATGTACTGTATGGAACTTGTAATAACATAAGATGGCAGCTAATGTGTATAAGAGGTTGTCTCTACTCTAATAAATAGCCATTAAATTGATAATTCAGGCAATAATTGCTGGGGATTTTAGCAAAGTTTCAATGTCACTTTTTTTCATTTTTGTTTTGGAAAATACCATTTTATTTCAAATTGCCTTTTGCTCCTTTTTATATATTTATATGTATATATATAAGAAAAATTAAAGCAATTAAATTCAATTCTTTAAAATAAAATAGTAATAAATAAATTTAAAAAAAATTAGTATACAAATTACGAAAGCTTGATATAAACAACTTTTAGATGGTCCTCTATTAATCCTTCATATTAGATCATCTTTATTTAATATACCAACAAACCTGCACATTTTATATTTATTACATATTATATTGTTCAATTAGTTTAGTTAATCATTTATGCTATGGCAATGATTGTCTTGTACAAGTCAGTAAGTCCAGTCTGCATCTAAACAAATTTTGCTATCTTGACATTGTTTGTTTGTTCTGTCCCCCTGAGCTATCATAAAAAAATCTGGCTGATCAACAGCAGATAATATTCACCATTAAATTAATAGCCATGGGGCCCCAAACTGCAGTACAGCTTGTGTTGTTTGTGTGACTGCTCAAAATAAAAGTTGTAAGGCTAAGATGGGTATTAGATTACAAAGGAGTTGGGTAGCCAGGGCTGCTCTGGCTAGGATGAGGTACACTAATACTAAAAAAATAAAAAACAGGTTGGAAATAAGGCCTCAATTATAAACAGCTGAGGCGGCCAGTCATGGAACCACCCAGCTCCCACCACACACTTGCAACTTCACACATATACCCAAACAATTGCACCACACCACCACCCCCCCAAAAAAAGATGGGTATTAGAGGAATCAAAACACTCGTAGATAACAAGTACAGCCACTGGTAGGTGGCTTGTTAACTATTCTCATTCACATATTTTGGAAAATAACGGACTTTTCCTGTTTGCAGAATTCATTGTATATTTAAAGAATTTAGGATATTAAAAAAGGAGAGATTTTTGGAAGTTAAATAATGCAATCCAAAATACAAATGATAGAATTTATAATTATTTCTTGGGTATCATCTACATATTTTTTAAGCTAGCATTTCTAAAGACTAACTTTACATCAGAATTTATTTTTGGTTACAGATGTTTTGCAAAAGAAATCAATAATTTCATTATACAGTATTAGCCTGCAAGCTTGGTAACTGAGCCTTCTTGGTTAACTTCATCTGATCTGCCAGTAGCTGAAACCTAAAGAAACTTTAATAAAGAGAAATCGGAGTTAGCATACGCACCTGTCAGCACCTAATTGGAAAGCTTCTCCTATTACGATTACCTCTGTTTTTTTTGGTTTTATCACGAGTCGATTATTCTAAAATGTTGATTTATTCAAGCACAGATGATTTCTTATTTCATTATATTCATATTTATGCACATCATAATATTTCAGTTATTAAAAATTAAATAAAAAGACAAAAGAGAAATTATTTTATCTCCAAGCAACTGTCAGCTTTCCATTATGTATGCCTTGGCAAAGGAGAATATATCACTGGTTCTGGTTACACAAATCACAGAATCTCTTCTGATTCTCTATGGCCTAGTGAATTGTAAGGGGCTGCATCTTCTATAGCTGTTTCATCAGTGCACATATTTCTACTTGAAGCCATTTTATATAATTATACTTATCAAAAAGAAAAAAAAAGAAATATTTTTAATAAACCAGTAATTTGCACGTTAATTTGGCCCTCTTTATGGTGTTAGTAAAACTGCAAATCAGAAATGATAACAAATGAGCAACAATTGATGCTGCATCTCTGTACCTCACTGCCATTTAACCCTAGACTTTCCTGCTTTGTGGACCACTTTATCGGCAACCGGCATGCTAAGCAACTGCTGCCAGAGATCAATAGAGTGACTAGCAGCAGGACTAGAGTTAATGAGAGTTGTGGGGCATCAGCCTTGGTGGCCAAGCAAGTTACCTCTCGGCTACAGCTGGGTGAGTGCTCTTGACCAATGGTCAAAGTGCAAGCCAGTTGGTAGTTGCCCATAAACCTCTGCCCTGACTACCTGAAAAAAATCTCTGCTAGAACACTTTTTTCTAGCTGATGGAGCAAACCAGTGTCCAGAGAAAACCCATGCAGACAGGTCAGTATGGAAGAGCAAGAACAAACTGCAATTCAAGCAGCTGCCAACCCCAGTCAAGTACCAACAGAAACCAAACCCAGGCTGATGTACTATGCATGTGTCCTTATTTAAATGAGGAATATTTAATTCTCTGTTTTAGCCATTAGATGAATAATTACATAAATTTAGCATTTTTATCTTGTATGCAAAAAAAGTCATTTGTTGTCATTTTTTTTTGTTTTCATCTGTTTATCACCAGATATTGTTGAAGCTGCATATGGTTTGCTAACATCAATCTATTTAACAGGATGAGATAAAACAAATTTTGTTACAGAAAAACTAAACTAATTTTGCCATTTATCAGAAATAGATATAAGATAACATAATTGAGGAAATGATTTTTTAATCCAAAAATGTATTTACTAAAAAAAAAAAAAACTGATTTTGTTAATTTCTATACTGCTTGTAGAAGTTTATCACCTACTGGCTTTCTTCCACTTGACTTGTAAACTTTTAGACATCTTCTGCAATGAGGTTATGGAGAATTTTAATAGATATTACTGGCTCTAGCGGATAAGGTCATTATTTGTAAAGAATGTTACAATACAAAACAAGAGAGATACTACCATCTAACACCAGTTTAGTAAACAGCAGTTGCAGACAGGCATGAACTACTACTGGAAGCAAATGAAGGGAAAGTATAAAGAAGTTCAACAGCCTCCATGTTCTCATTTTTAACTAACTGAAATAATAATTTGTAGCCACAATAATAACGTGATACTGCTGTCATGTTTTAAAACTGCCATTGTTTGACCGAAAAACTCAAGCCTACTGAATTTAGAATTACACTAAACTGGACATAATACTCGTTTTCTGCATTGAAGCATCTTTTTATCTTCACTACAATACAAATGTTTGATAGGATGATTTATACTACTAACAGCAGCCTTTTGATTCTCACAATTTTCCGCATCTCATGAGCATGTGCAAAACTCAGTTGTAGCTGAGTGGATTTCTGAATTTTGTTAAATAGATCCAATTATGAGACTAGTGAGAGATGGATTCAACTGTTTTCACTATGCATAATGAACACTGCTTCATACTCATTTTTCATCTGCTTCTCTCATCAACAATAAAGACAGTAAGATTTATTGATGTCATACCAAATGTAGCATGGCAAGATCTTTTTTTTTAAATCTTTTTGTGGTGCGTGCATGCGTGAGAAAGTTCTGGTATGTGTGTGTATCTCTGAGGAGAAGGGAGTGGAGTGCTTAATTCACTGACATGATAAAAATTCAAAAAGTTCACTTTCATTTATAAAATTACAAATGTTATTTATTTTGTCCATCTTCTAGCCATGCTTGCACTTAACTACACTATAAGAAAAACTATAAAGGGTTCTGAAAGAAGAATATGCAAAGATTGCTGCTAACTTAGTAGACTTGGCTATGCTTGCTTTCTTGCCCTAGGGGTTAAGGTTTCGCTGAACTGGCAATGCCAATTCAACCAAATCCAACTTTCTGGGAGTCATACTGCAGTCTTCCTAGTTTGGGAAGCAGTCACCAGTATGGTCCTCTGCTTTGAGTCAGGGATCATAATACCACCTTATGATATCACATGAGGCTCATTCCCCCACCCAGAAACCACATGCGGATTTTGTAATACATCTGCCTCCAAAAGGAGTTACCCACCTATATCCCAAAACACACCTTCACAAACACAAAGCACCATGCAAAAAATATAGACATTGATTTACTGTTATTTTTATTTGCAAAAGTAAAATGTGTGCAACCAAACTTCTATAAGTGATATTTGTCTTACTTTTGGCTATCTGATGAAGCAACCTTAGAAAACATTCAGTTCTGCACAAAGGTTTCAACAGCTGTCAACAATTTTATGCATGACTACAAGACTTACTCAAGGTGCAGTTGTTCTAGTTGTATTGTTGCCTTGAAATCTGGCTAAACAAAGGCTGTGGTAATCATGAATGTTGTAGCACAGATGTAAATAGTTTATAGAATCTCTATTTGAAATTTTTGTTTTCCATTTTTAAGCCCCTTGTTCATATTTGTTGTAGTTAGATGAAAATATCAAACTTTGTAGTTGTTTTATCTCCTAAATGGGTACAACCCTCCCTCCTGATATTTTCAGCAATAATTTATTCAGGGCTGTGGAGGAGAATAATATTCAGTCTTTGACACATCCTTATACAAAAAAAATTATAAAAGTCTGCACATAACATTATTTTCTTATTATTCAGATTTTCAAGATCCAGGATTCTACTGAAAAAATGCCAGCTCATTATTATCCATCATTAATCAATTTTGTGAAATCTTATGCCAGAATTCACGGACACATTAGCATATGTGTCTGCATATTTGGTATCATCACAAACATTTTCAATATCACTATACTGACTCAAATAAATATGCAAACACCTGTCAACAATATTCTCACATGGCTGGCTATATCTGATATAATTACAATGCTCTCTTATATTCCATTTGCTCTCCATTTCTACTGCCTTTATGAACCATTAAAACTTTCTCCTGAAAAAAACAATAAGCCATGGATGACCTTCATGCTCTTCCATATGAACTTAACTAACACTACACACACTATTTCTATTTGGCTCTGTGTACTTTTAGCAATAATTCGTTATGCACACATTAGATCACCAGCACAAGGAGAAGCTATTCGCTTAAAAAGAATAAAGCAATCTCAAATATACATATTTTCAGTCTATTTACTCTCTATCATTATAATGGTGCCAACATTCATCTGCAACAAAATCACTGCAGTTCAGCTGAATTTCAGCAACCAAACAATATACCTTCCAAAGGACTTGAATCTGGCTAAGCCAAACACCACAACCACAGTGGCTGTAACAGTAGGGCTATATGCTGTCACAGCAAAATTGCTCCCATGTGGACTGATGGGAATCTTTGGTACACTGCTAATATACACAATACACAAGAGGTCATGTAAAAGAATGCGAATGATTTTAATATCAGGAACAAACAAATACTGCTTCAAAGAACATTCAAGAACAACAAAGATGCTACTTGCAGTTATAGTGTTGTTTTTGATCACAGAACTACCACAAGGAGTGCTTATTGTACTTAGTAATATGATGGAGAATGTGTTTGATTACATCTATGTTCCACTTGGAGATATCATGGACATAATGGCTCTGGTTAACAATGCTGTAAATTTTGTGTTGTATTGTACAATGAGTTCAAAGTTTAGAAAGAACTTTATTAATCTGTATTGGCACAGTATACTGCACAGAAATTAACAAAATGACATTCCAATGAGAGAAAAAATAAATTTGGTAATAACAATTAAATGTAATCCAAACAAAATTGTTTAATGATTATGAATTTTAAAGTAATAATAAAAATAAAAGATCACTATTAGTTTTCTTATCATTATGTACACAGTAAGCATCCTGTTGTCTGACCCTAATGGGGCTTGGAGATGGTCAGATATCCAAAAAAGTTGAATACCTCAATGGACTGTTTCTAAACAAGTGCTGCTGCTTATCCAACAACTTTGTTCTTTCTTTAGTTTTTGCTCAAAATAACTGCAAGTTTTATTTTCTTTGGAATGCTTGCTGAAACACCAGTTGAATTGCAAGGACTACAATTATTATCACTGATAACAATCACTAGCAAAGAAAAATAAAAATGATTGAGCAGGAAGTGTAAAGGATGCTAGCCATCTAAAAGGAAGTGACCTGAACATGCGCAGACAGTAGATGTGCTCCTAAAGTACAATCTATTAACTACAAAGGTTGGATAGCTGAAGATGAACTGATCCTGGCTTATATTGGTAAAGTCAGGTAGCTGGACAGGTTGTTGTTTGCTGAATCTTGATAACTGAAGTAATTTTAAAATCTACTGCATGGTTGATGAAATCTTTTAATCATCACAGGAATTAGGAAAACTGGGAAAAGTGCCAGAATAAACATTCTAAATCCAAAAGAAAAAAATAAAGGAAGAAACTAAAAAAAAAAAAAAATGTAAAACTTAAATTGTACAAATTTTCTAAAGTTTTTAACCAAAACTTTGTTGTATAAAATCTAAATTTAGAAAGCATTCAATAGAATATTCATATCTTTTGTTATATTATAAAATTACATCAGGTCTTTCTGATATTGTAATGTTAATATTATATCAATAAGGAAATAAAAATTAAAGAATTTCTGGTTTTCTTTCAGTACTTTTCAATCTTTATTTTTTATGTTGTTTGAAATATAATTTCCAAACAAAATCTCAAAAGTAAATCAGTTCATTTGCACTCAAACTCAGTTCCAAAAACTAAGGAATTTAAAGGGTAGAGATTTCATCAAAGAGCAAGAATATTGAAACAAGAATATTTCCTTAGAAAAGGTACATTGGGGAAAGAAGTGTGTTATTAATATTTCAGGAACTAAAATATAACAAAATTGTTGATTACAGATATTTTTAATCACAAAAAAAGGGGAAAATCTCTATGGTCATCCATTTTAAACACCAGATATACATATATGCAAATTTAAGAACCATGGTTGTAAAACCTAGGTGGCAGAGAATCTTGATGGGAAAGGATTCGCAGTGAGGAAATTGGATCTTTGTCTGGAATACTGAGCAAACTTTAAAAGAAAAAGAAAAAAGTGCCTAGCAAAATGAAGAGTACATTCTAGAAAACTTGAGGGTGCACAGATCCTCAAAGAAAAGGTAGACATTTCTAAAAATCAAACACTTCAAAGGAAGCTGCATAATGTACCATAAGAACACCAGAAAGGATCCACACATCTTGATATTCCTCCAAAACACAATTTAAAATATGAAGTTGTAGGTCAGTTTTTGTTAATATTAACAAACACAAAATAAAACAAATAATAACGTATGTCTATTCTACATAACTCAAAGTAGAAAAACAACTCATCATTAAACTAATTAAAAATTCTTTCAATTCTCATAAGAAAAATAAACCACAAAATCACCAGAAATAAACAAATCAGATGTTCCTACATGATAAACAGAAATGTGGATATGATATGACTAATAATACCAACATCTCAGACACCGACAAAAACAAGCTCAGTAGTTTAAACTGAAAAGAGGATAACAGAAAATAACAACTCCCTCCCCCCGATCTCAACAGTAAACAAAAACATGTAGGAAAGCTCATAAATCAAAGAGGAAGCACAAACCTACTCATTACTACTGTGCTGTGTACTCTGCAAAGTCTAAAAAATAAAACAGGAAGGAAACAAAAATGCTCGGAATTAAATACATTAGCAGATTGTAATTTTGTCGGCAATAAGTCCAACAACAAATAAAATGAAGAACATCTCAAAACAAAGAAAAAAGGACTGTAAAAAAATAAAATATTGACACATTAAACCATAAGAAATGTATCAAAACCCCAACAACCTTAGCTCAGACCCCCCCCTCCTCAAAATGAAAAGGATGCTGTCATCTTATCAAAACAAAAACCAAATACATGAAGCCATAAGGGGAAAAAAAAAACCCCCAAAATCCTAAGAACTTGTACAAGCAAGAAGAAAAAAAATTTAAAGCCATCTCTACCTCAAAAATAGTAATAGCAACTTACTGGAATTTACTAAACATTTTTGTATTATTATATTTTAATAAATTTCATGCTGAAGAAAATTTTCAATATTTATTAAATCTATATTTTTGTCTCTCTCTTTTTAGCCAGATAAAAGTTTCAAAGCAGATAAATGTTCTATCTGGCTAAAAAGAGAGTAAAGTAATCATGTAATTAAATGTGAAAATGTATAATTTTTCTTGTTTAATTAAAAATAAGCAGAATAGCAAATTAAACTATTGAAATACTTTTGTTTTTTCACAAATACAGATATGTTTTATTAATACAGAATTGTCTAGTACAAAAACCATGGCTTATGTTTTAGCATTGTGTGTGTGAAAGTTACCATGATATCAGCATATACAAAAAAGACAGATAAATAGATAACCCTGAGACTCAGTTAGCAAGAAAAACAGCAAATAAAGAAAAGCAAGAGAGTAAATTCCTTATGTCCATTTTCTGTTGAGTGAGCACAAAAAGCCTTTACCCTTTTTTGGCTTTGAATCAACAAAATTTTTTATCGTTTGGTCCAGAATTCCCCATGTTTGTTTGAAAGTTCCCTTGACTTACACCATATCGGTGGGATATGGATGTATTGTTCTCAAATTAGGATGCATATAACCCTCTAGGTGCTTAATGACATTCATATAAAATCTTTGGAATATTCAGAGTGTGGGTACATGAAATGTGTGCCAAGTAGCACCATCATTTTGAATATGGGCATTGAATTTCATATGGCGAAGTATCTGGCAGAATTAAGATATCCGACAAGCACCAATCTGTCCCCCCCACCTCTGACAGATTGTATAGTCACTTCTAGTGATGTTGGTAACCATGTAAGTGAAATCAATAATTTCTTGTGTTGCATTGTACCACTGATTGTTTGGAAAGGAAATATCAACTAAAAATACAATTAATTTAATTCTTTTGCTTTAGTTAATTTTATTTCAGTAATTTCATTATCATTTATCCCTTCTTTCAAAATGAAGTCCATAGACAACCATAAAAAAAAGAAAATAATAGAGAAAAGATACATCCTTGTCTAACTTCAGACAAGACTTTGCTCAATAATAAACATGCTTTATTACTATAAGAAAACCCGATGGTGCTTAACTTCTGTTGAGGTTATTGTAAGGTTAGACAACTGTTTCAGATAAGAAATGAGAAGATGCTGAATTTGTCTCATTGTATTAAAAAAATTATATTGGTATTATTATTGAGTTATAATTTATTTTATCTCAAAACTGGTAAGATATATTTACTAATTAAAATAATCTCAACAACACAATACAGCAGTAACTAATTACCACTTTAAATTAAACAATAGAAACTATGGTGATCAGGCTTGCATTTTCTCTGATCTATAAGCTTTCATTTTCAAAACATTTTTTTGTTAGTTTTTATTTATCCTGGTGCGCATCAAGGTAATTTTTATTTAATGGTCTATATGTTGAGTGAAACATGCACTTGTGAAAAATTACTGCATTTGCGAAGTTTTCTTTAGCAAATAATAGAAAACACTGATCAACCATTATATAAGAAAACAGTAGGTAAAAAACAACAAGACCAATGACAGTTGAATGTGGTAATGAATTATGACCATTTCCTTGAAGAAAATAATTTAAACTTAACTTTTTATAATACTGTACACAATCTTTTCACACTAGAATCAATATACCTTACTTCCTTACCATCATTACTTCCTTTAAATTTGGCATATATGTTTAATTATTCAAAGTTTCTCACTAAGAAAAATAATAAATCCAGGCTAAATGAAAAATTCTAAAATTTTCAGGCCAATTACTAATGCAAGTTTCATTCAAAATAACAGGGTACAGATCATATCTGTAATATGCATCATGAAATGATTTAAAAATTAAATTGAGAACTTTGCTATTATACAGAGATGTCTAGATGGCTCCATGATCCAATTTTGTTACACCGCTGATATTCAATGATGGATTTTATGTTGATATTTAACAGAAAAATCTATAATGGAAAAATAGCATATAACATAACCAAATACTAGCCATTTTTATTGAATAAAATCTATACCAGATTATAGAATAAAAACCATTCAGTATTTTATTAAAATACCTACATAAAACATTCCGAGCTTATGATCACAGAAAGAAAAGAAAAGAAACAGTGTGCAATTTCTTGTTTGCTTGCTTTAATTAACATTTTAGTATACAACTACTTCTATTAATTATACAAAAACGTTATAGAAAAGAATTTTAAAAGAAAGGCAACATACATTTTTCTGTAGCTGAGCCCAGTCCTCCTTATAAGCCTTATTTATTGTTTCAGTGAGGAAAAAAAAAGTGCAACTGAGTAAAAAAAGCACACCTCATCTTGATGGTGGTAATGTGAGAGATGCTTCTGCTAATTCTAAGTGCTTGATTTCTTCTGTGATGTTGTTAAGATCTTGAGAAAATAAAAGAATCTGCAAAATTGAAAATAAAAATACCATGAACTGTCAACAACTAAACTGCTCCTGGTGTTAGTGATAGAGTATGAGAGAAGTCAGATCTCAGCATCTGTAAAATATCTTTGAGGTCAATGAAGAAGATAGCTATCTGAAAAAAAGAGAAAAACATCAAAAGAATTAAAATGAAAAGTTTTGAAGCAGAAGCAGCTAATAAAAGAATTCACAAATTCGATTTTTCTTTTAAAAAAGGGACAGTGAATGAGATAACCACCTAAAGCACCTGAAGAAATAACCTTCAGGTGTGTTTTTTACCCTGATAAATGTTTGTTTTAACATTTGACTGTGTTTTGGGTTAATTTCTCCCTCCACTTATTTTGATGGAAATTGCATTACAGGTGTCGTGATTGTGGCCAGCTGAGCCTGTTAAAATATCGCTCACACATTTATATATATGAGGTCTGTAGAAAAAGTATCTGACCTTAGGCTGGGAAAAAAAATTATGTATTTGGTGGGGTTCAATTGCTAATCCCCTTCGAAGTAGGCCCCTTGTGTCTCCACACACTTAGCCCAGTGATCCTTCCACTGTTCGAAGCACATCTGGAATGCTTCTTCCAGAATGGCTCTTACCTCCGCCGTCGCATTCCGCATGATGTCCTCTTGGCTCTCAAAGTGGGAGCCTTTCAGTGGGCATCTTCATTTTTGGGAACAACAAGAAGTCAGAAGGAGCCATGTCTGGAGAGTAGAGAACCTGGCGAATGAGTGAAATGCCTTTCTTTGCCAAGAAACCTTGGATCAGCTAAGACGAATGAGCCGGGGCATTGTCATGCTGCAGCTACCAGTTTTGTGAGGCCCACAGATCCAGTCTCTTGTGCCGAACTGCATCACGAAGATGTCGGAGGGCTTCCTGATAGTACTCCTTTGTAACTGTTTGTCCTTCTGGTGCATATTCATGATGCACAATGCCTTGGTAGTCGAAGAAAACAGTCAGCATCACCTTGATTTTGCTCCGGACCTGACGTTGGGTGCTTCCACTGTGATGACTGAGCTTTGGTTTCCGGGTTGTACCCGTACACCCACGTCTCATCTCCAGTTATCACGGTATTCTGGAACTCAGGATTGTATCTAGCATATTCTTTGCAACCTCAAGACGAAGTTGTTGTTGTTCCTGAGAAAGCAGCTTGGGCACAGCGCAAGCCCAAATCCTCCTTTAAAATTGCATGTGCAAAATCTTTACTGATCCAAACCTCATCACCAATTTCTCGCACTGTCAAACGACGATCCTCTATTATCAAGGTCTGCACTTTCTCGATAACTGCATTGTGGCTTGCTGGTCACTCTCCAGTGATGTGCGGCCATCTTTGAACCTGTTGAATTTTGTGAATTGTTTCCACTTGGGTATCTCCAAGCTTTTGGCGAAACTTGATGCAAGATCATTGCTCCACACATTCCGTCATCACGGGCGAAATGAAAATGCGACGAGTAAGTAGTACAGCACCTCACATGATGGCTACCTGACAGTGACTGATGCATCCAGCAAGCCCGCCAAAAACCACACATGCAGGCATATGGCTCCACTATGCACACTTTTGCCTCCCTAACATTATTGTAATAAAGTCGGATGCTTATTTGACAGACCTCGTATATTACAGGGGATGGATACCGATAGATTGTGGCCAGCTAAGCCTGTTAACATATCGCTCACATACACAGGGGACGGATACCGACAAACTATAAACCAATAAAAACAAACAAAAAAATAATAGAGCAGCAAGCTATCTTTTGCCAGCACACTTAAAAACTAACTATATAATTTTTCTTCTTATGCACAAATGCTTTTCTAATGTTTTTAAATGTTACCATTTTTTAAAACAAAAGAAAGTTTGCTAATTATTCAAATATACAAAGTAAACTTGACCAGTGCATTTAAAAAAAAAATGGAAAATCGATAGATTTTATCAGATGTCGATAAACATTAACAAACGCACTTTATGAAATATACAAGTATAAATGCTTTTACAAACTAATATTCTTCAATTTTAGTTTTTGGAATTATTTTGAATTTTGTATTATGGACAAATCTGAATTCATACAGGTTAAATGTAAAGAAAAATAGAACAGAAAAAAAAAATAACAAAGAGCAGAAAAGAATATATAACAACGGTTTATGAAGAGATGCACTATGGTGAGAACAACAAAAATTAAGTAGCCACCTTTTTCGCTGATAGTGTATAAAATGTGATGATAATATATGAAAATAATTATATTTACAAATGAAGACCATTTTCTTAATGTTTCAAATTTTAAAAAAAAATAATTTAAATCCTATGTTAAAACATCAATAACTAAAATCTCTGAAAATTTTTTCTAAATTGTTGTCATCGGAAAGTTACTGCTTTTTGTTAAATCAAATTTTATTTATTTTTTTTTTTTACTTTGAATTAAAAAATAAACTAAAAAAAAAAAGTTAAAAGCAAGCATTTAGTTAAAAATTTATAAACAAGTTAGTACATACAAACATGTGGCAGATGGTCAGTCAGCAGTTTATCTGTAAACAATGATGATATGATAATAAAACCTGGTGCTTCGGATGCAAACAACAACAAAAACGTCTGAGGTACTAACTGCACAACCAAAAACTCCCTCCTCCCCAGAATGATATGCAACAAGAGTGATGTCAGATATTTTAGCGCAAAGCAAACAAATGGATTCTTCTTCAGATTAGAGATAAACAGGTTCAACTAATTTTGTGAAAATCCACCTGTCAAAGGATCATAGTGCAAGAATTACTGTTTCTGTATGGATAGATTAGGGAAAAAATACAAAACTTAAAACATTGTCAATGTTGTCTAAATCATTTTAAATGAAAAATTGAATATTCAAAAAAAAAAAAAAAGTTTTAAAATAATATAAAATAATGAGCTTTAAATATAAATGATAAAATGATGATAGTTCCTTTAATTAAAAATGGTACATACCACAGATATGTTCATGAACTTTCTAAGTAGATCCGTAGGAAAAGCAAGCACAGTCAGTACCCTAAGTACGCCAAAAAGGATCATGGCTAGTTAGCTACTAATGCCTCCCACAAGTATTTCATTGCAGAACTGAAAACTATTTCACTGCAAGTTCTTTGAAAGTCAACCTGCTTTCTGAAATAACAACTATTAGTTACCATTGCCAAATTATTCATGATATTTTCCAAAAGTGGACCCTAGATATTCACCAAAATTCGAATGAACTACATTCCTGTATATAATTCTCCTAAACAAAAACTACAGACTTTAGACAAAATTTCTTTTTTTTTAAAAATATTTGTATGTTTTTGTTATAATTATCTAAGTTATGCTGATGTAATGTTTTCCTTGCTGAGGGCGGAATTACCAGCAGCCGATGGACAGGCCATGCGATTTTGTTTCACTAGAAGAAATATTCAGTGAGTTGATAACATCTAACTAAAATTGTAGATGAGAAAAATAATTTTACCAGTCATCCTTCTTTACACTTTTAACACAATTCCAAATGAATGTAGCAAAAATATGATAAAAATATTACTTTTCAAATAGACATTACACAACAACCACAAAAATTTATCACAATTAATGAGACAACTGCACATTTCAATCTTTGACTAAATCCACAGGGTCAATAGAGGTGTTTACAGTCAGCCTGATGGTGGAAACAGGTACTTCATTAACAATTCTGCAACTTTCGTTGGGACTTTATATGGTCCACAGTGGAGAAGGTACTTCCACAAAGGTAAATACCTATAAACATCATGCAATTTGGATTAGCGATCTCTGGGAATCGTTTTCCAAAATTCTTCATGGCTCTTCCTCTATCTTCATACCAATAGAGTCGTTGAACAACAGGTGTAAGCTGCCACTTACTTTCTGAAAGTCTTTGAGCTGATGTTAAATTCAGTTTGAATTCCCACACTCTGTACTAGCTCTTTACAAGAAGGGGAATGCTCAAGATTCAGGGTTGTTTTCCTGAATGGAGTATTTCAATATGTCTAGTTTTTTTTTTTTAATGAAGAACATGAATAGGATCAACCATATTTGAAATGTTTTGGCATTATACTTCAAGGCAGAAATTCAGTGGGTCAAAGTGATCAGGGATGTTGGTCAGTTTTTTTTTTTTTTTTTTTTTGCACATTGGCCTGTCTTGCAGGTCCTCTTCAAACTGGCAGTGTTACCTCTAACCTGATCTCTTAAAAATGTACTTATTTCTTTTCTAAGAACAAAAAAACTTGATAACAGTTTTCCAAGTACATGGCCATTGAATATCTGTATGTAAAGAGATAACTTTGTGTACTGCTTCAACTTCCTGAAGAAATAACCTGAAATTCTGCTGGTTTTCAGCATGGTCGCCTCCCGGTATCATATTTGTAATTTTAACAACATTTATCATCACATCATAAAGTCTGAGAAATTTGCCACACAGCAGAAACTCCTGGTGAATGAATATAATGAGAGAACACAATGCCATCTTATCTTAGAAAACTAGCTAAGCTGTTTACCCCCAGTTGTGGTCTTAGCACCTTCAGTAACAATACAGGTGCATTTTTCAAGTACTTTTGAAAAAGTGTTGTAAATGTCAGAACCTCTCACAGATGATTACAGCTCAACAAAATCCATTAGTTCTTGGATATCAAAACTAGGGTCAATTGTTCTTATGAAAAATTAGCTGACTTGAATCAATGATATCAACATTTTCATCCAGAGCTACCAAATAATAAACAGTTTTCAATGAGTGCCTTCAACTTATTCTCAATGTGAGCACTCATTTCCACATTTTCCTACTGTTTAAATGAAAGTGGTACACTTTAAAATTGCTTGGTATCTTTTCATCTCCAAAAGCTTTAGCCATTTTAACAACATAAGTCTCAATTATTTTCCCATCTATTAAAGACATTTTTGATTTAGCAAATGAAAGGTGGAAGTCATAAGATTCCATTAAATTTGAGTCAGAGCAGTCATAAATTTACAAAAGGTTTGCTTCTGTTTAAAAAACTTGTTTTTCAATCAGATATCATTGTTACTCATCACTCACCTATGCAGCTTCCTTTGTGGTTAGTATAGCAATGAGAGCTTATGTTGCATTTTTTTGAGGACAGCAAGCCTGTAGGCATATGAGGTTTCTCTTGAAGTCCACAAACAAATAATCATTCGCCCATTTTGCTTGGAATTTTGTTTTGATTGTCAACTTTTCTTTTCTTACTCAAAATCATTATAAAACCTCCACAGGAAAAAAGTGTCAAATTACTGATAATTAACACTGAAATAACAATAAAATTCCCTCTGACACATCACCCTTTGTGGCAGTAACACTTGTTTGTGGAAATTCATAGGTGAGAGAGAGTTATCAACAAGCGGGTTGTGTGTTAAGCCAAACAACGAATGATTACATTGTTTTTAGGTACAAAGTAAGCATGTGCTTGCCAAAAAACCCAGTAAGCATCAGATGAGGAAGTAAAAGTAGTCATGGTGACAGAGGAAAAACAATAATTTCAACAGAAAAAGTCACTAGCATTAAGTGTCTGTTGTAAACATGTGTTATTTCCTAATGAACCAAAGCAGGTAAAACAATTCATGATGTGAAGCAAGTTTCATTAAACAATCAAATTTAACCACATAAGTCTGATGGTAATATCTAATATAAAACAAACACACTGTATAAAATAGCAGGTGATTTTCATTTCTTAGTTGATTGAGGAATAAACAAATTTTTCTGTCAAAACACCTTTCTGTTTTCCCTCTACATTCCATGGGCTGGATTTTGCCTGCAGACCAACAGTTAGACTGGCCTAATCTAAGCCATGTTGGTGTATAATGACTGGAACTGGTTTCTTTAATCATAATGGTGGTGCTTTTATCCACATCATCACCACTCCTACAGCCTCAGCCAGCAATCTGTCTTCTATCTGGCAAGCTTACTGCTCTGGTATAGATTACACCCTAATAAATCTAAAAGAAACTCCAAAGCAACAGGTAATAATAAATTTGGTAAAGTTCCTTAAAAAAATGTTTAAAAAAAAAAAACAAAAAAACAAATAATCTGGAATTTGGACAAAAATACTGATAATAGCAATTAGAATTAATAAACTGGATGTTTATGAAGCTGCATTAAAAAATAATTTGAGAAATCTGGAGACAATGCACAGACTACGTGCATCACAGGAGCCAACTGAGCATCAGGCTTTTCTAGAGAATAAGTAAAAAAAAAAAACATTAAGAAACTGAATCAGCAAACAATATTGCATGTGCAATACATGATATATTTGTTAGATTTACATATCCTGCATATCTGAAAACGGAAATAAATTTACCTTAAATGTGTATAGTAGAAAACATTCAGAAACCACACTTTCAATAAGGAAAAACTATAAAAATTAACTAGACAACTATTAATGGCTCTTCTCCCCACAGCCAGAAAAAAAAATCTAATTCTTCTGATGAATACATCTTTTATTATTCATAAAATCGTTTGGTGTCACATGATTATATGGGGAACTTCGATTAATTTGCTTCATGGAGCGTATCCCAAAGTATAGAGAAATAATTAGGTTGGTCTTCACAAACACTGCTAGTCTCCTGCTAAATGGAAATTAATCTGATCCTTTTTGCAAAATAAATAATTTCTTCTCTTGTTACTGCAAACCAACATTTATTTATGCTAATTTTTTGATATTCTAAACAATAAAAAGTAATTGATTAATATGCTTTTTCAAAAACAAACAAGCATAGTGTCCAAATAAAGTAAAAGTTAAAAAAATTTGTTCCATTTATGATATTATACCTTATCTCATTACAATTAAAACATGCTGAGTCATATTATATAACGGTTTTATTATTAACTGCAGAATCTGAATAATTACGTTCAACCCATCAAATTTTAGTGATAGATTAGAATATTTTGGTATCTTATTTCCTTTTATGCATTTAATATTTTTTCAGAATTGTTATATTAAAAAAGCTATATTTTTTTTTATCTAAAAGCATATGTGCAGAGAAAAGTTTTAGACTGTCAATAGTAAATATTTTTAAATAATGGAAACAAAAATCTTGAAAATTTTTCTGAAAAAATCTAACAAAATTTCTTAATTACCTTTTTTTTTTTTTTTTTTACACATTAGCACAATTTTATAGTAAAATTAATTTAATTTTATTGCAAATATTTGATTTCTTGTTCTACAGCAAACCAAAATTTATTGTCATCATAAACCTTGATAGCCAGGCAGCATTAATTCTACGAGTTTCTGGATAACGTGTATTCTAACATTCTTCAGTCAGCATTGTTTCCAAATCAAGCTAAGTTACGGGTAGCCGCTCCGAGTACCAGCCCATAGATTCGCAGTATAGTTGATGTCCGGTGCTAACGGTGAATAAGAATGCTGCTGGAAATATGACTCATGCTCAGACCAACCATAAACTGCTGTTATGGTCATATGGATGATCACATTGACATCTTGGCAGTACCAACTGCCTCTGGGGGCAGGAGTAATTTTTTGACCAGGTGGTATGGATAGCTATTCAACTTAGAAATTCTCTTTGTAACCAAATGCAACTCTTTAAAAACACAAATACTAAAAAATACTTGAAAAAAAAAACAACAAAACAACAAAATGACAAACAAACAAACAAACAATCAAACACAAACAAAAATAAAAGTATATGAAATCCATAACAAAAGAAAACAAAATAAACAAACAAAGCCATTTCTTAACTAATACACTTAAGAGTAAAGAGGGATTCTGCACTACCTATCTTTAATATTTACATTTCAATAAAGATAATCACTGAAAAATACTTGAAAGAAAAAACAAACAACAACAAACAAAAATACAAGTATATGAAATGTACATATCAAAGATAGGTGGTGCAGAAGCCTTAGATGTATACTGCTGCACCATTCCTCTCAAACATTGCACAGTGATTGAGTGAGTCCCTTCCCCCAACACCTCACACTTACTGAGTTAGATTACACACCACCCTTTATCTTCTTTGTGGAATTAAAATGACCTTTTCTAGTGTATAATTTCCATCTAAAATTACAAAAATAGTTGTATCTTTTAAAGAATGAACAGATGTAGATGTAAAACTTACACCATATAAGTTATCATTGAAAAATAAGAATGTTTATAAACACTCAGTGTGCCATTTCTTTGATCATAGTTTCTGGCTATCTGGTGAGTATGAATTAACCTACATGACCAAATAAGCTATCTGAAAATATTACTGTAATTGCTGATAAATTTTGCCAAATCACAGTTTGAATAGATAAACAATCATGCAAGCAAATCACTTGCATAGAGTAGCAATTGTTGTCACTGATAATTTCCTACAAAACTTTAAAAATCTACTGAAAAAAATGATAAATAGGATAAATAGGATTCCTTAGAATGACTGTTCAGATACAAAAAAAAAATCCCCAAACTTTGAAGTCTATTTATGAAGTTATTCTCTTTTGCAATAAGCAAAACATTCCACTTTGCAAACAGAGAGAACATGGTGACAGTGGAATCAAAAATTTCTTCAGTCTTGTACAGTTCTGAGCTGAATGTAGTGATGCATTACTCAATGAACATATATATATATAAAGGTGGAAACAATGCCAAATACACTTCCCCAGAAGTCACAAATGATGTAATCAAGTACATTGGAGGTTATTCTTGGCAATACCATTAAGGAAATTCAAGTTGTTGGTGTATGAGTTAAATGCAGATGAAGTCACAGATAACAGTGATTGTTAAATATGTAAACAAAAACTGCCTTAGTAAGGAATTTTTGTTTTTATACTTAGAATATGGAAGCACTGAGGTACATATTCAAAAATTTCTAGTTAATTTAATACATACAACAAAACTAAATATGAATACCTATCAAAATTAATGCTATGGTAAAGCAAGTAGAATGGGTGGAAAAATGAAAAGATATGCAGCTTTCATTCAGAAAGAATTTCCATTGGCATACAATACCCATTGTCATTTACATCAACTAAATCTTTGCTCTTAAAGCTTGTGAAATACAGAACATAATAGGGACATTGATGAGTGTATTTTATTTCTTCAAAAATTCTCTAAAATGCAGTCGCTCCTCACATCAATCATTGAGGAACTTTATCCAAGCTTATGCAGAACAAAGATAAAAAATGTGTCATTCAGAATGGGTGGAGAGAATATAATTGCAAGTGATGGAGGAGCTCTACCCTAGAGCAGATATCAGAGAAACCAAGTGACTGGGGTAATGATACTGTGAGTAAAGCCATTGGCATAGTTTTTCATACTATGAACTTTCAGTTTATTATGGCTCTGATAGTTGCACAGCATATACTGACCTTAATAAAATCTCTTACTGTGAAACTTTAAACTTTAAAGCAGAACAAATTAAGTAACTGTGCAGGTAGAAATCCAACAAAAAACAATGTAGCAAACATAAAAGCAAGCATAATAGGTACATAAAGGGTGGTGTTTGCAAGATGAGCAACTTGCAAACTTTCTTAATCATGCCCTCTGGCATAAGTAACTAATTATAAACAAATCCATATGGTTCTGTAAGCATTTTCAGACTTATTCTCCGTTTTATTCCACTGTTTCAAAAGAAAGTCTTTTGTGGGGAAACCAAGTAGAAAAACTATAATATATAGTTATTACTATCAGACGCTTTCTCCTCCCTCTTGCCACTAGTCAATATTTTTCAAAATATTTCAGTAGCACTTCATATTACAGCACCATAGAGAATTACATCTTGTGAGGCCAAATGATCAGTTTTCAATCTCCATCAACTCAATATCTGACCATGGTATAGGAAAAAAGCAAATTGATTGGATCTGATACATCTACATCATGATTGATATGTGGATGTGGATCATATTGTAGATTTATTTGCCTAAAAGAATTAGATTTTGCTTTAGCCATTGTATTCTCTTATAATGACAAAAGCTTCTATCAAAATTTTGTAATCATGCTTCTCTTAACTTTTAATAAAACATTTTAATACTGAATATAATAGTAGTAAAAATACCTATTGCACTTTGGCATGCATGCATATGCTAAGTAGGTAGTAGAATTCACACAGTTTTACTGAGGCTGACTTGAAATTTTGGTTACACCCATGATGTTTGTTTTAGTTTTGGGAAAAATAAACAATATCAATATTATTATACTTACCTCTAGTATAAAATGATTCAAGAATTTGACTGATTTTTGGCACACACAAGGTCATAAAAAATAAACAAATTTAAAAGTTTTGAATCAATCTCTTTCAAATCTGAGATATCATTTGGATCTTGAAAGTACTTGTTTGGTTTTTGTTTCCTCAACTATTATTTCACAAACATTTTGTGGATCTAAATTTTCATTTCCATAAATATTTATTATCTGTTATTTTTTCAGCTTATCCATTTTTTAATTATTTGATATTCAGGTTTGTATAGAGATTTTCCAAAAATGTAATCTGGAAAAAATCTAAAAATCTTGCATCTAATAGCACATACATGAGTGAAGTAATTACAAGGAAAAAAGTGGATGTGGCAAAACCAATCCATTATTATGATCTTGATTTTTATTTACCAAAGTTTTACATCCATTCATTTATTTAAAAAAATGAGACACTTAAGTTTTAGCTACTTATTTATCTTCATGTTCACAGTCACTTCTTTCTGTAAATCCAAGACTATCAAGAGAAATATACTTTTGATAATCACCATATGGATTATTTTCCCTACTTACAAAATCAGCAAAGCTTCCTATAAAATCATCAATAAAAATCTTCTAATGACATCAAAGTAAAATCTGAAGAATCTGAAGAAAAGGAATCAGCTGAAAATATACTCTCTTGTGATTTTATTTATTTGTTATATATAAACGAGTCTGATTAAAATTGATTGTTTTAAATGTAATACAAAAAATGAATAGATTATCAGTAAAAATTAATGAATAATATTAAGGTGTGTGTGTCAAATTTGTGAAAAAAAATACAAATGTTTCTATCTCAGGATTAAAAGTTCTCTTTGGAGGTAACATGCAGTCATCATTAGAAAAACTTACTTGGGGGTGGGGGGTGGGGGTAAATATCTTAGTAGAAAAACAATTACCAGAACGCACTTACTGTTCTGAGAAGATGATTAGATTTAAGAATAAATCCAGATAATTCACCAAAACATTGTAAAGATCCTATCAACGAAGTTGATCAAGCATGCTATAAAAGTGATTTAAGATAAGAGATGATGGTTCTGAAATCCAGATAATTCACCAAAACATTGTAAAGATCCTATCAATGAAGTTGATCAAGCATGCTATAAAAGTGATTTAAGATAAGAGATGATGGTTCTGAAATCCAGATAATTCACCAAAACATTGTAAAGATCCTATCAATGAAGTTGATCAAGCATGCTATAAAAGTGATTTAAGAGAAGAGATGATGGTTCTGAAATCCAGATAATTCACCAAAACATTGTAAAGATCCTATCAATGAAGTTGATCAAGCATGCTATAAAAGTGATTTAAGATAAGAGATGATGGTTCTGAAATCCAGATAATTCACCAAAACATTGTAAAGATCCTATCAATGAAGTTGATCAAGCATGCTATAAAAGTGATTTAAGAGAAGAGATGATGGTTCTGCATAAAGATTTATTGGTATCAACAGCAGACAAAAAAGCTGATATAGATCTAATCCATGATCCTACTAATATTCAAAATCATACCTTATGAAAAAAAAATCATTTTACTTAAAATTGCAACAAAGGGTGAACATTTGTTGAAGGTTCCACCAAGGTGTTTTAGGTTCTTTTTCAAATAAAACAAATAAACCAAAAAAGTTTGAAATCACCTGCTTTCTACTAGCTTAAGAATTATGTAAATCTGTTAGAGAAAATTATCAGAAAAGCAGGTGTTCAGTACATGATATCTGGTCAGCGGATTTAGTTGTTATGCAAGCTTTTAAAAATAGAATGAAGATTATAAGTGAGTGTTAAATGTAATAGATGTATTTCCTAAATATACATAAAATGTTCTTTTAAAAAATAAAACTGGAATATTTTTAGACACATTTAGATATTTATTTTTAAAATTTTGTTGAAAGTCAAATAAATTATAAATTTATGAGTGAATTCATTAACAGAACTTTTAAAAACCTTTTAAATAATACAACCTTATCATAAGCGTAATGAATTCATTTGTAGTTGAGAGATTTAGAGATTTAATAAAATCTAAAAGCTCACACTAAATAACATTAGTTAGATAAACTTTTTAGATCCATTAATAAATGAGCATAAAACAAAAATATATCTATTGGAATGTCACCAAGTAAGGAAAATAATGAAAGCAAAGTAGATAAAAAGTTAAATAAAAAATAAAAAACATTCATTTAAAGATGATAATTTGCATAAATATATTGTTATAAAAAGCATTTTGAAAAAGGGTGTACAAAAAATTGGACTGATGAAATATTTAAAATCACAAGGATTAATGATACTTCCTTGGACATACAAATCAGAAGCATTAGATGGACAAGAAATATTAGGATCATTTTATGAGCAAGAATTACAAAAAACAAACATGTCTCACTAAAAGTATTACTTGTCCAACAGTTCCACCAAAGCTGTCACTGGGTTATTGAAGACTGAAATGACCATAAGGTAAATTTGATATTTTAACATTTATTAGATACAACTTATCACCAAAGATAGATAATGGAACTTTAACGAAAAAGACTGCATAAATGTTGCTTTTCTGATCTAATTAAGTTAATATTTTTTTTTGTATTATAAAGACATCTATATGGTTTTTTTTGTTTTAATTATTTTTTAATTACAAATTTTTTTAATTCTCTTACATTTGATCTATTGCATACATTTTTTTTTTTTTATCTAGCTCCACAAAATTTATCTATAATATTTCCCGCATACTCATCTTTCCTACTTATGCCCCCTTTTTAAGAGGGCTAGTTTAACGAGTAGGCAGAAGTGTCACTTCTTTTGTATCTTCAGAAATATCTTCTGTTTTGTTTTTATGTGATAACTTAGAGAATCTGCGTCTGGAAATAAAAAGTTTTAGATTAATGTCATATAATAAAAATACAAAAAAAATAAAGTGAAAATCACACATTAAATGTTTTTAATAGTCTAAAATCTATATTCATAAGAGGTTTGTTATAACTTTTCATATGAAAGAGAACTAGGTTTTCATTAATAATATATCTAGTATAATTTTATTAACATGTGCTTTTTAAAGTTGCTTTAGGGGTGTGCAAACTCTCACATCATATTCTTGAATTTTCCACTATTTTACCAGAATTATAATTATTCATTAACTTATAAAAGTCTTTTTAAAAATTATTTGTAGAGTTAGATCTCATTTCTATATATAACTTAATATAAGGTTTTAACATAATACTTTTTATTATAGAATATTTAACATTTTTTTAAATAGTATATTTACAACTACATTTATTTTCTATTATCTTATTTTGGTAAGGTGAAAGCCATTCAATATTTGAGTTTTTATACAACTGGTGGATAGTTGGTGATTATGTAATTCTTTGAGGTATTCTAAGTCTACTTCATGTATCACATTTATTGGTGAATCTGATTTTATTTTTGTATTAGTAGTTTTGTAATGCTCTAAATTTTAGTTCTACCCACTGACATCACCTATTGGAAATGGTTGACACAGCCCAACCATAGAGATTATTAGTATCTAAGTAAATAATGTAAGATTTTTCTTCAGTTTGGTCATAATTTATATATAAAACTTGGTACTCATCAACATCATCATCTAATTTTATAACATCTCTTTGGTAAGAGAGATCTAACACTTCTTTCATCAATTACATCATCCATGTTAAACTTTAGGGTTTTATATCATTTTTTGATACACAACGAACTCTTTCTTAACCAAAATTCTAACAACAAAAATATTCCAGACACCAAAATTCAATTTTGGTTAATAGATAAAAAATCTGGAAAAAGCTGGCAATTTTTCAGGTAATAAAACTAGTTTGTCAAAAATTATAGTCAGCTAACTGATTCCCGAAAAATTTCATGTGATGCAACCATGGTTGGTTAGAAAGATGCCATAAGTTACATGACCACTAGGAGCAGATCATCATATTACAATTCAATATTTTATCTAAAATAATATAGGAAAATCAAACACTTTATTTTGAACATAAACATGATAAATGCATATACAAGCTAAAATATATGCTAAACTATTGAGATTTTGTGTGGCAGGATGAATATATATTTTTAAAATTTATTAAGGCACTATATCATATTCAATATTTTTAATGTTTTGTTTTCACTAATCTCAAAATTTGAAATTGTTTATCTGATTTATCTACAATTTATTCATAGTGAACTCTAAATTTTTTTAAAAATTAAAAGAAGTGTACCTAACCTAATAAAATTTGTTTTTATTAACCAAAAATATCCATTGACCAAAAGGAGTGCACACCAATTATTTTAGTTAAGAAAGGGCTAACTGTATTTACAGAGGTTGTTATATGCAGCATCCTGTGGTGCCACAGAAATTCTTCCTCTTATGCCTTGTTCTAGTAATAATGATATAACCTATTTAGAGATCTATTAGTCATTTTAAACTAGCATTTTTGGTTGAAGAAGGGGTGTAAAAGATTGACACGAATCAAATCCATAAGCCTTTTGAGACAATTCTAAAGTTTTCAAATACATCAATAAAAAATAAGACATCAAATTTAAGATAGATATCATTATACTCATACACCCCTAATGCTTGAGCATTGCACTTTAACATACTTCTTTATAATACTCAAAATCTAAGTCTGACATGAACTTTTTATAAAAATCTTTTTAGCTACATTATACTTACTAAAATTGTCAATAAAAGAGTAAAGAAAGATGCCTTTTCTTCTAAAAGTTTCATCAGCTGTATGCATAAATTGTTTTGTTTTAGATTTGTCATTAAATTATTTAAACTCATTACCATAAATCTTAAAAAATCTGGAAATCTAACTGAGACATTTGATTATTATTTTATCATCTTTTCTCTCTTTATCAACAGGTTCTTTAAATGAAATATTTTTTGGATGTTTTTGGTATAATAGACAAAGTATTCTTTAGCCAGATGTATAAAGAAGAGACGCAAATCATTATTAGATAAATTATGAAATATAACACTGGTCAACAAAATTAAATGTATTATACTCATTATGAATGCAAACCAACTTTTTTAGACTAATTTTTCATGATGATTTCAAAATTTCACTCCATTTGTATGCAGCACGTATCAGTTTTTCAGTAGATACATGCAAATATTTACATATTTGTATATATGAAATCGTTAACGTAATAAATAAGGACATATTATTTTTAGAAAGTAAATGAGTTTATTGAGTTAAAAATCATCACTATCATTCTACAAAGAGTGAATACACAACAAATGGGTCAGACAAAACAAACAAAGTTAGAACAACAGAGTTAGAAACATTGTGATTTGGATTTCCTGCGGTGTTCCTGATCTGGTTGATCACAGTAAAGTGTCCAGCAGTAGTCAGCCAGCATACTGTCATTCCAGAAGACTTGGTACCGTTTCTCCATAGCACTAATGTCCTGATGAAATCTTTCACCATGTTCATCAGACACTGCTCCAAGGTTATCTGCGAAGAAATCCAGATGGGAGTCCAAGAAGTGAACTTTCAGTGACATGCAACAACCCATTGCTGAGTAACAGTTCAGAAGATTCTTGATGCCATCCTTGTAGTCCATTGCCTTCTTGTTGCCAAAGAAATTCTCACAGATCCAATTGAAAGCATTCCAGGCAGGCAGTTCCAGTTCATCCAGTGTTGTCTTGAAGTTGACATCTTTGAGTACTTCTCTAATTTGGGGTCCGACAAAGATACCCTCTTTCAACTTCGCCTGTGAGATTTTGGGAAACGTTTCTACAATATACTCAAACCTTCTGGCATTTATCTTCCCTAGTGTCTTTACAAACTGTTTCATCAGTCCAAGCTTCATGTGCAAAGGAGGCAATAAGACATTACATGGATCTACAAGAGGTGTATTCTTGACGCTAGACAGTCCTGGCTGGTATGATGTTCTTGTCTGCCAGTTTGATTCCGAATAATGTCTGTCAGTTGCCCGACTATCCCATAGACACAAGAAACAACAGTATTTTGTGAAACCTGACTGCATTCCCATTAACGTTCCAATGACTGTTAAATCTCCACATATTTTCCATGAGTATCTTTCATAGGCAATGGTATGAAGTAAAAGTTCCATATTCTCATATGATTCATGAAGATGAACGGAGTGTGCAATAGGAATGGAGGGCTTCAAATTACCATTATGGAGAAGTACAGCTTTTGAAAAAAACATCTATAGCTTATAAATCTTCTTGATCTCTGGTGTTATTGTACGTTTTTGAGCTTTCACAATAAATTGTCCACAGACATAACAAAACACATCAGGAGGATTTCTACACTGTCTTGACATTGTTAACACTGTAAAACAAGTAAGGAAATATATACAAATGGTTATACTTATATTGAATTTGAGATGAAATATTTCATCAGACCAATTATGACTGGACAATTTGAGATGTTGAAATACCTATTTCATCAGACAAAACTTGATTGGTTAATTTAAAATGAAATATTGCATCTGAACTATGCAGCAATTAATAATGTAGTTTATTTTAAAGGTATGTTTCCATGATGTAAATGAAATACATGCATACACGTCATTAATTGGAATTTCTATATAATGCATGAGCTAAAACCAAAAAACTTTCTCATCTTGAAAACTGTACGTGATGTCAAAAAACTAATTGTATATTTGAATTAGCATTAAAAACTACACTAAGTACACCTTGACATATTCTTGATGAAAAATACTTGTTGACCAATGTAATTATTGTATGATTTTACTGGAGTATATAAAGTTTAAACTACACATAATGTGCAGCACTCCTAAATTTACCAGGTAAGTGACAATAATCTCTCACTATTCAATCTCTGAAAATGAAAGGTTCTTCACAAATATGAAGAATTCAGAAGCTATAAAGTTTGTGATCTTCATTAGTATAAATCATATCTTTTTGATTTTTGAGAATTAAATAAATATTAAGGACTCCTTTTTAAATAGTTCTATAAAGATATGAGCAATAGTACCTACTTTATTTTTGGCTCTAAGGAAAACAGGTGTGGATTTTGTATAATCAGATAGGATATAATAACAAAAAGGCAATAAAATATATCTCTCATGACATTTTGTACTTTTAGTATGTCCTACTTTAAGCAAAACACCTTCAAAATCTGCATAAATTACAGAGAGTTCTAATTTTGTTGCAAGGTTTTAAATTATAATTTATTATTACACATTTTGGGAAATCTAGGTAAGGCTTGTGAATTTTTACTACATAAAACATCATCAAAGATATTTCTCATATCTACAATTTAACAAGCAATTGTGGCATAAAGATTTTGATTTATGCCTTGTTATTTGCATCCCAATTACTCTATATAGTAATAAGCAAGAGATCTACATATTCTCTCACATTCAAATTTGTAATTCTATTTGGTACAGCTTAGCTGTTATTTTCATCAAACATATATATTGTTCTTGCTTTTAAAATTATTTTGTTTACTGCAACACAGTAAGCGATGCCTTTCATATTTGATTTAAATTTATAGGTTTGGTATATCACTGCCCTATACGGGTGACTTCAACTATCAAATGAATGTAGATGTGCAAGTATACATAAAAAAGCCATTTTTATCCTTATTTTGAATGTTTAGTATGGAATTCTGATAATTATATATATGATGATGCTTTAAGTAAATCATATTTATCTATTTTTACAACAAACTTGATAATCTTTTCATGTCCACTTTGTTGATTTGTACATTATGCTTTCTACATTAAGTCATTAAAAGGATTTTTTAAAATTAAAACCATCAGAAAGTGCATATAAATCTTCAGTAGAGTATGCATTAACTTCTCTCAGATTAGTTTCAATGTCTTTAAATTCTACATATAATATAAATTGAATATAAAACTATAATCCTTTCTTTACTCAAAAAATCCTTTTCTACTTTTGGTTTTGAAAGCTCTACATATATATTGTATTTTTCTTATAATATTTCCAATTTATTTTTTCTTCAATTTCATATCAGCATGTCTTTTAAAAATCTTTTTGTCATAAGCATAAAGGCTTATAAACTTGGTGTGATTGCCTAGAAACAGTTGACATAAAATACTTTAATTGCCTGCATTTATTTCAGCAAGATTTGGCACCAGCAATTATTTATTAATGCCAATATTTTAAAGACTTTTTGAATGAATTTTTATTATTTCAATTTTCATATACACAAATTGCATATATTGAGATTAAAAAAATGTTTAAAATTTGTGGCTTAAATTCTTCAAATAGATTTTATTTTTTGTATTTTTCTACTCTAAGACATTGAGATTGTTCCAAATATTAAATGATAAGAGAAATTTTATTTTTTTGCTAAATTTCCTTGTAAAATACTAAATAACTCATACATATTCCTCAAGTTCAAATATGAATATTTGTTAAGTTCATTAATGGTTCCATCATATTCTTTGTCATATTTAACTATTATTTTAGTAAAATAATTAATCATCATCAGTAACTGGATTGTTCAATTAGCCAAATGCCCATAACATTATGAACAAATGAGACTCAATAATAAAGTGTTCCAGAGTGGGAAAGAGAAACAGTAAGAGCTCCAGTACTTTCTGTCCACAGTACCCAAAAGAAACTCACATACCTAACTGGAGAAGAAAATCTAAAAGTAACCATATCAAGGAGATGCATCAAACCAAGTAAGTTCCAACCAAGAATCAAGTCAGACTCCCAGGCTTAACAGCCCAGTAATCTAACCACTGGACCATTAATTTTTACTGCAATACGCTTTGGTGACTTTTTCTAAAAAATTTAAATCAACATTTTATTTAGTTGGGTAAAAATGTATTCAATACTTTTTTCTTTTAAACAGCTAGCAGCTGGAAATGACAAAGGTGAGGGTAAAATAAGAGAGAGTAGTAAGTTGTAATTTAAAAGACAGGTGGAGTACTTGGCTGTTGAATTTATAATAAATATTTCAAACTTTGTGTCTACTTTACATTTGTGTTTACATTTTAATAGTTTCAAATTTGCTTCAGAGCAAAGTGGGCAAAACAGACCAGCGTTGAGTATATGACAGACTGGCATGCTGCTTGGGGAGGGGTATCTGGTGCCTTCAAATAAATGTAGTCTCCAGCAAAAAAATAAAGATCAGGTTTTCCAGTTTTTTATAAATTACATTTTAAAACTGTGCTTTTCAGATTTTTTTCTGCAGTGCCCAAGCTCTGTTTGAAAGAATGGCACAGCTTGAGTTGGTACAAACCTAAAATTTCTACTTGACATTACTGATATTTACATTTTCTTTAAAATAATCTTTCTGGGATAAATAGTATTCAAAACTATAATCCAACAGCAGTACAAAACCAAATGATGAGAATAGAGAACTTACATACAGTAATTAAGCTGTCATACCTGCTCTAGCTGTTCCATAGTGTCCTCAGAATCTGCTGGCTGCTTTTGATGTTTTTTTACAAGATGATATAGGTTGTGTGTTGCCCTAAAAAATAAAAATAAAAATTAGTTTTACTGTTTAAAAAGATAATGCAAAACACTTAAGCCATACTTTTTCTCCTTTTTATAAGTTAACAGATACCAGCCAGACACTGAGGGTAGGGGGAAAAGATGGTTAACAATTCTCTCTTACCAAGAGATTAAAGTGCCATTCTTTCTTTAGAGGTTCACTAAAAGCTTAAAGGTCCACCAGAATTTAAATATAAATAGAGAGTTCATAAGTAATCAGAAAAAAGTGGATTATGCCATCATAAAGTTTGCATAATCTATAAAAGCAAACTCAACAGTAGATAGCATATCTACATTTACAGTGGCAGAGTAAAAGTGCTGACAGAATAAGCATGGTAAATTATTTTTAAAAGTCACCTCAAGTGTTTGTACTGATAAGTCTAAACAAAATTTATAAGAAATAATAAGTCACAAATAATTACAAAAAAAGCAGAACCAAGGTAGCATTAGAATAAATGGTAAGAATCCCAAAAATCATTGACATAAGATTAGAAAAAGCTAAGCAATGATAAATCTAAAAAATTGCACTGAAAGTTTATGAAGTTTCTCAAACAGATAATCAATAGGAACAAGATGGATAAAAAGATATAAATGCTGTGATCAAAGATAAAAGATTATCATTTACCTTTAATAGTGCATAAGTGATGGGAGAAATAAATGAAAATAAAACTTTCTGAAAGACATAATAAAATAACAATCAAGTATATTTTCTATTCAGATAATTGACTGCTAAGTAGTAAAGCAATGAATAATGATCACATGGATATATTGTCAGATAATAGCAGAGAAAACCAAGTTTATCAAGGCCATGTGGTAACAGGAGATAACAAGTTTCAACATAATTCCCACCTAGACTGTACTGAAACTGAAAGCATGGAAGAAAATGTTGAAGAATAATCTAATATGCTTGCTGGTTTGGCATTAGTCATGAATATGAACCAATTCATGATCAGTTCCATCAAGAATAGAGTGGGCACAGTGCATTTATTTTCCATTACATAGCAGATACAGATATATTTAATGATGTTAGCAGCATTACTCCTTTTCTTCAAACAGCTTGATTCACATTTTTCATTTTTCTATAGATCTCAAAAAAAGTTATGAATTGCTATCTCTGAATGCCCTTGTCAGCTATGACAATTTTAGAAGATAAAAAAAAAAAACAAGATCTGCATTTCATAAATCTACTTTTCAAGATTGATATTAAAGTAGAATATAATTTGATATCTACATAATCATTCTTTACAATTTCTAAATTATCCTCTGGTTTTGTATTTTCTCATTAAAAATTGATTTTATAATACAAAGATAACTTTACTATATCAGATTACTAAGTAGAGGAAGTGAGGATTCATTACTATAGTGTTTGTCTGTATATTTTAGTGTATTTTCCTGAATATGGTATTTTAAAGTATTTATATTCTGGCATCCTTAACTAACTTTCTTGTTTTTATAAAAATACTTTCAAATTTGGAATCTGTCTGACCACAGCAGGTCAAATTCAATGTCATATGAAAATTTTGTTATCTGTAGTAGCTTGTCAGTTTTGAGTAAATATATCAAATTTTCCCCAAACTTTTGGATATTTTTGTTGAGATTTCAAATATTTATAAACAGTTGAAGACATGACTACAACATTATATTCTCAGATTAATTTACAAGTATAATTTATAACAATTTAAACAAAGCAAAATAACTTGATAATCTATGCACAGAAACTAGATTCACTGAGCATCTGTCCTAGTTTGGGTTGCAGCTGCTCAACCTGTCCAAATTTGACCCTTGGTGGGTCCTGGCCATATTCAGCATTTATCCAGTAATGGCTTATTTTCCTACCTCTTCTGTTATGCCAGCAGTCTGTTTCAGGTGAATTTATTCCTCTAGTTTCTTTTCCTGCTGACATCACTGAGGGTCAGTGCTTGTTTCTGAGCATTTTGATTTCAAGGGCCAGAAAAGTAAATCTCTCTTCTTCAGAACAGAGCTTAGTGATAAAAACCAAATTTTATTGCATAATTAATAATGATAAAAAATATTTCAATGAGTTAAGATATAATAACCATATAAAGAATATGAAATGGTTTACATTTTAATCTTTCCAAGTACCAGAGTTTTCTTTGAAGCTGTATTTTTAATGCGATTCCATTTAGATTCCCATTTAAGAGCCTCACTTAGTGCTGTGTCAAGTCTTATTTGTAGGGTGCTCAGTTTGTTGTTGTAGCTCAAGATCTCATTTTGCTTTTCCTGAAAAAAAAAAAATTGTAATAAAATTTGTATAAAAATATATTTCCGTAAAAATTATTTCTCACATATTTCATGTTCAAATTCATTGCTTCTATCTCACAAAAAGCCATGAAAATATTGTAAAAAATAATGCAGTTGTGTATTCACTTTAATTAAGAATATTATGGCACAAATGTACTTTTAATTTTTCAAAATGTAGATTCATTTTTAACATACTGATGTTGTAATGATTTTATATCACTTCAACCATACACCCCAAAAGCTTTATAATTTTCTCGTTTATTTTCATCCACGAAGCAAATTTTATAAAAAATACTGGTACATCACAATTTAAAAATAGAAACAACATGAAAATTTCCAGTCATTTATTACAATTTTAAATTTTCCTGACAACTTTTCAACCCAGAGTTTTAATTTTATTTTTCCTGACTTGTCCCTGGTGTGTGACAACCATTATCTTTTCTATACTAAAATATTTCCTAGCAAATCAAATGTTAAGACTTTTAAAGAGACTGCCAAATAAAGTGTCTACTGACAGTAGTCTTCATGCAGTACACAAAGTTGCTAAAGCAGACTTCACTACATAGATATATCGAAACTAATCCCAATTTCATCAATTTTCCAATGTAAAAGTACTCACCTCTGAGTAATACATCAATTCCTGTCTCAGTTTCTCAATTAAATCCTGGTTTTTTTGTTCTGTTTCTACTAAATCCTATATATACACAAAAGAAGAAATTCAATGACAATTTATTAATTATCCATTACCTTTAAATGAGTGTCAAGCTGATTATAATATATATTTATAATTACTTTCACTCTTGAGATATATATATATAGTCCATTGTAGTAGTGACAGTGAGACAACATCAGAAAAACATGATTTCCATCATATAGGCAAGTTTCATATAAACACTGCTGCTAGCAAATGCTATGCAAGAATCTCCTGCTTACAATTTACATGTAAATATCTGTTAAGAACCTGTTACTGAATATAAATTTTAAAATTTGCATCTACCTAGAAATTCAATTAAATTAACAACGGTTTTGAATAGATTAAAAAGTGAACTAATATTTAATCATCATTTAAAATACTAGAGAATACTATACTCTTATACTGCAAATTAGCTACATTTTCCTAAACAATTCTCAATGTTAACAATGATAATGATAGCTAGTTAAAAAACTGAATGATGATTATTTCTTTACTGTAAAGATTTTGCATAAATCATACTAAATTTGGTTTTTGTTTTTATAAAAGAAATTATAAAGAAGATACTGTCTATTTTTTTGGTGGTGTTTAATGCAAGTTATAGTGTGTGGTTTTACCTGATATGTGGCAGCTAGCGTGTCATATCTAGCAATTATATCTCTGGTCTCATGAAATTCTTCTCCTGCCTCTAAGACTTTGGCCATAAAATTCTGATATATTGTGTAGCTATTCAACTTTCTAAGCAGGTGAACCTTTTGCTTTGTGAGAGCAGTTATTTCTTCATTTAACCTAAAATGTAATATTAACATGTTAATAATAGCAAAAGCTTACAAAAATAACCTAGTAATTAAAAGCATACCCCCCAAAAAATTGCTGTAAATATCTAACTTATACACATAAACAGTTTTGCCACTTTATTATGCTATAATATATTGTAAAAAAAAAAAAAACAAAACAAAAAAACCAAAATCCTGATTATATCGTTATACTAAAATAATATTAATGTTACCATCTATGAAGGCAAAATGTAAACTAAAAATCATTTGTAAACTAAGTAAAATAACGAAGCATGTCAGGTGTAATTAGGAACCTATTCTTTATTAAAAAAAAATCAAAAGAAATGTTGTTACCATTTTTCACTGTCTTCATTATTATGATTACTGCTTTTTAAATACATCAGGCAAACTTTGAAAGAGAATAATAAAAGGTTAACTTTTCAGAAGATACACCTGTATTATTGCATTTAACAGTACTGCTGATAAACAAACCAAACCAACATTCATGAGAAAAAAAAAGAAGTTAATGCTGCATCTCCACATTTTAAAGTAAATGTTTCTATGTCAAAGATAAATTATTTTCAAAATTTTTTGTATTGAAATTGTTTGATTTCTGAAAAATGCAAAAAATAAAAGAATAAAGCAAAAGATAATTAATGGTCGACAGATACTTAGCTAAAACACACCTGATAATTTCTCTATCTTTAGATTTTTTCAGATCTCTTTCATAATTTGCTTTTTTAATTGCTCTGGTTCTCTTAGAATCGTTCTCCTGCAAAAGTAAAATACTGAAATGAAGTTATGCTGGCATGTATAATCTTAGGGTATACCTAAATATTATTTGTGTAACAGTTAAATCTGAGAAATGTAATGTTCATACAAATATCCTATTTATATTTTACCATATTTATGTTTGCTTTTATAAATAGTATTAACATTTTGATTAAGGAAATACATTAAACGATCAGAAAACAGAAAATAACCTGCACAGGTAGTTAAAACGATGTTATAGTACTGCTGACTCTGTCATTTTACAAAGAGCGCAGTAACTCTGCAGAAATGTAATTGCAGAAGTTGTAAACATAACAACTGGCAAAAGCAGATCCATTAAACATCTAATAGTGGCACCAAAGATTAGTAAACGTTTTTCAAAATATCATTGATAATACTGAAGTTTAAAAAATGCGACAGCAACAATTATGATTTGTTCATTTGGTAGTGAGACAGACTGGAACAGACTGTGGATGATAAGCAGGGCCACTGTACTCCATCTAGGCTGGTAGTTCCCAACCATTTTTATACTGTAAACCAGCAAACTCATTATCTGCATGTTCATTATGGTAATTAATTTTAAGAGGACACGTGTTATTTTACATTGCATCTGTATGCGCATAATACATGTCATTGTAATGGATTTTTAAATTATTATTTCCTTCCAAATTATTCACTTTCCACCTTAAAAAAAATAAATAATAACTCATTGCTAACTACCCAAAGTATTTTATTTCCACCACTGTTAAAAATCATACATAAGATATCACTATATATCATGAAAATGTATGACTTATTGATGGGATCACATTAACAGGATCGTTGGGCTTGTTTGTCCAACACAAGCAAGTTATATCGAGACGTTATGTTTGAAAGTGAGACTCATAGTGTGTTTCTCATGTCAAGCCTATTCAAATGTCTGGTCTTGGTAGCAGTCATTGCAGAGAAACCTGTTTCACAAAAGTATGTAGATGGAAACAGCAGCAAGGTCTTCAAAGCCAGGGTGCTGAGTTCTGGATATTCATCCTTTATTTTAATCCAGAAGGATGACAGAGATGAGGATGCATTAAACAAAGTTTCAAGTCCTCTGTCACATGCCAGCTCATTCAACTAATCCTCTTGCAGCGGTGACAAAGATGATTCCTTGTTGGCAAGAAGAAATGGATCACGGGTTCATTCTTTCCTGACTTTTGGATCTTTTTAATTTGGGAACTATTGCTCAAATGCATCTGAGTGACTTCAGGTGCTCACTTACTAACTTGGAAAGTCCAACAGCTTCTGAAAAATCCACAAAAATATGAAATATGTAAAAAAATTCCTCTATTCACACATTTTGCTCAGGTTTCTAGCTTGGATTTCAAGGCTGGAGTTTATTCAGTGCAGAGAATAAGTCACTCAAATATGCAAGTTTGGTGAGCCAGGCCTTGTCATTAACATGTGCAGCTAATGGTGAGCTTTTATCTGCAGCTGTTCTTTTAACTTAAAGATTCTGGTCAGGGCTTTCCCTCTCAACAGAGAAGCTGCTGGTGTTCGGTGTCCATATCCTTGCACAGCAATTCAAATAAATGTGAATTTAGTGGATGCATTTTGATATAATTAATGATGTAGATCATATCATGCAAAACATTGAGAAGTTCAAGAGAAAGTTTTTGGTTTGCCAAAATTTTGCGATGCATGACAGTGAGATGATGCACATTCAGGCGCCACTTCTTTTACCCTGGTCGTAAAACCGAAAGCCTTCTAGTCATCAACATCAGTACAAACTCCAACACAATAAGTCCAGTTAAGCCTGCCTGAAACATAACTGTCCAAAACTCCAAAGATTTCTGGCCTGTTGTGTTGTTAGGCAAGGGAAGTGCACACAGTAAATATTCATTCACATCATCTTCAAAAATATAACACAAACACACAAACAGCATTCTCTTGCTTTCAATATTAGTTGATTCATCCACCTGAACAGAAAACCATGGAGTTCCATTTATCTTTTCCAGCAATTGCTCCTCAATGTCCTTAGCTATTTCATTGATCCTCCTGGCAACAGTGTTGTTGGAAAGAAGAACTTGTTCTACCAAAAATGCTGCCATTTCCCCAAGCAGCTCATGACAGATATCTTTCGCAGCAGAAAGAATCAGCTCTTTGCCAATTGTAAAAGGCCTTTTATCTTTGGAAATTTGGTGAGCTACTAGAAATGATGCTTTAAAAGCAGCCACAGGATCTTTAGACTCCAAGTGCAGAATTAGCTTTGAAGGCTTCAATCCTTCATTGGACAGCATTTTGGCACATATAACAAACAGTGCTTTTGGAGCCTCTGAATCACCACACACAATAAAACCATACCTTAAAGACAAGAAGTTGTACCAGTAATTGAACACTGCCTTTTTTCATTTTTTCACATTTTCTTGGCACTGTATATTGTGTATCCTTTACAATGCTCTCCTCTTTATCCTTCAGAACATCACTATTTTTTCGCAGAAGCAACCTTTCCAAAATGAAACCCATGGATGTTTGCTCGATCATCTTTTAGCTGTTGGATTTGATGAAAGTGTCTACAAACAATTACATCATCCAATTTAAAGAGCTAATAGCAGTTTTAGGAGCTGTGGGTGATCAGATGAGTGGGATGGACATGCTCAGTGGACATCTCCATCAGGTGGAGTGAAAAGGAGCCAGACAAGTGAAGGATGAGCCGATGGCATAATGGCTCAAGGCCACAGTAGGTGCAAGCAGATGTCAGAATCAACTGGCATGAAAGCACAGTTCAAGAACAGAAATTGAGCACCAGCAAAAGTACAATGCACCAGGCAATCAAAAAGGACAAAAGAAGCCAAAGACAACCAAGGTCAAGTGCGATGACCAAAGTATTTCCCAGCTCAAGATTAACTATATAACCAGATGACCTCTGTATTATATCTAACTCCTGCTGTTGGTTAATAGAAGTTTTCTCCTTAACTGCATTCTCCCAGTCTTCACACAGTCATTGGCTAAGCAAGAACATTCTTGCCAAGCCAATCATCAAGGCATGGAAGTGGCCTGGCATTATGCCACAGCCTGGCACTGGTCTGCAGACCAGTGATTGGGAACCACTGATCTAGGCTAATAATTTTCTAAAAATTACTTAATTGGTAACTAAACTGTAAAGCTTCTCCATATAAAAATTTAGCTAAAGAAATCTTGTTGCATGTACAAAAACAAAGTTTGCCAAAATGTTGATAAGTAACAAAGTAGAAATATGCTAAAATCAATGTGTAAGGATTAAAAAACAGAAATCCAAAATGATGCAAAAACATCAGAAATTTTGTAAAATGCTTGTTAACACTGTTAACTGTTTTGATAATAAATTTTTCATTTTGAAATATAGTAGAGCACTAATTATCCAAAATCAAGTATCTGGATATCCAATTATCCAGATCAAACTTTGAAAATTAAAAATTTTTTTGTAAAAAAAAAAATCTCACTGACAAGCACAAAATGTTAAACATGCCTAAACATGCTGATTACTTCATAACAAGGTAGAGCATGCCTCCATACACTGTCTTTATCAGAAGTGACATTAGTCATATTGAAAACAGCAGTGCTTTGTGTTTCCTTAAAAATTAAAATCAAATTTTTTTTAAAATCAAAAGTTGCTCTTTGTTAGGGTAAAAATGTTTACCAAATGCAAAGTGTGATTTTTTCAATGAGTGAAAAAGTGGATATTGTATAAAAGTTAAAGAAAAGTGAATCTGGTAAAAAGTAAGTTAGCAAAGAAATATGGTTTTGGAACTTCATCAGCATCAGACATTTAAAAAAGTGACTCAATTCTTAATTTTGTTTCTGTTTTGAAAGAGGATGGAAATTCAGCATAGAAAGCAGTATAAAGGCCAGAAAATGAGAAGGTGGACAATACTTCTTACATATGGTTTTCACAAAAGCAGTTATTTGGTCAGTCCATTTTAGGTCTTGTTTTTTGTGACTATGTAATTTTTTCATGAAAAATTTGGTGATAATCCAAAAGCAAGCTCTAGATGGCTAGAAATTTTTTATGTCATGGCACAATATGCATGTACTGGAAATTCACTGTGAAAAGCTTGCAACTGACTTTGCAGAATATGATACTGACTTCATCTTTAATGCAGATGAAATTGGGCTTAACTGAAAAATTCTCCAAAACAAATCAATGGCATCATGGACCCAGTTGCAAAATGTCTAAAAAAAAAGAGTAAATATTTTATGTGTGCTAATGCCAGTGGAAATTACAAGCTGCCTTTGTTACTCATCTGGAATCAGAAAAATCTTATGCATTCAAGAATTTGAAAACTTTACCTGTTGCTTACAACAATCAGAAAAAAGCATCAGTAAATGTTCAAGTGTTTCTGGAATAGTATGACAAAACCATTTCTGAGGTTAAGATATACCAAAAAAAAAAAGTTGGAAAAGTTAAGTGGCTTCTTCTAGACAATGTGCTGTCTCATCCCTCCATTCTAGAACGTGATGAAAAACTGTTTGAGGTTATATTTCTCCTGCCAAACATGGTTTCTGTGATACAACCAATGGATTTTAGAGTGATTGAAACACTTAATCTTCCATATAAGAAACAACTCCTTTGAAGACTTTAATTAGATGATGTCAACAAAGTAGGCATTATAGCGTTTTAAAAACCATGATTTTAAAAATGCTATTAGATGGTTGCTGATTCTTGGAATTCCTTAAAAAATACTATGCTCCAGAAAACATGAAATAAATTTTTTTAAAATGCATCTAAAGAGGAGGCCAGAGACAAAGAAGAAATTGTCAATGGCATAGCAGTAGCATTAAAAGAAATCCCTGGATGCTTGGATTGTGATTTAGATGTCAGAGAGTGGGTGAACTGTGATGCTGATGACCCTAGCTATTAACTCTTAACAGATGCAAGCCCTTAATAGCATGTTGATTATTTGACTGGTTCAATCCGTGACATCAATGTGTGAAAACACTACATTTGATGATAATGATTAACCAAGCAACTACAAAGAAAGAGAATGGCAAAAATGATACATGATTTAGGAGGGATTGCACCATTGATGCCCATGGCACTACAACAATGATAGGCATGTGTTGAAGAAAATGGATATGAGATCTTTTGAATTGTATGCTATGGGGAAAAATATAGTTGAAGCCCCACAGAAGAAAGCATTGTTATTATACTATGGTGGAAGCAGATAAAAAAATATTCATCACAATGCTTGAGAAAAAAAGCTCTTCAAAAAAAAGAATTTAAACCAATTACAAATAATGGCTAGAGCTATGGAAGCTAGTGAGAAGCAGGCAGAGAGTATGAAGGGCATTCAGGTGAAAACAGAAATTAACTGCATCCAACACAGATAAGGTAAAACTAAATCGGAACATTATAGTTAAAAAATAAATTCAGAGATGTGACCAGTTGTGACATGTATTGAGTGACAAGCATTGTCCAGCAAGGAACAAATAGTGCTAAAAATGTATAAAAATGAGACATTTTTCAAAGTGTTGTAAAACAAAGAAACCAAAAGAAAAATCCTCAAGTAATTTCATAAAAACAGGATACGTAAAGGTTCAACTGATAAATAATGAGGATAAATATGTATTTTCTATTTTTGACAAACAACCACATATTGATGCCAATGTTGGTTGTGTACCAAATGTCAGAATGATTATTGATTCTGGAGTTAGTGTTAAAGTCAGGGACAGAATTGAAAAAAATATTTGAAAAAGAATTAAGTCAATGTAAAACAGAAATTATATGCCTATAGTAGTAAAATACCATTGAATGTAATTGGGAGTTTTTTCTGCTGAGGTACAGATGTACAACAATGTCCAGGTAAAATCCTTTATGATTGAGAAAAAAGGTCATTGTATAAGATGATTGCTATAGATCTGGGAGTTTTGCATCTTAGTACATCATGTATGACAGAAACTATACACAATGTCCAGGAATGTAATCACATTGAAGATAGGGTCAATTACACCTCTTGGATGATGAACAAATTTCTGAAATGTTTCTAGAGGGTCAAAAACTTGAAGAACTATCAATTAAAGATTCCAACTGATGATACTGTACAACCAATTATTCAACTCAAGTGCAGAATTCCATATCATCTACATGAGAAACTGAAGCAGAAGCTAGAAGAACTACAGAAAAATGAATATATTTGATTATGTATAAATATGTACCACATCTCAACAAAAACAAATATTTTACCAAACTAGATAGAAAGTGGGCTTATTACCAGATAGAGCTAGAACAGAATGCACAGGAAATAATAATGTTTATGATTCATAAAGAGTTATATAACTATAAAAGATTGATGTCTGGGATGAGCTGAGTACCAGAAATGTACAACAAGGTGGTGCAACAAACATTAAATATATGAGTATGAGTACATAGTATCTTTGATGACATTATAGTACACAGTCTACCAAAGAACATGATAAATGACTTGAATGTGTAATGACAGTTCTTCAGGAAAAGAGTTTGATGTTGAATATCAATAAATGTTAATTCAACATGTTGCACATCAAACATGGGACACATTGTCAGAGCATGAAGTGTGATTTGCAAAGTCCAAGACAGAAGCCATTGTGAATGCTAAATCATCAGGGTCAGCATTAAAGGTGAGGAATTTTCTCAAACTAGTCAATTTTAACGCAAGATCCATCCTTGACCTAGCTACTATTTCCAAGCCGATGCAAAATTAACAAAGCAAAATATACCATTTAAATGGTGAAGGGACCAGAACATAGTATTTGAGGAACTGAAACACAAATTAACAAAAGTACATACATTAGGATACTATGATGTGAAAGCAAAGACAATGGTCATTGTTGATGCAAGCCCAGTAGGTTTGGAAACTCTGTTAACGCAAGAAGAAGATCACAATGTAAAATGTCGATACTCATAGATTGAGAAGGAAGCTTTGGCATTAGTTTTGGCATGTGAACATTTTCATATGTACTTATATGGAAGAGAGTTTGAGTCGTTCATTGACCACAGACTGTTAAAGCTCACATTCACAGAAAAGTCTAAACACTGTGCAAGAATGGAATTTTATGTTTAAGGTTACAACCATATACCTACATAGTCAGACATATTTTTAATTTGAGAATATTTGAGACTCACTCTAATGTCTTCTATTTACACTAGCATCAATGTCCTCCACAACCAATGATAATGAGAGTTGCATGTGTCTCATAGCTAAGGCACCAACACTTTTGGCCATGATAACCAAATAAATAGCAGAAAATTCAGATACAGATAATGTTCTCCAAAAAACTAGAAATTGTATACATGCAGGTAATTGGTATTAGTGGCCTTGTAAACAATACCTACCTGTAAAGATGAATTATGTGCAAATTGGTAAATTGATAGTACAAGGCACTAGAAAAGTAGTACCAACATCATTTCATGAACATATGGCATTAGGACATGAAGAGTATCTAGTCATAGTGGTAATGAAGCAGAGACTTCAATCTAAGGTATGGTGGCCTGGGATAGACCAAGATAGAAAAACATTAAAACATGTTATGGGAGTCAATTATTTGCCAAACTATGAAACCCAAAACCAATAACAAGGATCCAATTACCATCGAGACCAGAACTATGACCATTACTTTCTGGTGAGAATTTATTTGTCCTAATTGACAATTAGTTAAGATAAGTTAATACCATGTTGTTCAAAGTTTGAAACAAGCATTTAGTACTCATGAACTTCCGATTTCTGTGACAACAGATAATGGTCCACAGTTTATCAGTGACTGTTTCAAACAGCACTTGAGAGATAATAAAATAAAACATAAATGAATTACACCATTACGGCCACAAGCAAATAGTGATGTTGAGCAGAAAAAATGTTCCTTAATGAAAAGGATTCATATTTCTCCGGCAGAACACAGGAACTGGAAAGAATAGTTACAAGCATATCTCTTTATGTATTAATCACCATCACATTTGACAAATGAAGTGAGCTCAGCTAAGTCACTATTTGGGAAAAGGATTTAGATGAAAGTTCAAGAAATAAGGAATTACAACATAAATGATTTTGAGACTTATGACCATGATCAGGAGCAGAAAGGAAAGAAAAAGATGGTGAAGTAAAAGATGAACTCTTGTTAAGGCAAGCTCAGGACAATAAGTTGTCAATAACCTTCAATCTGAGTCTGAAAGTGGTTCAGAAACATGGATAAAGTGTATCAGCAGAGACAGGAGAAGGGGTATAATATAAAAGGAATGTGATACATGGAAAAAAGTTCCATGAAATGGATTCAAATAAATCTAAATTGCAAAGAACTTTGAGGCCATGAAGAATAATATTGTGAGAGTGCATCATGCCCATTGCAAGTAACAGATAGCATGGGAGTTGGAAATGTAATTTGAATCACCCAAACATGGACCAGGATTCAGACTGTATGATAAGGAGATCAGAGAATGCAAACAGAAGTTATTATCCAAATTTTAAACTGTCAAGCAATAATTTTAAAAATTGGGCATTAATCGTGATGCAATGAAATAAAATCTTGAATTAAAATTTTTTTTTTTTTAAAAAACGGAAGAGATGTGATATTGTACCAAATAAGGCAACTCTAATTGCCATATTTTTCAGTCTATAAGTCAATGTGGAGTATAAGACAAGGTTAGATCAACTATGGTAGTTAGCCAAACATTAAACCATTCAGAACAATATGTCAGGGATTATCCATTGAATTGTGAGAAATAAATAAAGAAATGTGTAGACCTTTAATGGTGTGTTGTTTATTCAATTTATTCAATTTGTGGCATCCAACTGCAAAAACACCATAATCACCAAGTTCTTTTTTTGGTGAAAATTCCATTTAAAAGACCATTATGGCAATTGCGGATTATTTTAGCTTTTTTTTTACATTGATGACACTTTCAGCACATATTCTCTACCTTAAAATAAAATAATCTGTTCAAATACTGTAAACATATTGAGCAAAAAATGCAGCAGTAACTTTGTAATAAATGTTAGTGCCGTTCACAATTTCTACCACTAAGAATTTCATGATAGTGACATCACCATCACTGGTGGAAATTATGGATAAAGATAAATCATGATAAGGTATTTTTAATAGCTAAACATTTTCTTTCAACTTTGAAAATAAACCATGATATATATATATATATGTACACACACACACACCACACACACACACACACACACATATACATACCTTCAAAAATTTATCAAACTTGAGCAAGGATTCTTTCAGTTGGTATTCTTTTCTTTCTAGTTCTGCTCTTCTTTGCTGCAGACTCTCCATCTTCATCTGAAACTCCTAAATAAAAAGCAAATGTTAAAAATACTAAAAATTTTATTTTATTAATTCTGTGAAAAGAATGAATTCTAAAAAGCTAATACTAATGAACAAATTACAGAAGTTAAAAAATTCTAATGGTATTTGAAATAAATAATGCTTATGAACAGAATTCATTCTTAACATCTTGTTCAAATTGTTTGAGTAATTTGTACATTACAAATTTTAAAATCTAAACTTTAGTATATCAGATTTCTTATTTAAAAAAATACTCCAAATGAGGTAGAATTTTGAAACTTTACATACTATAAAATGTTGTCACAACATGAAAAGCATGTTACAAGTCATATATTGTACATGACATTATAAATCACAGAGATACTATTAAAATTCCATATTTTATTTATTATAAAAACAATTTTAAAATATTTTTATATACATTTTTTTAAGATTATTTTAATTCAACCTACAAATGAATCATATAAAGATAGAAATATTTAACCATAAACTCCCTGATAAACAGTTTTTTGTAAAAAAAATAAACTTGATAAGAATGTTAAACACAAAATGCCACTTTATTATTAATATCCCTACTTCAGATTTCATTCACATTTTAGCATGCTGATTTGAGTAATTTCTAGAGTTACTAAGATGATGACTTATTATACCTACAAACTACAAAATTTACAAAGAAAAAACTGAAGTACTTCAGATAAGAAGAAAATTAATTCATTTTTTAGCATACAAGTCAGTAATTTGCCCAGAAGCTGGTGCTCTAACTTATACTTCCTATCAACTTATCTATAGATAGAGTCACTGAAATTGTTTTAATGTTCTAAAATAAACTGTAAAATTGTTCATATGAAACAAAGTACAGAAATTACTCCTCAGAACATTTGCCAAATGGGTGAACAATTCATTGTTAATGTGCTTGCTGAAGCATGCAAAATTATCCAATAAAAAAGCGCACACTCTCCAATTACGTTCTATCTGTCCTTTAAAACCCTAATTATATGTATAAATACCTCAAACAAATTCTCTACCTCATCTCAAAATGCCTTCTGTAAAGACATGCAATTGGTACAAGCAGTTTTTAAGCTGGAAGTTGTTAAGTTTGCTGTGGCAATATGGTTGTGCACAGAAAATGCGACATCAGCAAGGAATGTTTTAGGGACTGGCATAAAGCAAAGGATGCATTACGAACTGTGAATAAAACCGAAGGCAAATCACAATAGCAAAGATAGGTGGACTAGGATTGAGGATAAGTAATTTGTGCTAACCTAACATGCTGCATGTCATGAAATTAGTATTGTACAGCTAAAACTAAAGACCAAATCACAACTGATGATTGCTGTCTTTACATTTTTCCCTATCTTTTGCTGGTATACAATATTTACCATGGTAGTTTTCTGGAGGTAAATACCATATCATCTAATTAGAGAACAGCTCAGTGTTTTGATATCTGTGTTGATTTAGTTGTGAACACCAAATGCCAGGCTACATGAAACTGAGCTGACTATCTGCTATCAAAAATAAAATTGAGATGAATTTCTGAATTAAAGTGTGCTGTAATATCTCAAAATTAAATAAAAGTGTTGAAGATAGCTAAAACTGACACATTTGGCTTTTTTAAAGTAGGAAATTCAACATAGCACAAATGATAATGGATCACCAGATGATCAATGATGTCACACACTGATTAAAATGGACACCAGGCTTTTGATACCACAACTGGTAATAACATATGCAGCTTGTTTCAAGTATCACTCCATGATTACAAACTACTTAAACACCCCATCTATCTAAAAGATCATCCCACAAAGTAGTTCAATGATATGCACAAACAGGTCATTAATATTCATGAGCTTTAAAGTATTGTTGACAGTGATGTGATGTGACTGTTATGAAAGATGACATATGTTCTGATTGGAAAGTTTGGCTAACTACTGTAATCAATCTAGTCTTGTCTTATGCTCCAAGTTAACTTATTTATAAATGAAGGAAAGAAAAATGCAAAAATTAGTCAATTTGACTTATACTCAACACTGACTTCTTTATAGGCCAAAAGATATGATATCATACTATAGGAAAAATGTTTCATAAGCATCTGTATTTTCTTTTTTTTTTTAAAGTGCAAACAAAATAAAACTAAGCAAAAACTGAAGTTCACTCACTTCTTTTTGAGCAGACAATGCATGCTCCACTTCTGACATTTCTCGCCTTTTCTCCATTAGACGAGTTGCTGGAGTAATGTGATCATCTTCACGTTCAGGCATTTTGCTGTAGTATGAAAATACAAACAAAACAAAACAATGAAACTATTATACAAGTTAAATATTTTCTATGAAAGAATTCATCAAGTCTATTAATATTCAAATAAATGCATCTAAAATATTTAATGTATTAGAAAATATACCATTTGTTTAAATTTCTTTGATATTCAAATGTATAGTGTCCTATAATAATTTAAAAACTCCCAAAAATAAATGTATCTTAACTAAAAAGGTACATATTTCAGGTGTGATTATGCACATATTAGATACTCAGGCAAGCAGATAACCAATGTGCACCATCACCTTGCAGAAAACTGGTATATCCCACAATATTTCTTTGTTTATGCAAGGTCACATTATAGGCCATTCAGAATGTAGCTAGAGTTAATGAAAGATTGCCAAAGATCACAACACAAATTTGTGGCCAATATTATTGCAAAGTTGACTGAGGTGAATGCCATTGCTGTTGCAATGTGACCTGGAAGATCTTCAATGGTAACATTACAAGAACATGCCATTATTGAGTACTTCAATCAAGATTTATCACCCATGAAAAAAAAATTAATGAAAGAATAGTCCAATTTCATTGCCACAAAATTAGCTACAGTGTGTGTGTGTAGCACAAAGAAGCCTCTTCTATCTAATAGTTATGACATGTACTCTTTATGATAAATCCAGATTTTAGCAATTCACATCTAAAGATTGTACCTTGGTTTGGAAAGAACATAAGAAGAATCTTTAAAGTATGAAGCCTACATTATTTTAAAATATAGCTAACATGCTACACTCTCATGTGATTAGTGTAGAAGAATTTCTTGAGTATTCAAAAGCCATGATATGAATCCAACTGAATACTTATGGAAACATATGATCATCAGTTGACAGTAACTCATCTACATCTCACCAATATGATAGAAATAAAAGCTAGCAGACAAAATTGGTAAAACCTGGACCATACCATGATATGAAATCTTGTTGATTCAATGGCAAAAAGATTAAAGTTGCTGCATGATACAAAAGGTAACCAAAAATAAAGTATTTTAAGCTACTGTTTGTCTTTATTTGCCATTTTTTACAACAAATTAACATACTGTAATAAAAACAAATTACCAAATTATCATTCAAGAGCACTGTATTTGTTGCAGGTAAACTGTTATTACTGGTAAATATACTCAACCTTGTTATTTATTAATTTTATCTGAATCTAAGTTTTGTGTTTTATAGCAAAAAAGTTAGGGCTACCATGTTCATTTAGTTAAAAAAGAGAGAAAATTACCAGAGTACAGAAAAAATGTGATATGATATTAGATATTATTCAAAGAATTACAAAGTTAACAGCCCCAATAAAAGAAAGAAAGAAATCTAAATGCAGTTTTGTACATAGTATATTATTCATACTAGAGATACTCAAATGAAACCTGGCCAAAAAGAATAATATCTCAGCCAGGTTCTATTTGAACATCCATAGTATTTGGTGAATAAAGAAAATAACACAGTAATAAGAACATATAAATTCTTTTGAAGCTTACAAACAAATTGAAAGATGAAGAAACAGTTAATAATAAAAAACAATTAACAGTAAACAGAAAGAAACTTGCATAAGCTAATGTAATAACAGCTTAAATTTTATATACAGTATGGAAACAGATAAAAAATTAATAATAATCAGCTGAACATATGAAAGTCACATTGATATTAATATCTGACCTTCTACCATTGCTGATAAATTTGAAATTTGAATGATTAATATATTGGAGCAACCTATCATCAAAATTGTCTTCACTACTTTGGCATCTAACATGTACCAAGTTTCATTTTCAATTAAAACAGGTTTCAAATGTTTGATAAATAAAGATTCTTAAATCTGAATTTTGAAAACCAAATATGATGTGGCCAGTATCTTGATGTTACCCAAAACAAATTTATGATTTAAATTAAGAGAAATTTAATTCAGATGGGCCTAATTCTTTTTGCTGTACAGGTGTAATATAAATCTCTCTTGAATGCACTCGATGGTCTTGCCCATATTGGCAGCCTGATACAACTGATACTGAACAAAAGTAAACAATGTGTGATCTTTGCCTAGAGAGAAGCATGGTCCTTAAAGTGGAAGAGTTAACCAATTCTATTGAGTGTCAAAAAACTTTAAATTTCATAAAAGGATACAGTGAAACACAAAGTTTAGTTAATAAAAATGAATGAAAAACCAAATAGGGAATTTTCAAGTAAATATAAAAATAATAAATTTCATGTGAATGTCATATAAAGATGGTTATTTGGTTCTTCATATAAATCAACAGAGATGAAGTTTCATCCAGAGATTTATTTTATAGAAATATATAATCTTGTTACATAGTTATTATGTTGTAAAGCTGTCTATATATGCATTTTTGCATAAAAAAAATCCCCTCAAAAATCACTTTCATTAAGTGAACATTCAGTTTTGCTATTTGTTCAAGGATGTTTTCAATAGTGTGAATGTTAAACAACTAACTGCTGTGATTATTACTTCATATAAATAAATAGAAAATAAATTTCTAATGTGTAGCTATGTTAATTCATTAGAAATTTATCTTTACCTTACTATTTAATATATTATTCATATAATAGAAAGAAAAGGCATATTTAAAATAAAAGAATCAAACAATAAACAAAATACATTCACAAGAAACAAGTTCAATTAGTATCAAGGCATCCACAAATCTGCTATTCCACTATACATATACTTAGTCAAATGTAAATCGCCTGAATGAATGCATTTTAAAATTAAAATAGATTTTATTAACTAGAGATATTTACATTTTCTTTTTTAAAAAAAAAGAGCAACAACGAAAGCAAACAGAGTAAATGCGCTGTAAAACTGCCCCTACTGGCTATAATCCAACAATCACATTTAACTATACGGACAATTTCTTCGGTTTAGAAATGTTAGCATAACTGGTCATTTGTACAACTGTTTACACAGGGACTCTTAGAAAAAGAACCAAGCCAAATTCATCATCTAGGAAATGCTCGATAACAGCGTCGTTGTCAGACGACTCCATTTAATCTGTAAGAAAACTCATCATGAATTTTGAAGAGGGGGGGGGGAAGCAAAACTCACACAAGAAGCTTGTCTTCGAAAGTAGTTCTGAAATATTCATCTAATTTAACGGTTCCAGCCATTTCTAATGATCCTCTGCAAGACTACGCTGCTATTGATAAACTGCAAATATATATATATATATATAACGATTCAAAACTTAAGACTTTTCTGACTGTAAATATAAATATGAACTCTTGTTACTATGACGGCAGATAAAGTAAAGCGGGTTTATTTGTTTTAGTAAATTAATTAAAAAAATATATACACATTTTGCATACAAATAATTTAGATATAATGTTTTAAATTATTTTTAATGGACCCTTATGAAAATATTATCTTATTCTCTTTTACGAAACTAAATATTTCTTTTAGTCTCGCCATCTTCTGGAAGACCGCCCCGAGGTATTTTGAAGCGATGAATGGACGACGGTAGTCTCTGTTCTGGCTAATCAATTACTTCTGAGAAAACAAATCGTTTAACCTGTTTGTTTAGTTTGGCGAAATGGTTGGGACGAGGCTTTTCTTCCGAAATGGTGTGGCCCTGTGGCAAAAAAACGTTATCGTCAGGTAAGTGATCTGTCGGTCCCCGTCTTCACAGACTCCATGTACTGCGCAGCAGTCACGTCTTCAGATCACCCACCAATAACAATACCACCACGTCCCCCCTAGGTATGCTCGGTCTGGGGGGGGGGGATATTTATTTCGTTTTTCGAACACCATCCTTACTACCAGCTTGATTCTAATCTCGGTTATCGAACCCCGAATTCGCAGAGCAGATGTCGCAAACAAGGGCTTGAAGGGCATTAAGAGGGCACGTGATTAACCATCTGTTTGTATGTATTCCGATATTAACAAAAAAGGAAAACATTCAGGAGGGTTGTTGTAATTTGGTTATTGTTCCCGTTAACCTAGTTATCAGCAGACTTAGAATTCTTGACACAGTAAGGATATATCAAGGTCGTCGCGCACTATTTAGCCAAAATGCTGTGGAAAAATTGAACAAGATGAGATGGTGATCAGATTGTGTGTACGCACAGTATGGCGTTCCGCTCCGCGATAGAACAAACTGCAGCACAGATATTTATGAAGATATCTTTAAGATGTGTGAATGAGATGCCAACTATTGACTGGCAGTTTTAATAAAGGCTAAAATGTACAAAAAAAAAAAAAAAAAATAATTCTCCATATCTTGCTGAATGAATCGCCTCGACAAAGTCGTCATTTCATTTGTAAAATGTGAGTAAACTGCCGATGTAAGAACAATGGAAGGTGGTAGAGTATCTCAGTAGCAGCAGCAGGCTGACACATTTACTAACTAGGAAAAGTATATGGCTAGTGATGTGCCACAAAAAAAAAAAAAAAATACAGATTACAAGGTGTCACTGAAAACAATAGAAATGGCATCACAGAAGGGTGCTTAACCTCACTAAATAGTAACTCTTGTTAGTTATCTTTAAAAAGCTATAGATCTAAAGAAAAATAGCATAAATCTAGCTGAAAGAATGTAACCTAAGTGGTGCATAAAATTGCATATGAAAATCGGATAATGCAGCATTTAAGGTAGGCAATATGCCACCTACAACTGATACTAAAATTATATGGTAATGCTGGAAAATGACAGTAGTCTTACAATAATGAATATAATTTATGCTGTTTCTAAGTAAAACTAGCATTCATTTCATCACTTATTTTAAAATTTTTTAGATTCATTTATAACAGATATTCTAACATTTAAAATAAATATCTAGATGAAAACTATTTTTTTATTCAAACATACACAACAGATTTGTGAGACTTATACACTTTACTTTTAACTCAATGTAAGCCTTTGTTTAGACACAGTTACTTTGTATTGGGCAAGAACCTTAATTACACTTAACCCGTAGGTTATATTTTAACAAGATCTTTTTGCCCATTGCTAAGCAGCATGATTTCATTGTTGAGCTATAAAATGTATGTTTAAAATGTGTGTAGAATTGAAACTAACCTTGTAATATTGCTGAATGTCACAGGAGATGCATTCTTTCATTTATTTATCGATATACTAGAGATGGATCTCCTAAACTTAATACACTGCTAAAGGTAGTGCTCTGCAGCAACTTTATTATGTAGTAACACTGAAATAGACAATCTGGTTTTAGTAGATGCATTTGTCATGGTGTCACTTCCACATTAGCTAGTATAATATTTTAACATTAGATTGCCAACTTATAAGAGCATTAGCAGAGATTTAGAAGTATATTTTAACTTTTAGGTCCCTGAGTTGGTCAAGTGTCTACCTTCAGCAAGGTAGTCGACAGCCAGAGCAAGTTCAAGTAGCAGAAGAACCTAGTGAGGGCAAAGGCTGGTTGAAGAGCTTGTTGAGGGTTCGAACACTTCCTACAAGCAAGGAGTCTCATTCAAGTCAGTTATCAAATAAAGAAAAAGTCTATGAATTGCAAAGTAAGTGTTGTTATACGTTTTATTTTCATTTATGGTGCATGTTTTCTTAAATGAAATTATTATATACCCAACAACCCCACCAAAAAAAATTAATCAGCCATTAACATTAAGAATAATCTATGGAACAGCCTGATTTTTTTTCATATTCAGTTAATTTACTTAAAAGTAAAAAAGTCAAGAGAAAGTTTGATGATACAGCACATGTTTGCTAATATTGCCAGCCTACATGTGTGTAAAGTTTGCAGTAACAAAGTATTAAAGCGGCTTAATGATCTAGGTGGTATGCATCCACTGCATTTCCGAATAAAAATTCTTAAAGTTTCCAAGCTGCTTTTAATTGGAATTTATTTCTGTGTAATATATAAACTGATGTTAGCCATTATTTAACTATTGGTCTCATTCATTTATTGTCTTTTGAAATGCTCTAATTTTACTAATTTAATTATAAAGCTTCTAATTTTTACTGTTTTTAAAGATGAGCCTTGTTGTGTTCTTGCAAATGAAACTATATTGTGCCTAAAGTTGGTTTTGCTAACCAACTGGGCAGTGTATCTTTTTTGGTTCATTTCACCCTCCTTAAGCTCAGTTTGTAATACGAGTCAGCTGTACATGTTGTATTGCTATAAAGTAAATATTAGAATATGATTTCACTTAAAAATGTCACTCATACTCTTTCTTTTCAAAACTTTTTTCATAATATACATCTAAACTTTGTTGCACATTTCTAAGGTTTTGTTGTTTTTTTTTAAATATGCAAATTCAGATCGTCATCAAGCATCATAGATATTTATAACCACCCATGACCTATCCATTTAATAGATTGAATAGTGTCAATAATTAAGCTGGTGAATACATGCTAGTATTTTGAATGGTCCAACCAAACATACACATCTGTTACATGTAACCAATAAAGTTTTAGGAAATGGTTTGAATAGGTGCCTCTTCACATCCAGGACACCATAGCACCCTGTTTCAGGAATGCGATGTGTGTCTACATTGTCATTAAAGGGCAGATAAGAAAGGAAAGAGTGTTGAGACTATCTTAAGAAACAACACTAAAGCACATCTGTGCTAACCAAAACTATTATCTAAGAAGTGCTGTGGTCTTCTGTGAATACTAATAAAATAGATGGAAGTGATTCAAGATGAAAATGTTTGTGCAAATTGTAACAAACATAACATCAGCTCAAAGCATTTCAGCTGAGGTTAGTAGTCATACAAAGCAAATTGCCAGCTAGCAAACAATATCTCTAAAGATTGACTGCATAAGTGGGTAAGTTACGAAAAGGTCTCTAGCTATGGTGATGATGCCTGGTGTAAGTTACTGACTGTAGTGGTCCACCGTTCCGTTTAGCTACTCGCTTTGCCAACTGTTGAAGTGAAGTGAACTCGCTGTCCCCCCTGATGACCGACCACACGTGCGGAAGATCGGCCGCCAGCCACCCTTACTAATGGACGATTTTAAAATAAGTAACTTCTTGTGAGCGCTACATCGACAAAGCTTATATTTTCAGGTACGCATGCTGTGAGGAAAGGAACTACAAGTAAATAAGATAAATATACTAAATTCTTCTGACTCCAAATTTCTGGGTGAGAAAACACCTTTCTACTGGTCAGAGCATTGGGAAAATCCTACCTCCCCCTCCCTCCAGAGAGAGAGGGAGTAGGGTTGGGTAGCTGGCTCGCAGTCTCAATGTAAACAAATTTTGGCTAAAATCCTTTAAGACCATAAGTTTTCATTTTAAAAAATTATCAATTTTTGTTACTAATCGAAATTTAAATAAAATTTCTTTGAACCTAAAAAAAAAAGAGCTAATTCTAACTTATTTCAAACAAAATGTAGATTGAACATTCAACAAATTGGACTCCTTGGTACTTTATAGTTTGGAGAGCTGCTTGGTCTGTCCTGTGATAAAACACCATAAAAAGTATCTTTCAAACTAGCAGCTGTTGCTTTTCTTTCATAAACTTTTGCAATGTAGCACAGAATATGTAAATGAGCAGAATTTTTGTTGATGCTGTTGTTGTTGTTGAGTGAGTTGGACTTCCGAACAAGGCTCTTTCAGTGGCATCGCATCCCGTAAAGACAAGTGGCCTGTTCTCTGTTAAGTCGTCCTCGTGATTGAGAGACGTTTGTTGAGCTGGCAAGTGGCCTGGTCCACCCGACACTGGGGGCCCCAAGGACCCGGGAGGTCACTCTCGCATCGGGCTGATGCTGCTGCTGTTACTATCATTGCTTTATACCATAAAAGAAGATATGTGTTGGCTTGTAATTTAAAACATTAAATGTTGCATGATTTTTGTCTTTAATGATAGTTTAGCTAATTGCCATAAAGAGTATGTAATGTAAATAATGCGTGTGTTTTTTAGGGGTTTTATTGCTGATAATTTTAATAGATGTAAAAGTATTCTATGTTTATCTTTTGTTATCTTAGGAAGAGAAAGTTATGTAGATTAAGCTGTTGAATGTACATAGAGAAAAAGGGTTTATTTTAGATTAAGTATAGGAGAGACAAGAAACAAAAGTCTACAATAAGGAGAAATATGTTTGTTGAAAACAACAACAAAAAATAAAATACAAAGAGGATGAATGAATGCAGAATACATGAGCTTGATAGTGTGGATTGGTGAATGCAAATTTGCTAATACTGAATTGGGTGTGTGAAGAGCAGGAGAGCAGTTATAAAAACAACTGTTTTATGTTAACATCAGGGTATCAAGAGAGTTGATGATTTCAAGAAAACAGGTGGCATAATGGCCTCTGTGTGTACTGCACATTCTTGTGAGACTATTGAAAAAAAACCATTGACTGTAAATATAGTTCTAATTTAGTTCTTGAGCAAATGGTGTGGCAACCCAACCCAACCCAATCCATTGAGCAAATTTTGGATTTGTTAGAGTTAAGTAAAAACTTTTTTGAAAATTGTTTAATATCTTCTATAATGACAAAACAAGTGGTGTGACTTTCTCCTACATTCTGAGAATACATAGACGACATATGTCTGAAGGTATTCATAGAAAAACGAGATTGCACAAAATATTATTTACATTACCTTCAACTTTGTAGACTACATAAATTAATAAAGTGATCTGTCATAATCAGATATATTTAGTTACATTTACAGATAACAATTTTATAGATTTAAATTTTGCATAACGTTGCATATAAAACTATTGATAATTTAATTTTGCTTATACTAAGGAATTTTGTGTCAGTCAATGACTTATTAATGTTAACTATTTACGAGAGTGTTCTAGAAAGTAAAGGCAACTCCTAAAAATCAAATGACCAGTTATCATTTATTGAACTGCATCAGTTCCCTATGTAGTTCCTCTGTTTTGCATGTTTTTTTTTTATATCATCCTGTTAGAAGCTTTGGTTGTTTGTAGGCCACAATTGCACTGCTTTTGGTCTGCATGGTTACTGGAAAATGTTTTTGGGATTGGTGATGGTGGATGTTTCCATTGCATGCTCTTTCTTTAGCTTTTGGGATCAAAGTGATGTATCCATGTTTTATTGCCAGTGATAATATGGGAAGGAAACTTGTCTTCATCCTAATAATATTACAAAAGCTGGATACTCATGTCCACTCAATTTGATTTTGTATATGGATTCTGTCAGTTAGTTTGGGACTCAACAAGCACACATTTCCTGGAAGTTTAGATGTTCATGGGTAATGGCATGGTTACTGCCTGCACTTATGCCAAATACATTAAGTTCATCAATATTCACTTGTTATCACAAAGCTATCCCCCAACCTTGCCAATGTTTTCATCAGTAGTGAGTGGCACTGAGGTGGCATCCTGGTTTTTAAAACCTGTCCAACCAGTCATACACTTTTCTTTGCACAGAATTCTCTGGTGGATTTCACTTGGCAGAACATCTTCAGCCCACAGACAACAAATTACAGATCGCTGCTCTTCTCTGGTGCACACTGACAATTATGCAATTCAATTTTTTACTTGCTCACCAGTGCCAAGAGTTCTCAATGAGTGAACTAGAGAGTGTTCAGGTACTCGTATATCAGTGTTGCTTGGTAGTCTGTCATTTACTGTTTTGTCATACAAAGCGTGCTGTCTCTCTTTTTTTTAAATGTCCCTGTAATATGGTAGACTAGCACACTTGGATAATGATAGCCTGTGAAAAAAGACTCATTCTTTAACTGTGAAAAAATGTTCATGATTCAAACAAGATTATCATGTTGAAAGTTGAGAGTGTTGGTGTATTACAGCAATGGAAGAGACGAAGGAAAACTATTAAGCCATGTCAGCAAGTATCATAAACTCTAAAAAGATGGCTAATTGTTGTTTTGCATGATGCTGTTATTGCTATAGTTTTAACTATAATGCATAGCATTGAATATATTGCATGGTATATCAAATTCCTTTTGTCCAGAAATGATGAAAATTGGTCCAAGAATATTACATAATTTAGAAATACTCTTTCTGTTGTATACTGGCATGTTGAAGAAATTATATCAGAATGGATTCTGTGTAGGTCTTTTTCAACAACATCTGATGACACTTTGTGGATGACAAGAAAAAGCAACTAATGACTGGTGTCAAGGTTGTTAGGATAAATCTTCTCCTTGTTTCTTTTCTTCACAGAAATGCATTTAGTAAAAGTCGTCAACATAAAAAAAAAAAAGCTAACAAATATTGAATTTAGATGAAAGTCTGATTTTTTTCCAAGATTATTTTCTCTTATTGTGAAAAGTAAAATTGCAAGAAATTATACTTGTTACTTTAGCAACAACAGTAATATAATAATATCTATATATCTTTTCCTTGAAATATAGATAGCTTTATTAACATTCTTATGCACAATGTGTTTAGTAAATTATGCAGTCATGATGAATATGTAAGGAGAAAAATGCAAAGTTAATCTAGGTTTTTGGTGACCTTTAAGCTTTTTTTCTTGGCTACTGCTTTCTCAGTCTTGATGATCCCTCTCATTTTGTTGTCACCTTAGCATAATTGTTTACCATATCTGAACCAAAAACATTTTTGCTACTGTCATATATTTTGATTTAATACATTTTAGTTGTTTTTGCACATAATGTATTAAGCTCTCAAAATTATTCTTGACATCTGAATGGCAATAGCAGCTAAAATATTTGTACTTGTATAACACACTTTGAAGAATTTTTTAACTACTGATTTATGTAAAACCAGTCACTATACATTACGTAAATACCTCTGCATTCTTTGTGTAGGTAAGCAAAAAAAAAGAATGCTGCTGATTTAACCCCCTTTTTTTTAGATGTGAGGACCTTGGACTATACTGTAATTTTATGCTTGCAGCACTAGGTTTTTAACTTGCTGATGGGCCTGCATACAGAAAATAAGGATTTTTTTTTTTTTAATTTCAGTTCACTGTGTGAAACCAGAATTTATGGAAAAGTATCTGAAGGAATTGTAAGTACTTTATTAGATTTTTAAGTGTTGGATTATATGCTCTAACAATGTGCAATATAGTAAAGAGATTGGATTTTCTCAGGGCAAAATCTAATATTATCCCAATTACACAAATGTTTTCTTGCATGATTATTTTATAGTCTAGTCAGAATTAAAGTATATGTTGTTTGAAGTGGACTGGGTTGCACACCATATTAGATGGAATGGTTTTGATTCTTATACCTATGAAATTGGATGTAAAAAGTGGGTGAAAGAGAGAGATCTTATGAATCATTGTGCATTCAGTTTTCACCACTAGGTTGTAACACTTGACAAAAGTGAACATGACTGCATTTGGTATGCTTGAGGGGGGACTACAGGCAAAATTTGCTGGAAACCAGTGTGTCATTTCATGATCAGTTGGTTATGGCTGTGGGACCTAACAAATGGCAGCTTTTAGGGAGCCATATCTCTAAAGTATAGCAAAAAGAATGTTTAAAGATAATCTTTTTGTTTCAAACAAATGTGAAAGCAGTTAAGTCATTCCTATAAGATAGATTTCAGTTTGGGCATGCAGTAGCCGAAACAATAAAAAATTATCATTTTGTACCAATAAATGAAAATCAAATCCAAATCAGCTGGGTATTAAATGTCAACACATTTCAAATAAATGTTTCCATTCTCATTGATTTGGATACAAGAGATTTAAAGATGCAACCAGGACAATATGTTGCATGTGTCTATGATGGAGACTAGTAGATAGGAAACGTCATTAAAATTTCAAGTAGAAAAGAAGAATGCATATATTTAGTTCATGTATCTCATCCATATGGGTTGTTGGGTGCCAGAGCAGTACATACTCTGTGCTCTTCCTACCTCCAGTGCAATCTCATTGAGAAGGCAGTATAGTTTGGTAGCAATCATTGGTTTTATGTTTGATAAAATAAATTGATTTTTTGTTGTTGTTGTTTCCAAAGGTGCTTTACTATGCATGATATGTATAATGTATTCACATGTGATTATGCTAACAGCCATTCAATCTTGGTGGGCTGAAGTGACTATGATGATTTCAAAATGTGCCTTAACAGTAGTAGCTTATGCCACTGGGATTTTTTTATCCCTAGAAGTAGGTTGGCTAAACAAATTTTCAGTGATTCTTGTACCTCAGCCTATGGACATTCCATATATGTAGTTTACAAACATTTATTCACAGATCCACATGGCTATTTTAGCCTTTGAAGTAGGGTTCTTGGTCACACATTCAGTGAGGGCATTCTTATAGACAACACTGTATAGAGTATAAAATGTTCACACTCTTTATCCTAGTTATTTTCCATACCAAGATAAGAGAAACATTGTTAACATTTTTCAGAAGTGCTCAGCTTGGTAACGGCCAAGTTCCAAATATGGCATTCTGCAAGTCATGACCAAATGCCCACTTTTGGTCTAATTTGTGATACAAAAGTCAGACTATTTCTGACATGATTTTTGGAATCTATATAAAAAATTGTCCTTGGAACCCAAATTTTCTGGAAACAGCTATCTTGTACTTGTAGCTACTGATCAATGAAATGTGGATTTTGTCACATCCATGAAATGAAGCATCATTTTCTGACTAGAGTGCCCTGTATCTTTTGAAGCTAGTGCAAGTTAGTGACTGTAAAACTTTCTTTGGGAATCCAATGCACCTTCAGTAGGAAGTTTCATCAAAATCTGAGCAGAATGTTCCTTATAAAATTCCACATAAGAATAATATACAAAACTTAATTTATGTAGTTGTACACTTTTGTTATAGATAAAGAAAATGGAGAATGATTCTTTATTTTAAATTATTTTCACATGTATATTAAAAAATTCAGCAATATTTAGTAGAAAATATAATTTGTAACATTTTATAAGCATTTTGTTATTTTGTATAGAGATTTAAATGAGGCTTTTGGTGATCATTCCTTTCAATAATGAAAGATGTTTAATTGAAAATCATATTTTTAAATAAAATATTTCAGTGATGAGTTTCAGCAGCTAGTTCATGTGAAGAAAACTGGTGCCAACATTGTGGGAAGTTTTACTGTAGAAGTGGGAGATCAAGATGAAGCCAGTGAGAATTTAATTTTTTTTTTTGTTTTCATAAAATATGAATTGTTATATATAAATATGTTTCCTTAAATAACAGCTGCGGTGATGTTTTTACAATCAGTGTGTATGCAGTTAAAATATACAATGAGTACTGTCCTTTGAAACTTGGTTTTTGATAGTCTCTGAAATGAATACTGTATTTTTCGGATTGTAAGTCGATGTGGAGTATAAGTCAATCTTCCTGTTTTCCAAGCCTTCATTCACATATAAGTCAATAGTATGATCATACTTGTGTACAGTAATAACAGTATAAAATTTGTGCTGGGATTATAAAACAGCAGTGGTGGATAACATCAAAGCGAGAGATTTGGAGAAGAGTTTTAGACAAAAGAAAGAAAATGAAAGTGAAATAAAGAAGCCTCGATCCATATGGAACAGTTTGATATGATTTTTGCCTATCAAATAAAAAGTTGAATCATCCAACTTTGCAACCATTGTTTTTTTTTTTTTTTTGCTTTTTTTCAGTCTGTCGTAATGAATCCTTCTCATTTTGCCATTTGCAAACACATTTCACACATTTCTCACTAACGCCATACTGCCCTTTCTGCTGCCATATTTCCACCATTGTTTTCAGAAAAATTCACCACTTCCAGTTTAAAAGCTGCAGTATGTGCTTTCCTTTTCTTTATAGCAGGCATTTTCAACTAAGGGATAATATTTTTTTTTTCAACTTTGCCAAATTGAAGCTCTCCTACACAATGATATCTGTGCCTCCTAAGCACTAAATAAAAGGGAGGTAACTAAATCTGAGTCAGCATGCCCCCATGCATGCATGTACAATCATATGTAAATTTCCCCACGGTACTTAAGGGTCCTGTGTTCCCAGTATCATGGTATCATGATTTGATCCATATATAATTTGGAATGGAGTATAAGTCGATGGTCAGGCCCTTGAGGAAAAAAAGTATTGACCTATATGCTGAAAAATATGGTAATTACGACAAATGATATAGGGCATAAATGTACACATATCTAATGTTTAATATTTTTTCTTAATCACAGCATACCAACATTTCTTTTAAAATTTGTTTCTATTACAAATGATTTCAGTAGTTGTAATCTTGAGTTTAGTTGCCCCATTTTAAAATTGTTAATTTAAATGCAACTAGAGAGAAATAGATATTAATTGATTCTAAGAGTATGTACTACAACCATTGTATTTTATCAGATCTATATTAACAGTTAGCTATTCTTGAAGTATGCTGGATAACTTGTTTGTAAATGTTGTTTGAAAATTTTCAAGAAGATTACAAATGACCCATTCCAACCCCTCCCCTTCTTTGTGGTCATGAGTATTTCATCTGACACCATGAATGTATAAAGACTTTCTAAGAAAAAAGAAAGTGTTTATACATTCAACAATTTGTTTCCCCAGCTTTTTTAATTGGTTTTTTTTTGTATGAGATATAAAACTGATTCTTCAGACTTGGTCAGCAGGCAGACTCTAGCTTTATTTAGTGCAAGATGTACATAAATCTCAGACAAAATGCTAAGAATACAGTCTGTCTTCTCCAAGTTATACCTAATACTCTTACTTTATATTGACTTCTTTTCCATTCTCAAATCTCTAAAAATTTTCTGGAATTATGCCATCTTGGCAAAGGTAAGAACTACAAAATAATTACTCAAAGAAGAGAAACGTGGTCAATGGGAAGTACAGTAATCTCTCGTCGTCATTTGCGAGTGGGGGGGGGGGGATATCTTCCAGATTGCTGTGAATAGTAAAAAACTGCGAATACTAATACTAAAGGTTTATGCGAAGATGAGGATAGGCTCCCAACACAAGAATAACCACATTTTGATTATAAAAACTATGTAATATTGCAATAAACAAGTGTGTGTAACAGGTAAGGTAAATGTAAAATAAACTGAAAGTCTTTCACTGACCTCTTAATGATGATTCACTGCACTATCACTCACTTTTCTTTAGGGGCCATGATTAATAGAATGACAAAATACATTAATTTTAAAGGCTTTGTACAGTAAATACTCTGTGCGAAAGAGCGTTGCTAACAGTGGCTGGAAAGACTAACACGGGAGAGCAAGCGTACGCCATAATGCAACTGGGAATATGATGTGCTACGCGCTGTGAATACCTGAAACCACAATAATTTGAATGGTGAGAGGTTAGTGTAATGCTAAAAGGACTTCACTGGTTAAAGTTCTAATGATGATTACTTTTGCATCAAATATCTGGTTGAAAAGCTCTCACAAAGTTCTTTTTTCTTTTTCCCCCATGATGATATATAATGACACATCTTGCAGATGAGAGGTCAGGCTTTCTGTGAGGAAACAGGAAATACAATGAACAAAACAACATAGGGATACTTTGTATGAGACCTTTTATAACTATTTAAAGTTACCTTGCCTATTGTTGAGGGTTTTGAATGATTCTTTAGCTCTTCAACCAAAGGCTGGAGTCTTGTGATAGTTCTATTGCTTCAAGCACTGCTTGTGGCTGTTTCTAGGTGGGATATACCTACAGAGTCAACACTGTCAGATCATTCAAATTTGCATAGCAATGGTCAAATTGTTTATAAAACTTGATTGTTCAGAGAATGTTGTTACCAAACTTTGAGAGAATGATGCTTCGATAATGACTCACTTATGAGGACTGTCTGAACTTTGTATAGGTGCCTCCACAGCAGTGACTGTTATATCACCTATTTGACTCAATGTAAGTGCACTACCTTGATGATCCATCCAGAATGAGTTTCGACAGGTCTGTGGGACCCATATCTCCGATTAGACTACAAAAACAAGCTATATTCTGCTGTCCAGTATTTTACACAGTCTTCAGCACACCGTAGGAAAAGAGTGGACTGAGTGGGTTAGGACTTTTTTTTGCATTGGACTTTGGTAGACTAGAATCAGGTTTTCTTGTTGATTGTATGTTGATGGAAGCCAAATTAATGTTGTTGTGTTAGAGACTAACCATTTTGGGGTTGGTGATGTTTTAGTCTAAGGTACTGTATTCTCTTTGATGGAACTGTTACAGGTCAGCATTACCTGGATGAGTCATTAAATCATTTATACTGTAATCAGTTGGCCACCATGGACAATAATGCAAAGGCTTATCATGCAAAAATATTCGTAAACCACCTTTAAAAGGAAAATATCCAACATCATCTGTGGCCTGCTCATTCCTCTTACCTAAACTCCATAGAGCATGTCTGGAATGGGATCTCTAACACATTGGACAGCTACCACATGCTCATGGACTAATCTGGAACTATCAAACCATGACAAGAGTGGAATACACTGCCACAATACTGTGGCAGATATCTGGCGATCATCAGTATTAGCCATGGTGCAATGCTGTAGTGCAGGCCAGAAAAGTTCATACGGGCTGCTAAAAGTTATGTGCCTTTCTGGTGTGAGGGTAGTTACTATTATTGCCATGATGACATCACTAAATACATTGAACAGTATCCACACATTTTGAAAAATGAGCTCTTTAGGTAAAACTTAATGGTCAATTTTGAATTTTGTAAAAATTTTATCAGTAGATTTATACATTTTATATCTTGATATTCCCATATTTGGATGAGTATTTATGCATGAGATGATCACTGGTGAAATTTTAATAGTTTAGTTAATCTCTTGTATTCTACAATAACAGACAACTGAAGCTTAGTGGTGCACACAATAAATTGTGTATAGATAATCACATGCTCCTGTTACATAAGATGTAGGCTTAAGTTTCAAAATGAAAACTTACATGAATTTTTAGTTGGCCACGTCTTGAAGTTTTAGTGGGTTCATTTAGTGCCAAAAAGAAAGATTTTTCTGGTTGTGCTAAAAACAGAAAACTAAAGATAAATGCTGAATAGGCTAGAAATAGAATTTATCATAGACCGAACAATTATGCCTGGATAAATGCCTTTATAACAAGATGATTTGTAGTGCATGGGGTTTTATCTACTATTAAGGTAATTACCAATTCTGTAGCCAGTAATTGCATTAGCATTTTTTACTTGCTATATTTGAATAAATGTTATTCAGTTCAGATGCTGCCTTGTTTACTTAATAGTGTTGTTCTCTTTAGTTTCTTTCATTTTCTGATTTTTTTAGTTCACATCTGGGAGTATGATGGTGGTTATCCAGTGCTTAATAGTGCAACAGAAATTTACCGAACAGATAAGGTAAGAAGCAATTTTTCTAAATCTCTTTCCTTTAAAAATCAAATCAAGACAATTTAGGATGTCCATAACTGTAAATGGCTTTAGTAAACCATTGGTAGTGTTTGATCCTTTTTTGTTCTTTTTTTTTAAAGCTATTCCTTGTTTATCAACTTATCTTTTGAATATCGATAAGCAGTTTTGAGTACCACACTTTATAAATAATGTTAACAACCTGTTTTGTTGTTGTTGTTGTTTTATACAATTGTCAAGTGAAAACAAAATTTTTTTGGAACTACAGATGAAGTCAGTAATTAAATGCAGTATTTACTGAGCACTTATGAATATTTAAAGCTTTTGATTTTTGTTATTAATATTTCTAACATTTATTACATTATTATTAATTAATATTTAAATATTTTCAGGATTTCATTGACTACCGTCTCCAAAGAAATAAGATGCTTCGATCAAGAAGAAATCAGATATTACTGGCTTTCAGCTTTTGGCCTCTGCAAAAACCCGAAGATTGCAACATCTATGAACTACGAAGCTATGTTCTTAAGGTATGTATTTAATACTTGTAAGATATGCAATACCATTGTCCAGAGTAGTAATACTATTAAACTCAGTAAATATATATTTATTTTACTGCTGTCTGTCTGTTTTTGTATACATGTTAATAAACTTGGAATAATTTTTCTTTCTTCACACCCATAATGAGATGAACAATAGAGGGTCATGCCTCTCTCTTAGACTACTAAGAAAATCTATGTAGTGAATTTGGAAAGTTGGAGCAAAAAAGGTTTTGGATTTATGCTGTCTGCCAATAAATGAAAATGACTATCTAGTTTTCATTTTTACTGTAAATAAATAAATAGCATTGTAGTAATATATAATGAAAAAGTTTTTTGTATTGGGATTTTGTCTTTTTTATATTTGTATGATTTAAATGTCTGTATATTTAAGACGTTGCACTTTAACAAATATATCTTATTATTTCTTTGGTAACTCCGACAATCTAGCTCATATTAGTCTTTAAAAAAAAAACAAATTCTGTTGTACTTGGAAACATTCAATTTTTTAAACCAACTGTTTGTTTAAATTGATATATTGCGCATTACAGTTAGCTTCCTACCTGCCATAATAATTTGAACACTTCTAGAAAAGGTGAATTCATTCATAATTTACATATATGATGAATGTCAGTGTTATAAACCAGACTTTTTGTCATAAGTATCTGATGCCAAAAGCATGTGTGGGTAGCCAAAGTGAGGTAACTTTAACTAATCCAGGGGTGGTCACTTTGTGCCATATGGCCACCAATCCTTTCTACCCGAGGTATTGTGCATTGAAATACATAATTGCTAGTGCCAGCAATTCCTTTTAGCTGTTGCATCAGAATCATGTTCAGCACTGCAATGGCTCCTACACAGAATTAGGTATAGTGATTCATTGTTTGATGGAAGCCACTGAAATGACAAATGTAATTAAAGTTTGTCACTATTGGCAGGAGATGATCTGGTTAGCAATGCATGTTCAATACAATGTGTAGTCAACCATAGTACATTTGCGGCAAATCTGAGTGGGCATTTGATTTGGAGGTAAAACAAATCTCTGCATTTGATTAAACAACCAAAAACACCCTCTAAAACTTTGTGGTAAAACCCTGACTAGGTTATATTGATAATCTGATAGATTCTCTGCCCAGACATAAATACTCGTAGAATAAACTGACATGTGCAAAGGTGTTCTGATTATCATGACAGGAATCTGTAGTGTTTTTGATCTGTTAATTATGAACTAAGTGCAGTTTGAAATATGTGTTTGTTTACTGTTTTTTTTTAAATTGTCTTATACTGCCTTTTGGTGGTGTTTTAATGGAAATATATATCTGCACATTTTTCTATTAAAAAGAATAGGCTCAAGAAATAAACTCAGAGCAACCATTCAGACCTTCAGGCATAGAATAGCCCCCTTGAAAATACTTTTTTAAAATTGTTGTATAAATGGTTCTTAGCCATAGTATTTTTCTAAGAGGTAAACGTCTATACAGAGCTATATCAAATGCTATTGACAAGCCAATCTTTTGTCCAGAAATTTATTAGTTTTATAAGTATCCAGAGGAAAACCATGCAGAGTAATATATGAATATTAGCTGGTTTGTTAAAGCAAGGATAATTTAAAACTTATTAAAATGACTATTTCATCTAAAAGAAAAAAAAAAGTATTGCATTTATTATATAATGAATTCAATATAGTCCCATGCATTGTAATTTTCTATCTTTTTTTGTTTTAATCTGTAGTAGTACTTTATTTTTTGCTGCTTTTTCAGCATTTAGTTTGTAAATGTAACTTTATATAAAAGTAATTTGCTTATCATTGTTCTCCATCTTTACATACTGTGTACATTTTTTAAAAGGACTTATCTATCATATCAGTCTTGGTAACCCAATTTAATACTCAACCAACAGTATTTACATCTTCACTTAGAAGTATGTTTTTTTTTTTTTTGTTATTTAGATTGATGATGAACAAAGCAAAATTTTACAAATTTTCATTTTGTTGTATATTAGGTGTAACAAAATGTTTGTCGCAAGTCAGTCGGAACTAATTTTTCAATGTTTTAGTTGATAAGGAATTTAAACAGCAATAAACTTAAGATATGGCGGGAGGGTTATGGTATAGTTATGTGAAAAGGGAAAAATGATTGCTACATAACATATTGGATGGTTATAGAATCTTTGAGTGGTTTCTTTGCTTAATAAACATTTAATTAAAGATGTAAAAAAAGAAAATTATGACTTTGCTCCAAAACTGAGTATATATTTCATTGTATCAATGAGGATCTTTAAACTTGCTGTCTTCAGTGATAGTGTTCAGTCATATTTGCCAAGACTCTTTAAGTGTTGGTTTGTGGTATAATACTGTCTTGTTGATGTGACCTGTTGAAGTGGGGATGTTCAATTCTTGAAGCGCAGTAAAAATTTTTTCACAAGCTTTTTAAAATAGTTTTTCAAAAGCTGAAATGGTCTCTTCACCAGTGCCTAGATTAACTGAGCCTGTTTCTATAAATTCTGCTTCGTTGAGTTGTTGGATGATGGATTCTCACTGTAGTGTGCCCTGAGCTTTCATTCCACTGCATTAATCAACTGAAATTCAGCCGAGTCAAAGCTGTTTGTGGTTGATTGTTGCCATTTTGGTTTCACAGCAGCCTGAACAAAAAAACAAACAGTTGAAACTTTAAACACATACCTTTGTAATTCAGTTTATTATTTCTCCTGTTCTCTTAATGTAGTTAAACTGTGAACCTCTCAAAGATTCCGTAAACAAATAATCTTTGTTATAACTTTTCTTAATGCTGGTTTTTTCTTTATTGTTTTTGCTAAAAAGATATCCCCATTTTCATACAGTTGCTTACTTAAGATTTATGTATTTAGTTGCAGTGTGAATAAAGCTGACGTTGAAACGACAGATTATATTCATCTAAATATGGCTGTAACATGAAAGGTTTTTGGGTTATTTTAACAAATAGATAATGACTTTAACAATGGAAATGAAAAGGACTTTTAAAAAAGTAAGAATAATGTAAAACATTTAGTTTTTTATTAAAATTTTTTTTATAATTGTGATTTTTCTGAGTATTTGGAGATAGTATATGAATAAAAGAGAGCAGGTAAGCTTTTTTAAAGAATGCTCTACATTGTGAACCACAGTCATTTCTCATAATCTGCAAGCATAATGTTCTGGTAAATGAATTTGTATGAATTCAGATCTACTAGTTATAGCTTGAAATAAGGCTGCATCTATTCTGTGCTTGTGGAGTTAATTGGAATTTGGATGTACTTCATACAACAATTTTTTTAAAAAATTGTTTTTATTTGATTTTCAAATTGATTAGCATTGTTAGTTAAATGCTATTGATAAGTTGGTTAAATCATTTTATACCAATCTAGATCTAGTTGAGAATCATGACTTATTGTTTGTACTTTCATTACAGAAAAGAATCATATTTGACCTGAACTTTCTGCTTCCAGCACACTTACTAAGATCAAGTGGCTGTGGTTCATTACTGCTATTAATATTATCCAGCAACATTCATACACTGTTTCTAGCACTATATTTTGTTCTTCCAATACACATTTTTTTTTCATTTCTATATTTCACTTATATTGAAATCAATTATGCAGAAATCCATGCTTATCTTAAAACAGCATCTTGAACTTTTTGAGTGTTTATCTCATTCACATGCTGACATAGCATATTAGCCTATTTAAATTTTGGGTTATAGAGATATACCATGTTTTATCACATCACAGTTTGAGAAATGAAACAAACCATTTCTTTTGTGATGAGCCGATAATTTAGTCAAATTCAGATTTGCTTTCTAAATGAAAGTAATTTCTTAGAAATTCATCTTTGTTAATTTTTGAAAAATGCAGATGTGTAGGAATATGGAATTTAGAATACTGATTTGCAGGCAAAGTAATATTATGCACAGAAATGCAACAATTTGCCAAAATTTGTTTTAGAAGATATTGAATGTTCTTTGATTTGATGATGAATGCTGTTGGCTACAGACATGGAGCGCATTTCTTGAATGTTTTGACAAATTTTCATGATGATTAGTCACTGCTCAAACATTGCATTATTATATGCAAATTTATAATAATTATTATTATAAAAAAGTAATTAAATAATCTTATACATATAATTTGAATTAATACTGCCATCTGTATATCAACAACATTTTCATGTACTTTTTTTTGACATTGGCAAAAAAATTTAATCTGTAGAATGCATTTGTTTTTCAAAATATAATCAAATTTTCTTTTTGGATGTACACATGATTGTCATCAGGGCATGTTTTATTGTTTATGTATGTTTAATAAGGTTCAAGCACTGGCAAAATTTAAATGAGAGGTTTATGAGAAAATAAAGAGAATCACCCAGTGCTAACTTAGTAGATGACTCCATTTGGAGTAAGATGTATTGTTGATCATCATAAAAGTATAGCCAGAATAAAACCTGGAAAAGAATCATTAGCCAAAAGGGCAAATAATTAGAAACACTTAATATTTATTAGTTACTCTTATCACTTTGAAAAGGAACAACAAGTTTTCATTCAAGACAGATACCAAAACCAGCAGTAGAAAAGTTTGTAATTTTTGTCTTACTGTACAGTTAGGAAGTGAAAGGTTTGAACTTTGGAACTAGTTACAGAAGCAATACACAGTTAATGGTCAAAAAAAAAGGGGGGGAGGGAGTCTCTCAATTATCTAGTGGCTCATTGAAAAGTTACTTTCAGTACTTGCTATATGTGAAGAGATTTTAGGCATTATAGAAGTGTTGTTTGTGGTGTTGATGTATTTTAGAAGGTTGTGAATTGTCATTTTATTTCAGCCAGGAACTATGATTGAATGGGGAAACAACTGGTAAGTAAAAGGCTGCTATTTATTACCTAAAATACTCACAATACTATGTTGATAGACTTCAATCTTTAACAAATTTGGAAAAAATACATTGTCAATTGCTGAAATGACATGCTGCTTGTTTGTTGTTTTTTTTTTTTTTGTTAATTTATGTAAATGAAAGAATGAAATGAGTCCTGCACAAATTATAAATAAAATTTTAGAGATTCAAAGCTTAAAACATTTAAGATTGAGATTTTGGTTAACAGGATGAATGGACTCTCTTTATCTCAATAGCAGTGCTTTAGTCTTAGGGGTGTCTAAAAGTCTACTTTGGCTACTTTTTGAGCCATTAACTCTGTATTAGTTCCAGCTAGAAACAAGATTTCCCAGTGTTTAGAATCTTTAAATGGAAAACTTTAATAATTTTCATAACTTATGCAGACAAAACTTCATTGACCATTATTGACCCGGTTTTTCCATTCCTCTGCTGAAGTGAAGCTGGCATGCCAGCCAGAACTGCTTGGAAAAAAAAAGAAATAATGATGAGATTAACAATACATGTGGCACATTGACTTTGATTATTAAAGTCTAAGTCCCATTGAACAAAAATTTAAAAAAAAAAAATAAAAACTCAGTAAAACAAAACTAGTCAGATAGTTTGCATTGGTCATAGTCTTGTAAATAGATCATGTGAATCATATTCAGTCATTGAGCATTTTATGTTACTCCACATTGCTGAAAAGAGGACTTGAATTTATGGTCCAGCAGCACATTTAGTAGCTGTCCAATAATATTTTGAGTGGAATTTGTTTATCAGTTCTTTATATAGGACCAGGTCATTTTCTTCCAACTTTTCTGTGGTTGAAAAGCTCTCAGATTTGTTTAGCTTGTAAGTCACATCTTTCTTATATTAGAGTACACTGGCAATTTTCTGCTGTGTTATCAAATTTAGTTCACCAATTCTTTGTTGTTTCTTTCAATCTAATTATGGCTGATTGATTTTTCTCTGTTTTCAAAGATATTTTTGGCTTTATATGCTCTTTGTACCTCTGTCTGTGAATTATCTGGATTAATGGTATCTCATTTTATGTTGCTTTGCTTCTTCTCATAACTTGATGTTAAACTCTTCTCATCAGACTTGAACTGATGAGCTTTTAAATTCTGACTGATTTTCCACAATGATTGGAATGACCATGGTCACTTTTTAAAATTCCTCAATGACTTTTGCACTTGGTGAGGGATACTTGTCTTAAGAATCACTAAGTCAGTTGCTAGAAGATGCCTTGACATACTTACATTGTCAGTTTTCTGAATTTCTGGTGACCTGTCTACCATTTTATTGTTCACACGGTGCTCCCATTTCAGGGATTTTTTAAAAAAAAATCAATGACTGATCATTTATGTCCCATCAAAGAGGTGGTTCCACTGACACTTAACCCAGGTGATGGTGGGTCATTGTACCAGCAGTATTAACACATGTTTGGCACATTTTGTACACTTCCATATCCTAGTAGACTTTGTCATTCTCCTTACCTTTAGTCTACATAAAGGTCTGACATTTGATGATAATTCACTCCATGTGTTTATACTGGCATTCTCTATTTTCATTATGTAAGATAGCAGGGTTTTATCAGATGCAAGATCTTGCATCTTGTATGCTCAATAATAAAATATTGCATCTAACAGGATCTACAAAAGTCACTTCTTACCAGAAAAATGGTTCCCAAGCAAGAAATTATTACAAATTGCACAAATTTTTCATTGTTTCATGGTCTGCTGTATTAAACTCTTCCATAGAAAGATTAATTTCCCAATTCCTTTACTGAAGTAGTAAACTATATTGGTTTTCTCTTGTTTACTGTAAATGGTATTTAGCACATGTAGGCATTCATTACAGCCTAGTGGCTGGTCACATTCAACCTACTTTCATCATATGATGTCATTATTGCCTAATGAAGTTTGCTTATTGCAAACATGTAGGACATTTTGCCAAGTTAGCTGAAACATAACTAAGCAAGAGGACTTAGTATTTAGACTTTGGAAATAAATCCAATCAGAATTCATCATCTACATATGGCCAAGATATTCCTAGTAAATCTAGTAGTGATACATACAGTAATGATTATGCAACATTGTCACTGTTCAAAAAGAAGGCTGTAAAATGTTTAAGCTGAGTGATTTGCCAAGTTTCTCTGATTAGAAAATTGGATCATGATGGGATGTTAAGTGATATGTATAAAATCAAGCATTTCAAATGTATTTATGATGATGATACATTAACATCCAGAATTCTACCTTGATCAGGTTTAGGAAGACAAAAACTCGTTGGTAGTGTTTGGAAACTTCAGGTATATTCTTAACTCAAGGCAGCTGTGTGAAATACTGACATAGGAATGTTTATTGGCCAGAGAGAAATATCTGCAGATGTATTTCCAGATCTTATGGATTTTCAAGTTATGAATGGTGCGGAGTGTGACAAATATTAAAATCAGCCCCAAGTCGTCATAAAATTGAAGAGTGCATAAAAAAGGTGACTGAAAAAAAAATCTGATTAACAAAATACAAGTAGCCAACTATATTGGAATCATTCTTGTGATATTATATGTCAATAATGGTGAAGCACATGTCACATTCTTTGGGATTGAACATGTCTTTGATTGTACTGTTGCAGGAATGAATGTCCCTGATGAGTTTCTTACTAGAAGTATCTGTGATGAAAATGTAAAATTTTTGATTAGGGATCTGCACTTATTAGGATATGGCTTGGGGCTCTAAACTTAAGCAAAGAGATCGTCAACTCAGTTTTGGTGCACTGTGTTACTTACTTACAGCTGAGGACTGTACTATTTACAATATTGCAACAGGATTCAATTTTTGCATCATTTTCTTCTGACTTCAGTTTGGTTTGACAAACTAGAGAACTTTGCTACATGTAAGTAAAAGCAGATGACTAAACCAATGTCTGTTTGTTTGTTTTTCAGTGGAATCTAGTGAAATAGTGTTTTAAAATTATGATAACATTTTGATGTCAATTGGAGAGAAAAGTCTAGTAGTGAGGGGATTGATTTGATTTCATTAGTTACAGCTTTTTGAAAGTTATTTGAGTATTAGGTCACACTTTTCAGAAGGACTCTATAAAGTTTATATATAAGACACTGTGGACTCCACTAAAAATACCTTGACTACCATGAAGCATGGATCAAACAAAAATCAAATTGTTGAACAGCCCTTGGCATTGTGCCAATTCTCTAGGAGAGAAAGCAAAGTACCAGGAGTTGGACATTACAGACAACCAAACAGCTTCTGAGAGCCAGATTCACTAACATTAGAGAGACCTACATTAATACTCTGGAAATTTGGATGACAGGTTCCCACAGAATGTTTTGATCATACTTTGGTGTTTTGATATCATTCTCAACTCAAATGGGAACTTTAACAACCATGGCAACCTGGGAAATCATGGCACAGATCATCTAATTATTTTGTTTGAGCATTAATCTTAAATGCTGGACAAATACAGGACGTGGCTCACTTTTTCCACTTCAGACACCTTGTAAGATCTTACAAGGACTCACTCAAGTTTGAGAAACTTGTGAAATTTTAAATTACCGATTTAGTGATCAGTACCCAGATTTTGTGCTCCTTGCCAAGATTGTTTTGATAGTCAAATGTCTTCAGTACTCATCTGTGAGAGAGGTTTTTCTGTGCAAAACATTGTTTAAACAATAAGTCTGAAATGATTGTACTCTTGTGAGGTTAAACAGTCTGACGTTCTTAAAACTTGTTGATCCTGCTGTTAAAAATTTTGGCTTGTTCAGGCTGCTAATTTATTCAGCAATATATGAGAGGAACACTGTAAACCTTAATGGCTAAATCCCATTTTCTGCAGTACACTACTACTGTTCTACTGTACACTTGTCAAATATGATATTTTTGAAAAGATTTGGGTAAATAATATAAAAACAGTTAAATGTTCTGTTTTCTGTCCTTTATTTTATTTTCTCTTACCTACCCTGATTTCTCCTGGTTTATGTGACATTGTTACAGTTTTAAGATTTAATTTTCTAATTTTAGACTTGAAATATGAATTAAATGGATGATTATAGGTGAAATAAAAATCAAATTAGCAAAAATAAAATAACCATCTAAGTGGTCAGTACGTATGAAAACTTTTGGCATTTGGCTATTGGTATGATCTTTGTTTCAATAAGAGACTTGCAAAAACACCAGCTGGGAGGCCTTACTTTTAATTGTACACAGCCACAGGTGTACAAACAGCAGATATTAGAGTTTTTAAAAATATCTTTGTCTCGCTTTATTCCCAACTTGGTTACTAGCTGTTTTTTAACTGTCTGTCATAGATTACCATTTCCTTTGATTTTCATCAGGGTGCATAACTGTGTTGTCTTTGCCGTTAACAAACATTGAGTGCGTGGTTATTTTTTCTGTTTTTTTTTTACAAAACATCTGTTTTTGATGACTCTTGTTAGCTTTTCAGTGGAACCTAAATCCCATTCTTACATATGTCGGCTGTCCTCCTCTCGAGCTCTTAATTCAGGGGTCTGTCTTTGAGTTTATGATTTGCTAACCTGAAATAAGAAAAACACTAAATAAATTAAAGATAATGTAATGACAGTAATGAATGCTCAGCTCAACTGTTTTAGCAGACACTGAGCATACAATACAGTTAAAACAGGTTAACTGATTGAGAAATAAGATAAACCAAATGTAATTAATACATTGGATTCAGAATCACTTGTATCACAGTGGTGATATTTGCCACACGGGTCCTTTGGTCTGATGTTGCTATAAGCCCACAATAAACTCTTAGAAATTGTCGCATTCCTGCTAATTCAACTTTAAGGTCAGTGATCAAAATAACACAAAGTCCATTTAATGAATTGGCCTTGTTTAGAAAGAAAAATAAAATGAGTGCATATTAAAATGTTTTTTTCTACCAAGAAATTATACATTTTAAATGGGGGTTAGGAGGTTAAAGCATTGAAACTTAAAGAAGTGACCGTGATAAATAAGTTGGGCTTGATGCATTAGCCTGAGTAACCCAGTACACTCCAAGAACATAGAGTCAAATCACATTACTATACAGCACATGGTACCAGATTGAGGAATAATAATTGCAAGCACGAAAGGCCAAAAACAATTTAAAAGAAATTTTGGCAATGAGATGTAAAAACATGGATTTCTTACAGATACCAAAAGCAGATGATAATGAATCATGATTTTTAAAAGAAATGCTTCAACTAATTATTTTGCTTGTTAAAACTTTATTTGTGAGTAATTCTTTGGAACATCACAACTATCACTTCCATCAACCATGTCTTTTGTTCACAACTTCCAGTTGATGCAGTGCAGTATCATAAGATATAATCTGATTTGGTACATTTTTGGCCCAATGTTAGGTTTTCGTACCAATAGAAAATGCTTAGATAATCATGGTAGCTTCAGTGAGCAAGCCGTTAAAACCAAACATTTAAACTGGAAAAATACAATTTTTCTTGAGATAACCAAATTGTCAACATGGCAAATAGTTCTGAAAGTGATTTATTTTTGGAAGCTGCAAATGTTTCTGATGTTAACAAAATAATTCAATATCAAATAAAACTGGATAGGAGACAAACGTATGGAGATTAAATCATCTCACTTCTATTGTTGTGCCTGGCTTTACAGAGACGTTAAGTTCCATATTTGAACCAGCATAAAAAAGAGAGATTTCTTTTTTTTTCTCTGATCTTATTGTTGAGGAAACTAATAGCTATGTGCAAAAATGTATAGCCATTAAACTGGTTCTGAAATGGTCACCAGCATTGGCAGCTGAGATGGAAGTTTGTTTGTTTGAAGGTTATGAATATGATTCCCATGCATGATCTTTAAATAGTCTTCAAACTTACGTTTTTCAGTTCATACAGTTCCTCAATTATAGGTTTGTAAAATATTAAATGTGTTAATTTAAATTCTTGCTGTAATCCAGTGGTTCTCAACCTTTTTTGCCCTAGGCCCCACTTTTATTTTTCGGAAGAAAAAAAGTATGCCCCACCATTAGCAGAAAAGGTTTACAATTTCAAAAGTTTTAATTAAATGATTTTATTTTACTTGGAATTGTATCTCAATGCATTTTAAGATATTGAATGAACTGGAAGACATTTCATATTCATCTACTACTAAAATATGTCAACTATCTCAAATGCATTCAACGATTGTCGTCACTTCAGTTGGAACCTTGCCCCTGATGCTGGTTGCAGGTTTTTTTGATTCGGGGAGGATAATTTTGTAAGTTTCAACCTTAAATCTCCATGTTCTGTAATTTCCAGTTGATTTCTCTTAGCTAGTAGTAAATCACTAACAGCACTAAAGCCACACTCAACTAAATAAGACGATGGAAAATGTATCAATAGTTCTCTTGCTAAAGTAGTTGAGTTTGGGTATTTTTTTTTTCAATCTCATTAGAGAGCCACATCATGGTTCCTTTCACTTTAAACAGAGTTTTCACAGATTCATATTGCAACTCAGATAACTCCTGTGGTATTGCACCGGTACTTCAGATAAGTTCACCAGCAATAGTTGAGTTAACCAAGAGGGAAAATCCATGGCTTTTAAATCAGAAAATCTATCATTGAAGTCGATAATTAACATTTTCAAATGGTCAACAATGACTTTTGTAGCATCATTAGTTACCTCACACTTATCTAACCAATAGAAGTGACTGAAATTTCTTGTGGAAATATTTCTCTGGCATAATTATAGAAGTGCTATGAATCCAAATATCTTTGTTTTTGCATCAACGAGTGTTATATTTGCCCCTTGGAGCTGCTTGTTCAATGTACTTAGTTTTTCAAAAATATCTGTTAAGTAACTCACACAAGCTTTTCCATCGGTTGTTAACAGGAGCTTCATTTCAGGTCTGTCTTTCAAAACCTCGCTGAGGAGATCAAATAGTTCCATGAACCTTTTTAAGCAGTTTCCCTTTGACAACCACCTACCTTCACTGTGAAGCAATAATCTTTCATATTCTGCATTTTTATCAACACAAAACTGCTTAAACAGACGTTCACGTTTGGCATTGGCTTTGACGGCACTGATACACTTGATCACAGCATGCAGTATTTCGTGTAAAATAGAGGAAATTTTCTTGGCAACTAAGTTTTCTCGGTGGACAACACAATGCACAACCAACATGTTTGGATTTTCCTCCTCCATTAATTCTAAACATCCTGTTTTTTTATCAATCATAGCATGTTTCCCATCTGCAGTACAAGATACAATGTTTCCTTTTGGTATTTCATTTTCATCCAAATAATTTTTGAGCTTGCTGTAGATATCAACTGGAGTAGTAGTAGTTTCAAATGATTCACAAAACAATATCTCCTCTTGAAACTCTTCCTGATCAATATATCTCATGTATGCCAATAGCAGAACCTCACTGTCACATATGGTAGATTTATTTATCCATTTGTATTGAGAACTTTTGTGATTTCAACTTCTCAATAAGCTGTTTTTCAACATCTTGACCATGTCATCTATTCTGTTGCAGACAGTACTATTACTCAATGGCATTGCTCGGACATCTTTGTCATCCATTTGCAGAACCATTTTGAGAAATATTGATATTGCGGGTTTAATCAGTTCCTCCCCAATTGTATGATTCTTTCCATGTTTTGCTATCAAGAGAGAAATTTCATAGCTAGCTTCAAGGGTACGATTTAGGGCTGTAGTTTGTGCAGCGAATAATGAAGTGATTTTTTTTATCTATTTTCACACTTCTCTTTCAGTGATTTAAAATATTCCAATTTTGAATTGACATAGTTAGGATGATTTACCCTCAAATGAGCTCCAAGACAGCCTGCTTTCATTGATTCATTTGTCAAACTATGTTGGCATAATAGGCAAAAGGGTGCACGTTCATCATGCACAGCAAGTATAAACCCAAAATTCAAGATCTCCATTGAGTATTGACAAACTTTTTGCTGCTTGGTTTGCTCATTTTGAATAATATAGGATAAGAACATCTGTGAAAAAGACGAGGGATTGCAGTTAGTAATGTACTGTACAGAATGTATAAATCTGCTAATCCTATAGTTAGAGCAAAAACATGTTATGAAATAAAATGATTTTACTTGAAAATTACCACAATTGTGTTATACTGATAGTGTTGGCAAATCACATCTTTCACACCAACTGTTGCGTTTCTCAGTAAAGCGATCTCACCATAACAGTGGCAACAGAAACTTTATTTATAATATTAACAACATTTCAACAATAAAAACAAATCTGCACTAGGAGTTTGTGATCTCTGTAACTGTAATTAAAACTTACCTTCAGCTAAACCGCCAAGTAACAACTGATGCAGGTTAGTGATTCAACTGTGGAAGCTCCACTCAAAGCAGAAACTGAACTGACAGCTCACGAAGAACTATCCATATTTATATCCAATCAACGAACTCTATAGAAAACCCCAGAAGCACATGTGACACTCCAGAGCCAATAACAGCTTAATAACTCAACATCCTTGAACTTGGTGCCAGGTTGAGTCAACCAACTTTGTAGTGGAGGGAGCTGTGGGTTGGAGTGTGCAGCCCTTTTGTACCCTGCTCAGCCTTCTGAAAGCAGTAGACCTGGCAGGGATGGGCTGTGTCAGGCAGGCACCCAACTGTTCAGGACCCAGCTGGTCCACATACTGGTCTCTGGGAATGTATGCTGCCAGGTTGCCACTGAGAGAATGAATGGACATGATTATGTAACAGTAGCAACTGTTTCCTGTATCTACACTTTCCATAACACCAACATAACAAGTTTATTTTTCGAACCAACTTTTTAATTATTTCCTAAAATATTCTTATAATTCACTAAAAGATTCTTAACCCCACCTTGAAAATCACTGCTGTAATCAAACAGTTGACAAGAGAATAATTGTTTTCAGTGGTAGATTATCTTTTAAGTGCTATCTATAGTGAAACCCCAATGAAGTTCAGTGGGGGTGAACTGATGCTAAAGGTGGCATGAATCTGGGATGTAAACAGCAATAGCTGAATGCTTACAGTATTTGAGAGAGAGAAGAGGGGCTAAACAGCAGATTAAATATCTGACAAGATGGTTATGTAAGCTCATGGACAGTTTTTAAGCCTCAAGCTTTTTGAAGAGTTGAGAGGAGGTTTTTGTGTACAAAACTTGTGAATATATGGGGGGGGATCTTTTCAAAATAGAAAAGTTTTATCTGCAACTGTTTGGCATGACAAGGAAAGTGTTGCTTCTGTATTCTTTGGATAGGAAGGATAAAAAGTGGTGGAAATACTTGTTTTGATTTAGTTTTAAAATTGCCTACTTTCTGATATATAACACTGGTCAACACAATATTTTTGGCAGGAAAAGTGAGACTGGTTTCTGGGGTTTTCAAGGGCGCTGAATCCGAATCTGACATTTGTTTTTTCAAGTTGGCTCTAGTTTTGGAGATATCACAGGGGGGTCGTTCGTCTGAAATCACCCATTCGCGACCATAACTAAACGTACAAAAAACGGCTAAATAGTGCAAAAATGTCAGATATTGATTTTTATGATAATCCAAAACCACAAAGACAGTGTAAAATCTCAATCTAACAAGTTAAGTTAGATATAACATCATTTCATTTATTAATAAATGAACACTTTTCATATATTTCGAGAATATACAAAAAATTTGCTAAAAATTTGCTGAATTTTAATTCTCCAAGGGAAAAAAACATTTACATAATCAGTTATATATCATAAATTAATGCAAAGCATTATTATACACTAGATTCTTAGTTACAATGAACACACAAAACAATATTTTATTCACAAAAGTGAAATTGACGTTTATACGATTTTCGCTTGTGAGCAACTTTCGGGCAGTCTCTCAAAAGGTTCCAGCAGTAGTCTGCCATCATGTGCTCATCCCATTTGCCTTGATACCTCTCTTCCATTGTTTTGATGTCTTGATGGAATCTCTCTCCTTGCTCCTCACTGTAATCACCAAGATTACCAGGAAATCTGTCGAGGTGGCTAAACAAGAAATGAACTTTGATGCTCACATTTGCCCCTAGTTTTTCGTATGCAGTAAGCATCTTACGGACCAATTGCTTGTAATTGTCAGCTTTGTGATTTCCCAAAAAGTTTGTCACTACATCTGTGAAGGACACCCAAGCATTTAACTCAACCATGTTCATATGATTAGTGAAGTCAGAATCCCTCATGAGCGTTCGAATCTGAGGTCCATCGAAGATGCCACCTTTAGCTTTTTCGATGGAAAGACCTGGAAATTGCCTGCATATGTACTTGAAGCAATCCCCATCTTTGTTCAACGCCTTAACAAACTGCTTCATGAGCCCTAGTTTTATGTGCAATGGAGGGAAGATGATTCTATCCCTGGGTACCAAAGGCTCATTGATGACGTTGGCTGTGCCGACTTCGAGACTTTCTCGTTCTGGCCAGTTCTCCCTTCTCCAGTGCTGGATTCTTGCTCTGCTATCCCACAAACAAAGAAAGCAGGGATACTTTGTGTACCCACTTTGCTGACCAAGCAGAAAATTCACCATTTTCAAGTCCACACAAATCAGCCATTTATGAGTGTTGTAATTTAGCTTTTCAAGAACAAATTGGATACCATCATACTCTTCTTTCATCTTGGTAGAATGGCCAAGTGGTACAGGAGCAAACTTATTGCCATTATGCAAAAGTACAACTTTCAGAAAATTATTATTTACTGCTTCTATATTGAAGTATTTCAGGGAGAATTTTAGCAGTTTAGGCTTATTTGAGGCTATCAATATCTTCTAAACTAGAGCCAATCAGACAAAACCAATGTTATATTCGTAATCAGCGACCTTCAAAACCCCAGAAAACACTCCTAGATGGTCTGCCAAAGAAAAAAAATAAAAATTTGTTGACCAGTGTAATTGGAAAACCATCAGATGCTTTCAAAGACTGGAAAAAACCATGTTTTATTTAGAATGACTGAGTGTACAAATGGCAACTTCAGAGGAAAAGAAAAGATATTTCAAATTTAGACTGTTAGTAATTTTTACTGGTCTAATATAAAGATGCAAGTTGTACTACATGAAAAAGTGAAGAGGCAAGGCTTATTTCTGAGGTGCAAACTGCAATATTTACCTGTATGCTTTGAAAAATACCGCAAGAAATTTATCAGTGACTGGATTATTTTCTTCATCAGCTTAAAAGAATCAGATGACCCTTTTGGGGACTACTCACATTAAACTGAAAATACCTTGCTGATTTTCATGGTGGTTGGAATATTGTTTCTGAATGTTTTATTTTTAACTTTGATATACAATTCATTTTGATATATAATTTAGCTTTAGCAGTTACTTTATATCTGTGTGAGGTAACTTAATTGTGACAGCAGTTTTGCTGCTGTATTTTTAGGAGATAGCTAAGAACGATAAACACTACAATAACAATAGTACAGTGATGTTCATGCACACATGAAATAGATCACATGACATACTCTGGATTATTTGCTACTTTGACTGCAGGTGTGTTTATCATACTATATAGTACATCATGCAGGTTTCTTTTTTTCTCTCTAGTTTACTATCAAGAAAATTTTTATATGCTGTACCCCTATCACCATAGACATGTTGCTAAACTAGAAGAACAGTTAATATTGATAACCATAGACTTTGTTAACACTTGTTTTTATTTATTTTATAAATAATCGTACTTTATGTAGATTGATTTTCTTTTTTCTTTCTTTGTCAATTTCTCACTTTCTGACTACTACTACACACAGGTGTGTTATAGCTGAGGAGAGGTTAGTAGTTATAGTTGGTTTAGGTTTTTTTAACAAAAATATGCTATCTTTTATTTTTCATAGTATCATCATAGATTGTAGTAACAAAAATTTACATTTATAAACAGGCTAGACATTTTGGTAAATATTAATTAAAATTTTTGTTTCTGTTAAGAATCAAAAACTTGTCTGTTGCATTTTTTAAAAAAAAAACATTTCAGAAAGTTCTTGGTTTCTGAAGTTAACAGATGCAAAACTTTGGTTACAGAAGTAAGATTTTGCACTTCCTTTTTACTTGAAAGGATCTTGTTTTTTTCCTCTATGGGTGTGTGTCTATTGCAGCTGCATCTAGTTTTATGGCAGAAAAGTACAGGCCAGTGTGTAGGTACTAGAAGACTAAAAAAATTTTTAAAAAATGAAAGTTTTTTGTACATTATTCATTAAAAGAGTGTTCAAATTTTTATAAGAAGAATACAATATCATCATTCTTAAGAAACATCAACTAATTAGCCATTTTTTCAATTTAAGACAATTCTATTTGTGTAAAGACAACCAAAATGTCAGATTTTATTATTGTTATGTTTAAAGGGCTCGAGGGATACAGTATCGGACAATAAATGAGGCGGCTGTATGTGGGTTTTTTTCTACAATTGGTGACCTATATACAGTACATCACTTGTGGGGTAAGTTCGGGTGGTGATGTGCTAGCCCTAAAAGGAGTTTGCTCATGGAAAAGTTTTGGTCTGTGTTTGTTTTTTTTTAAATTTCTGGATTACTTTTACATTATTTTGTTACTGACAAAGGTTGTGGTACTTTTATTGCTTGATTTAAGGATGCTAACAGAAGAAACATTTATAATGTACAAGTGTTGTTTATAATTAAGATGCAAAATAAGCACACAAAAATCAGCATAAAGGACCTGTTCCTTAACCTCACAAAGAGTATGCATCAAGCTAATTGATTTTAACCAATTTGCCTTTGTGGGAAGTTGTGCTATGAATACCATCTCTGTGATAGGCTCTTAGACATCTGCTTTTGAAAAATGGTGCTTATCTGGAGCAATTATATTGTATTATGTTGGATTTTTCCATTGTCTTTTGTACAGTTAACATCAATATATTACCAACTAAAAAAAACTTCAGTAACTCTTGTGTGTTCTGATCAATACATTTTAACATCTTACAAAACTTTTACCTTTTAAAATCCCACCAGGGAAAACTTTTACTTGGATAACTTTAGAATTGCAAAAATGAATATAAAAATACTACAACCTAGTAAGAAAAATAACACATTTTAATACTACCAACACTTTATTAATTTCAGTCCACAGTTACTGGTGTTTGCAGTAATTTCTTTTTGCAGTTTTTTTTTTTTTTGTATTTATTTGTTGTGCATGAATCTGATTTGGTTTGTGACTGACACATTGGATTGGAACATTGCTGATTCATGCATGGTTTTGCTAATACTGTGGATATATTGCAGCTGTAAGTATCACCAATGTGCTTTTCTGCATGTGTGATTTCATTCATATCTTGAATGTTCTTCAAGGGCACGGGGATTACAATTTAGGCGATCCAACGCTGTGGCTGGCTTCTTCTCCCACCTAGGCAAGCAGTACAATGTCCACCACCTGTGGGGTATGTAGGTTGGCTTCTTTACCATGTTCTGTTTAAAGATGGCTATGAGAAGAACCAAACCTTTCAGACAAAATATGAATGAACTTGCTTATTTTTCAAGCTTCTACATGCACTATATTAATACAAGTTGTCTGTCTGCATCAAAGCTAGATTCTGTTTTGGTGGTGGTTAATTCACTTTTTTACCCACAATGCTGCTTATCTGCTGATTGGAAATCTTGCAAATTTGTACTTTTGTAATGAGTTTTTATCAGCAGCTTATTCAGCCACTAAATTTACATTGGAAGTCAAAGATTGTAATTTTAGTGTGCTGTAATCATTTTTATCTACTCATCTGTTTCCTTAAATGTATTATAAGCCTATTAATTTTTTTCTTAAAGATCATTTTCATATTTGAACATCTTAGATAATAGTTTAATGTTGTGTGAACGTGTCACTCTCTTCCTCCTCCTGCAAATATCCATCATCTTGCTCTCTCTCTCAGCTATTCAGTATCTTTGATGGATCTCTCTTGTTGTCTAAGGCTGAACAGAACAGGATTCAAGATTCAGATCCCCCCCTGTTGTTCGAGAGACTAATTTGATATTGCCTATTTATTTCTTTATATTGAATCAGAGTTTTCCTCCTGAATTTTATTGTAATAATAGCATTACTTTATCAAAGTTATACCTCTGCTACCTAAATTCTTGGATTTATTTTTTTTACATGTAATATTCTAAATTATTTCTTTTAAAGTTTTTGCGTTTGAATGGTTCATAGGAAAAAAAAACAAGCTGCATGGTTCAGTTTATCCACTTTAACATCACTTTATGTATAATCATTGGTGTAGACATTGATTGTAAAAATGTGAGTTTTCTCTGAGGAAGGATCAATTGATTTTTGGTTGTTCAGAATGACCATGATGCTTATTAAGTTTTTAATTTCCTGTAGTGGCCTAAGTTTACATCATTTTGAGAGTACAGGGGACCATTATGGGTATTGATGCCTTGCTGCAGTTGTCTGACTACCTTTTATCAGCTTAGACACAAAAGTGCTGCCAGTCATTGCTCTTTTGCTATCCCACCCTCTGCAAGAAGAAGGGATAATCTTCATATCAGCAATTCTGACAACATGTGGCTTGAATGTTTGGAGGAATATCATAACCAATCTTTCTTTCATTTTTTTTTAGGAGTGGGATACAGAGGCATATTCCCCCAAGAAATGATGTTTGAATTTAAAAAATGAACTAATGATAAGGTTTTGGGCCCATTTTTACATCCAAATTAATGTTTGAAATGAGAAGTAGCAAATTTTTTTTTCCTATCAAAATAAGATAAACTAAAAATGGAATTTTATTTAATGATACATATATATATACTTAAACACTTTGATATCCCAGACTTATGTTGACAATATTGTGCACCTAATTTTCCAGCAGAAGAATGCTTGCCTGTCCTACTTAGGCTAACATTAATGTGATTGACTGGCTTTCCAGATCTGATCTGAAGTTGAGATGAACTAGTATAGAGTATTTTCCAGCATAATGTCTTATCATCAGCAATTTCTTGCAATAGCAATGATTACTTTGACACCTTGCAACTATGATGTAATGCATACACCAGTCCATTAGCTATAGACTTTGTGCATGAGTTATAAAAAAGTTCAAATGCTATTTCTGTTTGTTTCCATTTTTGTTGCTGGTTCTCATAGTTATCATAATCACCAATAGAAGTTTTAAACATTTTAAAGGGTTGTAAGTAAGGAGTGTTCTCAATTTAATTACTGTAAAGAATTCAAATCATTAGTCTGAAATGTTTGTTTGTTAGATCACTGAAAAGGCCAGGACTGATGTACAGTATTTCACATATTGCTTTTCTGGTTCTTTCTTTCACTGAGTGCACAGATTTGATTATTGTTGTCATGCCATGGAGTTCTTCAGTAAAACATAAAAACTAATTGATCATTTTTTGGAGGTGGACAGTTACAAATTGTCTGTTAGTTGAAAGTCCATGTTGGAGAATATAAATTAGGTTAGCTCATCAACAGATCATAGTTTGGTTTATTCAGTTTACACAGTGTTTCAAAATTATTAGATGTACTAAATATCTACCATATTTTTGGTGTATAAGTCTAGACTTTTTCCCTGGAAATCCGGGTTTTGTGACTTCTTATACTCCAGATTGACTTATCTAAGGATAGTCATTGAAATTGCTTTAATGAAAAAAAACTTTAAAATGACAGTGTGTTATTTTCTGAAATAAACTATAAAATTATTCATTTTAAAAAGAGTACAGAATGTTTGCCAATTGGGTGAGAAATTCACTGTTAATGTGCTCACTAAAGCATGAAAAATTATCCAATCAGTAACCTATGTTCTATCTATTCTTTTCTACTCTAATTATATGTATAAATACCTACAACAAATCCTTTATCTCATCTTAAAATGCCTGCCGTAAAGTCATGCAATCATACACAGCAGCTTTTAAGCTGGAAGTTAAGTTTGCTGAAGAAAATTGTGGTAATTTGGCTGTGCAGAGAAAAAAGTGTCAGCAAGAAATGTGTTAGGGCCAGCATAAAGCGAAGGATATGTTATGGATTATGAAGAAAACCTAGAAGGTAGATCACAGTTGCAAAGCCAGGTGCACTAACTGAAAGTATGTTGGAGGAATTTGTACTAACCCAACATGCCTCGTGTCATGCACTTAGTATTGTATAGCTGAGACTAAAGGCCAAACAAATCGTAACTGATGATCACTGTCCCTACATTTTTCCCTATCTTTCTATATTGCCTTGTGCTCTCAAAGTTGAAATAGTGAATTTGCATGTGCTGTAATATCTCAAAAGAAGTGTTGAAGACAGATAAAATTGATACACAGCTTTTTGATGTCATGCAGTGATTAAAAATAGACAACAGGCTTTTGCGACCAGAAATGCTGATGATAATGTTTGCAGTTTGTTTCAGATATCGCTCCATGATTACAAACTTGTTGAAAAACTATTTCAGGACACCATTTATCCAGAAGGCCTTGTCCCTCAAAATAGTTCACTAATATGAGCAGTGTTACAAAGGATCTGACACATTGTTCTGACTGTAGTTGATGTAATGTTGTCTTCTACTCCAGATTGACTTATGAATAAAGGAAAGAAAAAGTGTAAAAATTAGCCAATTCAACTTAAATTGCTAATTTATAAAAAATTATAAAGGCAAAACATTATTTCTTATTGGGACATTTACTCAGTCTATAGCAACTAGTAACTGTTTAATTTTTGACATATTTGTTTAGGTTGTCTTTTAAAACATCTCCCTAATGATGCCTACACTGTTTAAGTATTTATAAAACTGAAATGCTATGGCAAGTACATGGTTGTTATCATTGTTTTTGCTTTTCAATTTAATTTTTTTTATAGCTAAATAGAATTGCAAAGTTCTGCTTCTTATCAGGAAGATGTTTTAGTATATTGTTGTTATCATTAAAGGTAAATCATTCAAATTAGGTATGCTGAAATTGCATTTTTATAATTACAAAGGGAATCTGAAGAAATATATTGTGTGACTAATGTGATTGCACAGCCAAGTCTGGAATGATAGGTATTTTGTTGTAATAGATTTCCTGTTTGAAGGTTGATAGTCTGGTGACTATTTACTTTAGTGGTGTAACAATGATGATTCCTTTTTATTTTTATTTGACATTAAGCTTCTGTTAGCATTCAGAATTTTAGATCTTTATTACTGTTTTATGGACACCAGTTCACTAGTGGATTTATGGTCAAGAGAGTGATGATGTTTTTTTTTTTCCACAACAATAGGGATTCTTTTAATTCATCACTTCTCGTTGTATACTCAGGGTTATGGTTAGGGATGGGGATGGCAAATCACCAAAGTTATGCAACCTTGTTAGTCAGTGATGATTTCCTAAGATTCTTCTAGGAAATGTCATGAGTGGGGTTAGGGTTTACATTTTATTGATTTTTTTTCTGCATAAAAGTAGGCAGAAGTCTCTGGTCTCTCGCCTTTTCCACCATAATAATCTAGGATTTAATCTTTTATATGGGATTTGTCGGTGCGTGCCTCTTTAATTTGACCAGAATAACACCAAGACCATTTCTGATTGTTCAGATAGCATTGTGGTATTAGCCATTTAATTGTCTGAACTTGATTTGTGCACTGCAATATCTAGAGGACTGCTACATCCTCTTTGTTTCACCAAGTGTAGCGTTTTCAAAATGATATAATCGAGATGCTTCCACGCTCACTGATCCTGACATGGCATTTTCACAGGGTCTCTTTCTTTTTGGTTGGTGTTGTATGCAATGACTCACTTTTAAAAAATAGGTTGACTGTGGTAGTAGCACCAGCTGATTGTTGTGAATGTTTCCATAGTGATGACTACATTAGGTTGTTGTTTATCAACTCTCTGTGGAAAACTTTTGTTCTTGTGCTCAGTTTTGCCAGGAGTAAAGACAACTACCACTCCATACCATGTTGGAAGCCAGTTTTCAACTATCCTTGTTAAAAACAGTTTTGGAACTTAATGTTTGAAAATGTGAAAGTAATGAGGATGATCTATATAGGTGATTTTTGATTGAGCATATTTTAAAAATTATTTTATTGATTTAACAACAAAAATCAGGTTTACATTAATTAATAAAGTTTATTATTGAAAATCAAGGATGTTTTTTATTGACAGTAGCATAATTTGCTTAAGAGAAGATAAAAGACTTGTGGCATTTGGTGGTTCTAATAGTAGGGACAAGAATGAATGGTTATATTTGCAGAAAAGGGTTAAAAGATGATAGTGGCACACAACTTCACATCCTCTATTGTTGCATTTAGTTTAAAAGAAGAAAAAAAAACATGCTGAAACAATGTATCAGCTCACTGTCAGAAATTCTCACTAAATTGTTGTTATTTTTTAAATACAGAAAACAGTGTATGCTTGCATTACCTCGTAAAATGAGCAGTTTTAATTTTATCTGAATAGTTAAAATCTCAAATTTTTATCATTGGATTTTTATAAAATAAGTTTGATGACAACAACAAAAAACATCTGGTGTATATTTGAAAGTTCTTGAAAAACTAATTAATAGGGTTTGTTGTTTTGTATTTTTTTTTAAATTTATTCATTGTAGGTTATAAAGATCTTCAGACCAGGAAGGAAAACAGAGAGGCAGCCTGGCAAAGGCCTGGATGGGATGAGTGTGTAGCATATACAGGTACCTGGGACTCCTTGTTTTTCAAACAGTAATACAAAAATATATATATATATATTTTTAAATATAATGAAGCTAACAATTTATTTGTCCATTGTCCTTGGAAGATCTCTGCAGAATTTGGGTGTGTGCTCTGCCATTTCTTCAAGGTAAACTATTCACCCTTTAGGTATTATGTGAAACATGAAATCAGACTTTTTCTACATCAGATATAATCTTTTTATAAATTGTTCTTAATAATATTGCTGGAGTAGGGATTAAATTATATATTAAGTTTTTATATTTTATATATAAGCTGACAGTTAATATATCAACTTATTAATGAACTGAGAGGCTTTATGCAATAGTGGTCTCTCCATTGTTTTCAATAAATTGAACTGCAAAGTGGTGAAATAATTAGTTCATTTAAATAATTATTATCTCCCCTTAACTAAAGTGTTTTTCAGAATGGTCTACTGTTGGAGTAGAATTTAATGTTAACAGGTTAGTTTTAAAAAAAAAAAGTTTATTAAAATAATGTCCTACAATGAGAAATCCTATGAACAGAGGATAAAATTTATTTTCATGGAGATTATTAAACTGCAAATAGAAAAAAAATATTGCATAGACTTTTAGATTTTCTAATGCTGGACAAAGATTAGAAAAACTCTGAATCTCAGTAGCTAACAGGATGTTTATATGTTTATTCATTAGCATTTTTAAAATGTTTGTCTAAATTAATCAAAAAGAGATACCTTTTTTTCAGTTCCCCTTATTCGACACATGCAGTCAAGAATACTTATACCTACACCATTCTCACCTCTGAAGTAGATGTTTGGTCTACTGTTTGTGGATTTAACCTGATTTTTCATGAGGAGCCATGATGGATGTCAGCCGCCTTGTAGACAGTGAAAGGGTTTGTTAAACTGACTACAAAATTGTATGCAGATTGTAGGATAGAAATATTGATTCTTATAAAATGTTGTGGTAGGATTGTTAACAGGAAAACTTGTTTGACTATAAATTTTCCACAGCAACATTGATTTCTTAAACTCACGGTCTGCAAAAAACATTCAAGGATGCCATCTTTTTGACAGTTTTATAGACTGATCTGTAAAGCAACGCTATTGTAATATATTTTCTCAAACAACGTGCGATGTTTTATTTACTTATATATAGTAAACAAATAATTAAAAAAAATTAAAGCCTGGTTTGTTTTTGTGATGTTTTTTGCACTGGCATAACATTTGACTTCTCTCTTGGAAAATACCTCAAGTTTCCACAGGTTTACTTAAATTTTTTTATTAAGCATCGAGGAGTTTGATGCAAAATCTTCAGTGACTGGGACTTCTGGTTATGCTACCACATCTTTCATTCCTGTTATTACAAGAATGTGTCAAGCTGTGGTTCTCCTGACTTATTGAATTCATTTGTTGTGGGATTTTTTTCTGCACAGGGCTATTAATCATATTCAACGAAATTAAGATTAATTGTCACTTGGTGTGGAACATTTTCCTTGCACAAGATGATGCAAAAAAGCGAATGGTGCATTGTTGCCAGTTAAAACCAATGGAAATATTGACAGGCATAAGCATTTGATAAATTGTTGCTGCACAAAAATGAAGGTGGATGGGATGAAGTTTTCTGGGAATACTCTGCTACATATATCTATCTATTTATCTTCCACTTTATACAATAGCTACAAAAAAAGTTTCATATTTACAATTTTTCATTATTAAAAGTATATATTAAATATTTAATATGAAGTAACAAGTATTTTTATTTATAGTCAATCGTCAGGATTTTTTGAGAATGAATGCAGCATGTTGTTAGGGTGCAAAATTCTTTGTTGACCATTTTGACATCAGTATTGACAAACTTGCCACAGAGTTGCCACAAAGGTATGAAGTATACAATCAAGTATGTACCCTAGATTTTTTTACTGTCTCTCCATCTGAAATATACACTACTAATACTAATCTACAAGTAAAATCCCACAACTTTACAAGAGGATTTTGTAGATGATTTGGTCCAATTTAGAGTTTGTAAAAGGAAATTTCCAAGTGGCATGGTTTTCATTTTTACGAAAAAAGTCTACTTTGCTATCTCTTTGTAAACATCACAGTTTTGACACTTCCAGTAACTAACATTGAAGATGAATGCTCATTTTCAAACTGGTATCAGAAATCACTCTCATCAAATATGGATGATCTAAAACAGAGTATTTTGACAATAATGTCAATTGAATGTGAATTTGCTAACCAGTTGGATTTTAATGATATTTCCAAAGACTTCAGCCATGAAGAATAGGAAAAAATTTATTTAATAGTTGGCTTTTCTAAGATGATAATGAAGTCCTTATTTGATTTTACTTTCTTGTTACTGTTTCATTTTGTTCTAATTGTATTGCTTTATAAAAGCTGAAAAGTAATGGTATAACACTATGATAAATCCTACAGCAAATTAGATAACTAATATGTATAGAGTGGTCACTAAAAGTATGGTAGCTTTATGTATCTGTGATGACAGTTGTCATATAAATGTTATTGTCTACATTTACTAGTTTGTTGACCAGGTGAGAAGAATTTAGTTTTCATTCTTGTATATCATGCTTACCAAATGTGAAACTTCCATAATGAAATTATTAATAGCAAATGGGTACTTTTAAAATTTCATTGAAAAAATAGTGTATTGTTTTGAACAAAATTTTCTTTGTTCATTCTGTCAGATATACTGTTTCCAAAACAGTTATTTATCTAGTTTTACCCTTTTGGGGGAATAATCAAAGTATTCAGCTAAACAAAATAGTCAAATTGACATTTTGGAGGGTTTCCTTTAAGTAGATTGGTAATTCTCATTAAAAGACAAAGTCCCTACTTGAAACAAGTCTAATATAGTTTACTACATTAAGTGTTGTGACTAATTCTGTGTACATTAATTAGACCATTCAAAGTATTTATGAGGTTTTTCTCTTATTTGTCTGGACAGATGACAATGTCAGAATTTTTGCAGTTCCTGTACTGATTCATAATTCAAACACATGGAATCATTTTTTTATCAGACATTTTTTCCTTTTAACCCTGTTACTAATTTGCATACTTTCCATTAGCACATTATATATTTCTGTATTCTGCCACCACAAGTGCAGACTCTCTTCCTTTTTAAAATTCTGGTGAGTTTATGGCTTTCTATTGAAAACGAAGTTTTATTAGAAAATTTCAATTGTAAGCAAATTTTTTCTATACCTTCAATCACTTAACAGTACATTTCTACAGTGGTTAAATTGAAGTCCTGCATGCACTAAGCAGATAATGTTGTTTCTGTCCATCTTATAAAATAATAGTAATAACAAAGACACTTGTTTTTCATTGGCTTTTTTGCTGCTTTAATTAGTTTTCAGCTAAACTTTATTGATAACCAGAATATCAGCACAACCAAATTCTGTTCAGAATTTCACAATTACCATGTAAATATGCAAATGAGATAACTATAAACTTGCTATTGCATTATCAGAATTTTCTTTGTTAATTACCTCTGAATCATCATTTCAATGAGTGCTCACTAATTATTCTGTTTGAAATTGCCTGTTGTCACTCTTTGGTATTGACTCTATTGAAACTCTTCATCTACCTGAACTCAATCTTTTTCCTGTGGTTTCTTTGATTGTTGGCATCAACCATCTTGGGTATTTCTAAAACTTCCAGGTCAATTTGATTTTCTTATAAATCTTTACTAAGAGGTTATTATAACATTTTAAATAAAATCATTAAAGTAGCTGCTGTAATTGTCAGGAGGGCATATTTATCTCCCTATCTAAATGATTGTATGGATGGAAGAAAAGAAAAAAAAAACTTGATAGTTCCAGAATAACCCACATTAATGATGTCACATAGAAAATATTTTTTTCCTAACAACTGACAGTATTCATTATTTCCATTGAAAATTCAGACTTTTATGTTATCTTGTATTTAAAAAATGTAAAGAACTTTCCATACTGGATCAGATTACTGTATTTTTCGGGTTATAAGTTGGTGTGGAGTATAAGTCAAATAGGTCACTTTTCCCGTTTTCCAAGCCTTCATTCAAATATAAGTCATTAGTATAATCGTACTTTGTGTATAGTAATAACAGTATAAAATTTGTGCTGGGATTATAAAACAGCAGTGGTGGATAACATCAAAGCGAGAGTTTTAGGCAAAAAAGAAAGAGAATGAAGGTGAAATAAAGAAGTTTCAATCCGTATGGAACAGTTTGATATGATTTTTGTTTATCAAATAAAAAGTTGAATAAATATTTCCACCATTGTTTTCAGAAAAATTCACCACTTCCAGTTTAAAAGCTGCAGTATGTGCTTTCCTTTTCTTTATAGCAGGCATTTTCAAGTAAGGATTGTTATTTTCAACTTTGACAAATCGAAGCTCTCCTACACAATGATCTAAGCACTAAATAAAAGGGAGGTAACTGAATCTGAGTCAGCAGGCACCTACGCATGCACATGCAATCATATATATATTTCCCCACGGTACTTAAGGGTCCTGTGTCCATAGTATCATGATTTCATCCGCATATAAGTTGGAGTGGAGTATAAGTCAATGGTCAGGCTCTTGCAGAAAAGTTATCGACTTATATGTTGAAAAATACAGTATAAAGTGAAGAAAGCAGAGTGATCTGTTAATGAATCACGATTCAGTAATATTAAGCAATTATTTCAAAAGTTCCTTTGTATTATATGTACTAACATAATGCAGGTGCTAATGTAGCTTTAATTAAATCGTCATCAAATGAATTTAAAGAATCATAATCTTGCAGAAAATTGAATTAGTTTATTTCTGCACAAATCAGTTATTTTATTATATGTTTTAATTAAATATGTATGTATTACCCAGGTGTTATTAATGATGTCATCCTTGAATAGTTTTCCTGTCCTATTTATTAAGTATCCTTTTACACTGAGTAAATAGGGAACATTTAGTGGAGAAAAATTAACTTGTAAAAGTCAATTAAAGAAGAAAAAAAAAGGGTAACTTTCAATACATAGCAAAAACTAGTTTTGTAGAAACACTGGAATGTATAGAGACAGTAGATTTCAAAATGTGCTACTAATTTGGAAGTTGAAATATTCAGTGAAGCAGAAAATACAGTGAAATTTTCTTTTTATCAAACTGATGACTGGTGGTAAGCAACAGAACACAAATGTATGGTAGTATATCAAACAGTTTAAATTAAAACTGTCAAATTACAAACATGAGGATACATATTCAAAGTTCACATCCTGCTAGCTCAACCACTGATCTGTCAGTTACTAACATCCAGATTTATGACCAGTCACATGGCCATTATTCTACTACTAATCTAATCTAACAGTTCTGCCATTGAACCAAGGTTGATTGTGATTACATAGTGATCTTACATGATCTCAACAAAAAAAACAATGGCTGAGACTACAGAAGTCAAAAGTAACCTATTTTCTCAATGATAAATAGGGGTCACAATGCAAAATACTGTGTGTCATAATTCAAACATCAACACACTTCCTGTAATATAACTCTCTTCACACACACAGAAAACTAAATAACTATGCATACACACACAAATAGATGCTGTGCACTACATACAATTGACTGATAAGAGTTTTTATCTTCTCTGCTATGAGGAAAATGGAAATTTTTACTGTTCTTGTTATGTATAAATATTTCCTATTTTGATTAACTCATTAAAGACTTGAATTATAACTATTAAATATTTATCTTTTTAGAGTAAAACTTAATGCACAATTATTTACATTTAAACAAGCAGAGTAATTCTTCATTTTTATTTAATATTTGATAAATAATAACCATTTGTTTCAAAGTAAATATATAATCCAACCTTTGTTGGTAATGCTGACAGTAATGGAACCACAATAATTAAGAAACTGTTCTCACAACATAGGGCTACAAATGCACAGCATTTGTCACAGAAATCCTGCAGATTTACTTGGAATCAAAAAGGCAGAAAGAAGTGGTTATGTAGAGGGATAATTTTTTAACTCATAAAAACTGGTCTTAGGTTCCATACTGACCCTTCATGGTCTCAAACTCTAATCCACTAAAACGAATAGGTCTTTCACTCTGTGGTCAACTCTTCAAAAGAAAATGGCAATTTTTTAAAAAACTACTACTAGTCGTAACAATTATAGAAAATAAATGTTGTTGATGTAATTTTAACATCTGCTTTCCATATGATAAACAACTAAATCTTGAGAAACATTTCCAAATAAGACGATGTGCTTTAACATTTCCCAGAATGTACTGGCTTGTGATGACTATGTGAAAAGTATTTTAACTGAAGAGTCTCCATGCAATTAGATTTCTTTAGAATCTTGTGAACCTTAAAGAACACTGGACATGTGGTCAGTCACTATGGTGTCCCCATTCAGCAAACAAATGCCAACCAGTCCAATTATTTGTACAAAGATCTTCAATTACAGTTCTGCAATCTTATCAACAATATCTGATTGGTTCTGTAAAGATCTGAGATCAAAACTAAAACCAATATATTAGAAAACATGGAGTAACTCTATATTGCACGTGTGTGTGTGTGCTTACAGTAAGCTGTTCACAATTATTTCAGAAAGAAGGAAATTTCCTATGATTCACTACTATGAATTTAGTTTGCAGTTTATGTCAACGAGATGATGTTTATCAAACACAGGGTGGACTGTAATTAAAAATCAAATGTTCCGCTCTGTGGTTAGGTTTGTTTAGAGAAGAAGCCTTATCTCATTTGAAATATGAGAATCTGGAATCATTTTCAGTATGGGTCTCAGACTTGGGAAGAGTAACTACACAGAGTAGCAGCAAGCAGGCGCAGGTCTGAAGGGGCGCAAAATTTCTTCTGGCCTATAAATTATAATGTCGATTAATAACTAGCCACCTCTGCCCGTGAAATTTTCACAGTAGTTGTGAAGGTCTTTCAGCAAGCTGAAATTAATTATGACAAACTTGAGAACTTCAATGACTAAGAATGACTGAATAACTTGGCAATATTAAGTATTGAAAAAGACGTACTCAATACCTTAAATTTTGATAGTTTAATTGATTCACAACACGAAAGGTTCATATATAATGTAACAATGAATACCAGAAGGCTACCTGTACAAGATCTAGTTAAGTGTATGCACAGTTTTGTAAACATAAGTAGTATTTCATCAATCTGTTTCGTAATACATGTACACCACAGTGACTGCATTCTGCATGCTTGAGAGATTACTCTGGCTGTGTGACTTTGAACGATACTGGATGAAATAAATGTCAAAATGGTTTAGAATCTAACAAATTATGTAAGTAAACCTAGTAGGCGATACCTCATTAGTTCAAGGTTTACAGTTGTGATACTGTGATTTTAAATTAGCTCTTTATAAGGTGGTGATTAATTCTTTGTGATTGTCATTAAGAGGGTAATGAGTCACAAACAAACAAACAAAACATTTGAGAGGTGGGGGCGCTGAGAACCCTTGCTACGCCTCTGTAACTACATTCTAAGTATTTAAATGTGAGATAATAACCACTAGCTAATATGAAACCGAGTTTGAATTCTTTTCTTTATTTAGTGTTGTGTACTGAAATATCATTTGGAATTATATTTAGTAAACATTTACCATTCCAGTCATTAATTTGCTTTAGAAATTAAACACTGACGCATTAAAAATGAGCAACTGACCATAACTAAACTTCCTGTCCTGATGATGATTGTTGGTATTATACAAAAATAAAATAAAATAAACAAAGAGACTTTGCCAAAAACTTCTGTCTTTATGAATTTATAAAACATTTCTAGTTTAGGTAACACTCTGTTTACATTTGAAATAAATATTGCTTTTATATTCAAATGATCATTCTTCTAACATTAATTGTATTTGAGTGCAGAACTCAACACCATCCCCATGTACCAAGGTATGTAACTTAATTTTGAGACCATCTCATCTTTTTTCTATACAGACCATGTTCTACTGCCCTTACCAGGAAGACGGCTGTTTTTTAAACACTGTGTTCACTTCACTTATTTAATAAATTATCTCAATGATTCTAATGAGAAACACTATTTTGTTTTGCCTATAATTATGCTTTTTTTTCTTTCTGGATTATTCCTAATTAAAACTTGGGTTTGTAAGATCATTGTACTTGGATCTTTTAAACTTATAAAAGCTATTTGTTTTAAAAAATTACGTGTTGAAGTGTTTTTTTTTTTGTTGTTGTTCCTGGGCAGATAAGATGAGATGTTTGGTCTCTCTTTACCTGCTAGTGTTGATATTCTGGATGTCAAGAAAGTTTAGCTGACAACTAGTTAAAAAACAAAAAAAATTTAAACAAACCAATGTTTACACAAGATGCCTTTGTTATTACTATTAATTATTAAGAAACAGATAACTGACAGAAAAACTATCTAGCACGTACTGCGCTTTTCCAGATATCAGATTATATAGGACTTAATTTTAACCATAAAGCTGCTGTAAAATCTTAATTACAGTTGTGGGGGACCAGTGTTATATATATGGTTGTTAATGACTTAGATTATTTCAAAATCAGAATTACTATATAATTATAATTTTTACCTTGATTAGCGGTTTGACATTTCTACTACTACTACTATCAATTAAGGTTTAAAATGGAAAAAAACTTTTCAATAATAATGGTGAAAATTCCATCAGTTTGTATCATCGGTGGATGTACTCGCTGGTTATCACAGATGCAGTTAAAAATATTTTTTTGTGTCATCATATGAAAGCAAATGAACCTCTGGCTCTTAGGTGGTACATTTTGTACATTTGTATTTTCTCTCTCCACCTGTGACAGGTAGCAGACAATAGCAATTTAAACAAGACTTTGTTAAAAGTGACAATTAAGGAAAACGTACAGTACAGAAACACTCTGTTGAGCAGAGGTGTTAGATAAATAATTTTAACCCAAAAGTATTGCATTACAGTATTCGTTAAGTCCAAATTCTGTGTTATGATTTATATGGTTTACCACAGATAACATGAATCATGGACTAAAGGGTGAGTTTGTTGCATATTTTATTCTTATTTATCTTGGAGCCACTTCTACTTTTGTTGGCTTTGTAATTATTTGACTCTGCACATATCTTTGATAATCAAAGGGACATAAATCTGTAAGCTTTATTAGCCGTGGATAATAGTAACTCAGACTGTGGCCAGGGGGGGGTGCTTGTAATGTAAGTTATTTTCAGTATTCGCTTACCTTATTAAGAAATTCTAAAGATATATGCTTATACTCATTGAATCTGTAAACAAGGAAATTTTGTAAACGAGTTATCTACCTTGTTTTGCTTTTTTTAAAAAAATGAAAATTCGCTAGAGGGCGCCTCGTAGGTGGCTTGTGGGATGCGTCGCGCTCGGCCTTTTGGCTTATGCGTAGTAGTCAAACCTACAAAAATAAACCCTACCCGTCTATTAAAAAATAGTTCGCGGAAGAATACAACGGTTATGATTGGCTATAATAGATTCTTCTGAATAATGGACTCGCCCCCCGCACCACTTTTACTATATAGCCGACTGCGCAAGGACGGTCTGGTCGTCTTGCGGTATTTTCGAGGCAGGTGGCTGTCGCTCACTGTACACGATTTCCCCCCATTTGCTTGATGTAGAGATGAGCTGAAGCTGCTGTATCACGGCCACTGTTCCCTTTAAAGGAATGGCCGCGACGCCATCCGGGATCAGATTACGGCAGGCAGGTGACACGCTCTCGAGCAAGTCACCGGTAGACGGAAGGTGGCCATCCGAGAGTCAAGAAATACATACCAGTGGAGCTCGACTGGTACTAGAACAGCGGAGGGTGGTGGGGCTCGGTGGATAGTTGGATCCGAGCCGGAGATTCACAGAAAATACGCCCGGGGTGAGAGCGGGCCCTTCCGCCAACGCGGGGAGAATCGGAAGACAACCGTCACCGACGAGTGAATCCTTCAGTCGACAAAGACGCGGCTACTACGTCCGGTCATCAAACCGTTTCTAGGCGGAACGATCGAGACGATCCGGCTGACATGAACCAAGGAGAGGGAGGAGCAGCGCCATTTCCGCAGGTCTAGAACGAACACAACCGGAAGACCTCATCTCCCCGTCGCGCATGCTCTTCGCGAAAGCCGTCCACAACGAGCTGTTAGGACAACTTGTATATTACGCCATATAACCCCACCGGCAGTGGAAGACGGTCCAAGAAAGTACGATGAGGTCGTTCCGAAGACAAGCGACCTGATCCCCGACTCAGGAGCAATGCCGCCATTGAGAGGAAGAAGAAACTCTTTAGCAACAAGAGAAAACGTGCGAGGAGGGTTCGTTCGTTCACTTGCTTGCCAACGAATACATTCTGTCTGTCTTCCTCTCGTTATTCTATCCCTAACTCTTCTCCTTTCCGCGAATGCCTGTGTTTCGCAAAAAATACAATTGCATTGTATTAAGGTTAATAACATTGCTCGCCGCCTAGAGTAAAATTTAGCCATGATAATGCCCGGCTGTCTACATTTAAACAAGTACTCACTGGACACCCATGGAAAGGAATTAAGAATGTCAGTTTTGTAATTTTCTAGCTTAGCCTCTAATAAAATCTTAATGCAATACATTTTGGGAAATAACTATCATGAAGGATGTTTAAATCCCAAGGAATGGAGTCTTTTGGGCCAATAAAGAGTTTGAGACAGGCCACCTTAGTCGTATGGGTGTTCTGGTACACACTGGTGGGGTCACTCACTAATGATGCCCTGCTGCAGAAAATCTTCAACGTCTTACAACGACGATTTTGCCGATGTTAGAGAACGTGGATTGGCTTTATAACAGCAAACAGTTAAATTATTAATTATCTAAGAAAAGAAGAAAGTGTAACTGGTCGCGCGAGCCAGCCCGGGGAATTCTCGTGAACCAAAAAAATATTTTCCTAAATTTTGATTGGTTCCTAAAAGGGCAAAATCCAATGAGTTTTCTTCATCGCGCCGTCGCCCAGGTTCATGAATCAAGAAAATAAAAGCATCATACATACAATGGCCATTTTATGCAACTGCCATAGAGCTAAATGCTATACTTGTTTAGAATGCAGTAAATGCGCACGTGGGTCCCAACTGATCAAAAGGCGACAGCCAAGAGGTGGTCAACACGAACCGATTTACAGAGAAATTGATGACGACGAAGAGACTGAGGAACAAACGATGCCAACTATCAGATATTCGACAATTTTTCGCGAATAACAGCCAACATGGGATGCGGAATGCCCAGCAAAGAAGCAAGAGAGAGCACATCAATGACGGATTTGGAAGGAGAATTAGTCAGCCAAATGATCGACTGCGCAAAGCGCTGTGTGTGTGTGTGATAGAATTTGTGAGGTGATATATCCTCATAATCCTGATTCGTTGAAAAAAGAAGTATGGGCGCGTAATAATAACCCATCGGAGAGAAACTGTTGACACTCATGAAGACGTCCTGAACGGTATATTCGAAAGCGTGTATTGCCGGCTCCGATATGCAAACCTTCACGTCGAAATTGTTGGAAGAGATGTTTGGTACTGCCGAAGAGTAGGCAGCACCTTACATTTCAAATACATGGCTGAAGGTAAAGCACTTTCTGTTGAAACAAGACATGTGATGCGATACGATGAATCGACAGTGAACAGAGCTGTCAAATTTTTACTGCACGAATCAAAATGTACAAATGATATCCTGGGGAACGAAAAAGATCTTATTGAACGGTAATTAATTAGATTGTTCGAAGACGGCCGTCCAGACCCATAGCGCGAGCATACTTGGACAATTACCCAGATCCAATCGATCGAATCGGTGTTGCTTCACTATCAAGAGTCGAGGCTCTAACATTCAAAGACATGAAGGTGAAAAAGGCTGTCGACTATGCGTCGGGAATTCTATTGTATGGTAATTTTGACATGATAAATCACATTGTATCCACTTCAACCACTCATGCTGTTGAATTGAAGAAGTTAGTCCATGCATTGGAAGCGATTATGAAATTAATGTTTGAAAACCATGTGTTAAAGTGTAGCTCAACATCAGTGGATTATGCGTTGAATACTAATAGCAGTTTAGTGTCAACTAAGCCTGCCGTTCAAAAATCCTTAGGGTTCGAGTCCACAAACAACGGGTTCCTAATGAATGAATTCTAGTTTCTCTTATTTGGAAACAAGCATATTTTCTAATGGATTTCAAGATGAAGTTTAAGGAAATTCTTGGCACGGAGTGATGATGATGATCTGTACGAGATACGATCCAAACGAGAGCGAGCAAAATTTGGATGACCATCACATCGACCAAATTGCGTCAGGTGAGACGAAACAAGATCGGCTGGCAGGGTTATCCTACTCTGAAGCAGCTGCGATGCGTTTGAGGCTGACTGCTCTGAAGTAGAAGAGATTTATGTCCAATTGGACAGCGCAAAGTGCTATCAAAAGCCGGAGCTAGTGAATGCGGTTGCGAAACAACGAACCCTGTTTCTTACATCCACACGGATACTCGGGATGAAAAAGGTTCTCTTGATGGTCATTTTTGCTATCGCGATGAAGCATTGTGTCAAGATATTGCAACATGGGTAACCATGTCATCACCAAATGCGATTAGACAGCTCGGTTGCGTAAGTAGTTTGCTCCAATCGAAATAAAATGGAGCAACTTCAAGCGTGACTCGATGTAACGAGGTCCGTGTTGAGGAGGACAGTAAACGAGTACGTATTTACGGGTATTCGGGAATCGGTCCGCCAGGTAATTAATTAGCGTCGACGCTGAAGCTGTGGGCGATGGCAGAGCTAAACATCTCGACATTTCTTCTTCTGTTTGAAAACGAGGCAAGAGATGCAGAACTCCTTTCTGTTGTCATATGGAAGTCAGGAAGGTTATCGATCGCTCGCTGATGTGAACGCCTGTCGTCTTATGTCTATACCGCGAGTCTTCTGTTTCCCAGCAGCCAAAGGTTTCCTCACCAATCAGTGACGTATCAGGCCTTGCTCGCCGCCTGCATTTTTGTCACTGCAGATGACGCTTTTCCCTGGGAACAATCTAAGGGACATCACTCTTAATAAATAATAACGTTGTTTTTCTCTCATTTTGATTTTTAGAATATTATTGCTCGAATTAATTATGTTAAAAAATCTTAATTTACTGTTTAAGGATTTGCTGCATTTCTTTCGATGCAGCGGAACACCATCTAAGGGATATTATTAAACGTAATAAATTATAACGTTGATTTTTTTTCTTTTTGTCTTGTTCTCAGGTTCAATTAAAAAAAAAAAAATTTTGAAGAATATTTTTCTGAGCAAATGTTGTAATAATTGCTAATAAATACAATGCTTTTATTTTTGAAGTTTTGTATACAATATTTCAAATTTAGTAAATAAACAGTGTAAAATTAAAATAAATGTTCTTTTATAATTCATCACAGTTTTCAAAAATAATGAGAAATATAATTTCTCTCAAAACTGGTTTTTAACTTCTTATTATTATTATTATTATTATTATTATTATTATTCAGCACATTCCAGGACGATGAAATGTTTACAAAATAAGATGTAGTCACAGCAGTAACGTCAAGTAGATGTAAACATCATGTCTTTTATTATCTATCGCCTTAGCGCCATCTCGACACCGTACGATGAACTACTACCTTGGCTGGTCACGTCTTTACGAGAATCTATTCCTCTTGTGACGTAGAAAGCAGAACATGAGTTAAAATTTTTCAATTTGTCAAACTCAGGTTTTCAATTAATTTATGAAGATGCTACCACTGCATCTTCTTTTTAATAATAATTCTTGCTTGCACTGTTCATCACTTTCACCACCAATGTAACTCATTTTTTTTAGATTTCAAAGAGTTGCTTTATGATACTTCTAGTTGCTCCGTGGTAACAGGGCCAATAAACAAGGGAAACGGGAGGATATAAGAAGACAAGAGAACTTTAAAGCATACCTTAAATCCTTTTTTGTTGAATGAGTGCACTTCTATTTTTTTCTGTATATATATGTATATAATTTTTTTTTTTTCATTCCACTAGACGATTTGGTAAAGCATTCCAAGAAGATACTACACAACCGCTAGAAAAGCTTTCTGCAAATGTCTAAAGGAGGACGTTTCTTATCTGTCGTGTGTTCTGTGCTACATGATAACGCCACGAGTTTCTAAGAGCTCATCTATCTTCGTGCATTCTCTCTCTCTCTCTCTCTCTCTCTCTCTCTGTTTCTCTCTCTCAGAAGAGACTTTAAAACGCTACCACCGCCACGATCTTGCATGCCAAACCAAACCAGGCAACCGTAGCCTCTTCAATCTTTGTTTATAAATATTTACTTTAAAAAAAAAAAAATTCGGGCTTAGACATCTAGGAAAGAGCACCTCAGTGGAAAGATAGCCCCTTATCATTTCAAAATGAGGATATTTTATCAGTAAGACACAGAGAAACTAGATCCATCTGCGTTGTACCTTGGTAGTAATTAATCTCCTTCCACTCGCTATTACCCCTAATCTCGTTAGTATTCGTTAACTGCTTGTTTGTAACATAACAGACTCCGGTAGAGATAAATTGCTAAATTAGGCCGGAAAAAGAATACGCCGACCGGAAGCTCGGTCAAACCGATAAATAATAATAAAAGTGAAAAATCAGTGCTACTACACCAACAGACGCTCTATTACCGGGAGCCGGACTCTGCGATAAACCATGACCTACACGTTCTTCGGCATTTACGGACGAAGATAGCGCCTAACACGCTGTAGCCATCTTTGAAGAGCTCTCACGGCATTCCAGAATCTAACCATGTCATTCCGACCCCAACTGCAGTAATTATCTAATTAACTAACTAATTTTTTTAACCTTGCTCAATGTAAAATACCACACACTTTTAACTCACATAAATTGCTACCTCTACCACCCGCGTTTCGGTTCCAGAGCCAATTTACAAACGCCTAAAAAGAAATAATTAAATATTCGCCCATCGATTCTTCGGATAGCGCCATCTAGTGACTCTTCTTTCAGCTCGTTTCAGATGAGAATATTTTTGAAAGTAGTGATATCAGAAGGCATACGAACGCCAATAGTTCGCCATCTCGCCCAACTACGAACGTAGCCAAACATTTTGACTTGTTTCCCTTAAAATAAGCAAGAGATTGTATTCGCTTCTGTGTTTTTTTTAAAAGAATCATTTCTCGTTTTTAGTTTCTTTTGCGACAGGACATCCTTAAAGAAATAATACAAATTAATTTCTTGCATCAATTGCAAAAGGTTTAGGATTGTTAACTTTCGTTTTGTTTTTTTTTCCCTTTGTTATCAACAACAAGAGGCCAAATGTATTTATAATTTTTTTTTTTAATACTGGCATAAAACGCTGTTAAAAATTCTTTGTCATCTTTGTAGGGGTCGCTCTGATGGCAAAATAATTTCAATCGGCAGTGTTCGGTTTTCTCCGGAAAGTAAATAACTGCTGAGGAATGTATACGTGTACTGCATACATTGTTGCCGTGGAGAAGCTGGCTCTAGTCCAGGAGGCCGAACTTCCTGCTTTACGGATGTCACGGAGAGTTTTCGCTGTCAAGACGGCTGGTCTTCATCAGTCAACATCCGGAAGCCCGATAAGAAACCAGACAAATACAAACAATCAAGCAAAAACAAAAGCCATTTTTTTCTAAAAGAAAAGTTTCAAGACTTTTTTTTTTTTTTTCAGATGAACTTTCTGCTACAGCAAAAGATTTTTGGAATACGCTTTGATTTACTTGACGAGTTGTCGCCCTTTTTACACGTCGCCACCAGAGGGCGAAAAATCAAACATTCCTGATGGGCATAGATTATTGTCTCTAGAAAGATAAAGTGCAGCAAACGATACCAGCGAAAGATATCTTTTTCAAATAACCAATGTTTTTTTTTTTTTTTAAACGGCATAACTTGACAGTAATTGATTTTCTACTTTACTCTTCCTCATCTTCGATGCCATCGATCAATCTCTTTTCAATCAGCCCAATCTTCTTGGCTAGGTTATTGCATTTGATGCGTATTTCTTCCTGCATCAGATTAAAACACATAGCCAACATGGCCATGCCGAAGAGCAGGTACAGCGTACAAAGAACACGTTTCTCTTGACTAGCCCACGAATCGATGTTCCAGCCGGGAACGAAATCTCCAAATCCAATCGTGCTTAGGGTGACAAAGCAAAAGTAAGATCCCACCAAGTAATTCCAGTCTTTCTCCCACAGAGAAAACAGCATGGCTCCACCGATAATGTAGGCGCTGATTATGAAGAGACTAACAAACACTGGGACCCTGACAACAGTTCCGATTCTCTCGGCTGAAGAAACTTCTTTAACTTTAGAAGCGTCTGAAATGGCGTCCTGAGAAGATACTTCCCCCCTCTTGTCCAGATCGCTTTTATCTTTAACTACCTTTGTTTTAGTTTCCTTTGCACTATTTTCTCCGTCGCAACCTTTCGCCGGCAACGGGAGTTTCAGGTTCTGCGTATTTCTGCGCCTATGAATGTTTTCTTCGTAGCATTTCGACTGCCATTTACACATCAGGCCGTAGCAGACGTGCTTGTAAAGAAACCGGAAACTGGTACCGAGAAAGGAACCGACGTTCCTGAGACACAGCAGAGTCATCGGAATTCCAAATATCGCGTAGATGATGGTGACGACGCGCCCCCAGCTCGTCTTTGGAGCAATGTGGCCATAACCTTTTAAAAAAAACAGAAGAAAAAATTAATATAAATAAGTCAGTCTGGATGGGAAAACGTACTTCCCGGAGTTTCGGGGAGGCACCTCAGAGAAAACCGTCTTCAACAATTTACAACGCTTTATTCTTGTTCCAAATGGAAGCCGTTTTTTTAACAATACACCCAGAACGCCGCCCCAATGCGCAAAAGGCGGGAGAATGAACTGAGAGCGTCTCCATCCCAGCCAAAGACACCTCTTTTACTAAACTATTGTCTTCTTCTCTGATTGATTATGACTAAAGGAAACAAAACCTCCCCGATATTCTCCAACCTCCGTCGGCCGCTTAGACTGATGCAAACAGGCCGGACAGGTCGCTGAGCTCCTGGGGTTCGTCTCGGAGAAGCCTGGACAGTTTACGTTTTCGAGGCAGAAGAATGATATCTGACCAAAGTATTTTCACTTAACTGCTCTATGCTCCGGAAGTGTCACCGTCGCACGGAAGTTATAAGATATCAGACTACTTATGGACGTAGTCTACAGATTTACTCTTCTGAAAAAGTGAATACTCGACAAAAGAGCTGAGAAACAGCAGCGGTTAGGGTAACACCGATGTATTCACTTTCACCTGTCTTCATAAATAACAGGTGTTGCTTTTGGTGTCGTCCGTCTAAAAAAAAAGAGTCATTATCAGCACCGCAAGGCGATAACGATCCGGCGAGTCCTCTTCCTGCTGTTCCTTTATTCTTACAGTAGGGCCTGAAGACGTTTCTGGTGTCTGGCTCCCGATGTCGTACACGTCGATGAAGCTCATCTCAAAGCTGTTTATAGGGTGCCGCATCCGAGGGGGACAAGACGGCCGGGGTAGCTCAGTAAAGCTGGCAGTAGTGTGCGGAGAATCCCGGAAACATGATGATGGTGAAGCCGTCGTGCGTTGTCTTATTAGAATATCCCGCCACACCTCTGCTTGGACCGGGGGATAGCTGTCAGATCTCGCAAGATCGGGGTTAGATTTCGTTGAACACATGCAATATCAGTGCGGTGGTCGCAAGACATTCCTGCTCACACCGCAAAAGATACGTCTCCTCCGGATCGTCGACATTGCCTAGACAGACGCGGACGTGGCCTTGCGCTCGAGACGACCGACGTTGTTTAATGGCCTCACGTCCAGAAAGTGACATGGCCGGCGACGTTAGTGAAAGCAACAACTGATCAATACTTTTTACTGGTGCGAAGCATGCACTGGAAAATCTCATGGCTGCAGTAAAGTCTGTTACAACCCTATCCCGGTAAAATCGTTTGAAAATCTTATGACGACGTAGTGCAGGAGATTCAGCTTTACATGAGGCCGTCTCAGGGTCACGATCGATCTTAGAAGATCCCGCTTTCTCTGTCCAACAATCATCCAGAACTATCCCCGCACTATCCTCGCCCGGAAATTCAGATTCGACAAGATAAAACGGGGCGGAAACAACCGGCGAAGGTTCTTGCAGTGGAGCGGCATCTTAGAATGTACGACTCCCAACACCGGTGAACCTTGTCTCGCAGCAATTTCCATGTTCTTTTAAAAGCAAGCTTACAGGAGAAACCCCTGTTTCTGGCACAACTGCATAATGCGCGGACAACAACGAGTTGATTTCTGGTACACGTCCACCGGAAGTTTCAAATAGTAACAACGCGATGGTTTGCGACTAGAATCTTCGTGGCAAACCCATCTCCTGACTTTCGAGGTGTGAGGGCATATCTCAGCGCAGTGTGGAGTATTAGCCCTGCTGACCGAACAAGTTACCTGGGTACGGTCGGTCGGCAGGGGCTCTTGAGAGATGGTCAAAAGTTGCACGCGGGACATCAGTCACGTGTACCTATAAAACCCCTCTAGAACTCTTTTTTTTAGATGTGGAAAGAAACAAGTGTGTCCGAAAAATCCTATTTTGGCCTTCCAGTGAAGAAGAGAGAAAGGAAAAAACCATACCGGGGAGATACGCCAAATGGAGCCAGTCGCGACCGGGATCCGAACTCGGGCTCCCAACCTGGACTACCTCAAGTTCTGTGTTTACGCTAATATTTCAGGAATATGACCGAACATGCCATTTTGGTAAGTTTCCTCTGCATTTTTTCCATACGATTCCAAGTCTGGGCCGCGTAACTCAGATGGGAAGTCTAACTAGCGTTTTTGTATAATGAAACTAGAACTAAAGTTGTACAATCAGCGATCTGATTTAACTTTCCTAACGCTCTGCCGGTCTTAATGCGTCTTCTGGTCTTTAAGCCGAGGTCTGTAATAACGCTTTCGCTATATTTTGCATTTGTAATCCAGTTATTATTACCTGGATCGGTAGAATGGACAGGCCGGCTGTCGTGAGAAGGAGCAAAAGCCAGGTTAACCACATGACTTTCTAACTACGGCTTTATGCGCCACATCTTCCACTGGTGAACGCAAAGTACTAATTTTAAAAATCGTTAGGCACTTGACTCGACCAATTTGGCAAACATTGTAAACGTTTTACATATATCTCCTAGTTACTGTATTCTTGTAATCCGCCATGACTTTTGCGTTTTTTAATGAAATGTTTAGGTGAAAAGATAAAGAAGCTTTATCATAATATATAGACGTGAGACAGAAACAAGATCGGTTCGAGATGCTGACACTACTGCGCAATCGGCAAAACACGTTCAAATTGTTCAGATGTACGGAAACGACGATTACTCGAGATTGCTTCATTGCAAGAACGTGCGCGCGACATGCTGTCGGATCTCAGCCTCCCGACAGCTGTCGTTATCTTTCCGCGAATCGCGTCGTACGCAACCGGCCGACATATTTGATGATCGGACTGAGTTGTGCCGCTGTTACACGCTAAAGACCCTTTGCCATTTCTGTGCTTCCCGCTGTCAGTGGGTAATGGAAAGTCTTTACTCGTGCGACCAACTGTCAGGAAGAGTATGCGCCAACCTCGTCGGTCTCCTGCAGGGGTGGAAGTTGGGGCCTCGGCCACAGCAGGAAACTACAAAGCTCAGCGCTGGGCCGTCCACCAAAGGCTGCAGTATCTACAAGCACATCTGACTAATTAACAATGCTAGATTTTTCTGATCAGTGCTCATTCTGTCCAGAACTAAGTCACTTTCATCGTTGTTTGCATTTTTAATCATCATTAAAAAGCAGATTAAAAAAAAAAACGCAACTTATCGAATTAAGAATGTTGTCAGGATCGAGCTTACCTATAGTGGTGATTACAGTCACAGAATAGAGAAGCGCTCCGGCATAAGACCACTGGAGTTCCTCCTCTCCATCGTAGCCATCCCAGCCTCCTTCCGAAGCCAGAGCGTACACCTCGTTCTCGAACCGCTTAACGATCTCATAGGTGGTGTTCGACAAATTCCCCTCTGCAAAATCGTTCCCGCTGGTGGCATTCAGGATTGCATTGGCATAGTGGCTCCTGATCTCTGCCACCCGCTCTCGCTGGCTGATTTCGTAGGGTGCCTCCAGCGACATGAAGATCCACCCACCCGTCATACTGTAGGCCACCACGACGCAGGTGAGTCCCACGTGCGAGAAAAGAAACATCGCGAATTTCTTCAGCAGGTGCAAGAAATTACGTCGGAGCGCCTGGAGTCGATTTGGCGTCTCTTCTGCCATGTATAAGACCGGTATCGTTTCTACTATACTGCGTATTCTTCTACCCTCTCCTCCTCCCCCTTCTACTTTCCTATGCCCCTCTGCTTTCCGTCTTCACCCCCCACCCGCTTCCTCCTCCTCCTCCCGCGCGCCAAGAGTTTATTTAAGGCGAGATCTTTGCGTCATGTTTTTCGCTGTCGGAATGGGAAAGGGCGCATATCTGAAGAGTTCAGCGGCCCACTAAGCGCGAGCCCGGCTGTGTTTTCAAGTGGCCCGCGGTGAGATAATCGACAGCGATCAGCCTGGGGCGTCGCCCACCCCTCGGCGGGGAGAGACTGACCATCTTGCGAGAAAGGAGAGCCGCGTTGGACGTGCTCACGGCTGCTGTTGTTTTCCTGGCTGATAGATCTTTTGAGGGGAAGAAGAATTGCAGAGGGAAGATATATTCTGCGCTAATATAACAGATATGGTGATGGGAAGAGTAGCGGGATTAATTCAGTATAGCGATTCGGCGTAAATGTACGCGTGACCTTTCTACACCCTGTAGACAAAAGAGGAACCAAGGCGTAAATCCAGGTGGATGTTACTATAATTAGATTTTTGCAGAGCATCTTGGAGCATGGCTATGACTTGCCGATTGTTAGAGAAGCAAAGAGTAAAGTAGCACCGTATTTCTTAGAAATACTGGTGTCAGCTATTGAAAATTTGACGTCGTAACTTATAACCAACTGGCCTGTGTAAGTGGCGCCCCCTGGCGACGATTAAACACTGTGCATTTTTCAATGGCTGCCTTATAAAATACGATACTTATACACGCATCCATTTAGCTGAGGCAACGTCTTTAATCAGATGACAAAATCGCTTTTCCAAGAGATTAGTCGTCGCCCCAGAGATTTTTTAAAGTTAATGACCAGCCAGGTGGCGGAACTTCCGGTCGTCGCCGACGAGAAACAGCCGTCGTACTGAAAGAGTAAGCTCGATTTGACAGCTACAGAGCTTTCGAGACAAGACAATAAAGTCACGGAATGTTTACTTGTGAAATAATTCAACATTACCCAATTATAAAACTTCACCAATGAATGGACGATTTTTCGTTTTGCTTTTGTCTTATAAACTTAAGCTTTAGACTCATTTTTAGCAATTTGTAAAATTATAAGATTCTGCGCCTTTCTATACAGTAATATAATTGGTAATAAGAAGATAGATAATGTGGGTGAGGTTCATCTTTTTCTCCTTCAGAAATGATTCTGGATACGGAATAAATCGTAGAGTGCAATTTTTTATTTGAAAAGTAATTACACAACTTTGCGCAGATCCCCGTTGTAGGGAAAACTAACAGTGTTCCGCAGTACGTGGATTATCTATGCAAGATCAGTTTTAATGTCCATGGAATGTTGTGGTCGACAACGAGAGGTTTTCTGTGGTATGGTTCCGGGTTCTGTGTTTGTACCATATTCGACCCTCTTCAAATTATACGTGGTAGGACGCAATGGCAGTCAACACTGATGGGTTCCCAGATTATCTCGTATCTAAAGATCCTCTTTCGGCATCCGATTCTGCGCAGGACCCTAAGATAGTAAAATACAGGTTTGCACACACGGATGCTGTTCGGATCGTTCGTGCATTGGGTAGTACTGCAAACCCGAGACGCGATATCTCTCGGGAATCGGTTTGGGTCGTAATTTAGTACCGGCATGGACGGACAGACGGGCATGGTGGCGTTCGAGTTGACGGAGCACACGTGATTTGGAGGCATCCTCAGGATGCCGATGCTGATGTAACTGGCGGGCACCAGATCGAAATTAAATCCAGCCAGTCCGAAACACGTTTGGTACATGCCTCTCTGTCTTCTTAAGATTTTTATTAGCCGGGCCTTGTTGCCTGGCTCCCGGCAGTTCCGCGGCTTGCTCTCGGTCGACAGACTGATATACACGACCAGAAGAAGAACCGGCACGAATTTCAGCATGTTCTGTAAAAGAAAAACAACAACAACAACTCAAAAACACTCTGATGAGCAGAACGAGAGTTCTTCTGAAAAGAAAGTCCCCGGGAGAAGTGCGCGAAGATTTCTCCTCGGGTCGGGCAAACTATTCGCGGCAGGAAGTTCCACGAGTTTCCACCTCAGCGCCACCGTCAGGTCTCACACCGGCGTCTATGACGCACTAAGCGTTCGCTCTTTTCCGTCTTCTTGGCAGGAGAGTCGCAGCGCTGCGTCCGCTCGAGTTTTTAGAAATGTCCGAAATCTGATTTAACCTTTAAAACAAACCACAGAAATACAATGAAACTGTTCCGTTTTCAATAATAGAGTAAAATTGTCTGTTGACATAGTTTAGTGTCTTTTATACTGTTTCTCACGATCAAATCTAACCAGAATTACTACTTTTCTTTTTAGAACCTTCACTAACCAGTTGTGCCGAATTATGGAGTTTATTGACAAAATATTAGGTATAATGGTGGAAACAAGAAAGACACATTTGAAACAACAGCTTTCATTACTAAAACGAGTACTATTATTTGAAAGGGGGGGAGGAGAAAGAAAAGGATAATAACAAAAACCACATTAACATCTGCAATTTCGGTTCGGTTCTTTTAAATTTTGGTTGGCTCCGTGTATTCATTATTCTACCTGGTGAACTGGCAACGCGGTACGACAACGAAGGCGCTGGAGGGGGGAGGAGGCGTGGATAAATCGCGACGTGTTCCGTGACCAGTATCGTGTGGTGAGAGGAAATAAAAGAAATCGTTTAAATTCTTTTTCATATAACGACGAAAACTTACCTTGAGCGACATCGAGTTTCGTTCCGTTTGTTGGCTGATGATTACTGGATTGTATGTATGAAGTCGGGCACCAATCTGGTAGAGATGAAGCCCATTGCCGAACTCTCCTTATATATTATACGCTTCCGCAGGTGTAGGCGTGCATATCTTGGCCGCCTTTGATCTATTGATTTTTTAACGAAGCGAACAATGAAGAGCAATCCTTAGGAACACCAGACCCGATCAGGTGACCCAGAAGGTTACGTCTTCCTTCTCGGACATCTTTCTCTTCACTTTTCCCTCTGCTTTTTTTCTTCTTCCCCGTATCACTTTTAAAAGTGCGTGGGCTGTGAAGCTCGCTCTTCTACAAGAGTTGTGCTTGTGTTCCAGGGATTTTCTCCTAACTAGATCTTATATGTTCGGAATAAATGAATTTTAAAAATAAGTGAGATTAATTCAATGGAATTTGTCTAAAGAGGAAATTAAAATGAATATATTATTTGAGTATATAAATAAATAATTTCAACAAAAATAATGTTTAAACGTTACTAAAAACAAACAAGCGAAATTCGTAAACTCGCGTTAGTTAATAACTTAAAGAATATTAATAATGAACAGAACAGATACTTCACCTTTAATGACTGCCATAAAGAAGCAAAAGACCATCTCTACTTTGCATTTACCATTTATATGCCATATGTAACGTCATGTAAATTCAAAGTAAAAATGGCCTTTTGATTCTTTATGGCAGTTTTACTTAAACTCTTTTAGATGCTTTTAGACTTTCCTGTGAAGCTCATCTACATTGGTGCAGCTTAGAAAATGAAGGCTCGTAGAGTAGATGTCTTTTTTAAAAAAACAAAACAACTAAAACACCAATTACATTTAAAGTTTATTTTAAACCGCAAACAGGAGAGAACTGAATTTCTAATGCAGCTTGACGCTAAGATTCCATGCAGTTTAATGTTTTTGGACCGTAACCTTCTCTAACCATAACTTTGTAGGTGGAGACACACGCAAAGACAAAACTAGGGGACGTGATTCAGTTATCGCTTAAAGAAAACGGAAAACCGTGATTTAAAAAAGGGGGGGTAAAAGTCACATGATCAGTGGTGACCTTGTCAAGAAGATCGTCCAGTTTTTAATGACCTCATCTTCAGCAATTACATAAACTGACAAATTAGTTAAAATACCAACAAGGAGATAGAAAGTCGTTTGGGGGCTTACAGAAACCCTCAGTATATGCTTATCAGTTTGATTTTTGAACTGGTTTACACTAAAACTATTGACGGTAGTTTATTTTATTTAGTCAGAAGCTTAGACTTTAACCAGTTTTACTTGTGGCCTTATTATTTCCGACTGTGGATGACCGACCGAAAAAATCTCCAACCGTCCGGCTAAGAGGGAAAAAAAAGACAAGAGAGATGAGCACCGGAAGAAATAGAAAGATATAGCAAAAGCTTAAATAGGAATATTGATAATCAAGAAGACTAACAAAAATTTATCTACAGGTTTGGAATCCCTTATCCGAAATCCTTGTGGGCCCAATGTGTTTCGGAGTTTCCGGAATTTTTTTGGATTCTGGAATATAGGTATACCAGCATAATTTGGTAGCTAACCCTCTGGGGAGTGGAGACTAGGCACAAGTTCATCTACTGCATATGGATACATACAGCCTGCAGGTAGTTTTGAAATATTTTAAAATCACTTTGTGCTTGAAACCATAAGAAAAAGCTGTACATTTAACCATCAGAAAGGTAAGCTGTCACTATGGTAGGCCTACCGGTACCTAGGGGTATTTGCTGGCCTTTTAGACATTTTCAAAGCATATTCACACCAACAACAAAGCACAAAAGTTACGGTGAGTAATGCGCATGCGTCAAGTGCGTGTCAGGAGCCTCGCCTCGCTCAGGGACCTGAAGGCGCCACAGAAATATTTCGGATTTGGGGGGCTTTTCAGTTTTCAGAATCTTGGATAAGGGATTCTCCACCTGTATTGCCTTTTTCTTTTGCATCAAGACTAAAAATCAAATATACATCTCTAAAAACCTCTCAAGTGCTGGTGTTTCGGCAGTTTCACGACAGGCGATTACAACGTTGCATTTTACAGAGGAAAAAACGAATCAGATTAAAATGGAAACAGCAGCCTGTCGTCATATATGGCGGCCGTAGAAAGTCGGTGCCCGAACCAAACGTGTCAATCTTTTTTTAAAAAAATTAATCCTTGTCGTCATCTTTATTTTTACCGGTTTCACTAGAATTTGTCCAAACGCGAAACTGAATCGAACATAATCACTCATCGATTGGTGCGCATCATCAGGCTTTAAACCGTAACCAACTCCCACTACTAGTTAGTCACCCGGATGATTCGCCACTGCAGTTCACTTTGCCTCTGAGACTCTCATCTGCATTCAACCCTGGTAACTGTAAACTGGCGGCTGGAAACATGGCATTTACCTCACGCGATGTATTACAAGTTTGCCAGACAGCCCCCTCCTGGCCATGGACAGTGGGGTGGCGGTCTCTCCATCCATATAACAATTCCGAATATCTTGTAGCGTTTTCCACGTTTCATCCTAACTGTTTGGTTGCCTCATCTCAGCAAAGGTTTTGAGACCAGTTCTCACTAATGTATACCTTACTGTTCCTGAAGGACCATTAAAACCAGTACCTGTAGCTTGGTCATTTACAAGATCTTTATTGGGTCACCGTCTGTCTGTCACGTAGAGGGCACACCGTGTGGTACTTGGCATCACTTTTGGAGAATTTTGGCTTTCTTTTTCGAACGCGTCTATTGTCAACAAACACCATCTTTCTCAGAGTCTTGCACACAGTTCCTTCTGAAACGCGAAGTCAGGCCTGCCATCTGCCGCACGGAGTAACTTTCACTAGCTAAACGTTTTATTTCTATACGCTTGTCATGTGATATTTTCTTTCTAAGAGCCATAGTATTCACCACGCTACAGCTGTTTCACTTCCTTAACCCTTACAGTCCTTCTGCAAGCTTGGCACTTTCCGAATGCTTGCATGACAACCAATCGCAACGCATTATATCAGCACGCGACTGTACTGCGGTGCATTCAATTTTTAACCACGGGATGCAACTCTATCGCCTTATGTTCATTTTATTCTCAGCATTTCCTGTCTCAATAACTATTTTCCTGTACAGTAAAAACAACGAACTGCGAAACGTAACATTTATGGTAATTGTACATCATAATAATAACCGATACAAGACAAAAACGAGGACAAACACCACGTGACGGTGACGTGTCGGAATGTAACAGACAAAAAACAGTCGCCAAACTAAAAACTGGAGCATTCTGATTGGTGCAAAATGAAAGTAAATAGAAAGAAATCTTTAAATCGCCAACAATACGGCAGTTCATTAATACGCCCGTGCCTGACATTAGCTTATATTTGAACTAGACGATTAAGACAAATTCTATTAGTTAAATATTTTCTTGAATGCTGGTAATATTAGAGCATCAAGTCGTTCATCGACTAAATGGTTTCTACAAAAAGGTTTAGGGAACTGATGTTTGCTAGGGAGCAACTGTCAGTGGTAGTTTGCATGCCACTGTTAATGTTGGGAATGATCGGGACTGGTTTTTACAAGTTGACAGATTAGCAGCACGTCTGTGTCCAGCACCACTTCGTTCAGCGCGAGTTCTGATGTTTTATGTGAATATTCCCAGTTTGGCCTGAATCGGTGCGACTGATGGGAATTTCGGTTTGAACCTTGTTGGCATTTAGCGCTTCCAGAAACGGTTTAAAACGCCGTCCCACTGTTTGCTCCCTTTTCTGCTAGAAGAAAATCCAAGACAGAAGTGGATTCCTTCCTATAGAATGGACGTTCGGTTGGAGATTTCCATCTACTCGCCCAGGTACCCTCGCGAGGGCGATACGGATGCTAAAATCCGAGTTCTGGAGGATATTTCCCGAAACGTTATTAAAAACGAATAGAAATACTTTCTTATAAATATCCGTAAATGCAAATATAAGTACTTTTTCGATGCTCGTATTTTAAGATTTCCTTGATTGCCATTTGGCCATCCACAGTCTGACAAACTTTAACGTCTCCTACTGTTCAGCTATGCTTGTCGTGCTGCAGGTCTCCCTCGGAGAAACCACAGTTACCCGCTCTTTGGATACAGAGTCTCGTAAAACAAGGCAAACTTTGTCTGAGGCGAAGATTGCCGAGGAAACTTCAGCAGAACGACTCTCGCTCTGACCAGAAGATGCCGATCCTAGTTCCGCCTTACACAAACGGCACTACTGAGCCCTCGAGAGTAACACCTAATCTGACCCACAAACTGCAGGCACATAATTAAATGATTTGCGCAGTCCTAGGGGGCTCCAGACAGGTAATGATAAGGGGGGCCGAGAATACATATTTACTAATTATTAATATGCAATAAAGGAATTACGAAAAAAAAAAACCCAACTAAATTAGAATTTTTACATCCGGGTCTCTAGACACCGTTGCTGAAGTATCATACGTGGATTATCAGTACATAAAGAGTTAAGGCGAGCATCATTCTTATACATAGGAAACAAGAAATAAACATTAAATAAATTTTGCTGTACGTGTCAACCATACATCTGGAAAAAAATTGAAATATATACGAGTGTAGAGTAAATAACTAACAAAAAAATAATAAAACGACATTACATAAATATGTATTTCCTCCAAATTATACGTCGAGAAATTTATATTAAAAGGTGGCATTTTTAATTTTTGCAACAGCTGTAATTACAACACGAGTGCGGGTACTGTGGGAGTCAGAACTTCACGTGTTGTGCTGTTTCGAATATCTATAATATATTATTGATTGTGTTTAAAATTATTCAGAATTCAGAATAGAATAAGTTTACAATCAGACATTTAATTTAGCGTTTAATCTCACTGCAAAATTGCACCATTTCTAGTAGTGACAAAAAACACACACACAAAACAACAAACATCGGGCTATGAGCTCAATTTTTAATGAAAATTATAATTAATCATAATTTTAGCAAAATTACTGGGGGGGGGAGGAGCGGATAAGCTCGGCCCTGGCTACCACTGGGCCCTTCAGACGGAGTTCACCGGTTTTACCCCTCTCTCTACCTCCCACACAAGACAAGAAGAAGCGGACTCCATCATTTCACCTTCTTTTTTTCTGTTTCTGTGGCGAGATATTTTTTGTTTTGTTCTTTTATTATTTTTAATCAAAACGGCAAAAGATGTTAATAATAATAATAATAATAATAATAATAATAATAATAATAATAATAATAATAATAATAACAGGTTTGGGGCAAAATCTTTTCGGCATCTATGAAACGCTTTCGTTTAGATCTTCCGAAGTCTATAAACAGATGGAAGATGAATAAGTAAGGCAGGAAAATTAGTTATTTTAATCATTTCGTATTTTCTGCAGATTTTTAATCATTTTCTTTTTTAAAGTTTGGGCGTCTCGATGTTTAACGGATTGTTGACACTACACGAATAGCGACGATCGACAGGAGGTTGACTGCATCTTCCGGATTCCGCCGCAACGAAACGAGATGTTCACGCACATTGCAAAAAATAATTCACCATCCGAACAAATCCATTAGAAGTTGGAGGTACAGTTAATGGAAGAAGAAGAATCCATTTATGGTTTATTTTCGCTCAAACGAGTACTTATTATTATATTATTATTATTATTATTATTATTATTTTATTATTAAAACAACACATAATTATTTAACACGCAGACTTCTTAAAAATTAATAAAACATATCACAGTTTTTTTCGTTCATTATAAATCCATTTTCTTAGAAACAGTAAATTTTTCTGCATTCTAATTAAACAAAATTTAAAAAATAAACTGAAATGTTTATTTTAAAGAAGAGAGTGTATTCACAAAGGTCTCTCTCCTCCGTATCTTCCCCAGACTACAGCAAGGAAAGCACCAGGACTTACGATTTAAGGTGATTAGGCCGCCACATCTGGAACCTTTCTAGCTGTCCACTCCAGCTGGTATGGCTGGACCACCCACAGCAGACGCGCTACCTCTGTCATTAGTAATTTATTCAGTTCATTTTACAATTTCAGCCGCAAATGACAACAAAAAAAATTCCCTTCTAAATTTAATTAATTTGAAAACTTGTATCGGGCTTCATCTCAAACATCCAAATTAAAAACACGATGTAAATCCAATTATTTTCATCGCTTTGCATATTCTAAATTTAAAAAAAAAAAAGAAAAATTTTGAAGCCTGGGAGGATTTTAGTTTATCTAGTAAATTACTATGGTCGATGTTATCATGAAAGAATCAACTCCTCGGGTCAGGGTTGGTGCTTCTTTACTCGAATTTCCGTAGGCGAAAACACCGGTCACGCAAACAAGCACAGTTGGGAACATTGGCTCTTCTCCATCTGATAAACAAACAAAATTCGTAACGTTTTGTTTCAAGGAATTTCTCTTTTTTCCTTTTTTACTTACGACGACTGAAAATGCAATTGTGACAATTCCAATATAACAATACGATCATTGAAAGTAATCGCTCTCTCGAGAGAGCTCGCTCGCGCTCCATCTCTCGCTCTCGCAGCTCACCATCTCTCTCTCTCTTGGCCCTCGCTCCATCTCTCTTCGATATCTCTCTCTCCATCGCTCGCTCTCTCTCTCGCTTCTCTCTAGCTCGCGCGCCAGCGCTATCTTCTCTCTCACCCATCTCGCTCCGCTTTCCCGCTCTCCATCTCTCTCTCGCTTTCTCTTCTCTCCATCTCTCTCTCTCTCTCTCTAGCTATCCTCTCTCTTCTCTCCATCTCGATCTCTCTCCATCTCTCTCTCTTCGCTCTCTCTTCGCCAGATCTCTCTCTCTCTCTTTCCTCTCTCAGATCTCTCTCTCTCTTTCTCTCTCTCCATCTCTCTCTCTCTCTCTCTCTCCTCTCTCTCTTCCATCTCTCTCTCCATCTCTCTCTCTCTCTCTCACCATCTCTCTCTCTCTCCTCTCTTTCCCTCTCTCTCTCTCTCTCTCTCTCTCCATCTCTCTCTCCATCTCTCTCTCTCTCTCTCATTAATTAATTTTCCAACGAAAGTAGTATTGTTAAATGTTACACCTGATCTGCAACCGAAAATCCTTTTTCTCCCACTCTCCTTTATTTCTGTATTTGAATAAATAAATGTAAATAAAACGAACTCGCTAATCCAAAATGACTGTATGATTATTTCATATCCGGTGATTATTATCTGCAGGAAAACTATCATTTCTCCGCTCTTTCAGGAGCAAAAGAAAGAGAGATATCAGATGGTAATTTGCATCCGTGAGCAGCGCGTGACGACAGCCTCCCCCTTTACTCGCGCTCCTGTTTTAACGATAGCAGTTAATCTCCGTTTTTAATATAAGAATTAAACCGAGAGGAAGAGATCAGTGCTGTGATTTCCCCCGTCTGTCGGAAAGCAGTTTTAAAATTGTTTTTTTTAATAAATTTTTCTGTGGATGTCTTTCTCTCCCCGCTATTCTCTGGATTTCGGTCAATTCAGTATCGCGCTGTTCGAGCGCTAAAACAACCGATCACAACAACGTTACCGGACCACGACGACTTCGGCGTCAGGTTGCTCACCGTCGGCCGTCGGAACTTCTCGCGGTTTCATGCTCAAAATCTAAGGCGAAAAGGTGGACTTGTGAGCAGCTTCGTTTACCACATCACGTCGTGGAGAAGCGCGGTAGTCCAGTGGTTAGCCTTCTGGAACGTTAAAACCGTAAGCCTGAACTCTATCGGGTCTGACCTGGCACGGTTTCTTTTCGCTCTTCTTCACCGGCCGGCCTCGAGGGTTTTCCGGGAACCCCGCCCCGCCCCCCCCACCCAAATCTAAAAAAAACAAACCGAACAGTTTTATTAGGGTTTCCTCGCTAAAGTCGGAAGTGCTGATGGGTTTTCTATCTGACAACCGTAGCCCTGCGCTCCTTAGTCATGGTTGCCTAACTGTAGGCATTGGCGTATGATGGGGAGAAGAAGAAGAATAAACATCATATTTTGTGACTGAGCAAATAAAATCCATGGAATACTCCTCCTAAATTTGCCTTAAATACATTCATGAGTTAAATGCAGCAGAATCCACAAAGTTTTGCAGATGCAGCTGAAAATTAAGATAGCGAATTTGGGAGAGGTCTCGTGAGGGGAGGGTTGTACGTTCGGAGCAGTGTTTAGAATTACTTAATTTATTCATCGCCTTTTGAAGAATGGAAAATCCATTTTTACCAGTTTGATTTTCACACGTGACGTAGATGTTCAGAATTTTTACCGGCAGCGATCTGTGCTCTTGTTTAAAAAGAAAATCACTGCTGCCAGTAAGAATCTGAAATCGCGGGTATTCTTAATTATCATTCTACCAATATTCAAATTTGAACTGACATCAATGGTTCAATAATGGATGATTTAAAGTTGAATTAAATAGGAAAATACAAAAAAAGAGACAAGGATTTGAAGTTTCACTAACGGGCTGGAATAAGCAGAAACAAGTACCTTTTGAAAACTGATTAATTCAATTTATCTGTTGCTGTATTGCACACTGTCATGGATCATTGTTTAGTGATACAGGAAAAAACAAACAAACACAAGGCAGAGGTCCCAATGAGATGTTACATTGCAATCAATGGAAATATAGTTATCTTTAGAGATCTACTGGAAACCTCCTCAAAGCTCTCTTACAATCATATTCTTCTGGCATCATCAGCTATCCATACCTTCTGGTCAACATTATATTGGTCTCAGTATAATCTTTCCAAAAGATAATATTCTCAAATACACTGCAGGCTTTGTCAAGGCTTATTTGCGACAATAAGAAAGTGCCAGTGTCCAACATATGGTGGACATGGTTTAGATATGACAATGTCGCAGCAAAATTAGATTAGATTGATGATGATAAATAAACATATTTCAAGAAAACTTTATATATCCTGGTAAGACTAGGCACTAAAGAAGTAATGCTGTAGTTTACACTGGAAAAAATATGTCAGACGACACAGCTAGTAAGACTGTTACCAGAAAATACTGAAGTAGTTTACGATGGACATATGTCAGAAACTGCTGGTTAGACACGTCATCATGAATAATATTGATTGCACTGAGAGAGTGTCAGACACTTCTAGTTAGACATGTCATCATGAATAATATCAGAGACATCTAGTTAGACATGTCATCATAAATAATACTGATTGCACTGAGTGTCAGAGACTGTTGGTTAGATACGTCATCATAAATATTGTTGATTGCACTGAGTGTATCAGAGACTGCTAGTTAGACATGTCATCATAAATATTACTGATTGCACTGAGAGAGCGTCAGAGACTGTTGGTTAGACACGTCATCATAAATATTGTTGATTGCACTGAGTGTATCAGAGACTGCTAGTTAGACATGTCATCATAAATATTACTGATTGCACTGAGAGAGCGTCAGAGACTGCTGGTTAGACGTCATCATGAATAATGTTGATTACACTGAGTGAGTTTCAGAGACTGTTGGTTAGACGATGTCACCATAAATTAAAAAAAAATCTTTTAAATTTTAATTATAGCTATAAAGAAGTATACTACAACATCTTTGTAGTTGTTGTATTGCATTAAACATGAAAATGTAAATTATCATGGAATTGCAAAAATATATGGCTATTTTATGGCTTTCAAAAAAGTGAAGATCCCATTCTATGTGTATCTGGGTTTGACTTGATAAATTTAAAATTTTTCTAAAATGCCTTACAGCCTCGCCATTAAATTTGAATAACTCATTAATTTTCAATATGTTTCCTTTCAAACAAACTTTTCACTCTAAATGCACAGCAGTTGTGCAACAATAAAACTTCTTTTCCAATCTTCTGATAATATATTTTGTGAAAGTAACACTATTATGCACAGGGAATAACAGTTTAAGAAAGAATGTGTTATTTGTAACAATAAAAAATGTGCATCAACCAGAGTATTCTAGAATTTCCCCTTATATTCTAGATGCTTTCTGATCTGTGATCAGAAAACTTTTGGAACTTTCTTTTTAATAATAAAAAATAAATTCTAGAGATTATAAACTATAGCCATCCATGCATCAGAATTTTTAGTTAATGTTGAAAAATAATTTTTCAAACAAAAATATTCATCCTGAATTGTGAAAAAATGCATGGAAAGTGTGTAACTGGTTATGATAACAGCAGATTGCTTCATATGCTTAAATGAGCCTGACACATTCAGAAATTGTTGAAAAAACTTAGTCTTCCAGTAAGAACTATTGACAGGATTGTTGCTTAAATGATTTTTTTAAAACTGGATACTTTTCTCTAGATGAATCAACAAAAATCTCTCACCAAGGGAAGAACAGGTTTTGTCAAGGCTTCAAGAGAAGACTAGATTTGCCTAGTAATACATAAGCTAAATAACTGATTGCCAAAAAAGATATTGGATAAATTTGTTAGATGTTATTTTGCAGCATTGAGCTTCAAATCAAACATTTCAACAAAAAGTAAAACTTTCTGTCATATTAAAACAAAAGAAACTTCAATTTTGTATAAAATACAAGAATTTGTAGTGGAACATTAAAACAAGGTGATATTTGCAATTGAGAGTTCAGTTATTGTTTTTTTGGAAATGTTGGTGTTTAAAGATTCAGAAGAAAATTAGGTGAAAGATTTAAATCAAATTTTATATTACCAACCCAGAAGCATTCAGAAGGTTCACATTTGAGCCTACTTTTCTGTTAATGGGTGGGTGAAGGTAATTTGGTAATTTTACCAAAAGGAACATCAATAAATTATAAATTGGTAATTTAATCTTTAAAAATAAATTGGTTAAGAAATTTTATACTAATGCTAACTTTTGGTTTATACAAAATAGGACACCATGTCACACAGCAAAGAAAATCTCTTTTAGTTGAAAAACAATTTAATAAATTGGTTTTAGGACTGGCCTGAGAATTCTCTTGATTTCTAAATCTAATTGAGATCATATAGGCAGGACAGTGACGAGGCAATATGATGGCAAAAAGTCATCCAAGGAATAGTGAGGAATTGAAAAAAGGGGACTAAGGAGGCTTAGGAAAACATTTACAGAATTTATAGTATATTGTCTCATTATTGCTTATGCAAATTTTAAAATGTGGAGTTTACAGTGGCGGCAAAAATTAGAAGTGGATTTTGAGAAAATTGTTCAGATGTTCATAACTTGCTAAAATGATCAATAACAGCGCATTTATATATATCAAACGAAAGGTCATCTATCAGCGTTTCAGATGGTTTTTCAAGTTTTAGCACGAATTTCCATGAAAAAGATTTTATTTACAAAAAGACAAAAACATATTTTATAACGGCAAAAATTACGAGTGGATTTTGAATAGTTAAATAATTTGATATGATAGCATGATTTTATAGGACGAGTGATATTTATCACTTGCGTGGCTAATATGTAATTAATTATCATTTTCTTAGAATGATAGGAAGTTTAGTCTTTCTCCAACTATTCAAGAATTTTTGAGCTTCGAAAGCTGAAATTTCCTTATTTCTGAATCTCCAAGGAAATCGGAAGAAACGAAACAGCCTTCACGCGAATCTGGAATCTTTTACCAAAGCCACTGGACAGTGTGTCAATTGTCTGCATTCCAGCCAGCCTAGAAAACTACCCAAAGATTGGACCGGTGCATCCATAGGCTATCTGAAGCCGGTCATATGAAGACGGCTGTGGACATCATTTGGGAAATTCAGCAGTGGAAAGATGGGGGGGATTAGTGTTCGGACGGCCAGGAACCGACTGCATGAATTTGGACTGAATGGGAGCGTTGCCAGGAAGAAGTTTTCCGTTTACCGAAAGAACCACTTGCGCCATCTCAAGTTCGCACTGGAGAAATGTGGTCCAAAGTCGTCTGGTCGAATGAATCCAAGTTCAGTTTGTTTGGTTCTGACGGTGTGCAATATATCCGACGTAGAATCGGCGAAGAGCTCGATCAGAAACGTATTCTTCCGACTGTTCAAGAGGGTGACGGGAACATTATGATTTGGTGCTGCTTCTTTGGACACGGGATCGATCCGATTTGCAAAATCGAGGGAGCTTTGAACAGCAACGGACATTTGCACATCCTGAGAATTGTCCTCGAACCGTATGCTGATGAGAATTTGCCCGTGACTTGGATTTTCCAGCAGGACAATGCGCCTCTTCACACTGCGAATATCGTTAAGCATTGGTTCCAAAACCCCTCTTCTCGAATCTGTCTCGTCAGTCTCCGGATTTAAATCCAATAGAGGGACTGGAGCTTCAAAGCCGGCGAAAATGAGCGACTTGTATGAAAATATCGAAGAATTATGGAGTAAAATTACAGTCGACTATTGCAACAAACTTATCAATTCAATGCCCTCTCGCCGTCGTGTCGTGATCAGTAATTTCGGGTAACCTACCAAATACTAGGATGTATTTAATGATTTGGTTGTCAAGAAAATGCCTTATTTTCCAAATATACATTGTCTAGATCGAATCATGAAATCCACTTATAGTTTTTGCTGCCATTGTATGTTTCTTTTGACAGGTAACAAAATTAAGAAAGACAACTAGAACTGATGTAAAAAAAAGTTTTAAGGGAGATAATTACAAAATAACTAAATAGTATATAGAAAAAAATTTTTTAAAAACTTATTGAAACATTCCATGTTTTTTTGTGCCATGGATTTGTATAACCTATTTATTTATTTGTTTATTTACTTTTGTTGTTCAAATTTTAAAAATAGAACTGTCAAAATGAGAATACGACCAACACAGCGGAATTCTTTAGTCCAACCATAACTGTGCAAAATTTCCTGTTTCACATCAGATTTTAGAATATTTCTAGTCAATAAATTAATAAATTAATAATAATAACATATCGTATATTTTATTTTTTTAAAATTTCTCAGTTCTTTATTACCATTTATATCTTGTTTCATTATTTAGTAATTTCACTTTTTGTTAGCAAAAGCTGTCTCCCTTGTTTATACAGTTAATCATGTTTTTTACTCTTGTTTTAATCTGATTAATTTATCAAAATTAAAAATTTCTCTTAATTCGTGAACCTTGCATAGCCATAATAATATTCTGTTTTTCTTTTAATCAAGATCGATATTGTTTTTGATTATCGGTTAGTTAGTTTTATTAGTGTTTCAGTAGCTTGTAGCTTTGACTGCTAGTTCAAGGGAAATAACCTGGATTTTATTATTTTTTTTTTGTAACCGGATCTAAAACCAGTTTGTTATTTATGATTTTTTTTTTCCGGTCTAATCAACTCGTTTGTTTGCCACAACATTACTATAGTATTATCTTAGGCAAATTTTCAACAAGTAACTTACTCAAATTTCTCAAAAGAAGTTTTACCACTTGTCTGGTATTGCGTGATCTCAACATGTAATCTAAAGGGAGACAAATATCTAACAATTTCACGGATTTCTGTCAATATTTGGCGTCTAAAATCTGTTATTATCATTTTAATAATATTAGTTTAAAACTATTTTGAAATCTTTGCTTTTCCAAGATAATACTTATCTAGATTTTCATTTAACTCTCGTGGCAAATAATCATTAAAACGATTTAAAAAAAACTCTTCAGTCGACTCCGATAAGAAACTGAATAAAGAATAACTCAGTTAATAAATACATCCTAGTTTCCCATACACTTTACACTAACTATCAGTGATCGATAAAAAATATTTGTCAAAATTTATCCACTTTTACATAAAACTGCTATTGAATGGAAGCGATTTCGTGCAGGGATTTTTTGTTTTACTTTCGTTTTACTGTCACAATCTACCTGATGACTTCAGGCAATTTTTATTCAGAATACCTGCTATATTGCACGCATTTATCTGGACACTGCCAACGTTTAAATTCTTTTATTATTTCTGTTATTTCCTTTTTTTTTTCAAAATCACATTTTGTGATGGCTATCAGGAGAAAAAAAAAGGGGGGTGGGGGGGGGGACAGATTATGTCCCAGTTGCCTAAGACTATAAATTCTAAAATCCACTATTGATTCTGACACCGGTTCGTGCCAGTTTACGACACCGATGTCGTTATGCTTTTAAGTTTCCTTTTGAATATGCTGGGGATTTTCCTTGGTCGAAGATTAAACCGGTGGTAGCGATTAATAGACGAGCAAAAATTTTAGATGCTGATAAGGGGGGGGGACAAAAAAAAACACAAATTAGACGAACTGCATTCTTTCCTTAATGAGAAGTCCGCCGCAAAAAAAAAAAAAAAAAAAAAAAAATCCCTGACGTCATCGCGCTCCGCTGGAAGCTGATTGGCGGGCTGCGGCACGAGACCAGAGGACACTAGGAACGCTGGCCCGACTCGGTGGCGATAGTATCTCGAGCTGTTCTGATCGGTCCGTAACCCTATGTGAAGTACGGAAGGTAGGGATTCCGCGTGCTGCTCTGGCGAGGACTCGCCGGTACCTTTTGAGGGCTAGAGATGAGCAGCTCGGGCCAGGACAGCTCGCAGTGGCTGTCGGTCACGGAGGAAACGTTGTTCCTGCACGACGGTTTGATCCGCGTCTCCGACATAGTGGAGCTGCCCCACGACGTAAACAACGTCCCCGGAGGAGGAGTGGGAGGACTGGGGCTGGGAGCGGACGGCGAACTCGTCACTTTCGATTCGAAAAGCCCGGCCGAATTGAGTGACCATTTGATGAGCGTGTGTGGGACGCACAACAATGCCTACTCCAGGCTGCTGGAGTACCGCCTGAACGCTCTCCGGGGATTCTGGAATGCGCAGAGGCTGGTCTCCGCGGAAGAACAGAACGAACGCGAGTCGGCCGGCCCCGAGGAAGCCCTCGCTCTCTGGAAGAAGCAGGGCCTGCTGAAGGAACCCGAACAGGCCTCGTTCTCCACCAGGATAAGCCTGCTGCTTGTCCTTCCTCTCCTGGAGTCGAAGAGCCGAACAGACCCCGACCTGTGCTGCGCGACGGGCAGCGTGTTGTTGGGGTGTCTGAAGGACTGCTCCCCGCTCTCTCTATGCAAGGAGCCCGGCGACTGCATGAACGGGCTGGAAAATCTGCTGTGCTGTTGGCTCGGAGAAAAGTCCAGTGGAACGGAGGTGAAAGATCCCAAGCAGAGAGAAAATGCAGCTTCTGCACTCGTGGCACTGGCGTGTGCACGGTAAGGAACACAGCGAGACGCACACCCCCCCCCCCCGCTGCCGTTGTACACCTACACATCTGTTATGACAGCCGTGGAGATGTAGCACTCTGCTTACAGTCTGGTTTACCCTGGAGTTCCTCTGTTATGTTAGCAAGGAGTGACCAGCTCACTGTAACTAGCTTTTAAAAAAAGAAAACAGTATCTAAAGCTCCATCTCTCCCTCCCCCCCTACACACACACACACACACACACACACAGAAGGGGCAACAACAATCAGATGTCTTATCCTTAAAAGCCTGTTCAATGAAATAGGCTCCAAAGTTGTCAATCCATCATCCATCCTCACCAGACACTGTCACTACCGAGAAATAAATAATTCCTAATTTTAGGCTTGTACACAAAATCTCACCACTTATGTGTGTGCCTCGTGTAGCCCCGACCACTGATTCATCAAGGGAGATGCTTGCTTGACGCAGCATCCCGTAGCTAATTTCTAGAATGTGATTCTCACAATTATGTCGGGTGAAGAAATATAGCTGGAATAAGTAAGTAAATGCCAGGCCTAACAGAGTCAAAGGCACGTGTATGTTATAGCTGGGAATAAGCTAGCTTGGGGGAGGAAAAAAATATTCTAACACAGCTAGATGTGTGCATGAATTGAGGGAATGCTTTTGAATCCTGCGCTTGTGCCCATGACAACACAGGCACAACATTTGAACATGAAGCTAATTTTAATAAATATTTAGTACAAAATGCTATAAATGCAGTTTGAGGACACCTGCTGCTCATTTATAACGGAAATAATTAGAAAGAAATGGTCTTTTGAGCGTTGAATAAACTTTTCTGATTCTGCCTGCTGCTTCAGACTATTTTGATAAAATTGATTTTTTTTTTAATGTACAGCACAAAAACATTCAGCATCTTTGAATTAGTTTTACTAGAATGGGCGAGTTTTGCAATCTTACTCAGTACAAAGAAACTTTATAAGGTTTGTGTTGAGTGAAAGACATTTAAATTTATACAGGGGAAAAAATCGATGCTACAGATATCTATGACTTAGTCTCAGGAGAATGAAATGGGATTTTGTCTCTTCGCATCTTAGACTGATAATTTTCGTCTATTTGTGCATGGTGCAAGCATGTTGTAGAACTTTATAATATCTAGCAATGATTTGGACCTCATAATGTATAAACAGCTCTTCTAATACTTATCTGCTTACCATTTTATTGTATACCAATTTATTGCACCTGAAACTGGTCTTTTGCAGCAGACTTTCATGCATTAAGCGATACTGCTAAAATTATTGTTATATCTGAAGCACTTTGTTACATATCTTGGTTTTCTCATTTACAATTAAGCTTAATTGTCTGTACAATAAATCTAGAAACCTTAGTCTCAGTTATTCCAAATATCTGCATATCTCCAAATTATATTTTCATAGTTAACATCTGTGCTTATATCATTCTTGTAGTGCAAGTACAATTATTAATTTTTTTAAAGTTTTGTTTTTTATTAAAAAATATAAATAAAAATGTCAAATTAAAGAGGTCTGATGTCAGTCATACTTACCATCATTTTATATTTTAGTAAATTTTAATGTAAATAATATCCAGTGGTTTTAATATTTTTTTGTTTTAAATTTTAATATTAGCCTTTGTGTAATTACCTAACTTTTAAAATATTTAAATCTATTTTATTTAGCTTTTTTTTTTTTCTTTTTCAAATGTAGGGGACATCTGGAAACGTTTATCCACACTGTCCACCTTTTACAGAAGCTATCTGACCTTGGAACCCTTCCAGTCTCTGACATATTGGCCAAGCTACTGGAGACTGAAGGTGGGCCAGGCCAACCTATGTCTATAATGGGGACAAAACACATTGTTTGCTGGGGATTTGAAGACATGCTGAATCCTTCAGAAAAAGAAACAGCTGAGAAAGAGAAGGAAAAAGGTATGAAATTACAATATTTCCATAGAATGGTGTCTTTCAGAAACTCCTGAGCTTGTTGCTTGTAACTGGATCTATTGTATTCTTGTAGGCTCCAGAGAGTTCTTAGATCCTCTAAATACCCTGTTGAGTCATTTGAGAATAAATGCATTAAAAAAGACAATACTTTTGATGTTTGATATATTTGGAAAACAACCTGAATTGTTTGTTTTCTTTAAAAAAAAAGACTTCACTAGATGGAATTTTAAAAGCCTAAAACAAGAGAATGGCTAAGATTAGTCTGTAGTCTCTCATTTTGTTTTTACTAAATGGTTTGTTGATATTCACATCTGTTTATTTTATATTTTTTAAATTGCATATTTTGTTACTTCAAATAAAAGAAAATTTTAAAATTTAATTACCTTTGTTTATAATAGAAGGTGGAGAGTTTGGGCGAAGTATTGCTTGTGATGGGATTTACCTCTACATGACAAATCCATCTGCGAAGGGTCTTGCCAAACTTGGAACTGGTCTTCATGGATCTCTCAGGTATTTAGTTTCATTAAGGAGTTTAGATGAACAAGATATTTAATGCTAAAATTATTGCTTGAAATGATTTCTTATAAAAATCTGTCGTCTTTTTCAGAATTGGAGCAATGGGGAAAAATGTAAAATTTGAATGAAATGGAAAAAAGAGATGAAAACTTGTGTTGTATTTAGCATGTTTTGAAAGAATTTTTTTTCCTTATTAAAATAATGATAAACAAAATTAAATCAATAAAGTTGAAAAACAATCTTTTAGTTTTATAACTGATAACCAAGGCTTACAAACTAACAAATCTTTTTACTTAAACTTTCCAGGGGATATGTATATTGTCGTAACCTAGATTTGGGACCAGGAAAAGTGGCTTGGAGCGATGGATTTTTGTTGCATCGTCCACATACATTTGACTTAGAAGGAGAGAGTGAAAATCTTGCCCAGGTTATAGATTCTTGCACATTACAGGTTTGTATGTTTTATTTTGAAAGTAGAGCTCTTAATATATTTGTTTGTCTGTGAAAAAGAAACAGCTAGTAGAAAACAGTCATCTAATTTTTGAAAATAGTATATGTTGTATGAAATCTCTTCATATTTTTCTCTACTTTTTGAGAAAATGTTTCTATTTGCTAGTCCTATCAACAACTGAAATATCAGCTGTTTTAATGGTTTTCCCCATATATTGTACAGATATTTATATGTACATTTTTGCTCAACTGGTTACTTTTCAAGATAAACTTAAATATAAATTTATCTACTTTCATTGGCGCTCCATACATTATGAGCTAAATGTATACTAGTAACTTAATTATTTTAATTTGTATATATTTATTACATCTACACATGTTACACTTTTAATACATGTTAGCATAATTAGTTTCTGTTCAGTGAAAATGTTTGGAAAAAAAAAGGTTATTTAATTATTAGGAAGATTATTTTACATACTACGAAATAAACTGTATGCAAATGATAGACTTGCGACTGCATGAGCTTATCAGAGAGAGAGACTTAAGAAAAAAAGAGTTATTTTCTGTTGTTTTTTTTTTCTACATAAAAACAAGCTATGTATATATACAGGTGCATCTCAAAAAATTAGAACGTCATGGAAGAGTTCATTTTTTTTCCATAATTTAATTCAAACTGAAACTTTCATATATTCTAGATTCATTACACATAAAGTGAAATATTTCAAGCCTTTTTTTGTTTTAATTTTGATGATTACAGCTTACAGCTCATGAAAATCAAAAATCCACTATCTCAAAATATTAGAATATTCCATAAGATCAATAATAATAAAAAAAGGATTTATAATATAGAAATGTTGAACTTCTGAAAAGTATGTTCATTTATGCACTCAATACTTGGTCGGGGCTCCTTTTGCATGAATCACTGCATAAATGCAGCATGGAATGGAGGCGATCAGCCTGTGGCACTGCTGAGGTGTTATGGAAGCCCAGGTTGCTTTGATAGTTGCCTTCAGCTCGTCTGTATTGTTGGGTCTGGTGTATCTCATCTTCCTCTTCACAATACCCCATAGATTCTCTATGGGGTTCAGGTCAGGTGAGTTGGCTGACCAATCAAGCACAGTAATACCATGGTCAGCAAACCAGTTACTAGTAGTTTTGGAACTGTGGGAAGGTGCCAAATCCTGCTAGGAAAGGAAATCAGCATCTCCATAAAGCTTGTCAGCAGACAGGAGCATGAAGTGCTCTAAAATCTCCTGGTAGACGGCTGCGTTGACTTTGGACTTGATAAAACAGTGGACCCAACACCAGCAGATGACACGGTACCCCAAATCATCACTGACTGTGGAAACTTCACACTGGACTTCAAGCAACTTGGATTCTGTGCCTCTCCACTCTTCTTCCAGATTGTGGGACCTTGATTTCCAAATGAAATGCAAAATTTACTTTCATCTGAAAAGAGGACTTTGGACCACTGAGCAACAGTCCAGTTCTTTTTCTTCTTAGCCCAGGTAAGATGCTTCTGATGCTGTCTCTGGTTCAGGAGTGGCTTGACACTAGGAATGCAACACTTGTAGCCCATTTCCTGGACACGTCTCTGTGTGGTGGCTCTCGATGCACTGACTCCAGTCTCAGTCCACTCCTTGTAAAGCTCCCCCAATTTCTTGAATCGGTTTTGCTTGACAATCCTCTCAAGGCTGTGGTCATCCCTCTTGCTTGTGTACCTTTTCCTTCCACACTTTTCCCTTCCAGTCAACTTTCCATGAATATGCTTTGATACAACACTCTGCAATGACCTGTGGCTTACCTTCCTTGTGGAGGGTGTCAATAAGTGTCTTCTGGACAACTGTCAAGTCAGCAGTCTTACCCATGATTGTGGTTGTGTGTACTGAACCAGACTGAGAGATTCATGGTATTTATACTGCATAAATAGTGATTTACTCGAAATGGAATATTCTAATATTTTGAGATATGTTTTTTTCTATTATTTTTTTTAGCTGTAGGCCATAATTATCAAAATTAAAATTAAAAAATGCTTGAAACATTTTAGTTTACATGTAATGAGTCTAGGATATATACAATTTTCACTTTCTGAAATAACTGGCAAAAAATATTGAACTCTTCCACGATATTCTAATTTTTTGAGATGCACCTGTATATATATATCCTTTCTGGGAAGCTAATGATGAGTAAGCATTTATTTTAATTTTAATGTAAACAAAAATATAGTCCAATCATTATTTTGTAAATTAAACTTTACTTGATTCATGGTAATAATGCAAGATCAATTTTAGTTTTGAAACTCAAACTGAATTTTGTGTTAATACAGCAGATTAAAATCAGATTTGTCCAGCATTACTATAAATAATAGGGCTGATCATTGTTTATAGATTAGTATTGTCTGTTTTATTGTTTTTTATTTTATGATTTTTTAACATACTATTAATAAATACTGAACATGAAACAAATTGAGTGAAAACAGTTAATTATGATTTTCTAATTATTTTTTTGTAATTTTTGTAGAAATACAATTTAGTATTTTTTTCAGTTTTTGGATCATTAGAAGTTGATGTGTTTTTTTTTTTTTTTCACTTTCTCTAACTTTTTTTAAAAATCTGTTTTTGCTCATCTTGCATCATTTATTTTAAAGAGACAGTGGCTGTAGAGATGAAGTACATATTTGTCTAAAACCAGGCTTGTAAATAAATATTGAAAGATAGGCATTAATAATTCATTTTTATAAAAATGTTTTACATACAAAGATGTGCTTTTCAATTGTTTTGTTGGGATTGGAGAAATGTGAATTTTTGTTCACAAAAGTTAATAGATCACATGAAAAAATGAAATTCCTGTTTTTACCAAATGATTGTATGGGAAGCGAGAGTGGTAGCAATAGCAAGTGGCATCACAGATTTGCTGTGATGATGTATTGGTGCTACAAATTTATGAAAAGGCATGGCTTAAGCATGCAAGCTAGAACCGGTGCTGCTGTTTCGGTTCTCTACTGGTAAATGTAAATGTTAAAGATATGCACTGACGCACTTCTCTCTTATTTCCTTTTAAAATTTCTGGTGCATTTTATTGTTTGGCAAATACAGTATATATTTTCAAAAAAAAAAATAATACAACATTGTGTAATGTATAATTATTTTATTACTACATAATTAACATGCATTAGTTGTCGGAAATGTTTTATACTGACATCCTCTAAATATAAACAAAATGTTGGTTGTGATAAAGAATGTCCACCAAGTGTGTGTATATCTTTCTTTCTTTCTGTGATTTGGTGCACTTACACTACTGAAAATGTCAAGGGTTTGTTTTTATTTTTTAAACAAATTTATTACTACATGGCAAGTTAAACATTGTACATTTTGAAAATAATTATAATAATTAAGCTGTTTCAGATTTGCTGCCCTTGTATTTTTTCCTAAAAGCGATTAATGGTACCTGAAACTTTCCAAAAGCGAACCTTTTTAAACAGAAATTTTCTTTGCTTGTGAAGACATTGATTGTATTAATGGTACATGGGACTAAAATGTTCAAATTTTTTCAAAAATTTTAAATGACCAGCATTTTTTTTTTCTTTTTTTTTCCAGTTAGCTCTACCTGACTGCAGTCCTTATATATTATGCAAACCCGTTAAAGTAAACTTTACCTGTTCATACATCCATAGACATGTTAAAGCACACTAGTTGAAAATTTTGTTCTGTTTTGTTTATCAGCCATTAAAGACAATAAAAAAACCAGAGGTGTACCAGAAGGCTGGAGTGCAGACCACAATAACATTTTGTGGAGACGGTATCTTCTTCTACTGGATCTGGTGCCAGGGAACAACAGCAGACAAAAATGTCAAGGGACAGTTGGTGTTTTTGGAAGTGTTCAAGTATGATGTAAGATTGAGAGATAAATTTTATTTTAAGAATTTAATTCCCTTTCAGTCAAGTTTCAAATTATTTATTTAAAAATGATTAATCATTTGAAAAGAAAGAAACCAAAGTTTTCTTAGGAAAAAAAAACTTTAAAATAACAGAAGTACCTTAAGCATTTGGTGCCATGCTACTTAATGTTTGAAGTCAGCACAGTTAAATCAAAACATAAATATGGATTTTAAAACTCAAAAAAAAAATCTCTTGATTCTGTGTAACCCAACTAAAGACTGCCAAATGAATCTGTTTGATAAGAATTTACATATTTCAAGTGATGTATATATTGGGCATCTAGGCAGACATGCCTGAAACAGGTGGATCCTGAAATATTTTCTGTTTGCTTGAGGTGTTATGAGCCATTCATTTATAGTGTGGCTAGAGCCAATGACAGATTTCCAAAGACTGATGTTTCTTAGCAAAGTTCACCTAGGTGAATGTCACTGCTGTGGCATAGTGGACATGAAGGCCTGGCTTTCAACAGTGACACCACTACAAGAACATGCCATTAATTACCATGTTCACATTTACTGTCAAAATTGTCTTGGTGTTTATCAGAAGATATCTCATTTCTGTTGGCTACATTGGCATTTTAAAAAAGACTATTTCCTACTAATTTACCAACAGAATATATTGTGATTCAGTACTTATATTCTTCAGTAGGATCGGTGACCACAGTTTGGAAGAGAAATAAAGGCACTCAACTTCTTCACTGGGTACCCTGTTAGGAATCTGATTGAGCATCTTGATTGTCAGCAAATAACAATCCGTCCATGTTTTGCCATTATGATGGACAATCTTACATGATATAGGGTAATCTGGACCAAGCCTCAATACAAAATCTTAGAAGTTGACCAAATACCAACATAAAAATTTCATACAGTTGTCTTTAATTGCCATTTTAAGCAACAAAGTGATGTTTGTAATAACAACAGTTTGTCAAATTATGAATATGGCAGGATACTGTAGATTCTTATAGTATATAATTTAAATTTGCTGATATTTTTATTTATGCTGAACAAATGGATTTTAGTACTTGTCATATTCTCAGCAAAGAAACTACTGTTAAATTGCATGCTGCTTAGACAGCCACATAGATTGCTAAAGAACCATGAGAGTTTTCAACAGTGCATAGTAAAAGGCCCCTTCCCATTTAAGTTTCTACATCAAATCAAGGATGAATGAGGGTTTAAAAGAAAGAAAATTATTTATATCCTTTAAATGATTTGAGTAGAGCATGATTAAGTGCAATCTCAGTATTTTGAGTTTTTGAGTGAAACCATTTTATTTAGCTATATTCAAATTTTCTAAAAGTTTTTCACTCATGAGATTAGGGGTTTTGGTGGCAGACATTTTTTGAGAAGACAGTTACCATATGATGAATTTGTGCACACATTACAAATATTTAAAATTAATTCAACTGCTTATCTATCAAAGATAGTTTTTTTCCTGAGTACTCAGTATTATTCTATCTGCTCAGTGATACCTTTTATTGGCATAGATTTGGTTGAAACAAAGTTAGTCTATAAAAATGCTTTTATTAAATTTAGTTTTTATTTTAAATTTGTCAAAATGTGTGATGTAGTTTTAAGATACAAAAAGGTTTTTGTTTTAATAAATTAATAGTATGATTTTATTGTTGTATATTTTTTGTGCAAAATTTTCTATTTTTTTATTTAGGCAAAACAGTATGTTGCAGTTCCTCAGAAAGCTAGAGTATTATTACAGAGAAAGGATGAAAGTGGAGGAAAAGGCTTAAATGAGACATTGCTGTCTAAGTTACGGCCTTATCGTAGTTCACGCACAGTGGCAACTTTGGTAGCCATCACAGAAGTGGAAACGATAGCCACTCGAAAAGATGACAGTAAGTATTGCACATTTTGTGCTGCTAGATAATTATAGATGTATAATAGCTGTATAACAGTCATCATTTTTTTCTACTTTTTGTTAAATTATTTGAATTCTTTGCAGCTTTTTACATCAGTGATGGTTAAGTCATCAATGAGTTTATGAGAATCCAGTTAGTGAAAATCCTTATGTGGTCAAAGTACAGTTGATGAGATGTTGAGGGACAGTTGGGCACTCCAATCCAAACAGATTAGGATAATTAGATAATCTTTTCAGGCATTGTTATGAGGGTGAGACATGCTAGTGAGCTAGTTGCTGCAGTTTCTGTAATGCATCATGCCTAAATAGATAGTTGTTTCACTAGCACTAGTGTTTCACACAAAAACAGGAATAGATACCTTAATGATATTAGTGAAACAAAATTTGCCAAATTAAATCAATGCAAAGAAGAAACATAATTTTTTAAAATTCTAATTTGTAGAGAGGTAGAAAATGACCATATATGAATACTCTAGTCAAACATCTAAATATTTTTATATTTACATTATTATCTTGTTTTGATTTTTGGTCTGTTGTTTCATCTATCTAACAGGTGGCTTTGTAGGGAACACATCTTGTGGTGTGGCATTGAAAAACCTGATGAGAACTCCGATTTATTGTGATGGCAACTCTGTGGTTCTCCTCAGTCCTCTTCCTGGAACTGGCAACTCTGGGGCAGCTCGCAATCTGTTTGGAAGTGGAGGTGGTTTGTCAACTGTGCGCTGTGAGTAATGTTAACCCAATCCCCAGAAAATTTTCATGAGAAGATGGTAGAATTGGTTCAAGACTTCTTTGCTTTAACTAGTGTTTGAGTCATGACACAACCAGTGCACAGTTTTAGAAAATGTTTTACTGAGATTTTGTGCTTGCTATATTTAAGTGCAATAATATTTTGACATGATCTATACATTTTTTAATTTGACTAAGCATTTCTTTATTCTTTCCATAATTCCAGGGTGTTAAAAAATAGGCCATCACAAAAATGAATAGAAGCTAAAAAAAAAAAAAATTAAGTGGAATGATACAAACATTTAATTCAAAGAATCTTTTGCATTTATTTATGTAATATTTTATATCTGCTTACATAAGCAACTTGTGGTAAATTTTATTACTCTGTGAGTAAGTTATCATATGTTGTTGTTTGTTTCTGTATACATTTGTGAAAAATACCAGATTTGACAACTGTATTTCTTTACACCATCCTACTTTAGAGCATCATCAAAACAGGTAATTAATGTTTCATGCTTAAATAAAAACTTAAAATCTTGGAAAGACTTACCTTTCTATTACTAATTAAAATGTTGAAATGATTTCTGTAAAAAAAAATGTGATGAATAATTATAGTAGAACAATTAATCTTTCACACCAACTGACATTGGTATATTGTAATTTTAAAATTTAGTTTTAAATATTAAACTCTTTCAACTTGAAGTCTAAGGTACCTGCTCTTCATTTATTTAAATCCACAAGACTGAAAATGCAGAAGATGTCAGATAAAGTAGCTCCTTATGTAGTGGAAGAAATTATTTAATTTTAGAAAAAATATCTTTGCTAGATAACATCTAATATAATAGCCAATCTGCTAAATTCTTTAAAAAAATTTTTAAGTTACTTTTTTTGCCTATCAAAATACTGAAATAACATTAATTAATGTAAAAAAATTTTGTTACCAGCCAGCTGATCATTCATGAGAAAATATTTGATTGTAGTAAGATTCAGTATATTTTTCTAATTTAAGATTTTACTGGTATATTAAAATAATTTTTTTTAAATATGGTAAGCTTACATAAGTTTTTACTGAAGTTATGCGTGTCAGATATACTTATATTGCCATACATTTACTTTTAGTTTCCCAACATTATATTTAATCATTCAAAGATGAATTCATGCTTCTCTTAACCAATAACCAGTAGCATATGATCAAACATCCATCACTGTGTGTGCACAACAAAAAAAAATCAAAAATTGTTTTTTCTCTATGAAATTACTTACATGCAAAACTAAGGCAAATATACAAAAACAGCACAAAAATCATAACCACCTTTGTTTTATAATGCAGAGTAAGATGTAGTAGAGGGTGGCACTGCAAAGTCTAGAGCAATCTTTTCTGACCTCATGAAAAGAGGGGTGGGCATGGAGTTCTGTTTCATCTGTTTTCCTTGATCAAAAACAGGCAAAGTTGGTACAAAACCAGTGTCATGTGACCATGCAAAGGCCGAATGTGTGGGTGGAGGAGATGTGACTGGCAACAGCATCCATGCTGGTCACTCTAAGTCAATCAGATCACTTCTCACTTGATATTCTTCACTTTCTTCACCAGATGATTCATCTGATAGGGAGCTTTCCTTCTTGTCACTTAGATCATCCAACATTCTCAAAATTTTTCACAGGAGAAGGCATACACTTTACACTGGTGAAATATCACCTTGAGAGGTTGAAAGACACGTGTCATCCATGATGATTGACGAGGTAATGAAGACTGGTTTTCCTGTGCCTGGTGGGTCTCAGTAGCGACCTCAATGTCTCTATTTTTACCATAAATTAGTTTGAAATTTAAACAGAGGTGGAAGAAGTCAAATCGTCATGTGACGATGGCTGCAGTTTAAGGCTTTACCACAATCAAACAATTGCTTTAGCAAACATTTAGAACTGACCTCTGTGGCTGGTAATTACATAACCAATTACCCTTTAGTTTTTTAAATAGTTTTTCCAAAGGCCTATGTTGGAAAATTGTGGATTAAACCATACTTTCTCTGTGTTACTAAATTTATAAGTACTACAAGTTACATCTGAATTTTAGATTATTTATTATTTTTAAATACATTTCCTTTTTTAGTAGCTGCCTTGAGATTTTTGATTTTTATAACAATTCTTTAAATTAAATCTTTCAAATCTGACTCGCAAACGTTTTTGTGTGAAAAATTTAATTGAATTATACAAAGAAAACCTAGTTATATAATCAGTCAAATTTCAATAGAATTTCTAAATATATTTTTTTAGATAAAAAATTTTCTTTTTACAATAAAATTTCTTAAATGAAATTTTCAATACAAGAAATTATTATTTAATAAAAGATCAATATGCAAGCATGGCACTTTTGCTTGTTGAATTTTATTAATTTCTAGAATTGTAGAATTGGTTGTTATAATCTTTATTTACTCAGAATTTTCATTTTATGAAAGATAATTTAAAAAAAAAAACTGCCTGGTTTATGTCAAATATATATATAAAAAAAAAACTGTTTCATTGACCAAAGAAAATTTCTAAATACAAAGCTGGTAAAAGTGTTCATAAACGGTGTAAGTGTCCTACTGCTATAGCGGAGTGTTGTAGGAGAATTCACTCCTTTTAAATACACTCCCTGCAATAATTTATTAATAATTTATTAATGTGAAAAAATATGCTTCAGTGGTCCATAATCAACATTAAAAGTAAAATTTATTCAAATAATTGGGTTATTTAAAAGCTAAGAATGGATGTCATTAAAGCATAAAAACTGATGCAAAGCAATGTGCTAAAAAATTTTTCATTATTCAAATGAAGCAAGTTATGAGCTATTCCTTGTAAAAAGTCTATTTTCTTGTCTGGATTATAAGAGCTTGTAGCCAGCTGTTTGTTCACATCTTTATACTACTTGTCGTCATTGTCACCCTGATCAAATTGAACCTTTTCAATTATGTTAAACATTTTTCTTCAGAGTTGAAATTAATTTCCAATTGTTGGGATGCTTGCGAGTCACTGAGTTTTGAAGTGCATTATGATATCCTTCCAAATTGTTGCTGGTATGAGGCATATCTTGTTCTGCTCTTTTATGGACATTCCAAGTGTCAATAGGAAATGTTGGAGTAATTCTTTGTCTTCAATTAGCTCGACTTCTTTCACATCCAGTATAGAACATTTCAGAATAAGACACTAGTTCTTACGGGGGATAGATCATCATCATTGACAAGTTCCTTGAAACCATCAATTACATCAGTGATTGGAAGAAATGCAATTTTTCTTTCAAACCAATCTCAACTACTACTAAATAAATATTCTGATAAAGGTGAAATGGAAGCATTTGGAAAAGTTGATAAAAGAATGGTAGAAGGGATGTGGGAACGAGTTCTGATCAACCCTCACCTGGCAGCAGTAGCTGAATAACTGAACAAGTTAGGCCAAAAATATATGACGATACTTCCATGTCACTGATAGACCCTCTACTTGATATTTAAAATATTACAAATTACTTGCTTTTTTAAACTAAATTCTAAAACTACATAAATCAAGTAATTGATATTATTAGTATAACTGAAGTCTTAAATTATGTAAATTTATTTTAATAATTATACTTCACTGTACTGGGAATTTGGTCATCTAACTATTGCAGCAAACAGTGATTATGAAACAATAAACCAATTTTTTTTTCTTACATTAATTATTGCAGGAAGTGAATTTACCAGTTTAAGGATGAGTGTTGTTTTACTTGACAATATTATATTAAAAGCCTGTATTTTGTTAACAACAGAGCAAGGAGATGAAATGTTTTTGTTTTTTTTAACAGTATAAGCACCAAGGAAATTAACATGCAGTGCAAATCTGAGATTTTCAAAACTCAGTTTGAGGGAGCAGGGGGTTCTGGCAAAAATAAGAACATCTTAAATAAAAAAAACTACAGACTTTTTTCTAGTTTCCTTGGAATACCATTCTTTTATTATTTGCATTATTTAGTGGTAGTACTATTGAATTTGGTGACTTTGTAATTATTGGCTTAAGATTTGATTCAATGTTTTTGTTTTTTTTTTTTTTTAATTTGATTTTATTTCTTTCAGCGCTGGCATCAAACACATGTTTCAGCACGAGTGACGGCCTGTTCAGCACTCGCACCGACCTTACAGATGCCCCTTCTACGGCAATCGCTCGAGGAGCCAGCGTTTTAGGACTGGGTACGCTGTCTGTTTTCTCTGGTCTCTGAGAGTACGTTACTTTGTGCTCAGCATCTCATCTGTGTAGTGTCTGGCCGTAACTCAGATTTTGTCTTGTAGTAATTATGAGGATGGTGGCATCCAAAGATGGCCATGGCTTTATACCTTTTTTAAAAGAATAACTGTGAGATTTTAAGGAAAATTTATCAGAAAATCATTTAGTCTTAGTGATTTATTGGGAATTAAAACTGGTTTAGCACTTTAGTTGTTTTGTGCAGATGCTGTTTTAAAGATACATTTAACAAAGTAAACACTCATTTATTAAGACTACACAGTACTATAAAAAATTTTTCACAGTGTCAACTGTAGATGACTAAATGGAAAAAAAGAAAGAACAAAATACATTCTTCACTTGGGAGTTTTTAAAACAGTGGCCTGCCTCATATCTAACAAGTTTTTGATATTTTTCTTTATTTAAATTTAAAATTCTACCACTGTTTTAAAAATCTTTTGTAATGTTTTTATTAGTTAGTTATTGATCTGCTGAGGGTCAGTCTAGCCTAACTATTTATGAACACCTTTTACCTTTCTCGGATTACTTGAAGGCCACCAAACTTGTGTATGATTGTTTATTATTTTGATCTATTTTATTTGACAATCGAATGTTTGTAGAAGACAAAAGTTAGTTTGCACTCTTGTATCTTGCAAATTTAAATGGGATATGATAAATAAATTATGATTTTAATTTTGGTTTAAATATCAAATTTATTCTCAAAGATTTTGAAAAGGAAAAAAAAATTAATGAAGAGTTTGTAATTCTTTCAGGTGTATGTTTTGATTCAAAGAACAACATGATCTGGACTTGTGGCAATGACTTGATTGACCAGTTCTACAACCCCAGCCACAAGGCTCCCCATCACATAAGTCAACAACTTGGCTTCCCCTTTCTTCAGCAGATCCAGCACTCTCCAGGTAAACTTGCAACAGAATCAACATGCATCTTGGAAGTACTATTTATTTAATTATGGAATGCAAATTAATATATATTCATATGCAATGCAAGAAATTAATATTAAACATTCTGCACCAATTTACCTTAAGAATAGGTAAAAATTGTATTTGTTTCACTGACAAACGTTTGTGTAAAATCTAAACAAAGTTTCATGGCTGCTTTTTCTCTGTTATTTACAGTACAGGCAGTTCAATTTATGTTAGCTTTTCCTCACCAAAAATGAACCACAAGCATGTCTTAAAATTAAGTGTGTCCTTAATACTAGTTGATAATATTTATTTATTCTATTAAATGAAAATATGTTGTAACTACCTAAAAAGAACAATTCTGATAATACTTACTATGTGTATTAAGGTTGTGATTTCTAAATTTTTTTCATTTTAGATAATTGTTTGACAATTGCACAGGTTGTGAAAGAAGTTCTCCAGCACGTGTGCAGTATGTGCTTCCATCAGATAAACACTGATCTGTTGCACATGCCCCAGTATTCTCTCCACCAACTGCCCGTGAACCTTATTCACTTGAAGCGGACCTGTGATATTTTAGACAGATCTATAGCTGACAAGGATGACCAGATCATCATCTGTATTCTTGTTGTTTTTCAGGTATATATCAGTGGCTTTTATTTTACTTGTCTTTGGAAATAAATGTTGTAGATATTTGAATTTTTCTGAGAGAATTGGATTGTTTAATACAGTAAAACACTGAGCAGCCACATTAACCAGCTCTAATATTTGTATTTATAAACAAATATGCCGAATTGGATATTCAAACTGAAATTTTTTAATGTAATAAAAATAAAATAAATTTGTACTGTAAATTATTTATTTGCATAGCATCATCTGGTAACCAAGTGCATAGCCTCACTTTTCTGATAGTGTCATGGAAATCCAGTGTAGAAGGATAGAAGAAGATTCTCTACTCTTGGTGTCCAGCAGCTATGGCAATCCATTCTGCAACACTGGATATCCAATTTAAAGATGAAGCAGACATTACAGCCCCAACTTTCAAAAACATTTTTCTGAGAAATAGAAGATAGACCAAGAAATAAAGCTGGTATTAAAGGCTACTGCACTTTTGTAATTATAACTAAGGATTAGTTGCTATCACTGTTATCTGCATTTTAGCCAAACAAAAAAATATTGTGCAGATAAATAGAATTTTACTTTTTTATATTTGTGTTACAAGCTCCAAAATCTAGTGGGATCAAATTCTCTTGATATTTACAATTTTGTCTAATTCTAAACCTTAAAATGACCACATTTTGAGCCAAGTAAATCACATACTTAATATATGTGCATATAAACACATCTTTGCAAGTACAGATATTTTTCTAAAAAAAAAATATATTGTGCAGTGTAATGTAAGCCTATTATCAGGTAAGCATTTTATAATGATTGCTACCACTGTTCTGTAGTTTATTATTGGGAGGTGAACAGCAGTTGGTTATGCATTTGTATATGTTGCCTCTTTTTCTTACCATTATTATTACTATTTTTAACCAAAGGAAGTAAAATATAAACAAGATTAGCTTTTTTCCAAAACTTAACAGACTGCATGATAATACTGAAGGCAGATATTCTATTCATATATTTTACTTGTTTTTATTTATTTATTTTTTAGCAAATTTTTAAAGTGAGTGCATTCAAGTTAGAAGATCAAGAAGAAATTTATCTTGTCAAAAAAAGTTGGTGAGTAGAAATACAGTAATAAGGAACCATGAATGACTAAACAAGTAAACAGAAGTTTCCAGACAAGAGTTTGTCCTTTTGATTGACTGCTTTCTAATTCTTATGTTACCAACTTGCTTCTGAAAACTTATCAGAAATGTCAACATAATTTGCAGCTTTCATTACAATACTATATATTCTTGTAATCCTCATTAATGCTTTATGGTATGGCATTTAAACGATGTTTTCCAGTCTAATTAAACTCGGCATTCTGTATTTGCATTTTCTTTTGTTTTAATATCACACTGCAGCCACACTATTCTACACTGAATTGCTTTGATATTTTAGATTAGATCTGATTTACCATAATAAATCTGTTTGAATTAGCAAACATTTAATTAAAATTTATTATTTGTACAAAATTCAAGTAGATTTATTTTTTTAGAAATTATCATCAGTTACTAGCAAACTTTGTTAGCTAAGGAAACTAAGAGCATCTATTTTGGAAAATCCCGCTTTATTTTTAGGCTTTTCTAATCGTTAATACCATTTTTTTTTAAACATGTTCTAGAAATTTTATTATTATTTGTTGTTTTTTTAATTAATATAGAAAAATGATGGGAACAAACACATTGCTGGCATATTTTTTGTGTTGTGTTTCTAATTCAATATTTGACATTAAATGGTAGGTGACTTGTAACTTAAACCAAACTAATCATCATAGTTTTTTTTTCTTTCTGTAGGGAATTTTAATAATAAAATGCTGTTGGTTTGATGTCTTTTGAAGCCACTCACATAGAAACCTTAATTTTAGTAATTCATTAGTTAAGACTGTTAACACCTCAGCAGCAGCAATAAAATGAGGAAAAGTGGAACAGCAAAGGAAAGCAGAATTATCCTATGTTAGAAGAAGAAGCTTTTTAGCAAGCAGCAACAACAAAATGAAATGAATTTAAATAAAGATAATTTGTTTTGTTAATTTTTCTTTTTAAAAGATCTAGAATAAATGCTTATAATTTGATCTTTGTTATTTCAGTGGGTATATTTGGCATCTTTTAACTTCATATACTGCTGACAAATCCTCTGATAACCCTTTCACCCTTGCCATTCAAAATGAGGCTTGCCTTATGATGACCACTGGACTAATGACAATGTATCCAACAGCTGAGGAGCGAAACAACCTACTCTACAAATTACTCACAGAAGGTACAAGGTCTTTTAGCAATGATGATAATGATAAACCAACTACTGCATGCATGGGATTGTCTCTTAAAATTAAAGCCTAGCAATGATTCAGCAATTTTAGTGAAGATAATGATAGAAAGTAAAGTAAACAGAAAATGATTGGACATTTCTGAAGACATTTCTGTGTGTGTGTGTGTTTGTGCAAGTAATAATTTTCTTATATCACAAGGCTTTTCATGTGTTAAGCATAAATATACATGACTTGTATTTGCCTCAAATTAAGTATTTTTTAAAAAATGCATTAACCATGAAAATAGATTGAACCCTGACATATAATGAAGTGTACCCTACTGTAGCTGCTGCTGTTTTGGCTTATGTACACTTGGATATATTGTGTACTCTTGTAGAGGAACTTTGCTAAAATGGTATGTGCACACAAAGTGTAAAAAGCCCATGTATAAAAACTTTGTGAATGTTTTGAATTCTTAAATGACATTAAGATAAGTAAAACCATTTTTATATATAGCAAGACCGGCTGTTTATGATTGTTTCAACATTTTTTTAATTAGTCATATTTTAAGACACTGCATTATATGGTAGCATTATCAAGTCTGCTGTAAATAAATAGTTACATTGGAACGGCCTGCTCAATCCCTGTTTGGCAAAATGGTAAGGTGACTTCCGGCCTGGATAAGAGTAGCTTAAAATGAAAAATAAATGGATCTTGTCTGAATTATTTTTACATCATATCTTTATTTGTTGGAACACTACCTATGATGGAAGAGAATTTTCTGTATATTTCCAGGTGGTGCTTCACCAGGACTCGATCATCTCAGAGACTTAATTCTGGTGGAATTTTCAGAGAAATTAAAAAGCCATTCCATTAGCTTAAAAGAAATTGCAAACTTCAGGTAGGTCTGTTTAGGTTTTTAAAAAAAAATATTTAAGTAACTTGGTTAGAATAAAATTATAGAGAAGTGATGAAATAATTTTAAATGTTTGCTGAGTGTCATGTAAATAAATATCTGCTCAGATATGACTTGAAAGTTATCATCATTATACAGCTGCAAATGGCCAATCTGCTTTAAACCAAACTTTCTTTGGTTCTTTAAGAATAATCATTTCTCACTCCTTAAAGTTTAATTTCATTTGTTAAATGTATTGCAAACATCACTCTTATATGAAGCATTTGGTGAATGTTTGAACTCTGAACAAAAGAATTATGTATTTAAAAGAAGAAATTGAGAGATCCAGCTAACCAGTTATTCAGTTTTTTTTTTTTTTTTTGTTGATAATTTTCATTTAGAATGTGTCGACATTAGTATCAATTTATGTGTGTTGTTGGTTGTGATTTCACTTGTTAATTCACCTGTTAATAAATTCAAAAATATATATAGAGGGAAGGAACTTCAGGAAATTATTTAAAAGCAAGGCAAGTATTTATTGGAATTGTTGTTTGTGCCTATTTTATGATAGGTTTAAAACAGATTTGATGATTAAAACTCAAACAACCTTACTACAGAGTTAATTGTTTAAGTATTTATCTCTCTCTCTCTTATGAGGAGCCAGTTTTTCTGCTGGCTAAAACAAAAAAAAGTACAGTTCATGGACTCTCTTGGGTTTGAACTTTTGACCGCAGTATCTACCATCTAGCAATTGACAAAGCTATGATCATAATATCTCGATCCAATCTACTACCTTCAGTAGTCTGTTAGAAGGAAAGTTAATATTCTGTAAAAAAAAAAAAAAAAGAGAGAGAGATTATAAATTTTAAAGAGAGATTCTGCAATAGTACTAACATTTTAGATTAATTAACCTAAGGTAAGTATAATATGCTCTAGAACAGATCCATGGATGGACCTTCCTATCAGAAGACTACTATATAACTACTTTTATTTCTAAAATTAACTACATAGTGTTCTTTCCAGGTTTTCACAATATTGTAGTGAGTTTAATCTTATTAGCAGGAATGACATTGCAGTCACTTTTTACATTAACAGGTGAAATTTGATTTCAAATAACAATCAGTATGCTGCTTTTTAAACATTACATAATCTATAAACTGGTTAGCTTTTTCATAAAAAAATTAAGTTCAAGAAACAAGTAACTGAAGGTTTATGAAAAAAATAATGTAGTGAATGGTCAAATTATAATGCAGAGAATCTGTTTAGAAATTTTAAAAGAATTTTATAGCCAGTCTTGTTTAACTATAAAGCTTTTCTAAAGTTTGCAGTGAGAAAGAACTTCTAATTCAAAGTTTACAAATTGTGAAAAGTGTTCTAGTTAGTAGAATAGTTTCAGACAGACAAATTAAATCATGGTCAAAATGTTATTTTTGGATTTTAAAAGAGTCTTGTGTTCAATGAAATGCTAAGACCAGTTACCACTTCAGATAAAATTGTCATTTATTTAGTGTGTTATGGTTTTTTATTAGGTTGAGTGGGGCACTTGTTGAATACATCTTGAAGATAGCTGTCAGAGATTCCTGTATACTAATTAAGAAGGCAAAGACATTGGACAAAGAGAGCTTTGAGAGACTATTATCATCGGTACCAGTATGTGGAGAGTTTTTTGTTTCTGATATTTTTTAGTTTATTCTAAAAATATCTGATCTATATTCTTTATATTTGTTGTTAATATTTTTTAAATTTTTTATCAAGTTAGCATCACCTTCCACAAGGTATCTGATGGCACTGCAGTCTTATTTCTTGAAAGAAGTGGTATTGCACAGATCCTTAGAGAAGGAAAGAGAAAGGGTGGCATCTCAAGAAAACTTACAGGTTTGTCTTTTATTATTTTTCTTTCTTTACATTTTGTATTACCACATCTTCCGTTAATATAAAACCCTGGAGTTGGAGGGGAAGATAAAGACAAACTGCTTGAAACTTTTAGCCATTTTATTCAAATGTTTATGGAAGTACTTAACTTTTATGTTTTCCATAAGAAATACAGAAGAAATATGCCAAAGATTAGTTTATACTTGAAAAAGTAGTTTAATGTGTTTCCAGAAATTTCTTTTATTACAGTAATTTACTGTGAACAATTAGGACAGATTTTCAGTAATATCATGAAATGTATGAATACTTAGTTTTATGAGAATCTATTTTTTTGTATTTTGTCTATCTCTTTCAGGAATTGCAAGCAGCATTGTTAAATCTGGCATCCAAAGTATTTGCAGGCACTTGTGAGGTGAGTGGTAGATATTTGTTGCTGTAATTCTTACAAAAACTTTATTGATCTATCAAAAACAACACATTTGTTGTAAATGAAAAAAAAAAGCTTGAGAATCAACCACATACACAGCTCCACATGTTAAGTATCACCAGATTTTCCATAAAGAAATCTGCAGAACTCCGATAAAAATGCAAACCAGTGGGATTGAGTATTGCAAATTTAGAAAGGAATACAAGTTTTAGTTATCATTTTTTTTTTATTCTGGTATTATGCAGTGCTATGTAAAATGGCATGGATAAAGTAGAAGGAAGAAAAAGTATTGTTGTAAACCATGTGGAAATACTACTTAATATCCTGGAAGTTCAGTTGTGATGTTTGTTGTTACTATTGAGGGTAACCTTTCCTTGTACAAATGATTTTTCTTACACTTCTATGCATGCTGCTCTCAAAAAATCTACAATTTCTCTTCAGACCAAGCAGAAAGCACATTTGCATTGCCTTAAAGATATTGCACTGTTGCAGCCACATAGAGTTTTTGAGTATTGTTCTAGTAGCAAGTGAGTGATTGTCAGAATTAGGTAGAATGACAGGCTCAATGTTTTCACAATACCTGTTGGGATTTAGAGTTCCCAGCACAGTAACAAGATCAAGCTTTCAGTTAAATGACCCTTCTCAACACCATGATGGATCCACCACTGAAAGCAGCAGTTCCAGTACTTATCATGTTGCCAAGTTCATCAAACCAATGTACCTTCTTCCATGTCCTTCATTTCTGTCAGAAATGTTTCACAGAGTCAAAGAATGGTAATCAAAGTTATTCAGTTTCCTAGACACTTCTAGTAGCTACCCCATTGTTTGTTCTCTAGAGGTTCCTCAAGTCAGTAAGACTGATGATGGAGTAGACCATGCCAAGTTAAGTTGGACTCTGAGGGATAAAATGAACTAAAGTCACATTTTGGTGCCATTGGTGTAGACCACTTGTATCATCAAGTGGCAGATGTCATTTCATGTGTGAATAAGCTGTGTCAGTAGTGGTTATTGCACATTTTAGAGAAGTATTAAAATCTTTGGAAAAAGCAGAGCAAAAACTCCATAATTATAGATGTTTGTTTTTCACATACCTATAACAAATGTTTGTTTGAGTCTGCTTTGATGTTACCTTAGGATGACTGTTTTATTTTAAAAACCACTTCACAAGGCAGCCCAGCATAGCATTTTAGCTAACTTTTCTGGTTGGCTTATTGTCTGTAAAAACCAAAAAACTGGACTTGCTCTTAATTTCTTCATTTTCATTCATGAGGATGAGCTAAGAAAAACTATAAATGCATATTGAAATAGTATGGAAATTACAAAGTTAACATACAAATGTAAAAAAAAAAAACCAACAAAAACCTTGTGTTAAATGTTATGTATGCAGTTGCTGTGGATGCCCTTACAATTGTTTTGATTCTTCAGTGAAAGCTGGTTGAAAGCCAGGCGGGTAACCTTGAGAATTACAACAACACAATAAAGTTTACTACAGACTAGTAGAAGAAAAAAAGGACTTAAACGTATGTGTATGTTGATGGTGACTATTTCAGACTATCAGAAATAGTAGTCTTCAAATTTGAGATGTTAGTGGACTAGTATATCTGGACTTCATGCACATACAGAAAAGAATTAAAGACAAGATATGTTTCACTGAACAACGTTTAATGCAGTATGCAAGATCATTTTTCCAAATGATGGTGATGCTCTTGCTTCAACTGCTACAAAGAAAATGGTGATTCTAAAAGGCTTAGTAGATGATGATGCTATCTCAGAGACATTTTTGTTGAGTACAGTGGTGAAATTACATTGGCAAATGCTCTACAGATCTTCAAAAAGTGATGTCCTGAACTATGTGACACACCCCAAACTGATGATAGAGCTCCATCCTTTATACATGAAAACCAAAATGAAAGAAACTTAAGGATGTATGTGTGATTTAATTCATTAACATGCTCTTTCTAAGATCAACACTACAACATTAAGATGTTTGAAGTATTGTAACTTCTTAAAAAAATGAAAATTAAAGAAGTTAAAATGTGTGATCTTTTGTCGTAAGAGTCAGGACATATCTGGAGCCACATCCCAAAATGTTTCTCGACAAACTGGTTGTTAATGTTTGAAAATGTTTTTTGTTGTTTTTTTTTTTAAGAAATTACTGTACCATTCTATACAATAGCGAAGTGATTAAAACAAAGAAAAATATTTTCAGTTGTTGGAAGTTCTTCTGGAAACCTGCACTGAGATAATCAGCAAGCATACAGACAATCTAGAGTATTGGCTTCAGGGCATGGAGAAGATTGCTAAGGCAACAGTCTTGGGTCATCTGCTTCCTATGTTGTTGACAGCCATGACACACAGAAATCTTCGCTGTCTCACCATTGCAGACTCTCTCATGCCACAACTTGTGCAGCTCGTCATTCTAACGAGTCAGGTATGTGCTGTTAGTTTTAATGAACTTTATCTGTTTTAATGGCACACTAACTGATACTACTTCAATGCAAGACCCCCCCCCCAGCCACACATCATTTGGCTTTAACTCTGATTTATAAACAGAAAAAAACAACTACAAATTTCTTTTTTAAGTAAACATTCCATTAACTCTTTAAATAGACCCAATCGTTACATTCGTTTGTCAGGCATCCAGTTAAAGAACAAGTACTTTTGAGAGTTTTAACTTTCATATCACTGTATAAAAAGACTAAACCAACCCACAGGGCAGTAGGACTGCTATTCTTTTTAATACTACACACTGTTTTTAGGTAAATAATTTGCTCTTTCTCCTAATTTGGTAGCTGAAGCACATCTTTTTAATTTTATTTTTTCATTAAATATCATAGGTTTTTTATTCTTTTTCTATCTCCAAATATTTGGATTATTTAATTAATATTTTGCATACATAAAGGAGACTGTAAAAAATTGTTTACTCTGGTGGGTAAGTATTTAAAGTAAATATAGTAATTTTAGTTTGTTTTTTTTACCTGTAGGCAGCCCTACTAATGAAAAGTCAGGTTCAAATGATTGAAGAAGACATTGATCTGGGATCTGATGAAAACGTTATTGAGATGATTGGAGAAAGTATCAGTGTGGAACAGTGAGTTAATATGAACAATTACCGTATTTTTGGGTTATAAGTCAGATAAGTCACTTTTCCCATTTTCCAAGCCTTCATTCACGTATAAGTTGATAGTACAATCGTACTTTTGTACAGTAATAACAGTATAAAATTTGTGTCGGGATTATAAAACAGCAGTGGTGGATAACATCAAAGCGAGAGATTTGGGGAAGGATAGAGAATGAAGGCGAAATAAAGAAGCCTCGATCCGTATGGAACAGTTTGATATGATTTTTGTGTATCAGATAAAAAGTTGAATCATCCAGCTCTGCAACCATGGTTTGCTTTTTTTGTTTTTTTCAGTCTGTGGTAATGAATCCTTCGCTCTCTGCCATTCGCAAACACATTTCTCACTAACGCCACACTGCCCTTTCTGCTGCCATATTTCCACAATTGTTTTCAGAAAAATTCACCACTTCCAGTTTAAAAGCTGCAGTATGTGCTTTCCTTTTCTTTATAGCAGGCATTTTCAAGTAAGGGTTGATATTTTTTTCGATTTTGGTGAATTGAAGCTCCCCTACCACAATGACATCTGTGACCCTTAAGCACTAAATAAAAGGGAGATAACTGATGAATCTGAGTCAGCATGCACCCACGCATATCACGTACAATTATACATAAATTTCCCCATGGTACTTAAGGGTCCTGTGTTCCTGGTATCACGCTTTCATCCATATATAAGTCAGAATGGAGTTACAGTAGTGGTCAGGCCCTTGCAAAAAAATTATTATTTATATGCCAAAAATACGGTAAATAAAATTATCTGGCATGATCAATTTTTTTTTTTTTTTTCACTATTTTGCAAAAAATATTTATTTTTATAGTATTCCATATTTGATTTTGAGATGATTAATGTTTACCATCCTGATCACTGTATTGTGGTTTTGTAACTGATACACACTTCTAAAAAAAAATTATATATACAATAATTCAACATTGCACCAACATTACATTTAAAAAGGAAAAAAAGTTGACTTGTTTAAAAAATATAATTTTAAATAAAGTAAAGGTACATTTTCCACACACTGTCTTAGGTAACTGACAAGTTTTAATGGGAATTTTAAAAATAAGTGTTAATAAATTCTTTTTCTTGCATTTATCTATAACAGGTTAAAATTCTGCATCAGCAGCAACACTTTTGAATGCAAAGAAAAATCTATAAATAAATTATGACTCATTACTTGCTCTCTCATGCACAACTTTTTTACACATCCACCTCTTTTGTGGGCCCTTGTCATGGGAACCCACAGTAAATAAAGAGGATAAAAAGCGTGCAGTATACATGTGGCTGTATTTAGAACTTGAAGAATTTCAGAACTGTATTTAGGTCTTGAAGGCTGGAGAAAACCTGGAAAATAAAACCTTATGAAAACAGATAAGGATGAGACCAAGAGCTAACTGTATAGAAGCTGTTAAAAAAGATAAAATTGACCTTACTCTTCTCTTGAACATTTCAGCTAAGTATTTGATTCTTTTTTCATATTATAGAGTAGAAATTAAAGATAGAGAAGAGCATGGTTTTCTTGCTGGCCTGAAGATTCCTGCTCCATGGGCCTCAGGAAAATCTGTAGAGACAATTCATCCTGTGCGGGATAATTACAAATTTAAGGAGACTGTCCACATTCCAGGAGCTAGGTGTTTGTATCTGCGCTTTGATCCCAGATGTTCCTCTCAGTACGATTATGATAAGGTAAACTTTTGTTTGTCTTTTTAAAAACATTCTTTGGTGTGCAGTTCTACTTTTATAATGAAGGTTTAAGCTGCAGAAATGTTGATCACCCATTTTTATTCTGTTAGTAATAATCTTAAGTTAGACTTGTATAAAAATAGTATCCAGATTAATACATTTATAAGGAGCATTTGAAACACCACAATATATAATGACTATCAAGGATAATATTGCCAAAAAAAACCATAAAATAATGTTTACATGTCTATAAGCTCTGTAATAATTAAATCTCCATAGAAACTAGATATTTTTTGGCTATCAAAAATTGTTTATAAATAACTTTTCTTTTTTTTTTAAATTATTAAGAAAGAAATTATTTAAAATTTGTTTTTATGGATGTAATCCTCATTTATTTTGCATTAGAAAGAGAACAGGATAAGTTGTTTCAGGACTCAGAAAAGCAAACAACTCATTTAATCTGCTGTGATTTATGGTTGGATTTTGTGTAGTTGCAGGATGCAGAAACAAATTAAACAATAGCCATATGTTTCATTGAAATTAAGGTTAAGATATACTGTTTACCACAATTGATACAACTATGTATAATTGCCTATTTTTCATTTTGCTCTATATACACACACAAATAAAGAAATTTAGCAAATAAAAATGAACATTTTATTATAATTGGAGTACAAAATTGGCAACATTATATAAAATAATAAATACTATACAGCTATTGGAGGGCTGGCCTTCAGCAGATTCAGAGTAAAAAGAATGTAACAAAATTTTGTTTGTTTTTGTTTTTTTCTGCTGATAATGAACCAGGATTAATTCTTTTAAAAAATATTTGATAATTTAAATTAATGAATTGTTTGCTGCTTATTAATAAAGCATGCCTCTGATATACTGGTAAAGCTACTTCTGTTGTTCAATTGACTCACAATTGGAACTAAATGTATTTCTAGTTTTTTGTCATTTTGAAATGTACAACATGAGCGAATATTTCAACCAACTGGAAAGATCAAATTGTTTTGTTTTAAATAGAATTTAAATATTGCTTTAATTGAGAGTAATAAATAATAAGAATACTAAAATAAATATGTATGCCTACCACATGCAGTTGTCAACCATAGTTTCTTTAATATAGTTATCAGACTTTGGTAAAGTTCAAAGTTTGATGTATCCTATTTTTTTCCAGCATTTGTTTTAGCCTTCATTATCATCAGTAATACTCCACTTGAAGAAACCCTCATAACAAGTGGATTTATTACAATAATTCAATTTTTTCAAAATACTCACATACTAATAGCATTACTACTTTTGAATAGGTCACTACTAATAAGTCATGTCAGTTCTAGGAGTCAGATATCTTCAGAAAGCAATGCTTACAAACTAGTTTAATTGATTCATTTTCATTTAGTAAATTTTATAAAAATATCAGTAATGAAATATTTTTTTAAAAAAAATCTGCTTCCATGGACCTTTGATAAAATTATTGCTTATAAAATTTTTTGCTTTTATTTTTGTTTTGTTTACTGATGCACAGTTGATTGTCTACGCTGGAGCAAACACAAGTTCAAAAAAAGTTGCTGAGTATGGAGGAAATACATTTGGCTTTGGTAGCCGCAGTGTACTTGGATCTGGTTGGCCCAAAGATCTAGTGCGAGTAGGTATTATTATCATCTGTTGATGTTAGATTGACCAATTAAGGGTTTTGTTTTCCCTTTCTTAAATGAAATTGGAATTTTTGTTATTTTTTATTTTAAAGTTAGTAATCAGTTATAAACATGGATGATGGGTGTTCATGTTTTTGTTTGTTTCAGGTTGAAGGTGATACAGTTACATTATCTTTTGAAATGCGCAGTGGTCGTGAGCACAACACCCCTGACAAGGCCATGTGGGGTTTCTTGGTAACTGCACGAGCTCAGGTAAGAGAGGAATTACATATCTGGAAACTGATGGAATAGTCATTTTATTAGAGAGTTTTATTGTATACATTTAAAATTAAAACAATATCCGCATTACATTCATCATCAATGCAGAATGATTTGCATGTTCATCAAGGAAAATGACAACTGGAATACAGCTCGTGATTTCGACATTTGTGAAGACAAACAGATGAAAGAACTGTCACATTGTCCAATACATAAATATTTCATTGAGCTCTCAGTTGGAAGAACTTTTCATTATGATCTATGAGTGGTCATTAAAGTCATTACTGTTTAAATACTTACTAAGGTTTGTGAAATAATTAGAGCACAGCATTTCAAAAAGTGAATTTCAAGCATAATGTGGATAGCTGTAAAAGTTTTTAAAGTGAAATGGCCTTTTGTTACATTGAAAAACATCTGGGTATTTGTCTCTTCCATTAGATTTTAAAGAGAGGTTAGTTTACTTCTAGTAGTATGTCATCATTAAGAGATGAAATGTTGATGAAAATACCATGGAACAAAACTGATGATTGATTGATTAGAAAGAATTATGTGATGTGTGTGGTTATGGCAGCAATGTATAACTGTGCTGCTGCCGCTGTGCATAGTTTTTAAAAAAGACATTGCAAAATTGTTAAAACAAAATGGCTAAGCAGTAAGATTGTGTACTACTGATTATGTCATTTGTGGTTTTCTTGCTCCAGACCCTTTCTTAATCAAAATTTCATGCTGGTACCTGATGCGTTCAAAGGGAGCGCCAGAAGACTGATCTTGTTGCCATTCTATGTTGGATAAATTCACAACTATATTCCTTAACTGTTTGTATCAACAGATGGATGTACATACAGTGGATGAATGGTGATGGATATGACATCATACCAACAGGGAAAATTAAGCATGCATCACTAAGGGTTGAGAATGCTTTAGAAAGATATTAAGTCTGAAGTAGTGGTTAAAAAAAAAAAGATGTCCTTCAGTAGATTTTTTAATTTTAAAAGTAAATTGGGTGCATCTTAGATTTGAGTAAGTGCATTATATGTATGCATTTGTATTTTAATGAGAAGGTTAGTTTATATAAGATGTGGTACTGCAGATTCAGTATGTTTAATGACCTTGTTTAAATTGCCACCTGACATTCCAGGTGAAGCTGGTAGAACAATAATTGGATGAATTTAATAATGCTGAGTTACCTGGAGTTATCAGGTACATAATTAACCATTTTGGATGGGGTAGAGATCAAAAATGTGGGCACTTTAGAAAATCATTTATACAGACTTATATCACAACTGTATTTTTTTCCCACAATCAGACAGACTGCTTTTTGTTTCTTTGTTGCTGCTGCTGCTGCACTTGTCTTTTGTCTGTGAATTTTTTTTGCAAAAATTTTGATTTCATTTGGTTTTCTTTTCCATAGGAATCTGCTGAGGAAGTTTCTAGTGGTCTCCCCTTTCTTGCTGATCTTGCTTTGGGTTTATCAGTCCTGGCCTGTACCATGCTACATCTTCTTTACCATGGCCCAGAAAAGACAATGCAAGAACAGATCTGTGACCATCTTCTCAAGTCAAAACTTCTCCAAAGGTTAGAGACATGTATATATATATACTATTTTTTTAGCAATGTTTGAAAGATATATATATATATATATATATATATAATGTGTGCTTGTAAAAACAAACTGAAGCGTCTGTTCAGAGTATTTATTGACAATGATTACATTAAAACGGAATGGTTATAGATTACAGCTGAACTGTAAAGTATTATTATTTCATTCCATTTTCAGTTATATAGCCACTTTGGTTTATATTTTAAAAGTTATGAAGGTTTTTTGTATAAATATTTCTGGCATTATCATAGAAATTTTATAGATAATTTTTTTTGTCATTTGTCAGGTGTGCTTGGCAGTCTAAAACCTGGGCTAAAGTTTTGCCTCTTACAGACCAGAGTACAGAGGCAGTGGTGGAGAAAGAGGTGTGCACACGTCCAGCTGGGCTTCCACGAATAAAACTCTCCACAGAAATAATGAGAAAACTCCGTCACCTCTCATTGAGACCCCCTCCTCAACTGAGGCCAAGCATAAGGTGTTGTAGTCATGGCTCCTATTACTTATCACATGGACGTTCCTCTAGGGAATTCTTACAAGTAATAATGGATAAAGCATCTTTCTTTTCTTTCTCTAAATCAAAAGGTTTTGTATATTATTCAATACTACGACTCATCTAAATTCTTTTATCGGAATGGAATAATATATGAGGCCCCAAGTGGCCTGCATTTTATTCCTCTGATCAAATGGTAATAAAACCAGATTTGCTGTTTGTCTCCCAGCTTGCACCAAACAGCCTTGTACCTTGTTGGTTGATTTGAATGTCAGGTCTTTTGTGCAACTTTCTCTCATATGGGTCAGTCACTCATGCTATTTGACTTAACTCTCCATTTATACATTTCAGATGTAGGATTATTACTAAAATGAAAAAAGCATTTTTTTTAATACGTAGTAAGGTGCAACTTTTTTTTTACCTTAGTTTGTTTTTGACATTGACCAGCTCCTTTTATTTTAAATTTACTTATTACAAACTGTCATTAGAATTGAACACTATTTTTAACTTAACCTTTTCCTTTTTTGCCTGCAGAGCACAAGAAAAGAAATCTTTAAAATGTTGAATTTGTGCATACACTAATATTTTTAATTTAGATTTATATATTCCACTGCAGTCAGTAAAATTAAACAGATTTAACTAATGATTTACTACAATTTGATATTGAATAATTCTTTGTAAGTTAGTAATGGTCAGGAATAAGTTTTGCAAAGGAAAAAAACTGGTTGCTGTTATTTTTGTTTCTTCTTCAGTCTTTTATCATACTGTATTTCCCTTCTTTTTAGTTTTCCTTTATTTATTTATTCAGAAATGTATCTATCCGTACTAAGTTCAGTTTAATATTTCACTATTTTAATTAATTTTCAGGGACATCATTCTGCCAGACCTGCTGGAAGAAAGAATAGTGTCTGCAGCACTGAAACATTCATCTCTAATAGAAAGTTTGCATTGTCTTTCTGAAGAGCATAAACAAACAGAGGAGTTCTTTCTGCTCACCAGCATCTCTGAAGAAGTGTTTCGACGCACAGATGCACTGGTTCGTCAGATTCAGGTGAGCCATGCATTGAGAAAGTAAAAAATTAAGTGAGCGGAGACATTACAGTACTTACTGTGCTATGAGATGATTGTAGTGGTGGTGGTGAGATTTCTTTTTTAATCTTACTCAGGCATTTGTAATCACCAGACTGCTAATCTGGTTAAAGGAATGACAAATTTGTAAGTCACAAAATTTGTTATGTTTCCTTTCATTATTGTAACTTGTGACTTTCTGAATTTATTTTAAAATTTTGTCTAGAATTAATTTTTGAATTGTATATATTTTTCTTTTTTTAGAGCCTGGCAGAAATAGAGCAACGATGGCACAATGAAGTAAATGATGCTAAACTGGACACAACTCATTTTATTCCCTTCTTCATTGACTATCATCTGCAAGAGGTAGTGGGTTCAGTGATTAAGAATGATTGTTAATTTCTTGAGTCTTTTTTGGGCATCATAGATTATGTCAAAAAACAAATTTAGCTGACTGTATTCAGCTTTGTTTTTCATTACACCTGGATTAATTTGTAACATTCCTTGTTTTTTTAAAAATCTTTTCATTATTCTTATTGCTTTGAAAAAGTTGAATGCAATGTATTTAAAGCTTGTTTTGTTTTTTCATAATCTACAATATTTTATTTCTGCTTAAAAGATTATATTAGTAGAATGACTGGTTTACAGTGGTTAAGTATGTACTGTACATTTTGAGTTTAAAAAGTACATGATAATTTTAATTGCTTTCAAACATTAAAGAATTAATATGGACTGAAATGTGTTGCAATGTAGAAAAGAAAATGTGTCCAGGGAATCCTGTTAAGTTCCGTTTTTTTAAAATTGTTTTACATGTAAAAAATATGCAATACTGAATCTAGTAAAAGACTAAATTAAAACTGAATGATACTCTTTAACTTATTCTCAATTATTGATTTATTTAGGATGTATCTTGATATTTTTCTAATTCTACTGTAACAGCATGATTGTAATTAGTTTGTTATAGGGAAGAAGAATTTTTGCTGCAGATAAAATGTAATATTTATGATAGTAGGGTAACTAAATTTATCACTGCATTAGATCAATCAGACCTGATATGCAGTCTCCCAGTTTTACTATATACATGTCTTCAGCTTCATTAAGCCATTTAAATCTGGGATCAGGTTTCATCTCGCTTGTCTAATTTTTTTTTTCCATTTACTTGACAACTAAAAAAGAACATAAAATAAAAAGTAATGTATATGGTTTCTAAATATGATCTCCACTGTCTTTATGAAAGTTTAGCCATATTTTTCAAACCTAAAGAGGCTTTTCTTTAAGCTAGAGTAGCAGTCTATATATGTCATGAGTAAAAACTAGTAAATTAAATTGGTGCTTCATCTTATTTTGAGAAGTCTTAAATTTTACAGACTCTGGCTAGAACTGATTTATTATGGGTGTTATAAACTTAGCTTGGTTTTTAGTCTTTTTCACTGGAACTTAATCCAGGTTTCTTGCCTTTAGGAAAGGGGGGCAACAACAACAGGACTAAGTTTTTGTTTTTGGCATACTAAAGCAATTCTCTAATTCTGAAAATTGGATTTTATTTTTGGATGTGAATGTTCAGGAACAAAATTAAAAAATCTTGTATCATTCTGTTTTAATAAACTGGATCAATTTTTACTGCATTTAGTTTAGGTTAGGCTCTCAAATTAGTCACCAGTAAGAAATTAAATATTAGTATATATTTTTAAAATTTATTCATTATTTATGGAAAAACAATATAATTCTATTGAGATATAAATTGTACTAATTTATTGAAGATAAAATATTTTATTACTGGTACAAATCAGTCCTTGCCTATTCCATGTTGATATTTTTGTACAGAGATATAGGTCCCATGGACTTGCTGTAATTCATTCTGGGTGGAACTTGCCAAGGTAGTGTAGTTATGTTGAGCCAGAAAAGTGATGTAATGATAATCATGCCTGTTGATACTGTTGTGGCATCCGCTGCCAGGTGAAGTTCAGCAACCATACCAAAAAACAGACATGCAGCTCTTGAAGCAATAGAATTGTCACATGAGTCAAGCTTTTGGTTGACAAAGAATTAAAGGATCGTACAACATTGTTTACAGGGCCAAGGTGACTCTAAATAGACATACAAGTATCCCTATATTATTTTGTTTAGTGTATTTCAAATGATTTTCATTAACTAGTTTTCATTTTTTTTCTTATGACCAAAGCAATATTATAACTAAAAATAGTTATTTTCTGTAATTAAAGCTGTAGTTTTCTGATGGAATAATTTTTTTCTCTCCCCCTAGTTTCCTGATGGTGCAGGATTTAGAGCAAATGAAGGTTTATATTTTAAAAAAAAAATGAAATTATTATTTTAGTCAGATGAGTATTGGAAAGATATACAGCTTAGAAAAGCAAAATAGATGTCTTATAGAAATATCAAAATGAATATTTTTGCAAAATTATTTTAAATGAAAGATGTCTGGAGAGTTAGTTTCACCACCTGGGTACCACTTTGTAGTTTTGGCTACTTTGTTTTGACTAATTTTACTCATTCTTCTTTAAACAGACAAAGCTGAAAGAATTAACTATGCTGTCTTTTCTGAAAGAAGTGGAACTTGATCTCAATGATCCAGAAGAGGCAGTGAAAGCTCTTCAGTAAGTTTCCCTTAAATTTTTCAATTAATATGCAGAGAATTATATTGCTTTTGTTGTCCAGATCTAGATGAATAAAATTTGGGGAATGGTGATATCTGATGTTTTATTTAGTGAGCAAATCATGTTAAACAATATAGTATAAACTCTTTTATTAGACTTGAACAGGACCAACTCTATCAGTCAGATAAGTGAAATATTGATTTGGATGATGGCCAATTATAAATGTTCCCCCACAAAAGAACCTGATTATGAGCAGTCTTTTTCTGGAAGCATGCTGCCTGTGAGGTGAAGTTCATAATACCATTAAAATAAGGTAAAATTATCCAATCTCTCCAGGGCTTCCAATTTGTCTCTGAAGGCTACTCATGGACTCTACTGTATGTTGGAAAAGCTCTGTAAAAAAGCTTAAATACGCTCTGGAGACCTATCCTCTTTCTGTAGCTGGAAGAGAAGGTTTCTGTGGATCAAATACATGTTGCAGTGTTCTCATGTGAACTTGACTCTTGGAAGTCAGCTGGAAAAATGAATGTTGGATAAGTGAGCTTTTACTGTAGTGGCTTTTGAGCATGTTTTTAGATTTATTATTTTAAAATCAGATTGCACAACAAAATAATTCTGAATGTATAAATCAGATATTGTTACACATTTAATGTGTTCGTATTTTTTCTTTAGTGAAAATTTTACCAAGGATGTCAAGTCATCAAAAATCCTTCTACAAATGGGAAAAACAAAACAACTTGTTAAGGCTTTGGTCAATCGACTAGACTTACTTCTGCACGTCAACATTGCTCCTGCAGATGGTACTGCTTCTCTGGTTCGCAGTCTGTCTGCCTATACCAATGGTCATAAGTCAAGTAAGCTGTCCTGATTATTATTTAATTAGACAATTCATTATTTTCATGTTTTAGAGTAACTGCTTCAATAAAGAGTTTTTTTTTTTATATTGTTTTTTTTTTTTCAGAATTTATGTAGCCATTATTTACCTGCAGCTATTTTAACCACAGGATAGTTGTATTGTATAGAAATATATACACAATAGTAGAGTAGACATTTATCGTTCTGAAAGGAAAAAATTCAAATCTTTTTTATTTAAGAGGCCTCATTTTAAAATTTATCAAGCATGCATTAAAATTTGTGTATCAACAGATTGGGAAACTACAGGAACCAACCAATACATTATTCCTTTCACATTCAGAATAGCTGAAACCAGCTGGGGAAAATCAGTCAAACATTGACAAGACCACTTCTGTGTATACTATAGACAGTACATGCAGGAGGATGCTGGTCCACGTGATCACTTTCTCCAGCTATTTATATTGTTTTGTTTTTCCACAGAAGTGACTTAACTAGTCCAGCTACTTGCATGACTGAATTGGATTACCTAGTGTGTTATCTACCTACATTATTATTATCTCTGTGATAGAATCTGACACTAAATCCTTTCCTTCTGGTGATGTGAAGGTCTTGAATATTTATACCTCAGATCTCATTACTTAATTGATTGGACAGTGATGGAGAGGTGATGTGTATGGAAAGTGAGAGTGAGGTTGTTAAGTAGAGTTCAAGTCATCTCTGGGTGATCAGTGTGCTAAGTTTTCACAGTCTGCCAGCCCAGTGGATTTCTTCTATGGGCTGATACCAGAATAGTTTTTCCAGCACATGGCTAAGGAGAATAAACTCTACACCACACAGACTCAGAACTTACAACACCTGGAAGGACACTACCACCATGAGATGAAAGCTTTCCAGGCAGTAAATAATACCATGGTTTTCCATTCCATGTCACCCATTCAAGGATTTTGGGAGTGACATAGTGTCAAAAGTAATGACAGTGAGGAGATTCAAGAAATTTAATCAGTACTGGCATCTCTGTGACTCAGTCAGGTGATTTTCACACTACATTTTTGATTTTATGCTCTATGAATCGAATTTTTTCTTTCATTTTCTGGACATATTTCCTTTTCATTTGGCTTACTGAAAGTGTGCTAAGTCATTTGTGATATTTGAGTCATTCCATGACTACTTATGTTTTTTAATACTTTTAATCAGTTGCATTTTGTGCATCCATTTTGGAAATTGACTGAACATTTATGCATGTTAAATGTTGCATTTTCTGACCACCAGAAAAGTGTTAAAGATGAGATTTGCATTTTGGAAGAGACTTGGCTCTCTATTTGAAGAGACTTCTCGTCTCTGTTTGGACAACATGATTGTACTCTATTTTAAAATAAAAGAAACACCCTCCTTTTCCCTGCCTGAGGGTGGATATACATGTCTTAGTATATCATTTTTAAATCAAGCATATGGGTATATGCAGATGTTTACTCCTGTTTATTTTTTTTTGTATTTTAGTGGCTAATATGATGGTTCGATCAGATACAGATGTATTGGGAACAGGAAAATCAAGTCCAAGGCATTTAGCAGATCATTCAAATATGGAGAGTTCACAAGATGATTCCATCATTGAAATAATGAAACTTCAGAGGTAAGAGACCTTTTTTATTTGAAGCAAGTGTCCACAAGTTATTGGTTAGAGAAAAAATTCATTAATTAGATGTAAAAATACAAAAAAATTTGCATCAAGTTTTTTTAAAAGAATCTATAGGGGGGGGTTAATTTCAGAATAAGATTTTTATTGTTTAAGTGATTAGACAGATACACTGATGGAAAATGTGTTAGAGCTTTTCATATTAATTCTATTTTATTTTGATAGGAAACGCCAAGCACGTAAAAAAGCTGTTGTTTCCATTCTCCATGACCTGGTAGAAGAAGAACTAGAGGACCACCCACCACACATTGTTCTCATTGACCAGCTCTTTAACTTTATTGGAAGTAATCCAGAAAAGGCTGTAAGTTTTTCTCCATGTGAGAACTGTACTAATGCTGCAATATACCTACAACTATGTAGCTTGAGTTGACTGCATTTTAATAAGCTTTAGCAAAAGCATTTCCCTGGTCAAAATAATCTCGTTGACAATCATGCTATTGGTTTTTAGTATTTTTAAAAGCTGTGAGCTGTACATACTGAAAAGTGTTTGTGCATATTTTTCTTTTTAAAGCATCATAGTAAAAAAATATTTTATTTTATTTAATTTATATATTTTTTCTAAACCAAAAGTATTCTATATATTATAGACGCATAATAATTTTAGGTCGATAAATCATCTTGGTATACAGTAGGTGTTGGCAAAAGAATCATCGATAATTGTTTCCCTTATTAGTCTGTTATCTAGTTTGAGCAAGAAAAGTATGTTTGTATGTCTAATGTGATTTTGAAAATTAAAATGTTATCCTGTATTTCAGATTTAACTGTTATAAAGATGAGAGAAGAATACATTAGTTTTATGCTAAGCCATAATGGTTTCCTGCCTCCTCATAATAACCATATTAAAAACAGCAGTAGTGGGTATGTGTTTGTTTCTTTATACATTTGCATTTATGTACACAGATATCATGTGAGGACTTTCTGTCTGCTGCTCAGACTCGCTGGAAGAGGGGCAGTACCCGAAAACAAGCTTTGGTGCATATGAAAGAATTGCTGACAGCAGCATCTCGTGTAGGCGGTGCCACACACTTGGTTGCTGCTGTGACCTCTGTCCTTCAGAAAGGACCAAGGTATGGTAGGAATTATCCTTCTAATATTTTGTTAAAATACAGTAGTCTAGCATCAGCTCTGAGTGCAGTTGTAAATTTTAATAATTTGATAAAAGCAGTGATGTCAATTTTTACAAACTTATGAGATGGATTTAGATGTGTGAAATATGGGAGAATCAGACAACTAGTAATCTTGGGCAGCAAGGTGTCAGTAAAAATGTAGTTTTTGTTTTTTTTTTTTACTCCTTAATGCTAGAATCATTTTCTAATATAAAAGAATTGTTTTTACTTCTTATAGTCTAAAGTTTTGTTTATTAGAGATAAGAAATGAAATAAAGTGATGTCATTTGTGAGATTGTTTATTTAGATTTTTTGTGATAGATTTCTTCAGATGTGCGGAATTTAAAAAATGGAGCATGATCTCTCTAGTTGCAGACTCTTTGTTTTTTGATGATTAGACAGAGACTTAAGATTTCTATCAGTAGTGTTTTGTTGTTGTTTATGTATTAAAGGAAATTTGTGGGGTTTTTTGTCTTTTTTTAAAGCATGTATATTTTGATTTTCTTTTTGAATGGAAATTTTAGAGTCCATGAATTGACTTGTGGTGGTTTGGTGAATGAAGTACAGGAAGCTTTTGGAGAGACAATGACATCAGTTGTTCAGTTGGCAGCTCACTATCCTATTGCCTGTTCAAACAGTATTGGACTGCTTTGTATTGTTCCTTATACCAGGTACATACTGTGCATACTTGTACAATGGTGTCCAAAGTTATTGCATAACCAAAAATAATTTTGATTTTTTTCTGTGTAACAGTAATTATACCATAACTAATGCTTATTTTTTTTTTCATTTTTGCATTAATTTTGACAAAATAATATTCCTCAGTCAAAACAATATTGAAAAGTTTGCTTTTATTGAAGTTTACTGTTTTATTCTTATATACTGACATCTTCACACAAATTACTACATTAAGGATGCTTAATACAGACTATAAATATCAAACATATGGTTTGATTTGGTTTAAAATGAATTTTTACATTGCAACACACGAACACTCAGTGGAAGCAAAATTATCAGATCTTAAAATACTATGTATATATGCATGTGTGTGTGTGTGTGCATGTATAGGTTGAGAATTCTACTTTAGTTTGTTTAGATGGTTTAATAAGAGTTTTCTAATTTTTTTTGGCTTAATTTTCTCTTTAAAAAACAGTATTTAAGTGGACAATGAAATATAGGTAAATAGTCAGTTGCCATTCTGCGCAAAACACTATGTAATAAATAAAAATAGCAGTGACAGATACAAAGAACAAATACTTCAACAATATTTACACATATGTCAGAAAAAAACCTTTTATTTTTATTATTATTATAATACTTGTCTAGTAAATACTAGACATAAAAATTTTATATTTATTGTTAAATTGCATTTACATAAAATCTGTTTATTAGCAAGTACATGCCTTCAAAATTGTGAAGCAGAAATCTGCAGTGCTATTTTGTAACTGTATACAGAAATATATTAAAGAGAACTTCTGAAGAAAATCCAACCTCATTCTTGAAAGAATGGACCTTGTCTACAAAAATTTGAGTCACTAATTTCAGAGATGTTCTGTACATAGGCCTTGATGAATCAATAGATTTAGTGTCTAATTGTGGGTACTCTGCAGAATCACCAACTTATGTGATTCTGGCTTCATTTAAAAAGGTGTTGGGCTTCCATTAAAAACCATAAAGCATGCCAACTAAAAGGATTTAGTTGTGCCAATTAACTGAACCAGTTGGTGGAAAAATTTTGTTTGTTTTTCTTTTCTTATCATAATAATGAATAGAAATCTGTTTTAATTTTCAAAAATCAACGTTTAGAAGATTTTATTTTCTAAAATGCATTGTTTGGAGATAGAAATTTTTAGTGAAAAACCATTCATGATAGATTGTGCTTAGCCAGCCAAAGCCAGAAAGAATTTGGCTGGGATTTAGGCCTAGATGGTCGTGATATATACTGTGTAGGCATCAACTAAATGAATCTTTGATTAGATAAAAGAGCCATATAAAATAAACCTAAAACGTGTTAGATGAACTTCTAATAAAACTTATGTAAGTCCAATGTTTTTAGAATTTTAATTTTATTTAATTTTATTTTAGAGCAGAGGAAAAATGCCTTGTTAGATCAGGTCTTGTCCATCTTCTGGATAAACTCTGCAGCCTAGGTACTCATCGGACTGAAGGTCTGAACTCTGAGACTCACAACACACGTCAGAGAGTGTCTGCTTTGGCTTGGGCTGGCTTTCAGGTGTTAGCTAACAGGTGTGTGACTTGGGAGACAGAGGATGGTAGGTATAATAGTATTTTATTGATTTTCCTGTAGATTGGGGATTTTAGCCATTTAATGGCATACTTTGTTATCTATAGATAGGGTTGCATTATCATTTATTATACATTTGTGATAAGCTTTCTTACTATTTTGTATTTAAAAATATAGTTTCTGTAAATTTATAGTGGAATACTGTCAGAATAATTCAATATTTAAACTGTCATGCTTTTAAAGGAAAGTGCTCCACAATGAATGTGTGTTTAGCTCATTCAAATTTGTATACTTCATTTAAGGTGTTTGCTACCTTGTCTAAACTTACACAGATGAGACAGAAAGTCACGTGTAGCCTTCTGTGTTTTCAATGAATGAAAAAAAAAATTAGATAGATCTTTCTCAGTTTGAACATTTATCACTTTGGAAGACCAATTTTCTAATAATAATCTTTTAAAAAAGAAAAAAAGTTATTTCTGTCAGGATGGGGTTAGTAAATAAACAAGTGCATTTCAGATAAAAAAAAAAGATCATAGTAATTACTGTGAGGTCAGAGTAATAGGTTGTTTCTTATTGGTTAATTTTGGTAGATGAAGAATTAAAGGTCTGAAACTCAAGAATTGGTGCAAGACACTTATAGAAATTAGTTTAAAGCTTATTTTTCATATTTATTAATTTTACAGAAATTTAATTTTAACAGTATAACAAAGAATTCAGATGTTTAAAAAAAAATCAAAGTTTGTCTTTAATTGGAAAAAAAAAAACAAAATAGAAAAGCTTTATCTTTTGCTATGGATGCTGGAACCGATCTCTAAGTAATACCTGAATGGATAAATGATTAATGCTTTGGGGGTTGGTTTTGTTTTAATCATGTGAAAATGCCTTGTCTCCACCAGGTAGCCAGGCAGAAGATGTGGAGCACTCTGGACTAGCCAGACAGGTGTCAATTTTACTGACCAACTACTTGACTCGTGCCACAGAGTGCAGTGGGAATGAAGCAGCGGGAACTGAAGCTCTGCAGGAAGTGCTCAGTCTGCTCAACAATCTCTCCAGGTAGATAGCCTGTGAAGGTTCATGTTTTAAATTTTTTGAGGACCTTGATGTTGGTCAGCCAAGAATAGTGGTCATAAAGTCTGAGCACTCAAGGGAAATTCCACTTGCATTGAACTAAGTTGTTGTCAACAAACAGGGTATCCACATTTAATTAGTGGGGCTGGAAAGATTTTAAAAAATGAAGCACTTTTCATATCTTTAAAATTTTTTAATTGTTTTTTTTTTAAATCTATTTCTTAGGTTGTCATTTAAGCATTTAGTTTATTAGTAAGCATGTGGCATTCTTTGTAATGGGGTTATGATTTATGGTAGTTTACTCTAATATATTTTGTTCATTAACCTGGACCTTTTTCTGTTTGCTCAGGAGTCGGATGGGTAAAGCAATACTCAGCCAGCCAGCCTGTGTGTCCAAACTGTTGTGTCTCCTCCTTGATCAAAGGTGTGTTGCTTAATATTCTATTTTTGATGTTAAAGATAATAAGTTTATAAGCTTCCTTATAACTAGGTAACTTCACTTTTATTCTGCATTGAAAGTAGTCTTAAAATATGTATTTACAAACTTTCACAACTAACTTAAAGTACATATGACAGAATTATGGAGGTATGTTGAAATAAGTTTTGATTTGAGGGATGAAGTATGATTGAGTTTATTTTAAATGAAAATGTTCTCACATTAAAGTTTGAATTTTTGATATAATGAGATTTGCATTCAGGGAGTTAAGTTATTGTTTTTATGCCTTAAATTTTTTTATTCAGTATTAACTGAAAGGTACATGTACTGCATATGTAGTTTGTGCAGAATTTCTTGATTTGTTCAAAAATTTTATTTTTAAATACTGAAAAAGTTATCTTTTGTCTAGATTAAAGTTCATTTATTTTTGAAATCTTGCTCATGCTTTTCATTTAATCAAAATTGGTCTGAGAAATTAATATGACTAATAAGGCCACTTAAACCCACATTCTTTGACAACTTTATTGGTTAACATTGGATAGTGGTAACAGTCAGAAGAGGGCATAATTACTTTGAAGGTTTAAATTTGTAAATGTATATGGAAGTTATTGGATTAATATTATATTCATTTTGATAATGTGCAAATAAGCTGTTTATTTTTAAATAATGAAAAAGTTTTTAGCTGAATACTTTATAAAAACCAGGGTGGGGAAATATTGAATGGTGTGATAAAAATATATATGTTTAAGTTTCATTGTCTTGATTTTTGTTTTATCTGCACAGCACTCGCTTGCAGTCATTATTCAGATATACAAAAGTAACATATTTTCAGATACATCCTTTAAAATTCTGAGAAAACAGTGGACCTTTTTTGTACACATCTCTTCAATAAAAGGCCTTATTTTGAAAAATACTTACCCCCATATTATTTATTTAAGAAAACAAAGCAAAAGATCTGATGTAATTAAACTTTCTGGTTACAGGCCATCACCAAAACTTGTGTTAATCATCCTCCAGCTTTGTCGTGTGGCACTTCCCTTGATGAGCACAGCTGACTGTGAGAAGGTGGAACTGTCATCCTGGGGCCAGCATCTGTCTTCCAGCTCCTGGGGTAATGCTCAGCCTGTAGCTGACCCATCAGCGAGAATTGCCAGCTTATTATTGGCCAAGCTTGGGGACTTCCTGGTGCCAGGTAAGTCACTTTAACGTAGGTAAAGTAAAGAAAAGTTGGTGCTGGCTTCTAGTGTGTCAACTTTCCTTTAAAAAGTCCTTGTTCTATTCTAAATAGAGTGACTTCACTTCACTCTAATTGAATATTACGGGGCAGGTTCTATGTAAATCTATCTTTAATGGTCAACATTTAAAGTCTATGTTAGTAAAGATAAACCTCAGGAGGAGACCAAGAGATAACTGACTTTCTATCAAAGCATTGCTGAATTTTTATTTTTTTTTTTTTTGTAAATTTTAGTGTGCATATTTGTTAATTTCTTTTTTTTTTTCTAATTTAAAAAAAAAAAAACAGGTGAATCCATGACCATCTCAAACCAGTTGTCGTCAGCAGATTGCCTCTCTGGAGTTTCAGGGTCACTGGGCTCTGTCAATGACAAAGATAAAACGGAGGATAGTGATGTCCAAGATGGTCGTTTGTCGGTCTTCATCCACAAGAGAGAAGATCAGTCTTCTCATGAAGTCATTCAGCCTCTACTAAGGTAAATATCTTGCAATTAATAAATTTATTGAACACTTTATTCTGCAGACTGTTTGGTTAATATCTACACAACTGCTGTATGATGTATACAGTTACTATGAAGGTTTCCAACATCAGACTTTTCAAATTAATAGATGAATGACTAAGCAACCATATCCTGTTTTGTCACCATTGGTTCAATCTCTGCACATGCTGCAAGTGTTGAATGCTGTTTAGCTGAAGCATTAAAGGTTGAATTTAACAGGAATCCTTGAAATTACAATGGACAAACTGTGGCAGTCAGCTAAATTATTATTCTCTATCATTAAGTTGTAAGCAGAAGTTATGCTCTACTTGTCCAAAAAATTTACAAAAAATTCAACTCTCCCTCCTCTTTTCTTTTTTGAGATAAATATTTTAATAAGTTAGTACCTGGTTAATAAATTGTTGTTTATTTCACTGTTTTTAGTTCTGAAAGCCGTCCTTTCCGTCTTGGTGGCGGGGCTAATATGGAAAAGGTTGTGCGCATGGATAGAGAAATGACTAAGGTAAAAAAAAAGGCGAAGAATGATTCCATGTTTTCCTAAATATTTAACATTTTAAACTCCTATCATAATTTTATTTATATCCTTTAAAAACAGTTTTTTCTAAGGTCTGCAATTGTTTTGTATTTTACAGAGATTGATGGTTTATTTGTTTTAGTTCACTTTGGCTGGCTTTGACAAACATTTTTAATACAACCGCTAGTATCTACATCACTAAGAGTTTAACCCATACACACGAGAAGACTCTCAACCAGTTAGCTAGAGTAATGTAGGAGATTTCATTATCATATAAGTAAGTAATATTTAAGAATTTATTTTCCTGTCAGACTCTGTTAAGGCTTACATCACAAGTGGGATATTTTGGGTATCAGCCTCAGTGACAGAGCGAGTTACCTGGGTATAGTCTCTTGAGCAGTGTCAAGGTGCAAGCCAGTCAAGATTTACCAGTGGAACCTCTCCATGCCCCTATGAAATCACTCTTCCCTTTTAGATATGGGAGGAAACCAGAGTGCTCAGAAGAAGAGTGAGAAGAAAGCTTGCCAGACACCAACCATGTCCCCCCTCTAAGAATTTATAAACTATGTACTAATCTTCATAATAAAAGTGTTCAGAATGCCAGAAATACTGTTTATAATTGAAAAACCTGTTATTTGTAATGTACTATTTGTTTCTGCATTTTTGATCTTTCATAAAGTTTTATTCTTCTTTCTTTTTATTGACTCATCTAAATATCCTTGACATTTTTGTTCAAATTTCTTTCTTAAAATTTTCAAAGGAATATGATAGTATGGTAAAAATATTTTTAAGTATTTCAAGCAATTTTTTATTTATAAGCTATTTATTTGGTAATTGTAAAGTAAAAATATTTCTGAAAATGCGATATGTTATTGAAGACTACATTTCATGGGATTATATCAGCATTTTCAACAGCCCAGACACCATGGAGACAGTTGGAACAACAGTTTTTGACAGTGTGTAGTTTTTTCTCTAAGATCTAGGAGAGAAATGTTTTTCAGTTGTAATGTGGACCATCAACATGAGTTTGTTGGCCATGACAATAGTAGTATATTAGGACAAGTTCTGTACATTTTTAGCAAACAAGTACTCAGAATCAAGGGATTGGGGATCTGTTCTTAGAATATACTTATAACAAGAAATGTTCTTCTGTCATTGGTTGTGTGTGCACATAGTCACATTTAGTTTAGGATAGATCAGCATGACTAGCTGTCAGGGTGACAGTCTTTCAGATTTGCCACCCTCACAGCAAACTGATTCAGACAGACAAGCTAAAAAGTTTTACATGTAATGGATGGTTGAGAACAAGCTACAACTTTTTTTTTTAAGTTAGATTTTTTAAAAAATTTATTCGTTTTTCTATTTTACTAGTGTGGGAAAGCTGAGATTACAACCGAAGATGCCATGAATGCTTTGAGAAAAGCTGCAAAATGGGCTCAGATGGGGCTGGTTGTTTCCACAGGACCTCCTGTAGATTTAACTCAGACTGAGACTAGCGTTGGAGACAAGAAGAAAACTGCTACAGAAGTCGTATGTAAAGAAAAGAACACAGAGCTTGCAAGGTTAGACTTTATAAAATGCATCAAACTTGTGGCTCCCTGTTGGGATTAGCAGGCATTTCTTATTTTGTAGATCAGTATTTTAGCCACAATTTTTTTAATATCACTTGAAAACTTTGGAAATTACATTTTTTTTAGTAAATCCAATTAAATTTGATAGTTTTAAGAAATATTTATTTCTGAGTAAATGTGTATTCAAGTACAGTAGAACTTTGGTCTCTCTCTCTCTCTCTGCTTCTTAGAATATTTTTGTACAGCGAGGGGATAAATTTTCATTCTTATTCTAGTTCTGTTGTATGGCCACTAAGGTCAGGTGGAAGTGATGATAGTGAATTCAAATGTGCTAAATATCTCTCTCTCTTCTGGAATTGTATTTCAAATGCAAAGGTTGTTTGTAACTACTGAGGTAATTAAAGAAGGGAAAAAAACCTAACCTTAAATCCTAAAAGTTTTTTTAAAAAACCTGAAAAAAAAAGAAGAGCAAGTTACTTGCATATGACTGGAATTAGTATTTTGGGTTTTAGTAATTTCTTGACAGTTTTTATTCATTTGTTCTCTGTTTGATACAGAGAAGGGAACAAAATTTATTAAAGGAATTTTTAAGGTTCTGTTTTTCTGTTATAAATTTTATTTATTTTCGTTTGAAGGTTAGATATGTGAAGTAATTTATGCTTTATATTTATCTAATTTGCCTTTTCTTTTCTTGATAAGAACTGACCCAGTGCGTCCCTTCATCAGTGGCCATGTTGCTAACACTATGGCAGCAGAAGTGATAGCACTTCTGCATGGTCTTCTTTTGGTCCCAGAATCTAGCACAGCACAAGCTTGGGCTGATGCAGTACAAAGGGTGAGTATTGGCAAAATCAAAAGAACTACAAGTTGTATGCTTACCATGCTGGTACTGGTAGATCTGTTCAGTCAAACAGTAGTTTTTTTTTTTTCTTTTCATAATTTATTACAAAATTAGAATTTTTGAAAATTAGTTGTATAAGCAACATGGTATGTGAGGCCTGCTTTAAACAGAAAACAAGAATGTCATTTTTAGAAACTAGCTAGTCATGAAATTCTGGTCACAGTCTACCAAGATTAGCCCCAAGCATGCTATACACACATGCACGTGTGATAAAACACACACACGAATGCATGTATTGAAAGTGCGTTGTTACAAAGTGTAAGTCTGTTGAATGCACTGTAAATATATTGATTGTCGCACCTAGACAATCATGTTTATAATGTTTTCAATTTTGAACCTGCATAGTCTAAAAGTCCAAATAAGAAAGATTTATTTACCTATTTCTTTACCTTTTAAATATTTAAATGTCTTGGTTAGATTTTTCTGTAATCCTCAATTTTCAAAACTAGGAAGTTTAATTTTTGCTCAGAATAACAGATACTTCATTTCCCAAATTATTCTAGTGAAATACCTCTTACCTCTTTCACACTCAGCATGATAACAGCACCAAACCTGGACTACATATTCTAAATGAAGTTTAATGAAAGCTTTAAATAGAAGTTTGGTGTATAACTTGAACAAAATGAAGTATAACACTTGTTTCTGATCCTACTGAGTTTTATTTATGGAAAATGATCTTTTGAAAATAACTAAATTTGCAAGTTCAGTATGCTAAATAGAAAGATTATAGTTTTCAATTTTACACAAGCTGCTGTTTGTTTTTTTCAATTGTTTATATATTTGTAGTTTAGTGTAGAAGTTTTTATTTATTTTGAAAAAATAGAATTAAAAAACTGCCCATGGTTCTATAAAGTGCAGTCATAATGTTCGCAAAATGATTTTATTCAAATTTGAGATAGTAATAATAAATTTTGCTTTGCACTAAAATTTACCTTGGACTGTCCTTATTCTCACCCTGAATGTGTGCGTGCACAGTTAGTTATGTGATATGACTAGATGCACATTCTATCATAACTGTTTTTGCCTAGTTTGGTGTGCTGCAAGTCAAGAATCATAACATCATGTTTCAACATTGAATTTTGTATGCATCATGCAAGTCACCCTTTGAAACTCTCCCAATGTTACAACAGGCCTTAAGTCAGATTTTTAAGTAGTACCAATGATTTCATGAAGCTGTAATGAAAAATGTGAAAGTTGCTCTCACTTGATCAAAAGAATCATAGGTCAGATGCCATAGAAAACCTGCCAATCTGTTGGCAGCAAGATCAATACATGTGGACACCATTATCAATGGTGAAGAGATATGGATGCACGAGTATAAACCAGAAACTCAGAGGCTGACTGAGTTCACAATAGAAAGGCTCCATATTTCTACATTCCAAACAGGTTTGTATGCTGTATTCAGAAGACCCACACATTTTGACCATGAGTAAGTTTTGAAAAGACTGAAATGTAACTCACCACCTATCTCCAAAAAGTTGCAGAGTGGACACTGGTATGACCTTGAAGACAGTGCATACTCACTATGCTTAATCATCTTTATTTACCACTTGATATGGTGCCATGTGACGACTTTTTGCTCTCAAAATTGAAATCTACTTTGAAAGAACATTGGTTTAAAAACATCTATGGCTAAGACAGATGCTGAAAGACATTTCAATTGAAGACTTCCAAGACTGCTTTCTCTATAGCTTTATGACTGCTGGCAATGTTGTAATGATGTAGGAGGAGACTATTTTGATTGGGGTTGACATTAACTTCTCACGGGTAACCATCAATGAAATAAACAATTCCACAAACCTTTTGACTGCATCTTGTATATCTGTATTGTCTCTCCAGTCACCGAATGGCAATGTAATGGAAAAAAAAATCAAAGCAAACTGACCATGTTTTATAATCTGTTTTGAAGAATGATGACAAAAACTTTGGATTAGTCAATTGGTATTAGTGACTGAAAAGTCAATACTATTTAATCATGTTATATTTGTCTCAGGTTCTTACCAATGCTCTTGCTGGTCTGCCCATGCTGCTGATTTCAGTTGATACTCTAGGATCAAGCCTGGCCCAACCTGGCAAGCTCATGTTTATGGCCAAGCAAGCCAATGCTGCTGTTTGTGCTCTGGGAGGGTTCAAGGAAACCATCAAACCTGGTTGTCATGTCAAGGTGAGAATTCAAAACTGGAAAGTGGGTAAATAGGTGCATTTCTTTTTTTTTCCAATTCTTTACATTTCATTTACTTTAAATTAAAGAAAACTGGTTGTTAAAATGTGTAAATAATGTTTGTTTTTTTTATTTTTCTAAGGTTAAATAAACTATTAAAAATACATTTAACACTAATAATACTAAATTGAAATATTCTAGCTTTAATCCCACTAGTTTTTCCTCTTACCCAAAGTATTTATTTATTTTTTTAAGGTACAGTGAAATAACAACACTAATAGATCGATATTCATGTTTGTAGTTCACTTGAAAACCACAGTTCTGATTATGGGTTCTGATTGTTGTTAGAATTAGTTTGCTTTCTTTTTAATTACTGTATATCAGATCATACTACATTAGGCAGAATTGTGCTCTTCATTCCTCAGTTTAATTACTATATAAATACTCCATCTTATCCTTTTGTGGTGCTGTTTAAAAATGCATCACTTTTGTTGTTGTTACAATAGAAATTGGTGAAATGAAATTTTCGGGTACGAAAATTTTCTGAGAAAACATTCAGCAAGGAAATTTAACAGCACTGACCTTGAAAGAGTTGTGAATGGAAACAAACAAATTTAATTTTAAGCATTAACTAACTAAATCTCTATAAAATGAGGTGAAAAGTTTCTTTAAGCTAAATATTTGGAAATGTACCACCTAAAAAAACTGAGTGCATTAATTGTGATATTAGGGTTTTTAACATGTCATTTCTTAATCATAGTGTGTAGTTAGATCTCTGATGCCTTTCTATCCAGGTGACTGGAAATGGTGTGTGTAATACTTCTGGAGTTGTAGTCAGTGTGTCAGAACAGACAGGAATGGCTCAAATCCAGCTAGATCCAGACTCTGAATCATTTTGTACTCCACGCTACAGTGATATAATTCAGGTTTCTTTGGCTAGACTACAGCCACCAAGAAATGAAGTGAGTATTATGAGCCAGTTGTATAGCATGTTAGTATTTGATTTCAGTCATGTTGAAATGGAACAACTATTAAGAATGTTATTTCCTAGCTTCCATAGTAAGGCCATAGACAAATGGGTGTTTGGTGCTGAAGCACTCAAAATTTGAATGCTTTTTTTTTTTTTTTTTTTTAAATTAAGTATATAGAATATGAATGTTTTGTTTTAATATCTTTTAGATTCTTTTATAGAATCATGTTTTACTGCATTGGTTAAAAAATATAACTGAGAAGCCAGTAGGCCCACACCTGTCAATTCTTTGCCAACATCTCTCACTTCCCTTGAATATCTATCTAATACATCAAAATCCCTGGTTCCTGAAAGTACTTCTACAAAAACCATAAATAATGATCAGCAGCATCAATGTGTTCTTCTCACTGAACCACATCATTTTAAGCTGATTTTTCCAAAACACAAAATTGGTAAACGACATGGATTTTCTTAGACATGGTAACAGGATTATTTATGGTTGCACTATTTACAGAAAGAGGATTCAGTACTTTGCTTTTATTGTGCTACTGCAGTTTGGCATAAAATACCAATATCGGATTACACTGCCAAAGGGCATTGCAAAAATTCAGTAGCCATTGGCATGCTGCTGACATGATAGCTAAACTTCTAATGAACACACAGGATGCATATATACCTATCCAAAGGCTATAAAATTAGAATAGCCTTTTTCGTTTTTTAAAAAAATTTATAGTATCATTAGCATCTGGTTAAAAATGTGACTTCGGCATTTCATGAGGATAATATTAGAAACATGGTAAAACTAATCTGAAAAATATCCTGAAATTTTCAAACTACTTAATTGATAGTTTTGTATGTGTACTCTATGAAGTATATAGTGTATTTAATTTTGCAGATACATAACCTAATGGATCAAATTATTTTAGCAATTTTGATGATTTTTTTATGTAAAATGAAATTAAAAGCTTCAGTAAATTTGTACCCTTGATTCTTTCAGACATTTGGTCTTCATTACCTGCCAATGACTAATGCTGTATTAATGGCTGTCAGAGCCCTGATGTTGCCCAAGGATGGCAGTACCTCATTCTTACAACAAGCTCTCCCTGTCATAGGGGATGGAAACAGCATGGCCAATCAGGTGTGCCGAGTTGTGGCTGAAATCAAAACAAGGGCATGTATGGTGTTAGCCTCACACCTGCAAGATCTGGCATTTGCACGAGAATTTATGCAGCATTGTGACTTAGCTATTGATATCATGAAGTCTGTTGCAAAAGACTGCAATCCAGGTAATAAACTTTTTCAAAGAAAAAAAAATGTCTTTTTTTTTTTTAATGCAGTTTTTCAAATTTAGCCTGTTTGACATTTCTGTATTTTCAAATTACTATTAATATCTGGCAGCTTTACTAAACTTGTGGAAAGTTTTTCTGTAACTTATTGACTCTCTCTCAAGGTGATCGTCAGCCTGTAGTGGAGTCACATTGTGAGAGGCTTCGTATGTTATACAGGGACTGTGCAAAACCGCCGCCGCCTCCCAGTAAGATTGATAACAAAGTGGTAAGATGTGATGCTTTTTTATCTCAGCATAAGTAGATGCTATTTTTTTGTGTAAATTTCAAGAATTGTATATTATCTCTTGGAAAAATAACTATTAAATCTAAAAAAAAAAAAAAAAGGAAGTGGTTTATTAATTTAATTTGTTTGCTGAAAAGTCATAATTTGATGTTTTCATTTGTTTAAAGTATTTAATGTTAAAGGATGTTGTCTTCAGTTTTCTAGATTTTAAAAAAAAAAAAACTTGTTATTTAGAACAAAGAGATAATATGGGATGCTAGTCGGTCTTTTCCACCAGTCCGTTCCTGCCTGTTTTCTCATGGTATGACTGGGATCACTTTCCTTGGGGACCCCAGTGCAGGTAGTGGACTTCCCAGAGGAACTCTGGTTTACACATCTCAACCAATTCCATCTCAGGTTGGTCATTGCTTTCATGATTTGCCTATTTAATTGTCATTGGTTACATCCTAGGTTAGCTAACTTTTTATCTTCAAGTTGCATACAGGCATTCTATTTGTTTGTTTGTTTGTTATTTCACCTGATTTTAATGGTTCGATAATGTTTCTTTAGAAAGTTACTTTTCATTCCTCCAGCTGTTGCAGACAATGGATTGGACTTTGCTTCAGGGAATATTTTTGCAGGCACTAAATGTTGAATCAGTCATTTAATATAAATTTATTGTAATATATCCTTAATTTGTTGATCTTTTATTATTTTTTTCACTGCTCCCAGTAATGTAATGTTTTATTTTATAAAAAGTTGTGAAAAAAACTTCTTGAAGGTAAATAGCTAATTTAAATGTTTAAATTTTAACCCTCCTATATAAAGAAAAGGTGGATCACTAATCTTTTCAGGCACCATCATTTTATTGGGAATTAGAAATTGCTTCATTTGGTGACACTCAGGAAGAAACAGGAACTGTTGTTTCCTTTGGATTTGCTCCCCCTGCTGAGCGGAAAGATGGTGCCTGGACAAATCCAGTGGGGACCTGCTTGTTTATCAAGTAAGTTAGTTCTCGGCTGATTCCTGTCGTTGAATGGGGGTCAAACATGTTTCAAAATATAACATGACACTAAATGCACATTTGATAATTTTTACAATTTAGCAAAAGCACACCAGCAACTTTAAAAGCAAACCATAGTCAGGGCTTTTGTTAAATTTCAGATATTTTTGTAGCCACTGTATTGACACCTCTGCCTAACTTAGGTTTTTTAAGTTGTATTGCTGCAAGAGCAGGTTATAGTTTATAAGTTTCTGTGCATCAACTGACATCTAGGCCAGTTACTGCATAAAAGTGTCCGCTCTCATTACTGCACATGGATATTTTCGTTCAAACTGTTTCCAAGTCTGGCTAATCTTACCATGCACGTGTGTCATCAGCATGAAGTGGACAAGATCAAATCTGACCATTGCAGCAGCTTTTCATAAAGAAATGCCACAAAAGCAAGTAAGTTTATTTTATTTATTACTGGTTTTATAATATTTACAAGGATGTTTATTTTAGATATCGTGATATATTCCCTATCCATTAAGCATTTATTTGAATTAATTTAAAAGTAAATGATTTTGAACAGCAGTATTACAACATATTTTGAAAGTATACATTATAATTTATGACTTAGAATGTATGTTACACCATACCTTTGCTTTTGTAAAGCACCAATTAAATCTAAGTTTGTTTTCTGATTATTTTGCTTTTCTCCTCTGCAATATTTTTTGGTATTTTTTTGTCTAATAATTTTCTTCAACTACCGCGATGAAAAATTAGTTTTTAAAATAAATACTTTTTTGTAAAAACAATTTGACTTAAATATTCAACAAGAAAAATGTTTTTCTTTGCATCACTTTCTTTCCTATTACAGTAAACCCTCACTAATCCAAAATCTGCTGATCTGGATTTTGCTTAATCTGGACAAAGTCTGGCCTGGAGTGACCACAAGACATCATGGCATCAGCTTTTGTTTACCAATAGTGCAGCACAGTGGTTTGAGGAAATGTTTCAAAATTTTTCTTTTTGCTAAGTTTTAGCACCCTATAAAGTATTTAAAATAGGGCACTATTTCAAACAAGAAAATCTGTGGTGAAGCTCTAAGTGGTGACATTGAAAGTGTGGAATCATTCTGACAAGCTGAATAATATAGTGAATGAATCAGGACTGTGTATAATGCTAATGAAAATGGGTTTTATTGGAGGTCTTTGCCTGGAAATACTTGGGCTATGAGGAGTGAGGAGACAAGTCCAAGCAAAAAGAAGAGCAAGGAAAGACGGTTCTTCTCTGTGCAAATGCTAACAGCAACCATAGACTGAAGTCACTAATTATGGGCAAGTCAAATGCCCACAAATTCTAAAAGAGAGCATACTTCCTGTGCTCAACACAACTGCTAATGCCTGGTTTATGCAAGCCATCACAAAATTAGGTGCCTTGCTTTACTACCTAAATCAACCAATGGATCAAGGTGTTATAATGGCCTGCCAGGGGCAGTATTGGCAGAAGTTTTTAGATGAAGTCATTGTAGTGTTGAAGGGCAGTGAAGATAAAGAGGAGGACACAAGAGGATGCAGAACTTTGAGAAATATCAAGGCATACAACATCAATTCTGCCATTTCCAACTAGGCAAGTGCTTGGAAGGAAATTAAAATGTAGACCCTTGTAAATTGTTGGAAGAAACTCTTGTTTGACAATGAAGTTTTTCTATTTTTGAGGCTTTGAACCTGAAGACCATCAGATTGTGATGAAGTTGACTGGAGAAACTTCCATCTCAGTAGAGTGTGTTTGGAGGTTGATGAAGGAGACTCTGGCTACCAGACCTTTACAGGAAGAAATTGCTCTCAATGTTTCTACTACATCCATAGATGAAAAATCTGAGAAAGAAGAGACTGAGGAATCACAAGAAAAGAGGAAAAATTTTGAGACCAGGGACAGTATTGATACCTTGATTAAAGTTGTTGATGAATCCTGTGAGAAGTGCAGGCTTACTATGAACATTCAAGGACACTGAGAGGGGTCATAATATATGAACAGTTGCAGGGATCCATTCACTTAAAAATTAAAGCCACCTTTAAGCTCTTGCATCTCATTGATCAATGTCTACAGACAGTAGCAGGTTGCTTGCTGGTCTCTCAACTGCCTTCTGGTCCCAGTGCTGGCAGTCTTTTTGATGTCAATTTAATAACCTCTGAGCCACCTTTACAAATAGAATTAAATGTTTTATATGATAAAAAAAAAAATTAAAAAGTGAAAAATAGTGTGAAAAAACATAAAAGGAAAAAAGTGACATGTTTAGTACAGTAGTTATAAGACAAATAAGTTATGTAGTAACCTTTGTACTGTTTTACATTTTCAGGTTAATTATGCTTCATTCACCTGTGAAATTTTTCTGTTTATATTGGATAATCCAGACACCACCACCCACCACCTAATCAGTCTGGATTAGCAAGGGTTTACTTCATTTTAAAATTTTTTTCTTTTAATTTCTATAACCTTTAATCTAACTAATACATTAGTTAAAATAAAATTATTTTGAAACTTAAAATTCTAAATTATAGTTCTATGTTCCAAGTTGGATTTTACAATACTTGTAGAACACAAATTATATCTATCTTTACTGCAGTATTTGATTGCCTTTGTTTTTGTTGTTTACTTTCCAATTTGTTACCTAACCAATACCTGCTAAAGATTAATTTACATATTTACTTTACTTTTCTATTTTCAGGTGAAAACAAGCAGTGCTTGGCAAGTGTTTATCTTTCTGCTTTAGAGAAGCTGTAAAAAAAAATGTAATGTTAAAACACAAACAGAAGAATAAAGTGCTATCAGCCAGATTAAACTTTAGCACTTGCAGCACTGAGGACAAAAACTGGATTTTCTGATTTCATTTTTTTCAAAATAAAAATTGTTTTAAATTGTTGTTGTTGCTGCTGTGTGTGTGTTTTGTAATTTTAAAATGGGTATAAAATTCACCTATATACCTGCTCACACGACCACATTTAAATTTACACTCTAAAGTCTAATCCAACCTACTGCCTACCTTCAAGTCCCTTATTGACCATCTGTCTTTTCTCCTTGCATGGAACATTTGAACTTTTAGGGGTTTTCTGTCTTTCCTCCTCTTTTTTTCCAGGAGAAATCCTGAAAAGTATGTTGTTACTACTATTTTTTTTCTCTGTTACCCTAAAAATCACAATTTTTTTTTAAACTTTGTCTATACTATACTTGTCTATTTAGTTGGATAATAAGCTGTTTGGTTAAATTATACTGAATTCACAGAATTCTCTGTTAATTATACTAAATGTAGGTGAGTTTTGGCTGATAATTAGATGAGATGGCACAAAGCTCCAGTTTTTTGTGAAGTGAATCAAGAAAAATAACATAATTTATTAAAAACTTGAATTTTTTATTATGCATCATGATGATTTATTTTTAGTTGGTACATTTTCATGAGATATACATGAAGCAGTTAATTTTGCATTAAACATTATATAATTATGGTAACATTAATGTACATAAAAAGCCATATCTAAAAATAAATTTCTGTATGCAGTACAATATGTTTTTAAACATTTTCGTAACTGTTGCCAGCAATGGAAAAGCTGTGCATTATAATGGCACAAGTCTGCTGCAATGGAGAAGTGTCCGGCTTGATGTCTGCCTGAATGCTGGAGATGTGGCTGGAGTGGGCTGGGAGAAAACTGACGACTCTTGGGATCGTTCTACAAAAGGACAGGTCTACTTTACACACAATGGTCGACGGCTTGGTGTTACACTGGAGGATGTAGCTGGTGGGATGCATCCTGTTGTGCACATTCAGAAAAAGGTAATGATGTTGCTTTAATAGTAGTTGAATGTGTGATAGCATATGTAACTATCTGTTTTAAATTGCTTTTTTTTAAAAATTATTTCAATATTTTGAAATTATTTTTTATTGTGGTTTTAAATTAGGCTGGAAATTTCCAGTGTTAAAAATCTGTTGCAATATATCTTATTTTGCATCAAACAAAGAAGTTATGCAATTATTATGGATACATTTTCTTTCTTATCTACAATGTGAAATTAACTGTAGAAATATTTTGTTTGTATTTTTACTTCATAACATATTTGGTAATTTATGTGATATTATGTTTAGTAGACTGCCAGTGGCCTAATATATTCTACATTTAAGTGTGGGGAAAGACTAAATTTATGGGATGTGTCATGTTCTGTGTTTGAAATGCTTCTCATATTAGATAAATAAAAAGAAAGATATTGCATAATATGACAAGTGTTTAGAAAAAGTAAATAAACTAAACTCTTAAAATTTTTTTACTGATCTTCAGAGCACTAGAGTAAAAGCTAACTTTGGAACTCGGCCATTTGCTTATGCTGAAGGCCAACACCACAGAGACGCAGCTGATGCCTGTAATGATGCTACTCGTGAGATTCGTGAATCCTTTTGTGCCCTTCCATTCCACTCTGGCTCTGATAGTGATAGCGAGGGTCCAGCAACAGCCAACACCAACAGCAGTATCACAGAGACTTGTGATTTCAAATCTCTCCCAGGACCACCATGTAAAACTGCTTCCATACCAAAAGCCTTGAAAGGTCAGTGTTGATTTGGATATTGTCGATGTTGCTGCAAAGTATCATGGGTTCATATTAAAAGTTATATATTTTGTGAATTTTGCCATTTATGTCTCTTTCTGAGATTGTTTGATATTGCTACAACAAACATTCTTTTGGTCAGCATTTCTTTCAAGCTAGTTATACAGAATATTTGGAAAGATTGATATTTTAAATAATGAACTGTCAAAGATCTTAGTGCAACATTACTATAAAATTATTTTTGACTGTCTGTCTCAATGCATTAGACTTGCATGCTCTAATCTTATACAATATCTCTTCTCACTACTGTTATGCACGTTCCTCACTAAACTATGCTGAGTATTCTGTTTAATAAAATCACCTTTTTTATTAGAGATAACGGGGAAATACTGTGGGAATACATACAATCAGTGTTGAGTGTTTCATTCATTTTTCTAGAATACAATGTGGACATATGTGTTCAGTATAAGCTACTGGACAGCTATGATAATTTCACAACCACTGGGTCTGACACCCGTGCTCAACAAACCACTCAGGATAATGAATCTGATGATGAAATCCTGGAGGACGACCAATCAACAGAAGATTACTATGCTCTGTTAGTGAAGGCATGGGAACAAAAGGTGTTTCCAGTGATCAGGCGAAGATTTCGAAATGAAGCTGAACGGAAGGATGGGTTGGAACAGATCAGGGGTGCACTACAGCTGGGTATGTTTTTCTCTCAGTAAAGGTGGTTTGATAACTGATCAGATTCTGTGTGTATTTTCTCTTAGCTCAATTATTGCATACACATTTATCTGTTGTCATTTAAGTTAATATGGCAGATTAAAGCTAATATGATCTTTTATAATAATTATAGTTAAATTAACAACTACTGTATATTGTACTATTCATTAACTCTGCTCATCTGTGTACAGGTATGACAGATATTGCTAGACAGACTGTGGAATTCTTGTATGAAGAAAATGGAGGTATTCCAAGAGATCTTCACCTTCCAACCATTGATGATATCAAAGAGGACCTAGCCAAATTTACCATTGAACGAGTCAAAAAGGGTACCACAGTGGTAATTCGTAGCATGTCTGAGACAGGACCATCAGGGACCACAGTGCTGCCCAAATTTGCTGTTCGAAGTATGCTGAGAACTTTTAGGCTGACTGGAATAGTGCTAGATATTGATACAGTGAGTATACATATTCCAGAGTAAGTGTTAAGCAGATAATTTTTATTTATGGTCAGACTGCTAAAAATAAATATCAGGTTTATACAATAATATACAGTGCCCTGCAATAATAATTTGGTTATCTGCTGTTATTACCATAGTTTGTTGCAGAAAACATTGAATAAAGACAAGCAGTAGAGTGTAATTTTTTTTGTTATTACTTTGTTAAACCATCTTTTGCAGCAGAAAGATCTTCTGTTGTTTGGCATTGAACAAACAAGATTTCACATCATAGTCTAGTCCAGGTTTTCTGATATAATTCTATCATATTGGTAGGATGTGGGACAGGTTGCTCTCACCTGACAATCAAAATATTACTACAGGTGCTCTGTTGGATTCCTATCAGAGCTTTTGGATACCTGAGGAAGTTGAATAACTTAATTCTTCTTTCAGAGTGTAGCCACATGAGATCTGTGATATGTAACACCATCCTTTTAAAGAATATGGGCATGGAGTTTCTGTGTCTTGTTGGTACATTGGTATGAGATGTCTTTAAACTGGTAATGTACCTAACAGAATTAAGATATGCTTCTACAGACATCAAAGTTGTCGTCTTTCCACCATGCAAGATTGCAGGTCATACCATAACACTTCCACTTCCATATTTTACAATATGCTGAAGACATTAGGGTTGAAGCTCTTTGTTAGGTCTTCTCCAAACTCAGATGTGAATTGTCAAAATCTGGACACAGCAGAAAAGAATGCATATGAAGGTTTTGCCAGTCATGTCCTTTGATCAGACCTTTCAAAGTCTTTTATTTCTATGGACAGAGGTAACTTCTCATTTTTGTTGCATGAATGATGTCAGTGAGAGAATCTTGATGATTGTGTGGACATGCAAGTAATAACACATTCTTGTCTTGGTGTCACTGCTGAAGGCCTTCTAGGCTACTTTGCCACAGCAGTAACATTTGCCTCAGTGAATTTTATGATAACATTGAACATAAATCCTTGAGAGAAGTGTTTGGATCATTGGCAATCTTTTGATGACTCTGGCCACAGTCTGTATTATAGGATGTTCAATGTTGGGTAAATGGAGAAATATTGCAGGAACCCCTTGTGTCTAGCTTGATGATAGTTCACACTGGTTGTCTTTCCACTTAGATCCAATACAGGGTCTGATCATAAGTTTCCTGGGTTAAACTTATGTAGGAAAATTAAGTATACTACTAGGGTATTAATTAAACAAGTGGCATTGATGACAACACTTGCTGACATCACAACCCTGGCAGGAACTCACCATCTTGTCTCAGTCTTGAGTGACATGCTGGTTTTGTGCAGACATGTTACTTTTCTGTCCCATTGTAAAATTTTTTACTTGAAGGAGCAACATGTGTGTATCATATTCTGTGTGAAACTCAGTAAGACAGCTACAGAAACCTATGAAGTGTTAAAAACCAAATCTGGGGATAAATCTCTCAGCAGTTTGAAAACATTTGAATGGCTTGCTCTATTTAAAAATGGCAAAACTTCCATTAGTGAAGATCCACACTCCTGCTGTCCACGAATCTTGCAGAGTAAGAAACCAGTGGCTCATGTTTGTCTCAGTTTGTGGTAACAGACAAATGGCAATTCATGAAGTGGCAGAAGTTGGTATCTCCTACGGCACATGCCAAATAATTTTGACTCAAGATTTGAGAAATTCAGATCTTGGAAAAGTTCCTCAGGAACTCATTGATCATGCAGCAGATGATGATTATTGTTGGTGACTAAGAATCAGTGGTCATCTCAGTGGAAGACTACATCACCTTGATCAAAGAAAGCAAGTTAGGTGCCCTCAAATGTGAAGATGCTGATGATGATGCTTTTTGATAGAGAAGATGTTGTGCACCATGAGTTTGTTCTACAAGATCAGACAGTGAATTGGTGGTTTTATTTAGCTGTTCTGAAATTCCTAAGAGTGCAGTTTGATGAAAGCAGCCTGGAAAATGGGAGTCAAGTTTGTTGATGTTGCATCACAACAAAGTGCTTCACATTCAGCACTCTCCACATGAAAATTTTTGCTCAGACTGAAACAACTTAAAAGGAAAGAGATTTCGGGATGTGCCAACCATTCATTCAAAATGTAACCTGGGAATGAAGTCTTCCCGAAAGGAGAGTATCAGAGATGCTTTAAAAAATGGCAGGATTGTTGGAATCACTGCATTTAATCAGGAGACTACTTTGAATGGGATAAATTTGATTAACTGTGTTGTGCTTTAGTTTTGTAAAATAAATATAGTCCTGAAACATTTTCATCAGATTTTGTACATATATAATCATACCTGAAATATGTAAACTTCAGTCAGATGCATTTATTATGATGGCAAAGTACTGTATAAACAAAGACTTTTTTTTTTTTTAATTTTCATAGCAAAATGAACTTGTTCAAGTTGAAACCTATCTGAGAACTGAAGGTGTGTTGGTACGATTCTGGTATCCCATTGACATCTTAGAGCGACCACCACAGGGAGTGCGCAAGTCTAGCATCACTGGTGGGCAGACCCTGGACACTTCAAATGCACTCATTCACAGGTAAGGATATTCTTGGATGTTGCTTACTGAAATTCATGACCACCTGTAATTGTAAAAAAAAAATTATATTGACAAATGTATTAAATCCCTATGTGGACTAGTGACCAAATGTTATTTTTACATTTCTATTACATTAACTCTACTTTGCCGCCACATTATATAGAGGATCTGCTACAAAATGATTCCACTAATTAAATGATGAATTGTTGCATTTTTTGTGAACTTCAGCTGTATCCTAAAACATCTAAACACTTTTATTATAGACCATAATGTAGGACAACATGTTATTTTAGATCAGAAAAAGGTATATTATTTGTATATTATTAATAAATTCTGCATTTTAATTATTGGGTTTAGGAGTTAGAATTTTTTTGTAGAAAAGAAATTGGAAGCATGTCGAAAGGTACAGTATATGGTTATTTTTGTTCCATTAATTTCTGTAATGACAAGTCTGGATAAACATTTTATGGAAGCTCAGTTTCTAGTACTGTTACAGAAAATGCATTAACATTGGGTGTTAAGCTGATGTACCACAAAATAATTTCAAAAAATAGAACAATTCCTTATGGCTCACATTCCTTTACCTTTCAGAGAACTCTTGAGATATGAAACAACTCTGGCTCAAATGTACTGCCGGACAGCCTTACTAAAGTTAATTGATCACTGCAATTCTCCTGCCTTGGACACAGTGTGCTCATCAAGTATTGGATCCAGTATGGCTGCAAGTGCTGCCCTCCTGCAGGAGTTGGATATAGAAAATCTTCAGCTTTTGTCCAATGAACTTCTTGCACCACCACAGCCTCATGGAAGTCTTGTGGCCATGTCTTTAGTGATGTCAGCATGTCCCTGGCAGTGCTTGGCACCTCATACACGTTCATTAACAGACATTTTGTACACAAATGGCAACCGCCTGAAGAGGGAGTTGGCTGTGGCGATAGCTAGAGCAGCCAATCAGGGTGAGGATTACCTCATTGAACTGACCAACCAAATTTGTTTATGCTTACAGGTAAGTGTCAGATGTTTATTTTTATTATTTTTGTGCTTAATATATAGTCTTTGAAGATGTGATAATATGTACAGTATTCTGTACACTGAAACACAATGAAGCTTTTGCTAACTAATTAACTGTTTTGTTAGTGGACTTGAAGATCTAAATTTCAATATATATAAATTATGTACTTTCATATCACAGTGAACATATTCTACAATAAATTCAACAATTTTTCATATGAATGCTCAATTTTGTTATAACTGTCATTATTTTCCTGGGTGACAAATGGTTAGTAGAACTGATTATGCTAAGGTTTTACTGCTGGCTTGTGAGGAAAAAAATAACCAAATTTCTTTCTTCAGACAGCTCCTGAAATGTTTCCATATGAAGAGTTTCCAGTGACAGAGGTGAAGATTAACACTGATGCCCACTTTCCAGGAGCTGCATGTTTAGTGATTTCTTGCCGATCAGATCCAAAAGCAACAAAGAAAGAGTGAGTAAATGCTCAAAAGTACATCTGTGTTCTTTCAAGTTGGGTTTTTGTATTTTTTTTCCACCCTAATAAGAGTATTAGAAATGAGAACTTGGGTAACTTGTACTAGTTTTAACAAAAAGCAACATTGTTAGACAGCAGTAGGCTGACTGTTAGATCTTTATGATGTAAAGTTTTATCATCAGTGTATTATGCATGACTGACTAGAAAAATCTAAGACTGTGCTTTGTTGCTTAAGATGGATTCTAAGAGAATTGTTAGCTTCACTTTTTATTAGACTTCTCAGCTGATACACTCTTGAAGGTGAAAAAGTGCATTTGATTGTGAAATTTGTAAATAATAAAGACAGATTCTTGTTTGCTGTTCTTGTTTTTTAGAAGCTCACCTTACAAAGCTCCATGGGCCAGAGTGTTCTGTTATGCTGGACACAGGGTGAAGAAAGCTGGACAAGCCACAAAACTAGAAGTAGCCAGTTACCCTCGAGACACCAGTTCTGGTAGCAATCAAAATGATCAGTACATGCCTGTCATTGTACCCTGTAATCGGATACATCTCAGAGTTGGTGTGTCACCCCCACCAGGTGTTGTTCTCACCATTCATTCACTTCCACCTCAGTTTTTACTGGCTGTTGCTTACATTGAGACATTGATCACAGAAACCTATGGCTGTGGCAAAAAAGCTTGTAGACTTCAAGAAGAAAAAGACTCCAGCATTTGGAGGGCACTGCAGCAAAAATCAACACAAGATAGTTTATGGAGCACAGACAACATCATAATAACAGCCCCTGTGTTTCTGCACATGATTGAACTGACTTGTGGCTATCTTTGGAGAACTGAAGCACCGTCTTTAGTTAAAGAATATGTCTTTCATCTTCTGGCACAGTCACTGCGTGTTTTACACTACAGTGAAGGTGGCGTTGTTAGTGGTCTTCCTACACTGAATCCTCAGTTTAGTCCCACACGGGCAATTCTGAAGCAACTTCAGCAAGAACTGCACAAATTGTTTGAGGAGGAAACCAAAGGCTGGCCATCTGCAGTAACTGCCAGTGGTGCTGCAATGGGTATTGGTGTGACTGATCATGGACGGTTTTCTACATACTTCCATTCTCTCATGGAAGTTTCCTTGGCCATAGCAGAAGTGACCAGCTCACCTCCCACCAGCACCACAAGTTCACCAGCACCAACATCTAATGAGACATTTTTGTTACAGCCACCAGCAAGTCCATCACTGAGTAAAAAAAAGAAACTAAAAGGGAAGCGAGAGAAGGTTTTAGCAAGTTCTCGTCGTGTCAGTAGTCCAAGAGCCAGTGACAGTGATTCTTCAGTCACTTCCTCAGCAAGCCAATCTAAAGCCAGCCTCTCTTCGGGAGGTTCAGTTAGTGATATCCCAGTGATTCCAGAGAGTCCTGCATCAAAACAATCACAAGTTCAGACATCAAAACTAGAAGATGTGCTATGGTTTCAAAGGATCCTTACTGTTTCTGGAATTCTTCGATGTTTAGCTTTTAAAGAAAAACGAGGAGAGGCAGCACTGATGGATGCTATGTCAGATGCTGCACAGTCATTGATTCCTCCAACAGTTCATAGTAGACTCTTAATAATCAGCAACATCCCTCTGCACTTACCACAGTCATTTGTAAAAGATGCAGTCAGAAAAGTTTGCAATGCAAATGGTGGCTTAGACAGAAATGATGTCTTTGTACCAGTGCATTTGCCAGAGTTGGTTCCAGTGCCCATTGTTAAAAGTGAAGTGAGATCTCCAGTATTACAATCACGCAGCGATACTACTACAGTGATCAAGAAACCTGAGTTAACCAGAAAGGAGACAACACTGCAGGTAAAACCAAACACAATCAAAGGCTATGCTGTTATAGCTTTGCTATCAAGAACCAAAGTGGACAATGTTCGCAGTGCTCTGTTTAAAAGCAAGCAGTTAATTGAAGGGCTCTCTGTAGATCCTAATGAAGTTGTTGATGTTCCAGAGGAAATGCTTTCTGTGCATACAGTTAACCAGTCTTTACAGACAGACCTGGAGGCAGATGCTGCTCTTGAGGACTACCTCTCAATCAAGCTACTTTCTAGCAACCATCAGCGTGATCTCAATGATGGGGCCACAATGGCCCTGACAGAGATCTTCCATAGCTGTTTTATTTTGGAGCAAAGACAGGGCAACAGTGAGTGTTGGCAGGAGTCTGGTTTTATTTGTTTAAGCAGGGACCAGATTCTACAGAACATGCCAGAAAATCTTCTTTATTCTTTCCTAAACAACATTAGGCCACCAAAGAAGCCTCTTCAAGAACAGATTGGGAATGTTCTACGGAGATATGGAACTCTAGGGTTCTCAGACAAAGATATGTAAGTAGCTAGAATTCTGCCTTTTTTCCTTATAATTTATTACATTTTCATACTTTTAAAATAATTTTGGTTGTTTTGTTTTGGCTCCTCTTTATCTTGCATGTTTTAGGTAATGTTAGACACAGTATCTACTACAGGTTCATATCTCTTTTTTTTCCTACTGTTTTTTAAGATCCAGAATTTTAATTGAAAACTACAGACGATACACTTCTGTTGCTTTTCAATTAAAAATTGTAGTTCAACAATTTTACTGTAAAACTTCATAAGAATATTTACTTTTTTTTATTATTAAAATGAACCCTTTTTTAAAATTAATTTTTATCTTCATTGGCTTACATTGAGAGCCAAGTTTATGCATTCTTTTTCTTTCTTTTATTTTAGGGAATATACTCAGGTTGGTAGTGTAAAGCTTTAGTTTTCCTCTAGCATGGATATGTGAATTTGTACAAATTGGTCTCCAATTTCTGTGGTAAAATGGCTGAGCTACTATTTTGTCAATTGCAGAAAGGGTACAGGATTTTGGAACTTTGTGTCAACTTATACAAAACAGCATTAATTTTAGCCAGCATGTTTGGTTTAAAGTTTTAGTAAAGGTTTATGGCAATAATTAGTACTGGCAGGCATTGTGTACTTCAAGCAGTCAGATACTTTAAAACATGTGAACATGCAATTTTTTTTGTATATGTAATAAGCAATAACTTTCATTTATATTCCTTTGCTATTGATTAGCAGATTTTCAAAGTGAAATGATATGGTTAAATTTTGAATCAAGAGTATAAAGATGAGATTAGATATGATACCATTGGTTGGTTGGTTCTGTTGTGAAGAAAGGTTACTACTATGACTAGCCTTTTTTCCCTTTGATTTTGAATAATTAACTATCAAATATACTGTTCTAAACAATATAACCAGATCTTATTTAACTGGAATTTTGCTAAAGTATGACATTTATTTGATTTTTGTGAAATCCACAGCTATTGAGAGATGTTTTGGACTGCAGTTATTGTTGATATGACTCTGAAGAGTAAAATAAGTGCAAAATAAGATATTTAGTGAATATCCAGATATCTCTTTCCTGAAAAATATCCCATTACTATAATGTCCATGAATGACATTCTGAACAGGTCATTTATATTCTCCAATACTTGATAACTTACAAAATAAATTTCAATAATTTTGCCCTCAAATGAGAGTTTTTTTCAACAAATTCCTTAATATCTTTTCCAATGTTCTCACCAGAGACTTAGCCAATGCAGGTGACAAAGGAGATCACTTGTTTTGTTTTAAATGTTGATATAACTCTTTGGAATTATTTTAGCTAACTTAATCATTGTTTCATAAGCACATACTTAGATTTATTTATATCCAACAGATTATTAAAATCTGTTTCTCTGAATACTGCATTTTGTATGAGAGATTAGTGTCTTAAATATTTGTCTAGTGGATATTGTTGGCATTTTATCTGTAGTAGAACAAGATTTGTTATTTTTCTAATAAAATTGGTATTTTGAAAGAATATACTTGCTAAAGTGTTCTATGCTTTCAGATCTTCTGATGTATAGATTTAGGAATAAACTCTTTTGCCTTTGAAATAATTTTGCAGGCAGACAAAAATACTTGCTAGTCAGTAATGTCAAAAAATAAACTAGTAGGAGATCAATTAACATTTATTTCCCTGTTCAGGCCTTCAGGAGTGGACAAGAATGGTAAAACCAAGGGTAGCAAAAAGATGAACAAAACTGGAAAGGAGAAAACAGTACTGGGGTCAACTGAAAGGTTGGTGCTAATCCCTGAACAGGTTTTACTATCTGAATATTTGGTTATAACAATACTGATGAACATGAAGCTATGCAGTACAAGCTTATCATTTTAACAGACATTAAATTTTGTTAGTGCTTTTTAGATACAGCTGGTTCCCTCTTCTTTAATGTTCTGTTCAGAACATCCTACACTAGCAAGTTGTACAAATATACAATTTAGTTTGTTTTATGATAAGAGTATAAATAAATTAGTTTTCTTTTTGTTTTTGGAGCAGTGGAAAATACACGTATATATTGACTTGAATGATTTTGGAATAATATTCTGTTTTACTTTATCTGCAGGAGTAATCTCAAAGAGAAGAAAACAAAGGGCAAAGAATTGCCAGAGAAAGCTGTCAGGGAAAGTGTAACTGCTGAATCAGGCCCCAAGTGTGCCAAGGTACTGAAGTCTTTGGTGGTCATTTACTAAAGAAAACAGTACTGATTGTAACTTGGTTCTTGTTTCTTATTATGTAGTTTCAAAAGTCTTATTAGCTTTCATTTTATACAAGCAGCTAATACACATTTGGTGGTTCCTCATTATGTTGTGTTTCATAAAGATTTTGTTTCATTCAGAGACTTGTTTAGAGTCAGGAGTCTTTTGCTCAGACAGAAACAGGCTGTAAATAATGGTTGTTTTGAATCACACAGTGAAATTCTGTAGCAAGTTTGTGTAAGAAGACCAGGGTAATACTGTAAAATTTTCTTTTGATGTCATGACCTCCAGTTAACCTTTGTGTAACAGGTTATGACAAAACCAGTTGAGACTTGACAGGAAACTATGATCGGCAAAATGAATTCTGCCTGGTTGGAGCTGAAAAACTATTGGGGTAGAGTATAGCCCACAGGTAGCTGAATCCTGCTACACACATGGAAATCACAATAGTCTGACTATGCCAAATTGCCATTTTATCATTCTGTCTGCCAATCGTTTTTTTTGAAAGTTTTCTTACTAATTAAAAAAAAAAAATCTTATTGTCTGTCAACAAACAAGTGGTCACCAAAAATGGGTGGCATTTTATAGTGGGATGAGTTTTAATATACTTTGTAAAGCTTGAGAAAGAACTTTTTAATTACTGTTAGTAGCTAGTTAAATACATGGATTTGGAGAAGTTGTTTCTTTATTCTTCTAGCCCAGCACTAAAGAAGAAGAAAAATTTTTGACTTTGGAAGGTTTTCTTCAATTTGTTTTGGACATGGCTAAACAGGACATCAGAGCTACATGGAGAGCTCTTCTGGCCTGTGGATTTGATCTCCATTTTGATCGGTAAGGACTTTGATCTACCTATTCTGGTGGATTTCCTTTCCATGCTCAGAAAAAAACAAAAACTAAAATTTCAAGTAAATGGAACCAGGTTCTCTTATGAGACATCATTACTTTTTTTTTCTGCTTTCATTATGTAATATGTATATATGCTCAAGATACTGAAAATGTGACAAAAAGTACTAACTCAGTTACGGATATTGCAGTAAGTTCTGTAGCAAAACATGGCTTGATGTAAGTTCTAAAAACTGCTGACTATGATAAACTATGCAGGTATTTTATGTATTACCTACATGTTTCCCATTAAAACTTTAAAGATGGTGATAAAATGTATATAGCCTACCTTATTCTTGAAGGCTATTTTCAATCTTTAAACTGTTAAAAGTAAGCCAGTATGGAAAACTTAACATTTTTTTAAGTTATAAAATAATTGCAGAGAGTAGAGGATTTGTTTGGACACTTTCCATCATCTCTTTAGTATTATCTGAACAAACTGGAAAAGAGTGATGGGAATGTCCAAGCTAGCCAATGAAAACAGATAATTCAATTTTATTCTAAGTTTCAGGTTAGGAAATTCATCAAACTTTTTTTTTTTACCTTTCATGTATGCAATTACAGTGTGAAGTTTCTGTACTACTTGTGAATGAAAAGTTAAGGAACAACAAAAAAGAACATACTTTCCCTAAAGGAAAAGCAGTAGGGACTTCTTACATGAATTATTATATTATATGATGAATATTATTTTGTTACATTTTTATTCTGTAGATGTTCATGTATTGATTTAAGTCAAGCACAACAGATGTCAAAACAGTGGTCATTAGATATGGACAGTGCTCTAGTGACTTATGCCAATTCATTCTGCCTGAAGCTGGCTATTGCACCATCTCGCCTACATCCCCATGAAGTGTACATTGGAGAACAAGAGCTGGCCAATGAAAACTACACATGTCTTCAAGGTTAGTCCGAAAGATTACTACAACTAATGCAGACTGCTAGAAATCAACAATAATAGACAGATATGCATATTTATATTGGGGTTATAAACTGCAATGTAGAAGCAAAAAAAAGAAAGTTAAACAAATCTTGGTTTGAGGGTTTTTGTACGAGCATATAAAAAATCCTTTTATTCACTAAAGTACAGCATGGAAAAGATCTACAAATGTGTGGCTTTAAATGCAGAAACACTCTTGAACTTAATGACGAATTTTATTAAATCTTACTCAAACAAATGTTTTTAATTATTGCAATAAAGAAATTATTTTTTCAGCAACTAAAAATGTATTTTTGTTTGATTGTTTTTAAATCATAAAAAATAATTTGTTTCCATCTTGCATTGTCTTTACTTTGCTTGCTCCTATTGTTCAATCTTCTTGCAAAACTTTTTTTTTTTTTTTGGAAAGTGATTGTTATTGTAAAACAAAAAGAAAATACATTGTGTAATTGTGTTTATTTAGTGGTATCATTTAATCTGGAATATACTGATTTCATTTTAAATAGCTCTAGTTCTAAAAGTGTAAGCAGAGATTTCACATGATGTTCTTTGCAGTGACATAATTAATTTTTCATGATTTACACAGTATCAGAAATTTTTAAAAACAAAAAAAACTAAGCACAGTTTATAAAATGTCAGATTTTTAGTTATTATACAGTCAGCCAACCTTCATTTGCACTGAAAATGTATTCACTATGATCTGAATATAAACACATTTAGAAAAAAAATAGAAAAACAAGCTCTTACTTACAGAAATGCACAGTAAAAAAAAAAAAAAGAAAGTTAAACAACATTAAAATGAGTTTTTCTTGGCATGCATACTTGATTTTTTGGAAAGTTAGAAGGTAAAAATATTGGAGAAATAAACCTTTTTTTTTTTTTTATATTGAATAAAGGTATTCCATTGGAAAGTATCCGGCTAAGATTTGGGCTCCTTCAGTCTCTTAACAACACACTAGAAACTTTCTTCTTGCCCCTTGTTGATCTGCAGCCAGCTCAGACCTTCAGCTGCAGTACTGCTGCATTAATATCACAGGTGCGCGGTTTGATCTTTTATGATGCTAAAGTTAATCTGATGAACAGAATTCTTAATGCCACAGCAAAGCGAAAGTCAGACCAAGCAGCTCCAGAGGTGACCCTTGATCCACTTGAAATTGTTGGTGGTGAGTACCATACTGAAGTTAAGATGTAAATGTAAATGTGACTGTCACAGATAGTTCAGACAGCATCCTTTATGAAGCATGATGGTGTCTATTTGGATGGGTCTTCTTGCAAAGAAGCAGCTGTTAGTTATGTTAAAGTCATGTTGGGCATCTTCAGTAGAAGCTACATTTCCTTTAAATAAAGCATGCTAATTTTGGTTCTTATTACAAAGCTTGGATGTTTCATACTGTGAGCAAACAAGAAATAAGAACATTGGTTAACATTTTTTTTGGTTCTGATTCTTCAACTCATGTTTCAAATTCTTTTGTACCACATTGTTTTCACCCTAGAAAAAAAATTTGAAAGTCAGTCAGGTTATCTTCCATCTTTTCACTAGTAATAAAATATTTTTCAAACAAATAACATATTCTGCTTATGGGCAGTATAGCTGCTGCTTTTTAACATGTACTGAAACCCAACTTCTCAAATGTGCTTTACCTCAATCCTAAACACAGAGAAAGTCTCAAGTGATGATCAAGCTATTTTAAACAAAATACATATTAAAGTGAAAGGAGTTTGTAGGTGAAGTAGAATTCTCAGTGCTCACAGGAACCATGACTATGATGCACTTTCTTTTTTATATTAATCAGGTGCATAATATTCAACCTTACTGAAATTGGTTTTAAAATGTTGAACTGAAAAAAATTGGTAAACAATCAAGCAGAGCATGTATATAGATTGAAGCCATATTGATCATGGTTAATACTACAGTGCCAGACAAAAGAGTTGGGATACTTGCTGTGAAATTGATATTTGAGCTCTCTTGTTTTTACATTTGCTTACCGATAGCCATCCTATTGTCGATAAGTTGTATAAAACATGCATTTACAATGTGTAAAAACAACGAATGTCATATGTATATCTATTCTCTGAAAAAAATATTTGAACCAGCATAGTCGAATTTGTACCTCGACAAAAGAGTTGGGACAGTGAACAGAATCTGTGCATACATTTATTCGCCTCAATATATCCATTTTTAAAGAATCACATCATCTAAGACCATTTAAGATCATTTTTGCACCATGCCTGGCAAGACAACGTCATCTGAAATCAGAGACTTGATAGCTGAGCACCACCAAGAAAATCTGCCTTGTTTGGGAACTAGCCGATTGAGTCAATTGCCCGAAAGCACTGTAAACTGCATTTTGAAGCAATACAAGGAGACCGGAAATACGAAACCAAAAATGCGAATCAGAAGACCGCGAAAATGTGACGACAAAATGGATCGACTCATTTGTCACAAATCCAGGGCCAATCGTTTCCTGACATCGACGGCCATTCAAGCCCCGATTGGAATGAATGTCTCCAGTCACACTATTCAACGTCATTTATGTGAGGGGAATCTCTTTGGACAAATCACCCAGAAAAATCCATTGCTCAGCAACAAGAACAGGCACATCTGCATAGCATGGGCTAAGGTGAACAAAAACTGGACTAAAGTTCAATGGGCTAGAGTTCTCTTTTCTGACGAAATGATGATCATGCGCATTCACAGTGCTGACCGAGTATATGTTCGATGTTACCATGGCGAAAAATACAATATAAAGTGCACCCAACCGATGGTACAGGACGGAGGAGGATCGTTGATGGTTTGGGGGGTATGAGCACGGCGGGACCAGGCCCTCTCAAGTTGATCAGGGGCAGAGCGACCGCCCAGACCTACTGCAATTTACTGAGGGATGTCGTCGTCGATTACATTGACGAGAACATGTCAGTCATTGCCATCTTCCAGCACGACAATGCCCTGATCCACACTGCCAGAGTCGTCACTTCCCTCACCACCCAACTAGGAATGGATGTCATGCGCTGGCCGCCCAAAATTCCAGAACTCAACCCAATCGAAAATGCCTGGAAGCAGCCGAAGGCCAAACACAAGAATTTCAACCAAGACCAATTCTGGCAGGCTGTCGAGAAAAGCTGGCAGGAAATGGCCAATTCTGACTGCCTTTGTTTGGTTGAATCCATGCCCCATTGTTGTCAAGAAGTGATGGAAATCACGGATATGCCACCCACTACTAGTCAGTTGATCATTTCCATGCAATTGTTCGATTGTAATTTGGAATGTTGAAAAATATTTATGGTTTTGCTCACTGTCCCAACTCTTTTGTTGCGGTACAAATCAGACATTGCCGATTCAAATATTTTTTCCAGAAAATATGTAAACATATAGCATGTGTTGCTTTTATACATTGTAAAGGCATGTTTTGTGCATATAAACAATGTGATGGGTATTTAAATGCGTTTGTTAAAATGAAGGAACTCAAATATTTATTTCACAGCAAGTGTCCCAACTCTTTTGTCCGGCACTGTAGGTTAGTTTGTGAGTTCTGAAGGCCATGCTATTTTATTCACATTATTTTATCAGTTCTTATTTATACATGCACTCTAATTTTGTTTTAATAGCTGAAAGAAAAGAAAGCATAAAAACAACCTGCTGTCAAGCTTATCGGCAGCTTCTTAGAATACCTTCAAGCCAGCTATGTGTGCGCCTTGCTAGTGGCGGAGACCCAACATTCTCCTTCAACGTTAGACTTACTGGAGAAGAAGTTCATGGCACAAGTAAGTGGAGAGCTAACAAGGTTTTTAATACTGTGGTTTATTTATGTAGTCAGTGTGTTAAACAAAACCAGTACAGGCTGAGAATCCCTTATCCAAAATCGTTGCGGCCAAATGTATTTTGGATTTTGGAATACAGATGTACCAGCATAATTTGGTAGCTAACCCACTGGGGAGTGGAGACTAGGCACAAGTTCATTTACAACAACATAACTGCATATGGATACATACAACCTACAGGTAGTTTTTTGCAATATTTTTAAATCATTTTGTGCAGGAAACTATAAGAAAAAGCTGTACATTTAACCATCAGAAAGGTAAGTTATCACTATGGTAGGCCTACTGGTACCTAGGGGTATTTGCTAGCCTTTTCGACATTTTCAAAGTATATTCACACCAACAACAAATGAGAAAAAAGTACAAAAATTATGGTGAGTAAAACGCATACGTCAAGTGCGTGTCAGGACCCTCGCATCCTCAGGAACCTGAAGGCACCACAAAAATATTTCGGATTTGGGGGGCTTTTCAGTTTTCAGAATTTTGGATAAGGGATTTTCCACCTTTATCTGGAAAGTGTTTCTGTGATCCTATACAAAAGTGTAAAGAAAAACAAAAGGCAGAACCCTGAGAGGTTGAAGGAGGTGTGTCATCCACAATGATTAGCTGGGTACTGAGGACTAGAAAATTTTCCTGCACATGCTAGGCAACAGTAGTCACCTCCATGGGCCTCCGATGTTACCGTAAACTAGTTTGGAAGTTAAACAGAGGCAGGAAAGTTAAACTATGTGGTGATGGCTGCTGTTTAAAGGTTAATAGGAAATTATTGAAAATAACAGATTTTAAAAAATATTAAGAGTTTATCCTAATAAAAGTATTTTTCACTATTATGATTTCCCTGCTTGGTTTGGGTTCTGCAATATTGCAGGAGTCTAATATATTCTGGTAATTTTTGTATAATCATTTTTCTTGGTAAATACTATAAATATTAAAATTGTTTATTTTTAAATTAGCATGTGTAAACTACATTTTGAGTAATTTATGACTTAGTGCTGTTGTAATAGCAAATTACCTAGGCTGTTTCAGGCAGGTGATTATAATAGTTGTTTCTGCCCAAGAATGATTTATAGGTATGAGGATTTCTTTATTTCTTCAGGTGGTTCGTTTCGTCACTTTCTTGGCCAGGTAGCCAAAGAGTTGTCTACTCCACTCTTGAACATCCTGATGCCATGTGCAAGCTCTGGGAACAGCAAGAACAAAGGAAAGTGTATTCTCAAACCAGGACCTATGGCCTTCTCTGAGGAGAAATTGTTGGAGTTTCTTGGCCAGGTGCACTGCTTTCATTCATTTTGTTGGAAGTTAAAAGTGAAAGACTAACAGTTTTAAAATTCAGTAACAGCAAAGTTGTTTTTTTAAATGAATAATGTTGTAAGTGATCGGCCTTAAAATTAAAACAGAGTAAGACTTGAGCTGCGATCTACAACTAATCCCAGAACTCTTATGTTAGTACTTTGTTACATAATAATTGTGGATTTGTTAGTATTATACATTTTTTTTTTTTTTATCTTTGTAGTGTACTTGCTGCTTTCCATCTTTTCACCTACCCATAAAGTTTGCATTCTGTTCCAGCATATGCACAATTGCAGTAGAATGATATAACCACAACTTTTAACTGACACCATAGACACGTTATTCCTTCCTGGATAATATAATCCTGCACGGTCTACCTTTAATTTGCTTGATGACTAAGTTGAAGTATTGACTAATAAACAGGAAGATGCGAGCCATAATCTCAAGTTATTTATTCTAGTTTTTATCATTTTTCAATGCTTGTATACAGAAGGAAAACAAAAGTTTCAGTTAGTGAAATTATTTTAATAAAGCCAAATAATTAAACTTTTAATTTTGGCTGTGTTGATACAAAGCTTAACACTTCGATCAGAGAATCTTTCCTTGATTGTGACACCAACAAAATAGTAAAAAGTAACAACAATTAGTTTTGTTTTTGTATGCTTAAAATACTCTGTTGAGGGAGGTGGGGGCAAGAACCTTTTGAAATGCCTAACAATATTACTTGTTAATACAAATATATTAATAATATACTGTGATAATTCAATTAACACATTTGATGAAGAACATGTGTAGGTTAATGTTTTATGTAAATATGAATGTTTTTTTCCAGTTAGTAATTTGTGTGAAACTTTATTTTCAGTTGCTTGGCATCACAGTTCGTGCTGATATTCCTATTGGTTTAGATTTACTTGGATCCTTTTGGAAATGTTTAGCAGATCTACCTCTAGACCCCATGATAGACTTGCAGGAAGCTGACATTCTAACTTACAATTATTTGAAGAAGATTGAGATGGTAAGAGAGCAGTATAAAGAAAATGTCATTTTTTGGGAGTGATTAAATTCTGCTAAGAGTGTGTGTGTGTGTGTGTAGCAGACTGGTAGTTGCTGAAGTAAGAAAAAAAATCACTGCATAGTAAAGTTGACTTATGATGATGGCAATGTTGAAATTTATTATGGCTTTGTGTATGTGTTTGTGTGTGAGAGAGAAAGAGTACTAAGTGCATAGATATGATGATGAATTCTAGCTCTGTGACAGTTTTAATTAAAATAAAAGTGGGGGAGAGGGAAAATTGTTGTAAAATATTTTTAAAAGTATAACCTACGGTTTTAGTCAATGAGTACATGTTACTTTTGGTTACTAATTTTTCAAAAGTTGAAAGAAATTTTAATGTTCCTTACAATTGGAATAGCAGTTTCTTCACTGTGCACCTTTTATATTTGATGTTAACTGCAGGAGTGTCTCAGTATTTGGAATAACAAACATGAAATGAAGTACTGTGATCCTATACCTTTCAACTATTGAAACTTTAGTCTAAAATTCCTGGAAATAAAGGAGGAAAAAAAAACAAAATTTGTTAAAACATATTTTTATTTGTAACAGAAGTAAAATGTTTTAGTCACTGGTCATAATAATTTGGTATCTGTTGTTATAATGTTAGTTTGTTGCAGAAAACAGCAAATACAGAAAAGCAATGAGTGAAATTCTTTATTAGGACTTTGAATCAACAAATTTTGGTACTATTGTTCAGGTTCATCCATGTGAGAGCTTGCTTTAATTCTTCATATTGGTGGAGCGTGCATAGGTTGCTCTTTGCTAATAATCAGATGTTTAGTTGCACCAAATACCAGTATGCTTTTTTGGTGCAGTGGTAGAAGACATTTCTAAAATGGCAATATACCCAGAAGAATTGACATTTTTAATAAACAGAAATTTTGTCTTTCTACCATGCTATATTGCATCTTGTATCATGACACTTTTGCCTCCACATTTCACCAAGGATTGAAGACATTGTAGTTTGACCCAGTTCGAACTGCCATTGCTTGAGAGTCTTGCCAGATATGTCTTCCAGCCAGACCTTTCAGCAGAGTTTTATTCCAATTTGGCATTAGGGACTTCTTATGCATTACACTCTCTGTGGAGATGGTGATGGGCCATTTTTTGGCTCATTTCTGTTACATGGATGTCAGCAAGAGAATCTTGACTGGGTGCAGCCATGGCAAGCAATGGCAGCACATTCTTGTTGTGTTGTCACTGTTGAAGGAATTTCAGGTTGCTTTGTTGCAGCAGCAATATTCTTCTTAGTGAACTTTTTGATAACTTGAGCTGCAAAAAAGTTGAGATCTTTTAGCAATCTGTTGACTGGCCACAATCTTAACAGCTTATAACAGTCATGGGTAAATGGAGAAATATCAGGAACCCTCTGTATCTAGCCTGGTGATAGTGTGCCCTGGTTATCTGCCTATCTAGACATCTAATAGATAATCGTGCCTAAAACATGTAAATTTCAATTATTTGTATCCATTTATGTGGTTGACCAAATTATTATGGAAGAAGACTATAATTATTCAGTTTTATGAGGACAACATAGGTAAGGAAACATTGTGAACATTATCTAGTGCTTCTTTCATATTATTTTAGTCAGAACAGTATTTACTGCTTCAGAATTTTAAATATTAAGTCAAATAGAACATGCTTTTTAAGCATTTTAAGGTACAGGTTGTGTGTAGCAAATAAATAGTTGTCTCAGACTATAAATTAAAGTAGGCTATTGCTTAATTTAATTACTCTATTCTTTTTTTGACTGTAGTATTAACAGCATAAGTTAATGGAATCTTGCTGTAGGCTGGAGTTTCTGTCTTTTAGGTAGAGTCTGAGGCAGAGCTGCAGGCCTTGTGTGCTGATGTCTATCCTCAGTTTTCATACACTAGCCTAACAGGTCAGGAATTGGAACTCATTCCTAGAGGAGATCAAATCTCTGTCTGGTAAGTTAGCAGATTATTTCTGTGTACTCTTGAATAATCATACAATGATTTCATTAAAATATGTAAACTGCATCTTCACCAGGATAAGATTATTTTATAACACATTCTCCTTTGTCTGTTCTGTAGCAGTATAAACCTTCACTGCTTTGTGTTGGCTACAGAAGCCCCAGTATCAGGGACTATGCTGCAAGTTCAATATTCTATATGAACATATATACACCTCACAACAAAAAATATGCAATGAGAATTTCAGGCCTGCAGTGCTTGTTCATATTTTGGCTGAAGAAGACCTTCATACAGATCTAATCTTTCCACTAAAAAAAAAATTGTCATTGGAAGCTAAGTTAAATTGTTGAGAAAAAACTAAATGGCTGTCTGAAATGAGCATGCAAAAAGGCAACAATACATGTCGAAATACAATCACAGACAAATAGGCTGAAAAGGCTTTAATAAAAAGTGACTATCATTGACCCCAACAAAAGCTTATATACTCTGTCTTGGTGTTGACTTAGTCAGATGATCCAGTTGTCATTGTGGGATGTTGTGCCATTTTTTTCACCAGGGCCACTTTCAGGTGATCAAGAGACTGTGGTGGACTTGTAACCACAGACATGCCTTTCCATAATGATTCAAATGTGTTCAATTAGATTCAAGTCCAGTGATTGTGCAGGGCACACCAAGCAAGTAATTTTGTGGACATAAGTGCAGCATTGAAAACACGTGCTAAGTTTGGACAGGCATTATCTATAAAGATGAAGTTAGGAGTGTGCTATTTGGCCAGAGGGACAACCAGAGACTTAATGATCTCATCCCTGTCTCTGACACTAGGCATAGCTCTTTTCTTAATGATTACAAGATCGGATGCATCAGCCAATTTGAATGCCAGTTTATGCCATCAGGCTGTACCCACAAAATTAATCATGCTGGGTAATGGCACAATTAGAAAACCACTTCCCTAGCTTTCCATCATTAATATCTAGATTCATTCATGAAAAGAGCATTGCACCAATCATTTAAACTTCAGTTGTGACTTTGTTTCCAATTGTATGTGTAGCTGTGATGGTGCTGTGTTAGAGAGAGAGAGAGAGAGAGACAGCACAGTGATATGAAGCTTGTTGTGAGTTGTTTGTGTTGAAATTCTATGGTTGGTTGCTCTTTAGGATCATTTTGAAGAAATCTTGCTATTTACAAACATCTGGCAAGGGTGACAAGATAATAATTGTCCTGGGGTGTAACTATTGGGTGATCAGAACATGGTGTCTCCATGAAATAGCTTGTCTGCCAGTACCTTATTAGTGCTCTAGAGATGGCGCTGATGGCCTGAGCCAACTGATACCTAGGCATTCCTTAACTGACTTACACCACATGACTGTCCAGTTTATGGAAGATATGGTAAAGATGTGTGCAGATTAGGTAGAAGTGATTTGCATGAGTTTCCAAGGTTGCTCAGTTCTAAAAAAGACTATAACATTATATGTTGTACATGCAAGATGATGATTGGGTTTCTCTATGCAAGTCATTGTCTTTAGCCAGAATATGAATACTTATTTTTTTCTGAAGAGCATATTTTTAAATTGTCTTGGCTACCATAATTATTTTAAATTTGGCTAGTAAATGTAAAGTTCACTTTAGACTAACTTTATTTTAATCTTCTTTGTATTTTAAAGTGATTTAGTAACTGTTTAAAATGTGTAATAATTACATGGAACAAAAAAATAGATTAGTACTGGTAACTGGAGTAAAACAGAAAAATGTTTATATGTAAATTTTGCACATGCACCTTGTTGTTGTTTTTTTAGATGTATAAGTATTTATGAAAGTATGCTTTATGTTCAGCTGGGAAAACAGACATGAATATGTTAATGCCATTAGACAGCTCCGTATCAAAGAACTTCAAAGTACAAAACGAATGTTGGCACTGAAAGCTGGCTTGGCTTCTATTGTTCCACTACAACTATTGAAATTGATGACACCCATAGATGTGGAACTTCGTATCTGTGGTTTTCCCTTTATTGATTTGGATTTCTTAAAGGTAACCAATGCTATTTTGATGCTTTTGACAGAATAAAAACAAACTTACTTTGATAGTAAATATTCTAATATAAATTGAACTCATTGTCTTCAATCAGGATTTTAAAAAATGAGTGAATTTTCAGTTTGTTCTCTGAGGACTTGTAGATGTTCATAATTTCCTTTAGGCCAGGTCCCTAGTTCTGATATTTTAGATATTAAAAAAAAATGTGTTTTTTTAATGTACTCTGTTGTTTTGTTATAAATATCTTTGTTCTTATTTCTGTTTAAAAATATGCCTAAAAATAATAGCCTTTTAATAAATGAACCTTTAAATAAGAGTATTATTTTAAACAAGTTGGAATTCTAAAACACAATTTTTTACTATTCTTTTAAGGCACACACCATGTATCAGGTTGGCTTGATGGAATCTGATTTACATGTTGAACATTTCTGGAGTGCTTTGGAAAGTTTCAGCCAGGAAGACTTGGGCCGCTTCATCAAATTTGCTTGTAATCAGGAAAGGATACCTCAGACTTGCCCTTGCCGAGATGGAGGTTCTGATACAGCACATGTACCACCATATCCAATGAAAATTGCTCCACCAGATGGACCAGGTCAGTTAATAATAAATGAAGGAAAATTTGCAGTTGTATAGTGTATAAATGAATTATCAAATAATAAAAAATAAAGTTTATTAATGTCATTTAAATTGAGACTCTCTATAATAATTTTACTGACTTGGAAAATTTTAAAACCTTCGAACTGACAGTTACATTTTTTTTCCTTTTTTTCTTTCAACTGGTATTTCAGATTTTCATCAAAAACTTATTAAATCTTTATTTGTTCTTTCATTGAATAAAATCTTTAATGACATAAAATAATCTTTTCCATTTCTGTAACCAGGTCAGGTGGTTAGTTTTGTGCTCACCTGCTGTCCATAGCAATCTTCACATGTATTTTTTTTATTATTATAAAATATGAAAATCTGACGAGATTTTTTTTTTAATGCAAATATATTATCAGTTCTTACTGTAAAGTTAAAATAGTGTTTCTCGATTAATGCATTTCACTGTTGATGTTAATTCTTTTTACAGGTCCCCCAGATTCCCGATATATTAGAGTCGAGACATGCATGTTCATGATCAAGCTTCCCCAGTATTCTTCTCAGGAAATCATGACGCAGCGCCTGTTGTATGCCATCAACTGTCGTGAAGATCCCCTCAGTGGTTGAGCAACAGTTTGTGTTGAGGTGCTGTATCTGTGATCTGTCTGTGTGCCGAAGAACTATTGCTAGTTTTGTGCTGGTGGTGACTGCCAACTACCTGACCATGAATGAAGTATTGAAAACAGCTGGTTTGGAGTTTCTACCCGTAATTTGTACATTTGTCTCTGTTGTGTGCTAGGTGGTCTGCATGGTGTTAAATGCTGTAGAAATTATTTACTTTATGTAAGTGAGAGAGCCAAGGTTATGCAAGATTGTGTTGAAGAAAAAATGAAGATTAGCTCACCTTATTAATCCAGAAAAAAAAGTGATACATTTTGGTGCTGATTTTCTTCAGATATTAAAAAGGTATTGGAGTGTTCCCCCCTCTGCTATTGTTGCTGGTGCCTGCTCATCAACAAGGGAAATTCTTTAATGCTCTCCCCCAAACTTAGTATTCTATCAGGACTAACTAGGCCTTTGTTGTTCAAATACCATTTTTAATTTTTAACAATTTGTTGCCATTGAAAGTTCATCATGTTGTTAATAATTGCAGAATTGAACTAGCTTTGATTTTCCTTTAAGGTGCCATATGAGCAGAGAGGTGAGTTATGAATGTGAACTGAACACACTGTACAAAAGTAGATTGGAAATGTTTTTGCTTTATAAAACCAACCAGCATAAATTCTGAGTCATTTTTGTAAATTAGTCACCTTGTAACCACTTGTGCGTTTTGTTGTTGTTTTCTGTTTTATTTTTTTGATAGCATTTAAATGTTTGCTAATCACATAATTGTAACAATGGTTTAATGTCCAAACACTAGATAGGATTACTTCTAAAATACTTTTCTCTCTCATCTGGTTCAAAAACTGTTATCAGATAAAAGCATGTTTTGTTTTTAATAATTAGATTTAAAACTTTGTTAAATTTTATTTGAAGATAATGACTTATTTTCTTAGACCTATTATAAAAAGTAGTAACTTTCTTATTTAAACTCAGAGATAGGTTCTGCTATTTCCTGACATAACTCATTCAAATATTGACTTTTTCTTCTGTGTAATTATACATCTTGTACTATCATAGCTGACTGATTTATTGACTGCCCTGGCCAAATGAAGTTGTTAGGAAATTAAATTTTTTTACAAGAAGTTAAAAAATTCTATTAGTTTGTATTAACAGAAATAAAAGAATGCATTATGAATATCATAAGAATTATTAGCAAACTTTTAATGATTCCATCTTTTGAAATTATTCATTCAAAAGAGTTTCTTGTAAAAATCAGATGTGATGCCAGGTTTATTTATCCAAAAAGATAAATTTTCATGACTGAAAATAGAAAGTAAAGAATTAAAAAATAAATAAAAACAAGTATTTTTTCCCTAAATTTAAATAAACAAATGAATAAAAGTCTATTAATAAAACCCTATTAGTAAATAATAAGAATTTTTTAAAAACATTTTTAGGTGATTGGGTACTGCATTGAATTACTATGGATAGTTATGTAGTACAATAGATTTAAAAAATAAAATGTTCTGATGACACTTTTATGAAAATTCTAGTTGTGCAATCTCTGGTCCAATAATGTATTTATGTAAACATAGTGGAAACTGAAATTTAATCTTTAAGAAGTTTTTAAAATGTTTCTCTCTCAAGACTAGGAGAATAGTAAACAGAAATGACCATTTGGTGCAATGTAAATGGCAAATATTGTTTGGTGTTGAAAGTCTCGGAAAATAGATTTCTAGACTTCAACCAGCAAAGTTAAACTCATTTTAATTATTAATGCTAGTTTAACAAAATCACTATATTTTAATCAGTTTTGTGTTGTTGTTGTTGTTGTTGTTTTTTTTTAAAAATTCGACATGATGATGTGTTTAGGTTTATGAACAGTTTTTATATTTTATTTGTATATAATATACTCAATTTTCAGGAGGGAAAGAAAATAAATTGTCTTCACTCAACTTATAAATTATTTCATTATAAAGGTTCTGAGCTTTAGTGAAGTGGAGTCCTATTGTTTATTTTATATTTCTCTTATACACTGAGTCTGTTTCAGAATTAAACTTGCAGTATATTTGTTTATATTAATTCTGTTTCAGGTGAATTTACAAGTGGTGGTTAAGCATTTTCTACATTCAGAAATCCAATTATTTATTCTACCTGGGTAACCTCCCCTGTTAGAAGCATTTTCAAGTGTTGTCTCCCCTAAATGATTGCTGTTTGTGAAAAGACTTTTTTTTTCCTAGTTTTTAAAATATTTTATCTTTTAATAATTAATTTCTTTTCTGTAAGTTTAATATTTATGAAAGAGATGCATATTTTTTTGTCAACTGTAAAAGTAAAATATATATGTATATATATATTTGTGATAGTTACTGCATTTACCTTCTGTTTTTTTTTTTTTTAATGGATTTCTTTCCAATTTTTACTTAATTGCTGCAATTAAGTAAAAATATCATTTCTGCAAAAAATTCCATAGCAAGAAGTTATTTCTGCATTATTGTTTCAGCAGCAGTTTTACTAAGAATTTACTAGTATTGATGCTGTGCAAGACTGAATAATATTTGCATAAACCTGTCTGAGATGCAACACACATGATACCACAACAACACTATCACTGTCTACTTTCACAGAACATTTCAGTAAATACAGATAGTGGCTGTCATATTTCAATAGAAAATATTCTTAATACAACAAATAATTTCTTTGTTCCAAATGGTTAAAGTTGTCAGTGAAAGGTATGGTTTGTGTTCTTTAGTCACCTGAATGACCACCACAGGCAGCTTTCTCTTCCTACTCCCTCTGTAATCTGCAGATGGAGTGCTAGAAAAAATGGAGGAAATTCTAGTTTTAATTTCAACTACCATAGTTTAAAATCATGACTCTTGTCCTAGTGTATTTGACAACAAATGGAAATTAGTTTGTTTCTAAATGTTTAAATCCCTTACTAACTCTAATATTTAAAGTGTTTAAATAACAACTTAGGGTATGCTGAAGCACCAGTATAGATAGGCCATGTTGTTATCATCATTTTAAATATATATTTCAACCACTAAGAAAGTGAGTGCACACAACTGGCAAACAGCTAGAGCAGATTTATGCTACTAACTTTATTTTATTAACATTGACATACACACACCTGCCCCAGATTAAGATAAAACCATCATAGATAACTAGGTTTATCACAGTATACATGTATACAAATTTAAGAAATAAAGTCAAGCACCAATATGTTGTTAAATGAGATTTATAATGTAAGCTTGAATTTATAAATTTGACCCCTACCTTTCTTAGATTGGAATTCTACTGGTTGTGATGGAATTGGATGGTTATTGTTGATGAGTGAATTTGTTACACCTTTGTCAACAAGTCAGATGAGCTTGTATATAAATATATATTTTTTCATACAAGAGCATTTTTATAGTCTTGTTGCAGAAATAATGCAGATTTTTTTTTTTTCTTGACATAACATATTTCACAATAATTTTGCTGGTGGCTGCTCTGAAATACTGAAGACCTTGAATAGCTTCTACTGTTTGTTGATGTCTTCATATTGGGCTTGATATATTCCACAGAAAAACTCTTATCAGTACCAGCCTGAAGATGACAATAGGAAATGCTTGGAAGCCTCTGTCAAGTAATCCTCATGCTGTAAGTTTATAGCCTACCGTACATGTTGATAATTCTTGCTTTTTTAATGTGATTTTTTTTTTTTTACCATCAGCTGTTTCTAACTCCAGAAACCATCAGTTTGCGAGCAGTTTTTCATTTAATTATATTTCTTGACTTAGCAAAACATCTAGATTGTATACATTTTGAAAATTTGCTAGAGAAACTACGGTAGTAACTCTGTTTAAATAGATCTGTGTACCTCCTCCATTCTGCTTTGTTACAGTGTATCACAGCTCAGCAACTGACCTGTTTTTTCAAGAAAGCTGGCAACAACACAGAACTGTGAATGCATCATGTGATTGTGTATACTTTTTAACAAAAGGTAGTTAGTTTACAAGTGTGACTGTGGATGATGATGATGATAGGTGATATTCTCCAAGCTGAATAAACTTATGTTTGGGTTAATTATTGGGTTTTTTTTTTTTTCTGTTACAGAGAAGCTAACATTTTTTGTGGATTATATTATATACCTGTATTTCTAGTCGAGGTGTTCTGTTTAAATGTTTAGAATGTGATGAACAAATGAAAACGTTGGTCACCTGTTTAGACTTTAAGAAAAGACCTCAGAATGTTTCAATATTAAGTCACTGCTGGTGCGACAATAAATAAAATGCATTGGCGTTTCTGCATGTATAGGCCAGGGTCAAGCCACGCAGGGAGTGGTAAATGGTTTGGACAGGTAGGCGATGGGGAGCTGACTACAATAACAGCCAGAGTAGAAATTCCGCTTTAAATTGTTTCATCTAATTAGCAGAGAAAAACGTTAAGATTTCGATAAGAGATCTTTGGAATGTTTGTTTGTCTATTTGTATATTTTGAATCCGTTTATCGTCACGAGTTCATGCACTTTGGCTGCCAGACGCTGTGATTAATTGGTTCAGCTGCCCTGGCGGCGAACCGCGAAAGCGCGCGCGCGCGCGCGGCGGCTATCTCCGTTCCGTAATTTGACGAATGCGAGATTAGTGGCTTCTAATGAGCAGGGCCGGCGTTACCCCTCTCCCTGGTGTGTGTGTGTGGGTCCACTAATTCGCTGTTTACTAAAAGTATAGTTCTTGAATAAACGGCATTTTTGTTGCTGTATCAGCTGACCGTGAAGGAATTCTGTTAGTCACTTTCTTTTGTCTGCTGATGACCTCTCTCTGCCAGATGATGATGGTGATGATAACTAATCATCATTTAACAAGCTTGTTAAGGTCGTGGTTTTTATCCGAAGTATGCAAGTTGACTCGGTTGGTTGTAGTTATGCTCAGCCGAGTCGTATCTTCGCAGTACTGTGGGTCTGAACAGACTCCTCCCGCCATTAATAATGACTCCAGACACCCATGGAGAGAGAGAGAGAGAGAACCGATTCTTTTCAGATTAGTGACGTTGGTGCTGGTTTATTATATCTCTGGGGGAAATACAGCAAATGGTGACTTTAGACGTGCGTATTCTGCTTTCAGTTTCCTTGAGTATTCTTTGCGCTTGTAGAACTATTTAAAAGACTCTCAGCTATGCTAGGCGTCACCTGATCCCACTGAGTGATTTGCTGGCGGCCATTCTTCATCAGGGTCACGTGGTGAGCACGGCGACCGCGAACGTTGATTAAATTGAGTGCTACAAAATCCTTGAAAACACTCGCACATTGCTTCTACCATTTATTAGCTGCTTATCTTTTAAAAAAAAAAATCAAAATTAAAAACGGAAAGTTAGATTTATTGCAAAAATCAGACAGGAAGATTACAAGCTATTATTAATAACGAAAAGCTAGACAGTATTTGCGGAGTGATGGGTAGCTTTTATAATATTTTTCTGATTAGAATAGACACGCAACGATAATTGTAAGTAGAAGTTGTCATACTCCAATTGAAACTTTTAATCCATATTAATTGAGAAAGTCATACACTCCATACCTTTGGTGGCGTGGGGATACTACCACCCTGCAACTGGGGTGGATATTAGAAGGAAACTGTAAATGAATGATATATATATATATATTACGAATGTGTAATTATTAATTAGTGGTAGTATAAATCGCTGATTAAGTATTTTCGCTGGGACCCTGCATAGTAAGCCATGATGGTCGGTCTCTCTGTAGCCATTGAGTTAAATGACCGCGTAGTTATGTTTCCACGGTGAGGAAGAAGGACAGTTGTCCAGTCAGCAATCTAATATTGATAAAGCAGTTCAGTGAATCAACTAAATGCAAATTTCAGTTTAGGACGTAGTAGCATGAACCTGTGGGTTCGGAGACTGCAGTTTAAGCAGCGCATCACTAGAAATGTTGCAAGATTGCCTCAAAACAACGAAAACAAGCAAATGTTATCTTGACATAGAAATGTTCTTCCTAGACAGGTGATCGCTCGGCGGTGTTGAGGCTCTGATTAGCTTAGTTTTGGAAGAGTTCGAAGGGTAGGAATGATAAACTATTATTGCTTAAGCTTGCTTTGGTTTACTAACAACTGCTGAAGGATTGGATGATGGGGGGCTGAAAAATCTAATTTGAAAATAAGGCGATATTTATTTTGCTGTTAAATTTGTGGGATTTTATTTAAATGTAAGAACGAATTATATGTACAAGTCATTAGATTTAAGAGGACAATACTCTTGTATTTACTTAATGCCAATTTTCCGGAAGACTTACCTCCCATCGGAGAATGCAGGCATAACTTTAAAAATGCTGAAAATAAAAATTTAAATCAAAAAGGATCTTAAATAACTTCAAGCATTTTTAATTGATTTGAAATCTGAATTTCCAAACGAATCTTTCTTGGTTCTTGTTGCAGCTATTTAAATTCGGGTAGAAAACAATAGGAGTTTGGTAAAGAATTGCGATTCTATGAAAAGAACGGTAAAAAAGCAGACTAATGCATGTTAGTCATTTTTTTTGTATAGCGACAACCGTCTACGTAGACGGATTCATTGTTTGGACTTATAGGGTTTGTAACCGTCTGACTGACAGATAAAACTTGATTACATAACAGGCTCGTGCTGGCTGGCGGTGCTCTGTCTTGGCCGCCCTCCGAGTGACGACTTAATTGGTGGTGTACTGAGAACTGCGCCGTTAGGGCCTTGGTCACTCGAACGGAATCCACAATTATCCGCTCGCCCGTGTGTCCGACTCAGCCAGCCTTCCAGGTACGCATTTCCACTTACAGGTGTGTGCCGACGAAGGCTGCGGTCTAGAGAAAGCGATATCTTATCAACGGCTTGGCCAGTCGTCTTTCTGAGAGAGAAAAGTGAGCGTTTATTGTTTTATTCAACATGATTTTTCGCTGAAATCGAGCGATCGCCGCCATCAGTGGCCAGTGTAGTAATTAAAGGGAGATAACATTAACTATCCTTATTTGTAAAACATTCGAAGTGGGGAAGTAAGCATCTATATACGTTGGTAAAACATTTCAAAGAAATACGTAGTACTTTTGTGCCTTTGCGTACGGCTTGTACACAAGCAAGGCAATCGATACTTAATGTTTTTTGTTGCTGTTTATGATGTGCATGAGTTACCGAAGAAGAGATTAAACGGGTCACCCTTTAACTGGTTCAGTGAACCGTTGGAAGACGTCATGTATTCTCGTAGAACTCCGCAGGAAGACTCTCTGCTGAAGTTAGGCCTCGAGAGTGCTGTCTGTTTTATGGCGGCTTTAGAGTTTGAAGCGTAAAATTCAGTAAACGAGATAAAAATACAACTTTCCGGTAACACGCTGCAGACAGTATCAAGCGTGTCGTTGATTAGATTGCCGGATGTTGTTAATCAGCCGCCATGAAGAGATAACCGGAATATAGCCGCCATGTTAACGAGTCATTAGCGGTTGGCTGACGCAAGGATTCTGCATCAAGAGGGACGGAGCAGCGCGTGCTGCCGTGGCTTCAATGAATGGCTTTGTGAGTGTTCCAGTGAATGTTTGCTGCTCATCCACAGAAGTTCGGCGCGCATAAATGTATCGTCTCTCCCCGAGAGGGGCAGGGGCAGACTCTCTGAAAAGATCAGCTTCTTCGCAGCGCAACCGGCTGCGATCAGAAAGTCGTTATACGGAAATCGGTGCTCGCTGAACCGTATAACGGTGGTGGCGCCCTAACAATTGCGGACAGGGGTATAGTCAATAAGTCAGGTGCATTAAATTGGTGTGTAAGCAGGTGAGAGCTGCATTCTCAGCTTCAGCTAATCTTACTGTTGTGATGGTCTGGAACTAAACGTCGCCATCGTTCCCCGAAATACGGACCACCACCGGTTTTTAATTTCCCGGCGACGCTGAAAGATTAAGGGTTAAGAATAAAGAAGCTTTTGCGCATAATGAAAAACGTGCAATGGGACCTTTTCTTTCTCCTAAAGTTTTACACTCGTATTACTATGAGATATCGCCTGCGTCACTTGTTTTATTTTAGTCACGTGCGAAATCAATCAAGTGATTCATAGAAATTCGAATATTATGGTCTGGTTGTTGTCACGTGACTTTCGTGTTTAGGGCGCGACGTTTGGCGCAAAGTTAACACTGCAGACGTCCGCTATATCAAGTGCACGCTGGTCTGGTTCCTTGGTAACAATTTCTTTACCCTTACGATGCTGAAACCGGATATGTCCGCTTTGACATTTACAGCCATCTGATGCTGGAAGCAGATTTACCCCCGCAGCTTCAAAATGGTTTTCCCTTTATTACGATAAGCGGGAGCCCCGCAACTTCTCCGATCAGTTTCCTAATTTCATTTTTTGATGGTTAATTGAAACTTTCCAGCCCGAAATATAATTAAGCGCCGAAAGGGATAAACGCTATACTCGTGGTTTCTGAGTCATAATTTTCTCATTGATTACAATGGAGAAATTGTGAACCTACTTATAATATTTTTCGTCCGTAACTTCTGTGAAACACGACACTTTAAGAGTGAAAGTATCGGTAAGGTAAGTGTAGCTGGCCTCCAGGCATCCGCTGAAACAGAGAGAACAACCAGGCTCACAAATTACCTAAGTAGAACTCTATCAGCTCTACGGTAGAACCCGTGAGTGTTTGATACAGTAATAGAACGGTAATGGCCTGTCGAGTGCAGTTCATGGTATGCAATCAAAAAAACATGCAGTGGATGATAAATAGTTTCAAGGGATGAGGGAGACACATGCTGAAAGACTTTAACCCATTATAAATAACTTTTGGACAGCCGCAAGCTTAAATTCTTCTGGCATAATATGTATGGCAATTTTATATCACAATGTCGTTCTTATATTATATGACAATAAAGTCAAAAGGCTACCGTTTATCAAAACTAGATAGAGATGATGCCACTGTACCTTTTGCTAAGACTGTTTATTTTATATACATGTATAATCAGTACCGGCATTGAGACGTTTTCAAAGATGCTACATTTTTTTTTTTTTTTCAGTCACAATTTATTTATTTTTTTAGAGGAATATTCACATAAAAAAATTAGCAATTTTTATTTATTTCTCGGGTGAAAGAATAGAAAGAAGTCTGACTAACCTAGCGAGTCAAAATGAGGTGCCGTCATGATGCTGCTTATGGCAAAGCGAAACAACTAAGGGGGAATAACTCGTACTAGATCTTTACTGCGTAAATCGTAAAAAAAAAAAAAAAAAAAAAATTTTTTTTTAAAGTACTGATTGAAATCTTGTGACGACGACAACAACAAAAAAATGTCTACGATAAACCGCCAAACCTCATGTGAGATGGCAGGGCTTCGACAGGACCGCCTGATCGGTTTGCTATCGCCATTAACCTCCATGACAGGCAGATAGTGCTTGGGAGAGTTTGTCAGTCCATCAGTAATATAAATCCGTTCTAGAACGGATCTGGTTGCGCGTGTGTGGGAGAGGGGGGGGGCACGTAATGACCCCCCCCCACCAATCGGCCACTGCTCGTTTAATTAGAAGCATATAACGGCGGCATGCGGAACCAGGTTACCGCTGTCGCGAACGCTTCCTTCCACTTGGAAAGAATTCTAATCGCGTCGGACGAATGACGTCAGCAAATTTTTTTATGTAAGGGAAGTAACTCGTGCAGCAAAATCGCATTTGAGGCGTTTACGGGCAAAAATAAATGGAGTGAATAAAAAAAAAAAAAATATCCGTTTTATCTCACCTGTGAATTATCTCGTGTAGGGAAAATGCATTACTTTGTCTAGGGAAGGCGTACAGTAATCGGAATGTTTGCGAACCCTAATCACGGGTAGGTGGGTTAATGGTAGAATTACTGCTAGCGTCACGACATCTAACACAAGGCGGCAGGCAAACCACTTTCTCAAACGACCACTGTCTCGGTTATTTGTTCAGCCATTATAGACGACCGGCGATGCTCGGGCCGTTAGGCAAGCCGGATGCGCTAGACGACTGGTAAAGATGCTTTGAAAGCAGCTTCGCGTAGTTTATTTCTGATTCATAACATTAAAGCGCACAATCTTAATTCAGCGACTCTAAAAGTAATTTTGATTTAGATATTTTGCTACAGATGTCTGCCTTACCACGAGGTGCTGCTGAAATCGTTTGCTGCTCTGACTATGGCGGAGAGGTTGGACCATAATTATTGTAGCTTTCTATCGTGAACAAAAGTCCCTAACTACTTAGTGGATGAGGATCTGATTATTCAGACCAAAGAAAACGTATCCTGTCTCGAAGGGAATTAGAAAACCAGTGCGAGATTTAACAATGTGGAATGAAATATTGCTTACATTTGTGTTAATAACCTTTAAAATTTCTCGAAAGTACGAAAAATCTTTTGTTTTCCTATTCCAGATGCCATTCCACCTAACAAAAACCTTTTATTTAGCAGCCTTGCCAATGCAGACTCAGATTATTATACAAATAGAATGTTTGCTGCTTAATTTTTGCACTCGGAATCAATCCATACCTGTTCATTATTCTAACAAAACTATCTGATCGATTATAATTTGTAATGACCCGACATTTAATTCAATAACAGCCAAAGCTTCCATCATTTTTTTAAAAATGGAAAATTGTATTTTACTTAGTGAGGAAAAACTCAATAATTCATGACTTGCATAGTTATTGGTTAATACGGTTTGTTTTAGTGATCCTATTATGGCCATGCCCCGGATAATTCGGGTAGGTGACCACGCGCCGCTGTTGACGACGAAGCGACACCCAAATGGACCCTGCGTCGCGTCCTGAGCCGAGAATGGTGAGTTCTGGTGGGGGGGAGGTCCAGATATCTACTGTATTAAATAATTTTAATAACGTGTCTCTGCGATAATTCGGCTGTTGTCATGGTGTTCTCAAGCACTCATTAAACAGAGACCAGAACCGATCTTTGTTGTTTTATAGGATTTTCGCGAGTCTACGAGAATCGACCCGCGATAGGTACAAATAAACAATAAATGGACGGCGAGCTAGAATACCGAAACAAAAACAGCTGACGTTTCAAGGATATACAAATACATCAGAGGCAGTGAACAAACTCTCTTAGGTATTAGTCTTGAGTTTTTCTTCTTGTGTTGGCAAACGTTCTTGCACCATGAGTACAACAGGTAATGGATATGCGGTTTAGTAGCCACGTATTTGCTGCTTTTCTTCCACAGTGAGACAGGGTGCTGGACAGGCCTGCGTGATCTAATACAGGAGTCTACAGATGACTGGCAGCTGTTTCTGGTTTCCTGTAGTCTACCATATATGCCGCAAAAGTTTCATTCTGTTCATGATTAGTTGCTTTCCATTGGTGTATAACAAACTAGTCCAGCCAACTAAACTCTACCAGCAGTGAAGCCAGTTTCTCATCACCAGCCATCCTCCTCATATTCTTTCTTTTCAATCTTCTAATGTTTATTCGTCATTACGTTCCATGCCATAGTTACTCCTGCAAGTTATGGAGAGATGCTGTTGAAATACCTGCTGCTGCTGCTGCTGATGATGATGATGATGCTGTTGCGGAATTGTGTAGTTTTTTTTTTTTTTTTTTGATTTTGTTGTTTTGAAAATGAGATTCACTTTGATTTGTTTGGTCGGCCAGCTGACCTTCCATTCAGGACGGACGGACCTCTTTCAGTGTTCTCGACACAAGCCAGACCGCTGGTAACCCTGTCGCGGAGGGAGGACCCGTCAGAGCGGCGCTATGGCAGGTGAGGTGGCATTGACGTCACGACATCGCCTTCAATTAGAACCCGTCCGTGAGATTTAAACAAGGATGCCGGAGTTTTTACCTGGGACGGAGCATCGGGAAATAAAACCGTCCGGGCTGCTCTTACACGCGGTGGTGGTGGTGGATATTTAGATGGATCGAATGAAAGCTAAATAATGTAAAAAAAAAAAAAAAAAAAAAATAGAAGAAAAGCGAATAAAATCGTTTTAATGGACATTTTGTTTTTCGTATTTAGCAGAGACTTTGTCCATCACACTGATCGGAAACAGAAGAGTCTTGATCTCTTCCTTCTATTTGGAAAAGAATAAAAATTTTTTAAAAAAGTCAGAAGAGAGCAGGAAGTTCAAAAACCTGCATAAGCCCCCTTTTCAGAAAAATTAGCTTTCGTTTATTCCTGAGAATATCCCCGCTGTCTGCTGCTACCGTCAGATGGCGCTCTGAGCTGAGACGGTAGAATTACTAGAACAACATTTCCCAATGTCCAACTTCGAATTGCTTTAAATTCTTAAATATTTGCTTAAACTTAAAGGGAAAAAAAAATATATATTTATGTATACATATTTATTTTGTTTTTCACCCTTAAAATTTTATCTCGTTATTTTTAAATTGTACAATCAGCAAGAAAGACAGAGATTACACCGACTAAAAAAATTTTTTTGTTGTTGGAAGCAAAATATCTCAAGGTAAAAGAAAACCGAGACAAGTTTTAACCATTATCACAAATAAGGGGTTTTACTTTCACTACTAGAAAGGGGGCGTTTAGGTTTGGTGTGGCCTGCTGCCTTCAGCCGACTCTGCAAGATTCGGCGCGAACTTAACACGAGCAGACGACATTCATTTATTGTAGAATTGCGAGAGGCTGTGCTAAGACGGAAATGAGTCAGAATAATACCCGATGACGTAAGGTGAGTTGTCTATATGGTGCACAAATCACTACGATTCCAGCCTTTCGCCCGTTACCAGATCTTGCACCTACGATGCATCCATAACCGCTGAGGTATTCCAGTAGCGGAGACGCCAGACGAGAATACGAGCCGCCGTCGATTAACGTGCCGTTCGTAGGCGAAAGCTGCGGGCTGCGAGTATCGAAGACGGACCGCGGTTGTAACCTCGAGATGAAATAAAGTTTGTTAAACTAATGTTTGGACGCTGTTTCATGGTAAACATGGCTAGCGAGACATGGGCAGGAATTCGAGACATTTTCCAACATAAGAAATATATCTAACCACTACAGGTGTAACGACGTCTAAGTGCAAATATGCTGGTGGTGTAGTAGATATAAGTATAAACAGAGGAATAATTGGCTGCTTTGTTTTATAATAAATTAGGCTTCCAAGCGGCTAACGTCAGAGAATAAAGTGCATCACCAGAAGAAATGTTTTTCTCTGACTTTCATTAATATATATTATTATTAACCCCTGAGCCACGAGCAGATCTCTTGAATTTTTACTGGGTTATGAGATCTGCTAAGTGCAAAAGAGGAGTTGCGCGAGAAGGTATTATGGAGAAAATTGTGAATGGTAACTCGACCTGCAAGAAGGATGTATGATAGAGAGCAGTGTGACTGGTGAGTCTACCTGCGTGAAGCTGTGGTAGAGAGCATTGTGGATCGTGAGTCTACCTGCGTGAAGCTGCGGTAGAGAGCATTGTGGATCGTGAGTCTACCTGCGTGAAGCTGCGGTAGAGAGCATTGTGGATCGTGAGTCTACCTGCCTGAAGCTGCGGTAGAGAGCATTGTGGATCGTGAGTCTACCTGCCTGAAGCTGCGGTAGAGAGCATTGTGGATCGTGAATCTACCTGCCTGAAGCTGTGGTAGAGAGCATTGTGGATCGTGAGTCTACCTGCTTGAAGCTGCGGTAGAGAGTATTGTGGATCGTGAGTCTAACTGCGTGAAGCTGCGGTAGAGAGTATTGTGGATCGCGAGTCCACCTGCGTGAAGCTGCGGTAGAGAGCATTGTGGATCGTGAGTCTACCTGCCTGAAGCTGCGGTAGAGAGCATTGTGGATCGTGAATCTACCTGCCTGAAGCTGCAATAGAGAGCATTGTGGATCGTGAGTCTACCTGCTTGAAGCTGCGGTAGAGAGCATTGTGGATCGTGAGTCTACCTGTGTGAAGCTGTGGTAGAGAGCATTGTAGATCGTGAATCTACCTGCGTGAAGCTGCGGTAGAGAGCATTGTGGATCGTGAGTCTACCTGTGTGAAGCTGCGGTAGAGAGCATTGTGGATCGTGAGTCTACCTGCGTGAAGCTGCGGTAGAGAGCATTGTGGATCGTGAGTCTACCTGCCTGAAGCTGCGGTAGAGAGCATTGTGGATCGTGAGTCTACCTGCCTGAAGCTGCGGTAGAGAGCATTGTGGATCGTGAATCTACCTGCCTGAAGCTGTGGTAGAGAGCATTGTGGATCGTGAGTCTACCTGCTTGAAGCTGCGGTAGAGAGTATTGTGGATCGTGAGTCTAACTGCGTGAAGCTGCGGTAGAGAGCATTGTGGATCGCGAGTCCACCTGCGTGAAGCTGCGGTAGAGAGCATTGTGGATCGTGAGTCTACCTGCCTGAAGCTGCGGTAGAGAGCATTGTGGATCGTGAGTCTACCTGTGTGAAGCTGCGGTAGAGAGAGCATTGTGAATTGTGAGTCTACCTGCGTGAAGCTGCGGTAGAGAGCATTCTGAATTGTGAGTCTACCTGCGTGAAGCTGCGGTAGAGAGCATTGTGAATTGTGAGTCTACCTGTGTGAAGCTGCGGTAGAGAGCATTGTGAATTGTGAGTCTACTGCGTGAAGCTGCGGTAGAGAGCATTGTGAATTGTGAGTCTACCTGCGTGAAGCTGCGGTAGAGAGAGCATTGTGAATTGTGAGTCTACCTGCGTGAAGCTGCGGTAGAGAGAGCATTGTGGATCGTGAGTCTACCTGCCTGAAGCTGCGGTAGAGAGCATTGTGGATCGTGAGTCTACCTGCCTGAAGCTGCGGTAGAGAGCATTGTGGATCGTGAATCTACCTGCCTGAAGCTGTGGTAGAGAGCATTGTGGATCGTGAGTCTACCTGCTTGAAGCTGCGGTAGAGAGTATTGTGGATCGTGAGTCTAACTGCGTGAAGCTGCGGTAGAGAGAGCATTGTGGATCGCGAGTCCACCTGCGTGAAGCTGCGGTAGAGAGCATTGTGGATCGTGAGTCTACCTGCCTGAAGCTGCGGTAGAGAGCATTGTGGATCGTGAGTCTACCTGTGTGAAGCTGCGGTAGAGAGCATTGTGAATTGTGAGTCTACCTGCGTGAAGCTGCGGTAGAGAGCATTCTGAATTGTGAGTCTACCTGCGTGAAGCTGCGGTAGAGAGCATTGTGAATTGTGAGTCTACCTGTGTGAAGCTGCGGTAGAGAGCATTGTGAATTGTGAGTCTACCTGCGTGAAGCTGCGGTAGAGAGAGCATTGTGAATTGTGAGTCTACCTGCGTGAAGCTGCGGTAGAGAGCATTCTGAATTGTGAGTCTACCTGCGTGAAGCTGCGGTAGAGAGCATTGTGAATTGTGAGTCTACCTGCCTGAAGCTGCGGTAGAGAGCATTGTGGATCGTGAATCTACCTGCGTGAAGCTGCGGTAGAGAGCATTGTGAATTGTGAGTCTACCTGCGTGAAGCTGCGGTAGAGAGCATTCTGAATTGTGAGTCTACCTGCGTGAAGCTGCGGTAGAGAGCATTGTGAATTGTGAGTCTACCTGTGTGAAGCTGCGGTAGAGAGCATTGTGAATTGTGAGTCTACCTGCGTGAAGCTGCGGTAGAGAGCATTGTGAATTGTGAGTCTACCTGCGTGAAGCTGCGGTAGAGAGCATTGTGAATTGTGAGTCTACCTGCGTGAAGCTGCGGTAGAGAGCATTGTGGATCGTGAGTCTACCTGCCTGAAGCTGCGGTAGAGAGTATTGTGGATCGTGAGTCTAACTGCGTGAAGCTGCGGTAGAGAGCATTGTGGATCGCGAGTCCACCTGCGTGAAGCTGCGGTAGAGAGCATTGTGGATCGTGAGTCTACCTGCCTGAAGCTGCGGTAGAGAGCATTGTGGATCGTGAGTCTACCTGTGTGAAGCTGCGGTAGAGAGCATTGTGAATTGTGAGTCTACCTGCGTGAAGCTGCGGTAGAGAGCATTCTGAATTGTGAGTCTACCTGCGTGAAGCTGCGGTAGAGAGCATTGTGAATTGTGAGTCTACCTGTGTGAAGCTGCGGTAGAGAGCATTGTGAATTGTGAGTCTACCTGCGTGAAGCTGCGGTAGAGAGCATTGTGAATTGTGAGTCTACCTGCGTGAAGCTGCGGTAGAGAGCATTCTGAATTGTGAGTCTACCTGCGTGAAGCTGCGGTAGAGAGCATTGTGAATTGTGAGTCTACCTGTGTGAAGCTGCGGTAGAGAGCATTGTGAATTGTGAGTCTACCTGCGTGAAGCTGCGGTAGAGAGCATTGTGAATTGTGAGTCTACCTGCGTGAAGCTGCGGTAGAGAGCATTGTGAATTGTGAGTCTACCTGTGTGAAAGAGTTCTGATGGAAAGCATTGAGAATCTTAAGTCGACCTGCGCGAAGGACGTATGATACAGAGCATTGACGATCGAAGGTCGTCCTTCCTGCAGCAGGTATGATAGAGAGGGTTGTGAACGGTAAGTCGTCCTTCGCGCAGTGACGCCACGTGCTATTTGTACTCTTACGGGAGTTTGGCGCTGTGACGGTGCGCAGCGTCCCGTCATATCTGACTGATACCAGGAAGGAAGAGACCTTGGAAGAGTTTTAAAATCCTGCTGTTTTTGACCAGTCACTATCCCCTCAATACATATCATCCTGAATAGGCTAAATATTCAGTAAAATTACTGTCAGTCAGCAAAAAAGTGAATGTGTATGACAGGGGAACTGAAAGAAGTACAGTTGTCCCCCGGTGTTCGCGGGGGTTACGTCCCTTGAGCACCCGCGAAGAGTGAGAAACCGCGAATATTGGATGTGGTCCATAAAAAATGCCTATAAATGTCAAAATATAATGTAAAATATAATAATAATTTAATTAAAAAATACAACACCCAGTGAAACACTCGAGATAGCTACACGCGGTAAACTGGGATGATGCTGGGCTGCATCTGCCTGAGACAGCGCCTCGTGGACAGCAGCCAATCCGGGGGTCGACTGTATACAGACCGACAGGTAACTCTCTTAGGTCTGCCATCGTGCCAAAATCAGCACAAGCGTTACCTGTGAGAGTTTGGAAGAGAAGAGCTGTTACTGATTGTGGAACTCATCGTGTTGTCATATGCCAATCGTCCTTATTATTAAAAACAGATTTGCTGACATTTACCCCCACGGCTTCAACTATGGATTTCCACCTTTATTTCATCTTCGAACGCATTCTAAAAGAAAGCTGGCAGAAGCTCTGGGTGACATGACTCAGCGGTAATCCGATTAAACCTGAAGATGCTTGTTACGTTGTTGGTGCATTGCTACACAGACTTCCATGACCAAAAATCCGCAGCGTTCTGTAGCCTAGGAAACCATTTGCAGAAAATGGACCATAACTTAATCTACGCTGAAGGTGATGCTGATACTTTCATTGGGAAATCAGCAGTGCAATTATCAGAAGAAAACCACGTGTCGGTAGTCGCTGATCGCACTCATATCTCCATCATATTGATGTGCTATGCTAAGAAAAATATTTGGATACGATCTGCTATGTACAGTAGAAAAACACTTGACATTAAATCTACGTCAGAATCAATTAGTGGGAAAAGGTTTCAAAACTGTCACACGTGCACCTGCTCCAACAGGTTGTGACACTTTCGGCGCTTTGTTTGACAAGAGTTAATCGACTGAACTTCGCTTATTGCCGTCGAATGGACTTTTTCGCCCAAATGCATTCTTGTTTGGATCCTACGACAGCGTTACCATTGAAGAGACGATTGATTCTGGATTCAGAATACTGGTGGCTGCGCATGACGGAAGTCCTACAACTTAATAGTTAAATATGCTGCGCAATAGACATTTTATGTAAAAAAAAATTACTACTGCAAAGAATGGGTCTGACTGTCGTCTTTGCCGTCAGAGGGAAACGCTGCGTGCGCTCTTCCGGTGTCTTTTCGTGAGACGCTAGAGACGGTGTCGAACCTGACTCTGCGCTGCTGGATTAGAAGCGAGGTCGAAGAGCAACAGCAGCCATTTACAAGTAGATGGTGCGGATCCAGCATCACCTGCCTTGTTGAAAAAAAACAAATCCGTTTCGCTTGTAAGACTGATGAGGATGAACCAACTGTGCGGTTCTAGATACGTGTCATCGTTATGGTCTTGGATGCACAGCGGTTAACAGAAACAAATACAGCAAGAACAATGGCTTCAAAGCGATAACGAAGACACCCGTCTGTCGTCGTTGAGACTTTAGTTTCGATATGATATTATTAATTTTGTGTCCTATGAGAATATTTTCTGTAAATCTGATTATGAAAATGTAAAATTACCTCGAATATTTTTCAGAAGTCTAATTGTTTTATTTGATGATATCGTTATTGTGTATGGTCCATGACTTTCTATTTAATTTTACTTTTACTACTTTTAGCTTTAGCATATTTCTTGTAATTAATAATTGTACATAAGAACAATTTAACGGATAAGCCTGCTTGCTTACCTGACTTACCCTCCTTTACCACGATGTAGTTATCAATCACAAGTTTAGCAGATCTGTACAACAACAAACCTACTTTCTTTTTTTTTCCGAAATCGGTTCGATATATAGCATATTTTGGTTATTCCTGCGTATAAAAGCCATTATTTTTGATATTTCGTGCATCGATCTTTCCCGATCGAGATGTGATTGGAGTGATTTCTGTTGCAAGTATTCCTAGGTTACGGTGTATTTGTCCCTCTATTGTTGTTGTTATTACATGTACTAACTAATATACGTAAGGGTCGCCGAAGGCGCTTGAAGAGAACTTCTTCACACGGCGATGATTATCCGTTTATTATTAATTTTTTTTAAAAGAGAATAATAAAAGCTTAGGGGGCCTCCTCGACAGACGGTAGGGCGGTTTAGGAGGTGAAAAGAAGAAGGAAAAGTCGGCCAGTTGCCAACGACAACAAAGCCCGGTGTGAGCAGAATCCAACAGCCCGCTCTTCTTTTCTTCCGCGCCTGACAGATACATCTCCTCACCGACCCCTGCCCGACGAGGCGGGTTGACGCCCTCAGACGGCCGGCCTCACGGACATGGTCTGATCACATACTGAGAACAACAACAATAGCGGCAGGGAGGCTGGCAAATCCGAGTTAACCCGACAGAGACCGGTGTCTCTTTACAAGCCGCGCAAACCGAGTCAGAACCACGCCCGGAAATCTGTTAGCAGATGTTGCCATGGCCGTCCGTTTATAAATACTTGTTCGGCTCGTACCCTCTAAGGAAACATGAAACAGAATCTCGTCATATCCTCTTCCTTAGCCATCCCGCTGTTCTCTACGATTTAAAAAAAAAAAAAAAAGGTCGGTGGGAGGGTGGTATTTTTTTAATAGACGATTTAAAGGATCATCAATGGCGGCTGCTGTCCGGGGTGGATGTGAAGTTTAATCGAGCAGATGTAAGTCACAGAACAGAACAGTAAACGATATAGATCCGACAACTGGATCCCGTAAAATGGATCTAAATGTCATCATCATCATCACGCTGAATAGTTATTGATAGACATTCTAGAACAACAGTACACGGTTATGGTTGGAGAGCACATCATCGTCACCAAACCACGCCCACCTCACGGATCGAGAGACTTCCGCGAGATTAGCAGTTCAGCTCCACTCACCCTTCGATTTAGACCCCCCCCGCCCGCGCGCGCGCGAGTGGCTACATAGATGGGAATCATTGACGTCATCTCCCGTTTTATTTGTGCTTGTGGTCAGCTGCGCTTCTCAAAACGGATAATATAAGACGAGGAAGCTCTTCCTGTTCCCTCCCTAACCCTGAGACCCCTACTTCGGATACCAGCAACAATCGGTCTTGTTGCGGTTTCCTCGACACGGCAGCGTCCCCGTTAATTCATTGTTGTTGAGATGCGCGAGTGAAGAATTCCAGACCTAAGTACAGTCTAAGGTAAACTGGAATAAAGGTCTTGTGGACGGCGAGGCGAGGCGACCTTTACGTGGTTCCGCTCATCGAGGACCGGCCGTAGGTAAACAGCTCGGCCACTGTCTGAAGAGATCCCGGAACACAACCCAGATGATGTATAAAACAAACAAAAGAGAAGAAGAATGGACTTCGGGTGGCAGGATCAGACGAGCGCCGTCTGGAGGCCTCTCTAGACCGGAACCTGCTCCCTTTCCTGCTGACGGTTTGTCGTAACAGTCTGCCGCTTGTTGGTGTTACGGTCGGAAGTGGGTTATTCTCGCTCGGAAGACCAGGGCTGGGCCCCGTCTAAATTAGAATTGTCTTGACAAACGGCTTTGGTGTTTCTTTAATGTTTTTCTTGCCTTCCTTATGTCCAAAGAACCATTTGGCGACGTGTTCTTTTGAGAATCATCTCCATCCTCTTACGCGCTTTACTTGGGTTTATCCCGTCCCGTACTCTGCGACTCCGACGGGGTCCTGACGCAGCCACCTTCTGCCTGTCCCCACTCGCCTTTCCGTTCCCTCTTTTAGTTCGGCGGCTGGGTTACATCGTGTGGCCGAGAAGATGCGTTTTCTAAAAGTATGTTTTTTTTTAACATCTTTCCTTGGCACCACTCGGTCAGTACACTTACACCGTAAAATAATTTATCTGGCAGCATTTCAGCTTTCAACTATAAATACATTTACAACTTTATCGACAAGTTCCACGAAGCCGTTCAACTTCTCCTGCGGCTTCTGGCTGCCGCAGTTACCGGGCTTTACTAACTCGTGGTGTGCGGATCGCTCTATGAAGTCCCACGGGGGTCGAATTGTACTACGTCTTCGGACACTGATTATAGGGTCGCAGCAAACTCCCCGCTTGTTCGCCACCCCTGACTACTCCGCTGACATTTCACTCGAAATGGAAACTCCGCTCCGGCTAGAAGTAAGGAAAAAAAGAAGGGATAAAGGGGTCGTAATACATTATAGGCGAGAGCCTGAATCTACGGACGCAGACGACACTACTGTCCGGCATTTGCTAGGCCATCGCTCGACTGCTCGAGCCACCCGATTATAATCAAGGCCTAGGTTGTTAGCCTCTTGTTGATCGGAACTTAGAGTAACAATAAAGATGCTTTCGATATCAAAAGTCTGCCGTCTTTAGCGTCCGGATGAGCTGCTGCCGCGGCGTCCTTACCAGACTGAATGGCATGGCGCTGCGACTTGACGACGCCATTGTCTTCAGTGGTATCTCGAGTTTTCGTTCGATGGCGATAGAATGGCGGCGACCTGTTATCGCGACCTCTGTTGTGTCTGATCATAGGATGTTACATAAGTTATATCGGTGCATCCGAATTTCCACTGAAATATTAACTTTAAATTTTCCAGTGTTTTTTTTTTTTTTAATATATGATGCTTTATATTATTAGTAAGTGTATGTATAGAGTCCATTCATTGGTTCATGGATCACGCGTTGTAGAGAGATTGAATGAAGATACTTATGGAGTTCGTGAGTCTCCGATGTCACAAATACCCGAGGATAAAGAAATTCAACGTAAGCCACATATCTACGACAGGTCGCTGGCTTTTCTCTTTACTTCGTGATTTGTCTCAAGTTATTTCTTTTATTTTGAATCAGAATACTGTCGTAACAAGATGGATGGGTCGGTCGCCTCCAGGGTGTGAAGCATATCAATACTGCAGCAGGTAAGAGGAATCTCAAGCCATGATTCTGGTCATAGTGGTACCGGTGATAAGCCAATCACTTTTATCAAATCGGGGGGTAAGAGCACGTGATCTTTAGTAACTGGCGCCCTCTGTGTGTAAAAAAAGAAAAGAAAGAGAGTTAGCTAGACTACTACACATTGCCAAGGTCGTCGAGCGTGTTATTGTACTGAGCTCATAAAGTATGGAAATGTCCTTTAATTACTAAATTTATTGAAATGGTTTCGTTCGTTTTCAGAAGTACATCGTGGACAAAAGACATTAAATATATCTGAGCTGAAAGGAGAAAGATTCACTGTGGCTTTCATTAATTCTCAGCTTCAGGAATTGAGCTACAAGAAAAGGCTCTGATGGTATAGTGTCCGCATCATGCAGACAACAACCGCAGGTGCCTCAAAGAACCGAACAGATTTTGTTTTACATTCCAGATGAGAGTTTTCTTTTTACCAACGACAGCCGGCATCTGTCAGTCGCTGCAGAGAATCGTCGTTTTCACGGAGTCGAAACTGATTTCTTAAGATGCTCCATAAAACTGACGACGAAGATTAGAGCGCCCCCTACAGGTAATGGTGTGCAGGAGAAAATGCATAACGAAGCGAGAAACAGCGCATCAGTCCTACCCACCGGAGACGACCGGTTCTGGTTTATAAGTTTACGCGGAGTCGAACAACCGAAAACAAAGAAAGACGGAGACCTTCAGAACGAATTCTATTATATTTCAACTCCGGATCAGGAAAGACTTCATGTTATACCTTCAAATATAAAGAGACGGTTTTTTGTAAGTCCTGAATACCGTTAATTCTGAATAACTAGTGCTGAAAACGTAAATATAGGGCTTGAAATAAAAGACATTTAAGGGTTCTCGGTCGCCGTGTTTAATGTGATGGTCAATGGCGAGATTCGTCCTTCTAATTCTGAATCTGTCATAAATGACGCGATATGAGAGAGAGAGAGAGAGAGAGAGAGAGAGAGAGAGAGAGAGAGAGAGAAGAGAGTGAGAGAGAATGGAGAGAGAGAGATATGAGAGAAAGAGAGAGAGAGAGATGGAGAGAGAGAGATATGGAAGAGAGAGATATGAGAGAAAGAAGAGAGAGATGGAAGAGAGAGATATGGAGAGAGAGAGATATAGAGAAAGAGAGAGAGAGATGAGAGAGAGAGAGAGAGATGGAGGTGAGAGAGAGAGAGAGGAGAGAGAGAGAGAGAATGGAGAGAGAGAGAGAGAGAGAGAGAGAGACCGCTACCTTCGGCTAGGACCCATGCAAAATGCCAGACCTCTAACGGCCGTTACCATGGAGAGCGAGTTCGAACGCACTACGCTAATACTTTTGTTATAAAAACAAAGAATAAAAATATCTTGCACTTAAAAGACACCGGTCCACGTAAATGAACGAGATAGTGTGGTTCTTTATAAAAAAAAAAAAAACGCCCATCTGACTGATCGCCTAAACAGAAAAGTAAACTGAATGAATAAAGATGAGAATATAGGGACACACGACGGGGGTGGAAACGTAAGTGATATGAGAAGCTCGGCTGTGAGAAATGGATCGCAGATCTCGAGTCGCCTACGTCATTTGTCTTATCATCGTCGGCCGGCAGCAGCCACAGTTGGCGATATCGCTGGCTGGCTGGCTGGGACGAAAATATTGCTCCCTAAATGTCTGGACCGATTTCTAATGTTGAAACCATGTATATCCACTGCCCGATCGCAAGCGCTCAGTCTTTCTGTACACGAACGGGACTCAAATGGCAAAATGAAACACAGGAACCTTGATAATTTCTCTTGGAATAAATATTTTTTTCTAAACAATATAAAATAAAATTTTCAGCAAAATATTTTGAGAAAGTAGAGAGAGAGAGAGAGAGAGAGAGAGAGAGATGACGTCAGTACGGAGGGAGAGAGAGAGAGATGGAAGAGATGACGTCAGTACGGAGGGAGAGAGAGAGATGGAGGTAGAGAGAGAGAGAGAGAGAGAGAGAGAGATGACGTCAGTACGGAGGGAAAGAGAGAGATGGAGGTGAGAGAGAGAGAGAGAGAGAGAGAGAGAGAGAGAGAGAGAGAGGAGAGAGAGAGAGAGACGCTACCTTCGGCTAGGACCCATGCAAAATGCCAGACCTCTAACGGCCGTTACCATGGAGAGCGAGTTCGAACGCACTACGCTAAATACTTTTGTTATAAAAACAAAGAATAAAAATATCTTGCACTTAAAAGACACCGGTCCACGTAAATGAACGAGATAGTGTGGTTCTTTATAAAAAAAAAAAAAACGCCCATCTGACTGCTCGCCTAAACAGAAAAGTAAACTGAATGAATAAAGATGAGAATATAGGGACACACGACGGGGGTGGAAACGTAAGTGATATGAGAAGCTCGGCTGTGAGAAATGGATCGCAGATCTCGAGTCGCCTACGTCATTTGTCTTATCATCGTCGGCCGGCAGCAGCCACAGTTGGCGATATCGCTGGCTGGCTGGCTGGGACGAAAATATTGCTCCCTAAATGTCTGGACCGATTTCTAAATGTTGAAACCATGTATATCCACTGCCCGATCGCAAGCGCTCAGTCTTTCTGTACACGAACGGGACTCAAATGGCAAAATGAAACACAGGAACCTTGATAATTTCTCTTGGAATAAATATTTTTTTCTAAACAATATAAAATAAAAATTTCAGCAAAATATTTTGAGAAAGTAGAGAGAGAGAGAGAGAGAGAGAGAGAGAGATGACGTCAGTACGGAGGGAGAGAGAGAGAGATGGAAGAGATGACGTCAGTACGGAGGGAGAGAGAGAGATGGAGGTAGAGAGAGAGAGGAGAGAGAGAGAGAGAGATGACGTCAGTACGGAGGGAAAGAGAGAGATGGAGGTGGAGAGAGAGAGAGAGATGGAGAGAGAGATGACGTCAGTACGGAGGGAGAGAGATGGAGGTGGAGAGAGAGAGAGAGAGAGAAAGATGACGTCAGTACGGAGGGAGAGAGAGAGAGATGGAAGAGATGACGTCAGTACGGAGGGAGAGAGAGAGATGGAGGTGGAGAGAGAGAGAGAGATTTTATCATCCCAGAATTGGAAAACAAACAAACTTTTATCCTTTTACGACGGAAAGTGAAAGCTAATTTTCTAGGGGCCCGCCGCTTTCGTTTTCCCTGTCAGGCTCACCGTGCTAGGAAGCGCGGGGTTTTCCATAAGTGTGGCTACCAATCGCACCCGCCTTCAAATTCTCTCTCTTGTCGTAGCTAAGGCAGAGAAAACATCGGAGCTTTGGAACAAACATCCACCCACCAGCTCAGTACAAAGTAGACGTCGTTCCCTTGCCGATGCGAGCTTTATTATTTGCCTTTTTCACGAGGTAACCAAACTTGTTTCAGCTGCCCACCTCATCAGGTTACTTGCTGCTCGACGCCGCGTCTCCCTCTGCCCACTCTTGACGGTGTCGCGGAGGGCGTCAAAGAGGCGACTGAACGGAATCTGTCGGGGTCTTCTTGCCACTTCACGCAGTTTGTCTGTGTGTTACTATAAAACACGTAAGGTAAATCGTTAATGGAAAATAAACGTTCTTCAGCCATAAATACGAGTCAAAGACTTTAATGAGAGTTATCCTGCGTGGATCAGCGAGTAGAAGAGTTCGTCTTTTGTCTAGTGGTGGTCCTTGATTTCACCTGACCTGCTGATTTACCGAATCAGACGTACACCTGTATGCCGCCATTATTAAAGGTGCGCCGTCTCAGTCGCTATGACGTCATTATAGAAGCACCTCCCACCGAAGTATTTTTAATGAGATTTCTAATTAAAAGATAATTAAAGGGTCTTAATTTTCACTTTCTGATTGCCCCCCCCTTTTGCCCTATGTACATAACTTCCTATTTGTATATAAAATTTCCTTTTGGTTATAATTACATTTGCTTTCTTGACAACGGATAAGATGTTTAGAAAAAAGGGAAATGGCTAAAAATAATACGTTAGAATCTAACTCGGGTATTAAACCCCTTCCGCTGATCTCTGCACGTACAGAGATGTCGCGGTGTCCCACCTGCCAAAGGTACATTACAGTTGGGAAGACCATTTCTGTACGTACAGCACCATGTCCGTAAATCTGTACTCGTCCCGCCCTAATGGTTTGTCTGAGGGTCCGCAGCCCGGTTACCGCCTTAGCAGTCAAGAGGTGTGGGATTCTTTTCTAGCCATTACTGGTGTCCGCGCGCGGAAGAGCAGCACGTTCAGATAATCGAACAGGCCGACCTGTGATTGCTGGTCTCCGTTACCAGAGCTTTGTTCAGCATTTCTCCCTGTAATTTTCTGCCGCTATCGCTTACATCGGCATTTTCCCATTCTTACACCCCCAGATATTGGCGAACGCTGTCATCGGCGATACCCTTATCTACATCTCAGCATCCTCCGGTCCCCTCGCCCTCAGGATTCGGCTCCGATGAGTCCAATTATATGGCAGCTGTCGTTTATTCTACATTTTTTAAATCAAAGATAACTTTCGTAGTTGCATGAGAAATCATGGAATGCATTCTTCATTCTTAACTGTCAATAATCCAAGATAACCCGCTGTAATTTAGACGTATCGGTGATGCGGATCCAAATTCTGTACGCCATAATTACCCAGAACCAGTCGTGTTAGGCACGATCAGAGGAATGAGATCTCCTCAGGATGATAGCAAGAAGCCGCTGTCTAGGCAACAGCACCGACTATCATCAACTAGTACCGGCTCTCCTCGTTTCTTGTTGTATCTCAACAAACACAAACAAAATCCTATACAAAAGTTAAACCAAATGTAAACTCTACTTTTTCCTATCCTGCTTCAATTCTAAATCATATTCTTTTTCGTTAGAATATTTTGTCTACATTTCAGGTCGTTGTGGATGTGACTCGTTCGTGATGGTGGCCAGAGTTCTGCTGATTAACCTACTGGACGTCCATGACTGAGGGCGACTTCGAATCCCAGTCGGGACAGCTCGGCTCGGTCCTCTCGCTTACCATGCTCCACCAGACGGCGGTGTGGGTCTCCTCTGGTTGCTGAGCGTTTGGCGGGAAATTCTCAATTGGGCTCCATTTGGCCTCCGCTTCTAACCTGCCTTTGGAAGGGGGGGGAGAAGGAAAACCTGTTTCTAATGACGTGTCGCAGCCGCCATTTCCCGTGATGCTTCGGGGCGTCTGGCTGGACCGGTTCAGCGGTACCTGAAACGCAATTAAAGTTAGAAACCGAAAATCTTTTATTGCTGCAATTCTCCTGGAAACTCTGCGAATAAAGTGAATACGAGTCGTTAGAAAAGGCTCAGCATCTGGTGTCAGATCAGCCGTCGGTTTCTGCAAACTCCGGATTGGTCGTCTCGGATTTCAGGTGAAACGAAACAAAAACCCCATCGAGACCGAGTCTAGCGTCTAGAATCACAATCTCCGTTAGCTTCTCTACGACCGGTTGTTGGTCAAAAATAAGACCAACCAGCAAAAAGAGTTCCAGAATTATGCATACGCTTTTTTAAAATTGTATTTATTTGAATCATGATGATAACATATCAAACAAAGGTCAAGGAAGTCAAAGGAAAGTATAATATCCTGCCCTTTGTTAAAATCTACGCAAAATTTAACAAGAAAAAAATTGTGTATAATGAATTCTCTGTTGAGATGTCTGTGTTATGTGGATATTTTGAGTAGACATGGCTTTTAAATTTATATCTTATAGTGCAGGCAATAAATAAAGAATATTATAGATGTGAAAGATTGCTTCAACTAATACTAATAATACCGTAACTATACTAAAATTTGTATGGTGTATTTATATCATTTCGTGTGATGCAATTATACAATTCAGAGAAAGAGAGAGAGATGGAGAGAGAGAGAGAGAGTGAGATGATGGTGAGAGAGAGAGAGAGATGGAGAGAGAGAGAGTGAGATGATGGAGAGAGAGAGAGAGAGAGAGAGAGAGAGAGAGAGAGAGAGAGAGAGAGAGAGAGAGAGAGAGAAGAGAGAGAGAGAGATAGATGGAGAGAGAGAGAGAGACAGATATGGAGAGAGAGAGTGATGGAGAGAGAGAGAGTGATGGAGAGAGAGAGATGGAGAGAGAGAGAGAAGAGAGAGAGAGAGAGAGAGAGGAGAGAGAGAGAGAGAGAGAGAGAGAAGAGAGAACTGCATCACTTGAACATTGTCAGAAACAACGTATAGCTGAGGACGTGATGAATAACTTGATTCCTGACCAGGGGAAACCACGGTGTCATATGCCAGAGATTGGAAAGAAAACACCGCTACATTTATATTAGTGTTTTCTAAAATAAAAACCGAGGAATCAATAGGATGCCAACAGAAGTTTAGTTGCCCGTGTTTTTTTTGTTTTTTTTTTTAAGTTTTCGATCACTCTAAGCACGCCATCTCGCAGACATTTTAAAAAACGGCTGTCTCTCGTCTTCTCGGCGAAACTCGGCTGTCCTGACTTTTCAGGTGCAAGGATGTCTTGTCTCACAGCAGGAAGGGAGGAGGGGAAGGCGACCCAGTAAGTCAACCTGCGTACGGTCGGGAGTCTTTTGAGCAGTAGTCAAAATACAATAAGTCAGTCGAGGGTCACCCTCCATCGCATAAACACTGACCCCCCCCTAGTGGAACTCTCTAGGATACCCCAGGCAGCCGGCTGGTAAAGAAGAGCGAGAAGTAAACCATTTCCGGCAGGCCGCTCCCTCGGCTACAAGCCACCACAAATTGACTTATTACACGTTTCTTTCTTCTTCTTTTTCATTACCAGAAAAATGTAATTCAGTTACGAATAAAAGTTTTTTTGTTTGTTTTAACAACAATAAAACATTACTGAGACTACTAAACTACGTTGTCAGGGTAACCGACGGCTGGGGAAAACTTAGAACGAAAACAAGAGGAAAAGCAAAACAAAATATTTGAAAATGTCTATTTTGTAGCATTAAGGATGATGACAAATTACTCAAGATAAATTCTAAATTCTAAAACGTATTTTAAAAAGGTATCACAGTGCTCGAGCTGATAGAACCGAACCTTTCTGCCCACACAGAATCATTCCAGGTTTCCTGGGTCCGGCGCGAACGAAAATGGTCGGTTTGTACGGAGCAAATTCTTCCCCTCAAGATCACGTGTCCTCCGTCTCTCAGACAACATTCGCGAACCTATCTGGGTTTTGACTTCTTTCTCACGTTTACACTGTATTTTGTTAGAATTCTTTTATCTACTCCCCACAAACCTGCAGTCGACTAAACATTGAAATTTCTCGATAGATGGCGCATCGAAAGGTAATTCATTCCCATTGATAACGATTTACTTTTTTTTTTTAAGTGAAGCCATAACGAGATTTAGGTCTATTTATAATTATGACCTCTAGTATTTTTAACTATAGATAACTGGACAAATATGTTTCCGTCTTAAAATTCTTAATTATTTTGAGAGCCACCGTCGCAGCGATATCTGATGATGATTACCAAACTGTTCGGATGTATCCTGTACTTGTCTTGTCTAGCTTGCAGACAATGCTAATATTTCCAACCACTATTATCATCTCCATCCTCTTTTTTTTTCGCTTTAAAGACTCCGACTAATTATTTCTTCTCTTCTGAGCTTCTCTCTTCCCACCGCTTGTTAGCATTTACGCTCATATACTTAATTTGACCAACAACCAGAAAAAAAAATAAAATTGGCAACTGCTTCGGAGAATCAGCGAGTTTCTATTTTTAAAAAAAATTTATGCTATTTTTAGGAAATCTTACATATCTTTGTGTTAACTTCGTTTTTTTTTTTAGGAAACCTGGGGAGACATGCGTAAGCTTTTTCTTTTCCGACTAGAAGAAGTTCTTCAACCTGTTGTTATAAACTCACAGAGCAACCATTTGTCAGCCATCATGACCCCCTTCACCCCGCAGCTAATTGCTATCCCTGCCAACGTCATAAAGGCTAGAGTACTATCAGCCATCATGACCCCCTTCACCCCGCAGCTAATTGCTATCCCTGTCAACGTCATAAAGGCTAGATTACTATCCCTGCCAACGTCACAAAGGCTACAGTACTGTCAGCCCCCATGACCCCCTTAACCCCGCAGCTAATTGCTACTCCGCCAACGTCACAAAGGCTACAGTACTGTCAGCCACCATGACCCCCTTCACCCCGCAGCTAATTGCTATCCCTGCCAACGTCACAAAGGCTACAGTACTGTCAGCCCCCAATGACCCCCTTAACCCCGCAGCTAATTGCTACCCCGCCAACGTCACAAAGGCTACAGTACTGTCAGCCCCCATGACCCCCTTAACCCCGCAGCTAATTGCTACCCCGCCAACGTCACAAAGGCTACAGTACTGTCAGCCCCCATGACCCCCTTAACCCCGCAGCTAATTGCTACCCCGCCAACGTCACAAAGGCTACAGTACTGTCAGCCCCCATGACCCCCTTAACCCCGCAGCTAATTGCTACCCCGCCAACGTCACAAAGGCTACAGTACTGTCAGCCACCATGACCCCCTTCACCCCGCAGCTAATTGCTATCCCTGCCAACGTCACAAAGACTAGAGTACTATCAGCCACCATGATCCCTTCACCCCGCAGCTAATTGTTGTTGCTGTAAATGTGAAAAAAAGATTGTCAGCCACCATGATTTCTTGGAGAACATAATTCAGCTGCCAGTCTGAAGAAATCGGATCCTTGTCTTTAAATTTGCGAGAAAGTTACACGTTTTATTAAAAGTTACAATATAATATATAAATATTATGATTCCACATTAAAATTTCTATATTAATTCTAACAAAAAAGCTTAATTTAAAACTCACCCTTTACAACTTGTCAGTGTATCAAACGGTTGCCAGCCTATAATTTGGGCTGACTGTTTCAGAACAAGGTTACTGACTCACTGATTTGTCCCCCGTGCCATGGGAAACCTGCCGATCCGCGAAGTCTATTCTTGGCGCGCTCGATTTGGATTCCACTTGACACACCAACGTCAGCCGGCTGACAGAAAATCCCGTCTCTGAAGATAGAGGAGAGGTTGGGGTGAGGGGGGAGGAGGGACAAAAGGGAGGTAACAAAGAATCCCCGCCAGTTGCTAGTAACGTGGAAGCTTTTTCTCGGCCGGAGATTTTCCTATTCGTTCCTTACAACCGAAGAACAGAAATGGTCTAAGGATACACGATCTCCCACAGATACACCTGGCCTGCCGAAAGCGAAAGTCGGTGGGGGGGGGAGAAGATAAGAAAACGAATAAGAGCACCCTATTCTCTGGCACAGATGCTCTTGGTCCTGCCCTAACAACTCAAAATATTTACGCTCGATTCGGCTAAGTACCCTGACTTATATGAAGACCGTGCACGTAAACTCCTGGGGGTGGCCTACTCTAGTGAGAGCGCCATAGTTTCATTATACCTCATTAACGGATACATAACCCCCCCCTGCCCAGGTGGACACGCGGAGAAAGCACGAGATGCGATCTATTCATCCCATACACAGGCGGCCGCCCGTTCGGCAGCTCATTGGCTGCCAGTCGAGTATATACTTTACCCCTCGCAGCCGGTTATTTTTGGAAGCCGTTCTTACCTCGCCGTATCGTTTCTCCTTCCTTGATTGATGCGCAGGGACTAGCCTCGGATAAGAACGGACGGGAGAAGCCAGCGGAAAGAGGGAAAGAGCGAGAAGAAGGACCGGAGTGTCGGCGGCTGGCATGCGTGGATAGCGCCGCCTGGGGGGAGGGGGAAACAGGGTCGTCGTTGTGGCGAGCGGTCGGGATGAACCCGTCGGCCGGGAGCGCGGGCGCCGTCTTCACACCACCGCCACCATCCAGTCTTGGCGCGGTTATTTATATCCAGCCCGGATTACGCACGCGGGGATCTTCCCTTGATGCGTACAGAGAATAAACAATTACCAGATCTTGATTCCGTTCCAGTGCCCAGCGTCGGGGTCGGGGAAGCCTTGCGGACGGTCGCGATACATCCCAGTTGCAGATGACGGCCGGCTGCTTGTGAAGCATGGAGTCAGGCCGGGGCGAGAAGAAGTACAAGCCTTGCCGGAAGAGGGGCGACATGTCTCCGGCCGACGGCCGGGACAGCAGGGCGAAAGGTAAGAACTCTTCTTTTTCGGCGGAGAGCGAGGAGAAGAAGAAGAAGAAGAAGAAGCGGTCTGGCGGGGGCGGTAGAGGTAGAAGGGGCAGATCGACGAGCACTCACCGAAGTACGTCATCCAGCGGGGCGGACCGCGAAGAGCTCCGCGCTTCCGCACCGGACGAGGACCGGGAGCCGAACTTCAGGGCTCCCGAAGTTGCTGGGGTCATGAGCGACGACGAGTGCTACTTTATCTTTCACCCTAAAATGAAACCGCGGGACCGCTTACGAAGGATGACGGTTAAGGAGGCGAGGAGGGAGAAGAATATCCGCAAAATCTCCTCCACCCACACCCTGTCCTCCATGGTGAAGTCTCGCGACGAGGGGGATTACGGAAACGAGAACCAGGGAGATGTCGACTCGGAGAGGACCTTATCCGTTTCCTCTCCCGACCTCACAACCAATGGGTTGAAACCAGCCGCAAGTTTCGGCAGCGAAGAGAAATTGGGAGGGGATGCTCAAATTAACTCTCTGGACAGTAGCTGCCCGACGGCACCGGCGGCGTCTGGTCGGAGTCGCGAACAACCCAGGCACCCGCCGGAGCCGAGAGACGAGAAGAAATCGAGGAAAGCGAGAAGCAGCAGCTCGCGAGAGGACAGCCAGCTGAAGAAATCCTCAAAGAGTTCGGCGTCCAAAGAAGGGAAGAGCAACAAAGAGGAGTTGGGGAGAGAGAGACGGCCGGCAGCATCAGCACGCGGTGGGGACAGGGAGAGTGGTAAAAATGGCAACAGGAAGACTTTTGCAGAAAAGGAGAAAAAGGAAACGACTCGGAATAGCCGCGAAAAGGGTCACAGGAACTCGGAGTCTCCGAAAACGACCTACCAGGAGAGCTTGTCCCCAAAGTCGAGAAAGGCGTTGAGGTCGAGATCGCCAAGGCCGTCGGACTCGAAAGATCCGGCGGCACCGAAAGAAGAACGGTCGATAGTGGTGAAGATGTCGCGGTCTAAGTCGCCAAACGTATCGCGGTCGCGGTCGGCGCATAACCCTGACAGCAAGAAAGGGTTGGCTAAGGACAAGCGAAGCAAATCAGAAGAAAAACCTACCAAGAAAATTGCTATGTCTGTGTCGGCAGACGCTGAGTGCGTAGCGATGCTCGACGACCAGCTTTTAGTCGCGAGTTCGGAGTCGAAGCGAGAGGACCCCGCGGGCGGAATCCGTCAGCGGAAAAACTCGTTTTCGTTGTTCCTCCAGCTCAGCAAGACTCCTCCGCCATTTTCGTCTTCCGCCTTGACCAGGCGAGTTGCTGCACGCGATGCTAACATGTACCAAAGCATTCGAGAATCTACGTCCTCGATGCTTCAATCTAGAGACGCCTCATCTGATGATGCCAACGCAAAAAATTCTCAAAAAGTCGATTTATTGAAAAAAGACAGCACAGCTACAGAGTCGTCACTCAGTCCCTTGTCCCCGCTCTCGGACTCTGTGTTCGGCTACAGATCGCCACGATTGTTTACCAGTTCCGCCTCGGGCAGCGATACCAAAACAGACAGTTACGAACTGAATAAAGAACCGGAACTACGGGAATCAAGTCCTCCGAGCTCACCTTTTGATGACACCAGCAGCGACGCTCTACCGTCTCCCACATCTCCGTTGTCGTCGTATTCGAAGTACAAGAGGAAATTTTCTCCATCTCGTTATCGGACAAAAGATTCGCATGATGCGGCTCTGAAACTCGATAATATTCCTGCACCGTCTCCGAACGTGTCCGCCACCACTTCACCTGCAACCTCGGTCAAAGCCAGCGCGAACAAGGCGGTGCCGACTTCTGGAATCCCGCCTAAAGCCGGCGTGGCCAAAGCGCCAACAGCCACAACTCAGGTGACAATCGGTGTGCGCACGACGACGGCAAGTGCGCCAAAAGCCGCTAATGCGTTGCCTCACGTAACAATCAACACACCTGCAGCAGCAGCTGGTGACGTGCCTAAAGGCGCAACCGCCTTACCCCAAGTGACAATCGGAACGCCTGGCACGACGGCTCCTCTACTTAAAGTTAACGGATCAGCCGCCCATAAGAGTTCACCGAGGCCCCTCTTCAATGTGCCTAAGCTGACCGTCCACCTGCCCGGTGTGTCTAAGCACACACAGACGGAAGGCAGCGGTGTTTCGGTTCCGACTCGAAGCTCGTCGCTCCGGCTCGCGTCAGAAGCAAAGGAAGCGACGCTCGAATCCCATTTGCGACGGGTCAGTGACAGCGGAACCTATAACAGCAAACGCTCCGAGGAAGACCCGGAGAAACTCGGTAAACCTCTGGAAAGCAAACGGCCAGTCCGTGAAACTCCAGAAGGGAATGGCGTGGCAGAAATTGGGAACGTCGGCGACAAAATAACACCGGCACCAGCAGAAACTTCGATAGACATCGAAAAACTGTTTTCCGAAACCTGGGAATGCCGGGCGAAGGAGCAACCGCAGAGAAGCAAGGCGTCCGAAAAGCCGGTGGAGAGCAGCAACAAGGTCAGAAAGCTCAAAGAAATAAGGCTGGACATCAGCGACATTAACTTCAAGTTCGATAACCTGAAGGACACGTCGGAAGAGAGAGACGACGTTTCCCCATTCCTGAAGAAAGTCAAGAGCGAGCCTCAGCTGGAATACCTCGACCGGGTGGAAAAGCCGTCCGACCCGAAAAAGGACGACGAGAGCGAGAGGGGAAAAGTTAAGAAGATAAAGAAGAGGTCGGAGTCGGTGCGGATCAAGTCCAGGAAAAAGGTAGCAGAGAAGAAAGAGAGAGTCAAAAGCAAAAAGGAGAAAAAGAGCAGCGTAAAGATGGAAAAGCAGAAGTGTCCAACGCCCAGAGACAAGCAAGCGACGAAGAAGGGAATTGAAGTCGAAACTTCTGTTGCCAGAGCAACACAAACGTTGTTGCGGAATGAACATCTGGAGAAGCTGGGGATAGATTTTGATGAAGAGCTTATAGCAGCCGATTCGAACGAAGATGGAGGTTGTCGGGAAGAAGAAGACAAAACGACAGGGGCGTTGTCTTTGACCACCGTAGTCTTGCTGAAGCAGCGTTTGGCTAAACGACGCCAGCGCTTTGCCAACCTGAACAGGGACCAAGATAACGACGACGAAGGGAATTCTGGGACAGACCCGCAGTCGAATCGCCTCCATCGCCTACTACATCCGGAAGGCTCGGTTTCTATTGAAAACGAAACGAACTTGATGAAGTCGCTAGATGTTAAAGAAACCGCCATCGTAGGGGACATCGAGGGAAGTGCGCTGAAGAAGAACTACAAGCACGACCCGCTGGCGTATGGTCAACCGTTTCCCGGTGACGAAACTTACTCAATGACGTCACCCGTTGTTAAGCGTCTCAACCAGCGACGGGAGAGCAAAGCGTCCCGCCTTCGCGAACGGCGGCGGAAGATCTTAAGCTGTTGTAAGAAATTCATAGCTTTTCTTTTTTCGCATATAGGGCTGTGCTCACTAGTCGTCGCTTATTCTATTATGGGAGGGTTTATATTCCAGGCCATCGAGGCGCCGTTCGAACGGAGAATCAAGGGGGACATTGTAGCTCTCCGCGTTAAGACGGCGGTGAAAATCAACCAATGGGCGAACGAGTTACAGCTGAGGAAGGTCAGCGTGGAAAATTTTACCCGGAAAATCAACGAAACGCTCAAAGAATTTCAGGTGGAAGTGCACGAAGCTTCTAAAAATAACGGCTATGACGGTAAGGATGGAGAAGACGAATCGGAAAAGCAATGGTCGTTTGCTAGCTCTCTGTTGTACGCTATAACCGTGATGACGACAATTGGTGAGTAGGAACTCGTTTTGCCTCTCTGTCCATGTTTTTCTTTCTTCTTTTTACTGCGCTGACTTAGATCTGAAGGTTAACCTAAGAAACTTCTACTTCATTTTAAATGATTTGGCTTATAAATCGATTATAAGATTTAAAAATGGCAAAGATACCGAAAAAAAAATGTTTGTTTGTGTGGTTACCGTGGTAACTTCGCGAGCTTAATGAATACGCAACAACAAAAACAAGAAATCTCTGGCGCAGTTTTCTCCATTGCATATTTTTTCAGTCGATTTATTTCGCTAAACGGAATCCGCTTAAATCCCTGACATTCTGTGAATCTCAAAATTCGACACATTTACCCAGACTGTATTAGACGAGCTTTTCCCTGTGACATTGCTGCATTTGAGATGATGTGGTAAGTTGTATTCCAAATTTGATGCATTTGAATGTAAAAACAAAAATGGTATGTGTGGGTGCCAGAACATCGTAAGTACTTTAAAATACGATACTGAGAAAAATTCACTAGCATATAGCATGTTGGTACAGAGTCTGCACTTCCTCCACTTATCATCAGTCTCCATCCAACTGTAGCATCTGAATATCCAGCCATCTGTGAAAAGATTGTTTGTTGTTTTTTTTAATTTCTGTCATAATTTGAATTTTTATCTCTCTCTCTCCTCTCTCTCTCTCCTCTCTCTCTCTTCTCTCTCTCTCTTCTCTCTCTCTCTCTCTCTCTCTCTCTCTCTCCTCTCTCTCTCTCCTCTCTCTCTCTCTCTCCTCTCTCTCTCTTCTCTCTCTCTCTCTCTCTCTCTCTCTCTCCTCTCTCTCTCTCCTCTCTCTCTCTCTCTCTCTCATTGTTTTCTTTACTCATTCTTTTTGTTTCGCTAAAATCAAATAGTATTTGTAACTTATTTGTACCGTCTGATCCATCACGTTTCCTCAAAGTCTCACATTTGAACAAACCTTTAAAACGAGTCGAACTTTTCTGAGCCAAAGGACAAAATATCCAATCTTATATTTGTGACCTGTCACACACACACTCACTCACACACACACACTCACTCACACACACTCACACTTACTCACACACTCACACACCTCACTCACACACACACACTCACACACACTCACACACACACACTCACTCACACACTCACACTCACTCACACACACTCACTCACACACACACTCACTCACACACCCACTCACACACTCACATACACACACACTCACACCACACTCGCACTCACACACACACTCACACTCACTCACTCACACACTCACTCACACACACTCACACACACACTCACACTCACACTCACTCACACACTCACATACACACACACTCTCACACACACTCCACACTCACTCACACACTCACACCACACTCACTCACTCACACACTCACTCACACACACTCACACACACACTCACACACTCACACACACAATTGCTGGAATATTTACTGAAGTTTTGCTCCTTTACGATCTGCGTGCTCCTTGAGGGGGATGAGGTCCACCGGAAACAGACGGGTGTACGAGAGACGTTTCGTTAGAATCTGATGCGCTATTTGTCGAAATGCTGCACTGACTGACAGCTGTTTGAATAAGTAACCATTCGTTGAAAACAGAACCAGCGAAACGCTCTCCGGTCTGTTGCTATGAACGAGTCGTCTTTTCTTGTCGCTCGTAAGCGGGTTGGCTGTAAAATAAAAGGTAAGATCTCGGACTTTAAAAAACGACGAGTAGGGAAATGAGGAAGATGCGGCAGAATCCGGCCTCGAGTCAGTCGGCGGCACCAGCGCCCGTCAATCGACGGTTTCAAGCCGCCACGCACGTTCGCCGCTCCCTGAAAGGAGAAGAGTACAAAACTCAACTATAATTACTTTCTACATAAGAAGTGTTGGTCGCTTTCTGCGGGTGAAATCAGCTCCGAGGTGTCAGGCTGGGCGGCGATTCGAACCCCACGTGGACACGAACGATAACTGTGATCATGGACCAGGCGATAGTACAATTAGTGTGTAGATGGATAACAGGACCCCGGTTGCTGTAACGGCTTCGTTAAGGGCCCAGAAGCGCAGCGGCGGAGGCAGGTAGAGACGTAAACCCTCGGAGGCCTTAGGCCCAGCAGGGTTGTTGTTGGCGCTGGATCTCCAGCGGGCTTCAGAAACAAAACCGAGTGCCAATTTTAGGGGCCGACGCGGCGGAACCTTCCCTCCGTGGCCCTTAGACCTGTCTCACAATCCTCTCACAAGTTAGAGGCGCCGTTAAAATACCATAACAACGCTTTGAAGAATAAAGCGTTAATACTGGAAAATAGCATCTGGGGTCAAGCGTCGAAATGGGAAACTTTATTGTTTATAAAGGAGCAAAATAGTTTTAAATAATTAGTTTGTGGTAAATAAATATTGGTTAAAACTGTTTAGCTAAAATTAGTAATTTCTTTAGTTCTAATAAGTGATGAAAAGATAGACGTAAAAATAGTAAAATTATATTTATTATTCAGGTGTGTTTCGCCAATAGCATCATTATTTGTCAGTACATTCGTGGTAGATACCGCGTGTCGTTTATCCAGTGCAGCAAAACCAGGTTAAGTATCTACTAATCCTTCCTTTTTGTGAAGTGTTTCCGACAGCCAGTTTTATCGGTCTAATAGTAATAATACAGCCAGTTTGTTATGAGGCCGACCGATCAAGAGTTAATTTACCGTGCAGTACAAGTAGTCGAGTAGAGACGCTGTCACCGATTCTGTTTGTCCTTGATGTTTATGACCGGACGATGGGAAACGAGTTATGGAGACAACAGAACCGTATATAAGGGAAGTTTCTCGAAATCTCTATCAGACATTTAAAAGTTATTGAAATAAGAATCTAGAAAAAAACACCTTAATTTAGAGTTTCAGAAGGTTAAAGAAAAGCCAGAAAAAGACGTTCAAGTTTCTAGATAACAATTAATGGTGTATATCCGACATCACAATGCAAAGGTCTGTCATTCTTCACGGGAGATTTGTTGTTTCTCATCGATAGTTCTGCTTCTACAAAGTGAGCGAGGGTTCATCGGCTCATCGATTATCGGGAACGGCTAAGAGAGATGGCTGGGGGCTTTCCCGGCGGAAGAGGTATCGAGGCCTGACCACGGTGCGCCCCGGATGTTTGTTAGCTCTTAAATATCAAGTGATTCAGGGTGATCGCGACTTCGATTACTTTCCCGACGACAACGTTGTCTTTTAGAGGATGTCAGAAAATACACCGAACGATGGTAACACCGAAAATACGAGACTTAATCGCACTGTTCCTGTACACCTGTCCGCGTAGACATATTAGAGGCCTCTCGATGATTTAGTTTTCAGCTTCGAGGAGAACAAAGTGATGTACAAAAGCATTACTACAAGATCTTTGTCTATTACTCGTTACTATTATTAGTATCGTTATCCTCTGTTCGCGACATCCGCTGTCTGCACTTTTGAAATTTTCTCCACAGTAAACGAAGTGCAAAATGAACAGCCAAAGATCTGGTAACTGCTACTGTCTACACTCCTGCTCTACGTGTATATAACAAACACAGAAAAAACCAGCAGCAATCTGTTCCTTGTTTTAAGTAGACGTACCTCTGTTTATGAAAGTTCAGGAGAGTTCCAAGGGTGGGGTTAATAAACATGGCGGGTAAACGACCCTTTTATTGTGATTTCTTCGTTGGTAGATAACTTGTTGAACGTTTCAGTTATGGATATGGACATACTGGACACAGAAGTGCAAGTCGACATCAACTGTTGACTCATCCATAAAGACGAAGAGTTCTAATAGGGTTTATGCACCCGACTACCTCCTAAGAGTCCATACCACCCCCGAACCGTTCGGTTACCGAGGATAACAGCTCCCTCTCCTGTTCTAGCTCACTGTGTGAGATACCTCGACAGTCAGGACGAAGTTTTCTCTCTCTCTCTCTCTCTCTCTCTCTCTCTCTCTCTCTCTCTCTCTCTCTCTCTCTCTCTCTCTCTCTCTCTCTCTCTCTCTCTCTCTCATTATATATATATTTACAGTATGAAAAAAATATAATGACAAAGTCTACATAAGTAAATTAAAAATCAAATAAATAAACAAACACTTGAATCTAAGATTATTTTCTTCCAAAGTGGCAAACAGTGGACATTTCTTTAAAATTCCATATTTAGCGATGCTCCAATGATAGAGTCCAACATTAAATATTTATTTCCTGACGGCGGTTATCGATCCGATCGACAGACGAACGCAAATCCACTTAAAATCTTGATATGTACAAACAATTATCTTCCGACATCCGTGTTAAGAGCAGAGAAGAGTTTGACTTCCTGTGTCTTAGACTCTAATATACGCACGCTACAGCACGAGTCTGATTCCGGTAAACAAGTACAGCAAAGCGTCATAGCAACGGCATCGTAGAATTTTGTTCTTTTTATCAGATGGACGCTCCGATCAACTTAATAAAAAATAACGGTTATCTCTTTTTGACTTACTCCCCGATCTCGTCCCCGATCTCGTCCCCGATCTCGTCTTCCGTGTTGTTTCTTACTTTAGTTCTTCCTTCAGTTGGAGTGGTCGCCTATTTGTCTCTGGCCGATTGGTCTTTGCTTCCTTTGCTCGGTAGAGAGTAAAAGGAAAGTGCTGGGTCCAGCTTCAAGGATAATACAGAACAAATAACTGATTGGAATTTGGTTTACCACACACAGAAACATATTATGATTAACTGGGGGCAACTTCGAACAAAATTTCCAGACCTTACACAAATTTCATTCATTTCTTCGATAGTTCCCCCCCCCAAGAGATCTAGGAGAAGAAACTAAGATGCCATTTGCACAACATGTGGACACCATCCGACTAGGACCCAGAAGTAAGCCCTGAGATACGGAAGATTTACAAATAGGCAACGCTCCAAGATATAAGATAAGATCTTCATGTCCCTAGATAAGGAATCGGGTTCTCAGTAAATATATAATTTTCCCAGATATGGAATAGAATCTTCGAGCAAATTATCTTCCTGGATATGAAAACTGGTTTTTAAGCAAATTATGCTCTTAGCCATGGAATTAGTCTTTAAGAACTATCTCCCCAAAAGTTAGAATCTACTTACAGGTAAAACCAACCAACGTCGTCTATTCTAGCTCAGCCGCACGTTTAATTAGGGATTAGTGATGCTGTATCCCCGGTGGTCTCCCTTGAATAAATAGTCTGACTTACGAGCTCTTTCTATTGCTAGACTGATGTAAAAATCCCACGCAGTTATGCTGCCAGTATTCAGATGATTCAGACTCGGTTCCTAGACTTCTCGTTCGCCAATAATATAAACCATCTTACTTTCGCTGGACTCTTGAGGCGGCTACCGACGTGAAACACGTGGAAGAGAAGTAGTTTCATAATGAAGAGTAATGGAAACAACCTAATAGCGATCGTCTCCTGCCCTGTAACTTTGGTTTAGCATTCATTTTTATAACCCCCCCCCTCGTGTTTGGCTCTGTACATTCACTTGCTTAGACCTCGGGAAAATTCTTCAGATCCAGTTGATTTGCATCTGTTTTACTACAGTTCACTTAGTTTAGGTTACCGACACTGTTGTAATTTTTTTTTTTAAATTAAGTTGTCGAAACGTAGATAACGGGTGGAATACGCAAAGCTAAATGCCTTTTCTGTATCGCCGAGGTTTCCGTTATACGTATCGCTTCATATTACACAAACACGAACAAGATATTCATAGTTGAAGGAAAAGGTTAATAATACTCACTGGATCTGTTGCGGGGAAGAGGAAATCCCATCACCACTAATGTTCCCATTGCTCAACATTTAAAAAAAAAGCACATCCCACCCACCCGCCATATAACGCCAAACATGGTATAGATATCGCGGGAAAGGATCTAACCTACGCAATGAAGCAAATTAGAAAAAGATGTGGACAACAAATTGTATTTTCAACGCGGATACAGGAACTGGTGGCATCTTCACGTGGATCGAGAGAGAGCATTCTTTCTGAATTACATCAGTAAACATGAAGATTGTACAAATCTGGTTTAAGTAATAATACATTTTTTAAAAAGTCTCGCTGAGTGATTGAAGAACCAGAAATTCTATCTAAATTTACCCCTCCCCCCTTCCAGTGAAGAGATTGAGCGAATTCCATTATTTTCAGTTACCATTTATGTAGCGCGGAGCAGCTCGCTACCCATTCATTCCGTGCAGCCTTGGTCATCATGGCGGCGAACGGGTTTCTATGACGACCAGGTGCTGCTCCACACAAGAGGTTCCGCGTTCGCTGCTATAAAAAGATCGTGTTTATTTAAAGATGCGTCGCGCTTGAATGACGACGACATGAAGTATCATCCGCAAAATTCCATGCCCGTAGCCTGTATCCGAGCCGCGGAAAAAAATTAACCCTATTACAGCAAACATGGAAAATAATCACTGCAGACTGTTCGTTTATTCCACTTTTTTCTCTCTCCCTTTCATAAGATTTAGATTTAAACTAATCTTTCCATCGGGTGAAACTTAACATCTTATATCATCTCGTCCAGACACCGCGAATTGGTTACACCTAACTTTATTATGCAGATTTTTTCTCTCTCTTTAAATACTTAAATCGGAAATACACGAAGATCTTCTCCGTGTATATAGACTCGCGTTTCGATTCCCTGCAGTCTGAAATCGTGAATAGGGCAGTGACGTGGCAGTGCGCGCAAGTAGTCATTACGAACAGCAACCGTGCGAAAGCGAAAGTAGAACAGCGAATTCTGTCTTTTATTTTCTTACCTCGCCCGATAGTCTGCGTAAGAGTCGTGGGTCGAGACATTAATTTGCCAGGTCGGTGCTTCGGGAGAAAAATAAAGAGAGCAAGAACGTTTCTACCGTTTGACGGCGCCTTCCTTTGTTGATTCGGGTGGGTTAGGGTTGTCCTAGAGACGAACAGCAGCAATAACATTAGCTGACAGATACTAGAGATTCTTATAAACCATCCCGACAGAATGAGATTGAATGAAGCCAATACTTGAAAGAAAGCAACTTCTTCGGCATTAGTCACTAGAATTGCGATTTATTTCTCTAATGCCGTGCACTGTGGGCGAAAGTCTTACCTTTTACTAGGCATATGAACCGGAAGGATAATATCCTTTCACAAAGTCATTTTGGAGCCAAACCTAGGAATATCAGCTGATTCTTTTGTATTTTGTCCAACTGTAAAACTAAAAAAAAAATGTGAACGTTAAACGGGAACTTAGAAAGATCGGATTACTTACACCAGGTTAATTATTTGTATACCTTCGATGGTGTCTCTCGAACATTCTATATAGAGAGGATAAAGCTGACTCCTATTATTATTTACAAAAACATTTTTCGTTATCTCTCTATTCTTATGACATGGTAAACTTCACAAGTCCCAGTAGGTTCTCATGCATGAAACTTCGTTTAAATAATTCGCTTTGGTTTCTTAATTCTCGGTACATGCGACTGATACTAAAGCAGACTCAGGTAGAAAATAAAATTACTGGCTGTATTACTTAGTTAATCGGAAAATGTCGTCTCTTACAGTCATAATCATATAATGAGATCATCCCATTAGTCTGTATGCTATTTAAAATGTTTGATTCTCCTTCGTTTGTTTTAGAATTGTGTAAACGAGGATCGCTTTGCTTCTGCATCTTACTAGAGAGAGAGAGAGGGATATGTGACGTCAGTACAGAGAGAGATATGACGTCAGTACCCACAGAGAGAGATATGTGACGTCAGTACAGAGAGAGAGAGTGTGAGAGAGAGAGAGAGATCAAGCTGCCAGTCTATTTGATCCGCAGTAACTTTCAGTGTTTTATGCATATTTTTCTTTTTTAACATGAAGCCTTAAAGCAACGTAAATGTTTATTTTGGGGGTTTTTTTGGCTTTATCAAATATTTATTAACCAGCATGATAAAATATAAAAAAAAAAAAAAATCTAGAATTATAAGAACAGAAATGAATTAAAACCACAGTCTGATTTGTTGTTTTTTTGTGGATATTTCGACCAGTAACTTTTGTTTTAATGACTGTTTTTCATTTTACCTGTCGTTATTTAAACTAATTTCTTGCATAATTAAATATTTTCCCAAGTCTCCTTAATGGACTTCTATTTTTTGGAGGACTTTATATTTCCCAAACACTGCCTTTGTGTTTCCACTTGACTTTTAACCAGGAGAATTTCCAAACCAGAGTTTAACCCAATGAATCTTTTGCTTCGTGACAGAGTCTTATCCTGTAGGAATACAAAATTCGCAATCAGGGTGGAGTTTCTCAGCAGATTCTACCAAATCTGTTTTGATTCAAATATAAACTTGTATTTATTGGTGTTTATTTTGGTAACTTACTAAATAGCCTTTACCATTAACAGGAAAATAGACCCAGATGTGAACTTTCTGAATGCTGCTGAGTTGATAAGATACAGTTTGATTAAAATTTTTCATTTGATTTTCTTCTCAATTTCAAAGCATCACCATTACCAAAAAAAAAGAGTTACGTAAAGCTTTATATACAAATATCACTTTGTTTCAATGTTACATTTACATCCCTTTTGTCTTTGTATGGTAGAAAGTCCAGTTGTTTTTTTTTTTAAATTTGGGATGCATCTTTCGGCAAACATTTTATTTTTTACACTTTTCTAGCTAATGTATTACTTTAAGCAAAGGTATCCTTCTCCTGAACCTTTGCCAAGACGTTCCTTTTCTTGGCGACGGGTTTTTGTTGATGTGTCTAGTTTTCGTAGCCATTCCAATAACCCTGCCAACAGTTCTTGCCGGGAAGCCATGTTTCTGAACGTGTCGGGCCCATCTGGACATGTGAAACAACCCGCTGTCTATCACCATCACTCCCACGCCTTCCACGCGTGTTTTCACCATTCGGATTAGTGTTTTAATTGAAAATTTACTTCAACGTTAGCTGAAGATGCTGAAGCATCGATAATCTCCAGAATCTGAAAAAAGATTCTCTGACAGCTTCTAGAACATGACAGAAAGGTCGGGAATCATCTCGGATATAACGAAGAAAATTCCAGAATGTTTCGGTTGATGCATTTTTTTTTTAATTGTTGCAGATATCACTTATTTTTCAAACTGCCATTTCCCGTGTATTTCGTAGGTATTAGATATTTTAAAAAAAAAAAACGCTGGTTCTTATTGTTACATCATCTGACGGCGATCTCACAAGACAATATGCCGTCGTCGATCTTTTACTATTAATAATTTCTCCCTTGAACTCCATGTTTCTCGTTCCCATGACAACTGCTCACCCGAGCGACGCTCCAAGCCGACTTTCGATAATTGTACGTGCAGCACCTAGCAGGTGGCACCGAGCTGTTCGTGTATATCTGCTGTATTTACCGCACAAGTGACAAATTGATGTTCTCCGCGGCTATCTGGTTTTCCCTGTCTACACGTGCTTCCAATAAAACCCTGGTCATCTGGGAATCGACGAGTACATCCTTCAAAAATAGTTTAAACAAACAGACAGGCAGACGGGGCGGTGCGGGCGCTGAGGCGCGCAGATCCGGGGGCGGGCGGTCCTTCTTTCACTGTTTAATCGCTATTTTCAAACCGCTCGACGGCGGATTTTTATTAACGGCAACCGAATTAGACTCGTTCCTTTCTAGTGCGCGTGTCTCGGACGGGCGGGGTCGGCGCAGCCGTCTGCGGTAGTGAAATGTCACCCCGATTTAAACGCGGGGACTCGATGGGAGGGGGAGAGGATGCGGAAGCGTCGGGCGGAGCTGAACGTGTCCTTGAAAGGCGCAATTAAAACAAACTGTACGTTTGGGTTTGTACCACCGTAAAACGTTTGTAATTTGACTGCAATTGTAATACACTTTGCAACGTCTCTCTCTCTCTCTCTGTGTATTGACGTCATATCTATCTGTACTGACGTCACCTCTCTCTGTGTATTGACGTCATATCTATCTGTACTGACGTCATCTCTCTCTGTGTATTGACGTCATATCTATCTGTACTGACGTCATCTCTCTGTACTGACGTCACCTCTCGCTGTGTATTGACGTCATCTCTCTCTGTGTATTGACGTCATACCTATCTGTACTGACATCATCTCTCTCTGTGTATTGACGTCATCTCTCTCTCTCTCTCTCTCTGTACTGAGATCATCTTCTCTCTCAAGAGAGATTTAATGAACACTGATTGTTGTTGTACAAGACATCTACCAGATATTCTAGCCGGACAAATAACGGAAGTTTCTTTAAATTGAGTTTATAAAATATATTATTTTGCCGGTAGGTGTAGCGAATGCTATCTGTGCCAAATATTGAAAACACCAATCGAACTGGATTTGTAACAGTCGTATGCTATAGGATGTAGGGTATAATAGAAATAGTGTGACTAGTTATGTAACTAAACTTACTTCTACCTATAAACAATATTACTTGAGCCGGATATGTAGCGAACGTTCAAGAGAATGAATGTATCTATCTATATAAATGTTGCCACATTCCTGAGTTCTTGCAGCAGGTCGAGCTTTGTTTGATAGATGTTTGAGAGGTCTTTAGCAGTACTGGCTGTAGAAAATTTCTAGTTGCTATATAAAAAAGAAAGAATATTTTCTTAGTGTCCAGCTTGTAGACTAACACGACTTTTATGTAGCAAGTTGGAGTGTGATGCATATGTGAATCCACATGATTTGATGCTTTTTCCCTAATTTTCTGAAGCAGTAGAATTTCGTTTATTTATTTATTTTCTGAACCCAAATAAAAGCCAGAACAATACATTTAGCACTCGTTTGTCAAATGTCCATGTCTGACATTTTATGACGGATATTTATCAACTAGTCTCTCTCCATATCACTATCCGCAAGAGACTCACTGCCACTGACAGTAGAAGTTTACTTCTAGCAGAGAGCTACCGACTTCCGGCTTCTTTGAATTAGTCTTCTTACGGTTTCGACTGTGGATAACACGGCCATCTGCTCAACACGCTTCTTCTGCCGGTTATATGCCTCGTTTCGATGAATTCATATTAAAAAATCATGCTGAGTTGTAGTTATACAGCGATGCCCGGAATACATCGACACAAAGGAGCGAATCCGGATGTAGTCGCAAATGCAGAGTATACACATCTCCAGAATGATGCCAGTTACGCGGCGACAGAACGACCGAACTATCTGTAGGGATTGACGATAACTAGGCTGCTAATATAAACACGGATACATACAACGACGAATAACACCAAGACACCGATAACCTTTTAAACCCAGAGCAGAAGGATGTAATCGGCTGTGGAGAAAAAAGAGCAAAACAAAAGGGAAAACATTATTTGTAGATTACACGTGTATTATGTTAGAAAAACATTACGGTATTAGAGAAAAACAGCCAGGAAATAGTTTATTCGAAACACATCAAGGTAATTTAAATGATGAGGTAGGCGTAGGTATCCCTTCACTTGAAACTTTAGATGAATAAGCCAGGCTGATAAAAAAAGTTGCAAAAGATTTTCTTTTTTTGTGTGTGTGTGTTACCGGCCCCTTAGAGATATGACGTCTGTTTTAGAAAATATGATAAGATTTTTTAAACGATACGTCGACCTTAGGATTACGAAATAAATCGTGGATATTAGATGTCACTTATAGAAATACCGTACTATTAGGTTTTCTACCATTGTTATGTGCTCAACAGAAATATAACACGAATCGTAGATATAGGACGCTTCTTTAAAGAGATATCATAGGCTTTTTTTTATCATGTGCTTCCTGGAAATAAAGCAAATCGCTGAAATAGGAATTGGATTTTAGAATATGATAGGTTGGTTTACTTAATTTTCACGTGCTCCTTAGAAATATCAATCGTAGATATCCTTTTGAAATATGATAAATTTTTAAAGATGATACGCTTTAAAATAGATCATGAATCTTAGATATCACTTTAGGAAACTTCTGCTTCTTTAAAATTATCATTTTCCTTAGAATATGACACAGATCGTAGATATAATAAGTTTTTTTTAACAAAAATATAAAGTCTTAAAAAAATTATTTCGCACTCTATAGAAATATGAAACTAACCGTACGGCACATGGACTTTTTAAAAATATACCATAAATCTTTTTCTAAATATTACGTCATGCTCCTTAAAAATATGATAGATAGATGTTTGATAAATGTTATTTTCACCATAGAAAGGAAATAAATGATAGATATACGTCATATCTTTTAGAAAGATGATAATTTAAAATATGCTACATGCACTTTAGAAATATAACATATTGTAAATTAAAGACGTCTTTTTTTTAGAGATATGACAGTTTTTAATTCATATTACGGGCTCCTTGGAAATATGACTGGAATAGTAGATTTGGATCGTCTACTTCAGATACTCGGTAAGGTTATTTTAGTGTTGCGTGCTCTTCAGAAATATGGCACGAATCGCAGATATGCCAGGTATTTCTTAGAAATATCTTATGGCTTCGTCTAATGTCGCGTCCTCGTTAGAAATACGACACGGATCCTATATATAGGACGTCACTTTTGGAACTGTGACAGCTGTATTTAATGTGATGTGATCCTTAGAAATATAAGTCAAGTCGTAGATATAGAACAAATCATTTTAGAAATATCATGGGTTTTCTATTTATGCTACATGCTCATTGCAAATATGAAATGGATATTAGACATAATACGTCACATTTAGTAATCTTCCGTGTTTTTTATAAGGTTGTGTGCTCCTAAGAACGCGAAGCTTTAATGTAGGAAATCTTTTTCAGAAATATCAAGTTTTCCTAATGATTATTACGTGTTCATTAGAAGTATAACATAAAACATGGGTATAGGACGTCTCTTTTACAGACATCATAGGATTTCTTCTAATCATACGTGCTCCTTTTAAATATAAAATAAATCATAGGTTAGGTAAAGGAATATTCTTCCAGAAATATCATACGTTTTATTTTTATACTACGTTCCCCTTGAAAGCATGGTACGGATCATAGACATCAGACATATCTTTTAGAAATATTATTAAATTTCTCTTTAATATTACCTGGTCTCTAGAAATATGGCATGAATCGTCACTTTCAGAACTATCATAGGTCTTTCAATATTACTTCATCCTTAGAAATATAACACGAAATGGAAATATATGACGTCTCTTTTAGAAATACCATTGTGTTTTTGAATTGATACGCGCTTCTAAGAAACACGACCCAAATCGTAAATATAGGACCTATCTTTTAAAAATATCAGTTTTCTTGTTTTTTTTTTATGTTACATTTTCCTTAAAAATAAAACACGAAAGGTAGATCTAGTACGTCTTTTTAAAGAGCTCCGTTGGTGCATTCTTATGGTACAAATTCCTTAGAATTATGATATATATGAATCGTAAATTTTGGACATCTTTTTTCACAAGTATGATAGGTTTTTTTAATATTGTGCGCTCAAAAGAAATATGACACAACTCGTGGATATATTACTTTTCATTCAGAAATATCTTGTTTATATCACGTGCTCCTTAGAAATATGACAACATTCGTGGATTTATGATGACATTTTGTCAGAAATATCATTGTTTTTCAATGTTACGCGCTGATTAAAAATAAGACGAATGGTGGATTATAAATGTTACGTGCATCTTTAAAATATTACACGAATCGTGAATATATGAATTCTTTCTCAGAAATACCATTGTTTTTTTAAATGTTACTTCTTCCATAGAAATATATGACGCGAATCGTGGATGCTACTTTCTTCTTAGAAATAAGACACGGAGACGTATCTTTTAGAAATATAATAGTTTTTAATATTAGGTGGTTCTTACAAAAATATCATGATCGTTGCTATAAGTCGTCTTTTTATAAAAGAAATATGATTGGCTTTTTTATTGTTGTATAGACGTCTCGCTTTTTAAAATGTGGTATATATGTCACGAGTTTTAGAAATATCATGTCTTTTACAAACATAAAAAGGGTTTGTTTAAAACGTATGGCACGAGTGTTAGAAATATGGCAGCTTTACTTTAGAAATGGTATGTTTCTTTGAAGTATGAGAAGAGTTTTAGATTCGAGATGTCTTTCAGAAAGTTAAGAAAATATTTGGAAATGTGACGTTTCTTTGAAACTTGGCTGAAATTGTCACTTTTTCTTTTAGAAATATGGAGGGCTTCCTTAAAATTATAAAGGTCCTCTTAAAATTACGATTCTAACCAAATCGTTAAAAGTTCCTTAAAAACTGCGCGATTGTACTTACGCCATCACAACCAAGAAGAATTACAAAGAGTAGACTCAATGACTTTGACGTATGTATCTGAAAATGCTACGTTTCCTTCAATGTTCTTTGAAGGCTGCCAGACTTGTAACGACAGTGTTAAAGGCGGTTGCTATAAATTCGAAGCGGTCTTTCGCGTCGATGCTCGCTAGATCTTTTCTGTTACGCTTTACAACGCTGGGCTGCGCTATCTGAATCACTGCAGATAAACTCGGACAGAATTGATGACTGCGCAAGTTAGCGCTGCACGGGTCTAACCTCCCCCGATCTGTCTTGCTAGAAATCTAAAGAGGAATTTCACTTTTAAAGATAACGCTTTTGGCATTATTCCGAACTTCGAAGGCACAAGCTCGTTTTGCAGATGTTTGTACTTGCGTGAGACCGGCTTCTGCTAAGGTTGTCGTGACCTTTTGCTGCTTTAACTCCAAACGGAATTTAGTTTTAAACATCTATCTCAGAAAATTGGGTTTTTATACTAACCCTGGCCCCCGGCCTTGAAACAGGTACAAAATCTAACAAAAGCTTATTTAAATCCGCCACATAATCTCTCTCTCTCCTGACGTCATATCTCTCTCTGTGTGTAATGACGTCATCTCTCTCATAATCTCTCTCCCTCCTGACGTCATATCTCTGTGTACCGACGTCATCTCTCTCCTGACGTCATCTCTCTCTCAATCTCTCTCCCTCCTGACGTCATATCTCTGTGTACCGACGTCATCTCTCTCCTGACGTCATCTCTCTGTGTAATGACGTCATCTCCCTCTCTCAATCTCTCTCCCTCCTGACGTCATATCTCTGTGTACCGACGTAATCTCTCTCTCCTGACGTCATCTCTCTGTGTACCGACGTCATCTCTCTCCTGACGTCATATCTCTCTGTGTAATGACGTCATCTCTCTCTCATAATCTCTCTCCCTCCTGACGTCATATCTCTGTGTACCGACGTCATCTCTCTCTCTAATAATCTCTCTCCCTCCTGACGTCATATCTATGTGTAATGACGTCATATCTCTCTCTCTCTGTCTCTCTCTCTCTCTCTTGTCTGAAATGTTGATAGGCAAAACAGAAACTATATCTTCAACAGATTTCAATTTCAATTTCGTGATTCTTATATTCTGCTTACGCATTCATACATAAAAAACAGTCTTATTCTTGTTAAACTATGTAAAAAAAATCAGAAACGAAAACGTTATTTGTATCTCAGAGACTGCTTGTATATAAGAACGGGTAAGGATAGCTTATTATTTTATATGCAATTAATAAGCAAATTATCTAATATGTGCACATGTGCATCATAGCTAGTTAAAAATTTTTTACCGAAATATCGCTACTTTAGTTCAGCTAAAACTGCCATTTCAGTGTTCTAAAATAACAACCACAGATACCAGACAAGCATTAATAAAAGTAAAGTAAAAGAAAAACGATGGTATACAAAATGTTTTAGAGTAACTCTGGAAGATATAAGTCAAAACGAAAAAGATTTTAAAGGCGACCTGAAAATTTTTTACCCCAGAAGGAATTGACGAGCGAACGTAAAATTCCGTTTTTCTATTACTCCATCATGTGGACCGAATTGTTTTACTAACCTAGCTGCTCTGTAGGGTCGTTGTTTCATGGGTTAATTTATTTGATAATAAAAAGTAACCAAAAAAAAGTTAATAGTTAAACTTGTGAACAACTGAGCAGAAATTTTACCCTTATGGAAAGCATTTTCTGTAGGTATTATTAACTCATGGTAGCTATAAAATTATTAAAAGAAGATAATAAGAAATTTCTGTTATTAAAAGATTTTGTGGACTTTACGTACTTTGGTTAGTTATTACATATTCTATTATGTAGTCAACTTATCATCAAAAAGACAAGAAAATATCTTGATAAACCGACACCTGTATCAGTACGATTCATTTCTTGAAGTCTTGTGAGCTGCTGGTCACATGATCACGATGGGCGATAAACCTTACAAACGTTCAAGCCAGCTAGACGATTCTCGTCTGTGGTCAAAGTTCGGTTATCTGCCAGGAATTCATATTGGATAGGTTGACCCAGGACCGCAGTCATCCATCGCAGCTTTGCGAAGATACTATTGAAATTCGTATGGATAAGAAGGCTAAGATAAATACTGATTTTGATTTGTAAACAGTTTTTAAGATAACCGTCAGTTATCCCACCTGAACCATGTATGTTTTCTTCAGCAATCTAAATAAAGTCCACTCGTAATCCTTCGTTGTCGGCTGCGAGGCCGAATATCAGGATCTATGTTCTGGGCTGTTTAGATTTTGTTTTCTTTCACAGGTGTGTAATTAGACAGTACTTGTTGGCCGCATTTAGAATTAAATGACTCAGTAAGCTCAATTTTCGGTGCAATTTCCTTTGATGCTAAGATTATTATCTACCTTTGAAACCGTTCGTTTCCAAAAGACTCGATCGTCATTTTCTCCAGCTGCCTTATCTTTAGGTATCTCTTCATCCTGTCCCGTGTTGTTTAGCACTGAGACACTGACGCACACCTTTCCACTCTAATTACAACTTTTATAAACCCAGAAATTACGCTAATTTTACCCCCCTTTTTTTAAATGTACGCGCCAAAAAGTAGTTTCCAAATCCATTATTTCCACTTGCTACCAGGAAATTTAAGATGCTGCAATTTCTAGTATATGAACATTTAAAAAGATTTTTCTTTTCTTCACATAGTCTATTATCGTTATTCTCCGCATCATTTCTCTGAAGGAAAAGAAAGAAGAAAACCTTAACTGAAAATGAATCTATGGAAAAACGCTTTGGCAATATAAGCGGAGCGGAGTGATTCAGGAGGCGCTGACGCCCCCATCCGTTATGACTCGTGGCACATCATCCCCGGCAGCACTTGTTGCCGATTCTTGGAAACCATGTAAGCATCGCGCTTTGCGTTTTGGGAAATACATTCTGCGATTAAGTGGTTATTTTAAAATAACTTTCTCTTTAAAGTAATTAAAGTTTTAAGAAAGGCTAATCTTGTTGTGATATTTGTTACAGGAAGAATCGTTGGAATGTGTGTTGTGCCTAACCTATCGGTTTTGCTTTAAACATGGAGCGCTGGGGTCAGACGGTTTCGGCTCTCAGGACCTGACAGGGAATCTATCAGAGGGATCTGGTCTGGTATCTCACTAGACCCCAACCCTGTTCTGTCTGTTGTTGTTTCTCAAATCTTCTGCTCTTTTTTTTATCCTCCTCCAGACCATGTTACCTTTGGATAGTCTCTTCTGGTTGCCTCTGGTTGTGGTACATCCCTGCTCCGGTTATTGGCCACCCGACGAGACTTCAGCCTTTTCCCAATAGCCTCGCTACCGTACAGGCTGACAACTGGTTTCATCGGTGTCGGGAGAAACTTAGTATCAATTAACTGACCCTGGGAAGAAAGGCAAACGTTACAGGCAGAGAATAGAGAGGAGTCTGATGATTGGTTCGCTGTCAGTAAGAGAACGTTCCTTCCGCGGCTACTTGCTGACTCTCTCCCCTCGGGTTTGCCGTCCAATCTGGCTTTTCTCACGGCGGTTTGGCGCTGTCAGGTGCGCGCGGCGAGAGTTTGTGTATAAACAAACCTGTCGACCACCGTCAGTACCCTGGCTCCCACGTTCGGTAACCCAACATCTTCAAGCCCCCAACGTGTGCGGAAGTTGATCTTTTGAGGGGAAGGTAAATAAAGTAACATAGGAATACGGTTTTCCGGTTCTGCAACGAAAATGTTTTTCTCTTTCTTTCATCTCCTTCGTTTATGCCAAATACAGCGGCCATCATAGTGTGGACAGCGAGTTCGAGACGCGCTCGCGAACACACGACCTACTTGAGCACGTGGTAAAGAACAACAACAAAATAACTATTAATAACTACACTTTTAGTCAATACAAAACATTTGTAATTTCAAAGAGATATATTTTTTAAAATATAAAATCAAAATTCAAAAATGAATGATGTGTTTTAGCATCTTCTGGTGCAGCCATCATTTATTTACTGGCCTATCCGTGTCTTCCTTTGACGATGGTCTGATTCTTTAACTGAAACGAGGCTAAACCTCGAATTAAGTGAGTAATTCAGAAATATGTACACACAGTTTGAATTTATTTATTTATATTTATTACTTATATATCACTGAATAAGCAAACCTTCATGTACACGACCAGTCACGCTGCACTTCCACTATGTTTCCATAGTTAAGATACCACTTTAAAATGTCTTTTCTCTGTTCGAAACTTAGCCTTCTGTCCGCCATGTCACGGATTTATATAAACAGGAAGTAATTGTTCCGGAAGTATTCATCGCAGTAAGTATTTAAGATGTACATCTTCAGAGTGGGTATACATATTTCTGAATCATCTAGTGTTCTTCATCGATTTTGAATAGACTTTTCTTTTTAAGTTTAAAAGGAATGATTTCTTTCACGTCCCGAATTATTATCATTATCATTATTATTGATTATTGTTGTTGTTGTTGTTGTTGTGTTGTTGTTGTTGTTGTTGTTGTTGTTATAGATCATCCTAATATTATAAGTGGACTATCAGAATCAGTTATTGATATTTTTAATTTAGTACACTAATTTACGCTGAGCAGAATAAACTTTGGCGGTCAGGGTTAGGAAAACAAATGCAATGACTAATTAATGTATAAATAAGCGAAGTTCATGAGTTTGATTTGGCGTCATAGCCCCGTCATTGCCAGGTCGAAGAATCCAGAAATTGCAAGTTTGTTTTTTTTAAATGTCAGTTATTTTTCTCCAAATCAACGTACAAATCAGGGATGGTGAACGACTCAAAGTTCTATTCGAAATCGACTTTGAGAGACGCTGCAGTCGCGGTATCCGCGAGCCCCACTCCCAGGACGGTAGGGGCTGAGCGTAGCCCTCAAGAAAACAATTTAAAAGAGGGTTTAAAAGATGCTAAGCAGCAAAAACCAACAAATAATTGGAAATTCGGAAGTCTAATAACATTTTTTAAGAAGAAATAGTAATTAAATTTCCTGCTTCGTGTTAAGTGGAAACTGAATCAAAATATTGTCGACATTTTACCTTTAATAAATTCTATCCTCTACAAGACCGGTGCGCACGCGCGCGCGTGTGTGGACTTTTTTGTTGAAAATCTTCCAAGTTTCCGTAGCAGTCGCTCCCTTCTTTCCTTCGTCTCATGAATTACCTTGCATGTTTAATCAGTAAGGGGGGGCGGGTTGTAATATACGGGTATGCACTCTAGTCGACTCCTACCCCGTTGATAGTCAATGCACACGCACACGAAACGTTAAGAATGCTATGCAATACCCGGCAAGTACCGAATTATTTGGCAGACAAACGAAAGCGATTTCCAAAGAATGCGCATCACCTGTGTGTTCTTCGTGTGCCACGAAATAAACGGCGTTGTTTTCGCTAGCCGAGCTCCAGCAGAGAACTCTGGCCGAGAGGAAGATTCAGGCCACCAACTAACGTCGGGTAGTTGGAAAATACGGACGAACCGACCAACGGCATTCGTTAAAATAGCGAGTTTCCATTTTGTTTCTTTATTTTTATTTTTTTAAAAAAAAAAAACAACGAGGTAATAAACTGAACTAGGGCACAATATATAATGCCCTAAACATTGTTTGATCTGATCATGGCATTGCTCTTTTTTGTATGGAGATTACTTTGGTTTAGGTAAAAACACATAGAGAGAGATCTCGTCACGGTTATAGAACGTGGCTGAAGATGGATGTTGTGCTGATACTGGCTAACTGTCGTATAGGTATTTCATTTTAATACACAGTAAAACCTTTTACTAATGGCAGTTGTAAAACGTGCATGAAAAGCATTATTGTTGTTCATGTGGGTCCATTGTCAGAGATCACCTACCATCCGTTAATATTTTCTTCTTGTTAAATTTGAGGAGATTCTTCAAAATCTTGCAAAACGTAAACGTCTGAATTCTTTGAAAATTAAAACCAAAGTATTGAAGTTTGTTTAGCAAATAAAAACTCTAGGAAAGCGTCAAACGCTGATAACCATTGTTTCAGTCCTTGAAGGAGGTCTTGCACATGACATAATGGAGTCCGTACCTCACTAATCCATAAAATAAGCTAAATGGTGAATTTTCTAGAATTTGGAATTAGAAAATGTTTGATTAATAGAGAATCTTGGATTAGTTCAAACAAACATGCATCAGTGAGAGAGGAGACATTTTTGTGTTCACTCTTTTATTAGCGAAACTAGCGGTATACGTCGTCGGTTAGTTACGGTACTTCCGGTTGCCTTATTGCAGTGACGGAAGTAATTGATCCGTGAACACGTTTCTACGATGTTTTCCTGTCGCCATCAGCACTGAGCGAGCGCCAGAGAAATCAGACACCGTTCAGAGAAAGCCCCGGTCTCGCAGCAACTGGCGCACAGTCAAAAACGCAGAGCTGGTTAAGCGCGAGAGGAGGTCCAAGAATTGTTAAAAATTACCTGTTTGTCTTTTGTTCTTGTTGTTTAATCGATTACACGAACGTGGAGAGCATTAGCGACGCGCACTGCCTGCCAGCGACGCCGTAGTGCTCGCGACGTGTTTTCAGTTTAACCCTTTGCTGAATGACGACGGACCTTGTCGTGTCGCTGGCTGTTTCTTGAGATCCGACGAAAAATCTTCGTACTTAATATCAGTACTCGACCAGCTACTTACCTCTGGTTGGCTCAATCAGTGCAAAGACTTCATTATTATCATTAGCATTATTGTTTTACCATACTATATGATATGCATTTGTCTTCGCGTTGTACCGGCTCTATTCCATTGTCCTAAGATGAATGCTGCAATTTAATTCTTGGAAAGTGTTTTCTAAAGTATGTGGGATGTTCCGAGCGGGAAGTTTTTTTATTAGCTCAGCAATGCCAATTTTGCCAGGTGCATTGCTGGGGTTCTTCATCATTCTCTTCTAACCAGTCCAAGCGCTTCTTCCTCCAATCACACATTCGATGGTTGTCAGTCTCCCACATTTCGGAAATTTCCATGTCAAGATCCCTACGTTTTGGCTCTTTCCTTAATAGATGCATTTCTTTCAGATGGCACTGACAAATCTATTGGCAGTCAGTCATGTCTTCCTTGTCCTCTTTGATGATGTCTTGTCTATTCGCGTTGATTGTTTTGTCTTCTTCTTCTTAAATAATTATCATCTAGGTATTCATAATCTTTCCATAAGACAAAACTTCAAGTTAACTCTTACTTTAATGACATGGTAATCACTAAAAAATATATAAAGAACGATTATTATTTTCGTTTAACGAATTCGTAGAAATACCCGAAAGCCAAAAGTTAAAATCTTGTCCACATTCCAGTAACTACTGCGCCATCCTACCTTTTGGATCAACAGTCCAAGTACAAAGTTTAAATTTCTGTACAAAAAAAATTTTTTTAAAAAACAACAAAAACTAGAAAGGAATAAAACACAAAATGTGAGCAAAAAAACATTAATGAATCACTGAACTCCATTTCCAGAAAACTAAGTAATGATGGCTTGCGTTGCACCACAAACTTCACATTTTTTGGATGTGGAAGGAAACCAAATAACTGAGTGAAAATCCACGTGACCAAGTAGTGAAGAAGAAGAAAAAGAAGAGAGAGAGGTGACGTCAGTACAGAAGTACAGAGAGAGAGAGAGTTAGTTCATGATGCTGGAGCGGAACGAGACCGAGATTCTAAGTCAGGCTTTTTACTTCTGTGGTCTAAAGAAAACAACAAAATTCATTTTAAGCTCTCTTTGTTCTATCTATAATTATAATTTTAACAAATAATTCTATTTTTACTTTAAACTACTATGTAGTTGTTATTTTATCGATCGACTTTACCGTCACGTGACAGCCAATTGTTTTCTTTCTTTTTCTAAATCGTTCGTTTGTTGTTGTTGTTGTTGTTTATAAATTTAACCTGATAATTATTAAATCTAACCTATTAATACAGATCTGTGTCCGACGATGTAACATTAACTTCAGCCGATCTGCATAAATCAGTTAATTTCCAATCTACATTCAGTCAGTAACAGGTAATTTTAACCCGTATGAAAGCGGGAAAAGATTTTCTGCTGAAACCCCGTCGCATATCCTTTAAATAGAATACCCTGGCGGTGAAAGGATTAAACCAAGCAACAAAAAAAGGGGGGGCCACTTATGTCACAGCTGCGGGAAATGACGCCGAAATAAAGAGCTGTGCACCAATCAATGATGTGAGGATGTGACGTAACAGGAGCCGCTCCGAGGCCGGGGAATTCCGCTCATGGCCGCTGCTTTCTAACTCAAATGCGTTAACGGCGGCGTCTTGACTTTTTGGCGAGGCTGTTCTTATCGTGTGAGGCATTGATGACCGGGAAGCTGCGAGGATGATCAGCGGCATTATCAGAGCTGATAAGCGAGGACAGGGGCGCGGGGGGGGGGGTGTAGAACCCGTCAGACCGGTCCACGCGCGCCTTCCGGCAGCCATGTTTTCGCTCGTCGGGCGGACGAGCTGAGTGCGGCGGCGAGTAAGAAAACCTTTCTTCCGAACGATACGCGGCCATTTCTGTTTTGTCTGCTTGTTTAATTCTCCCCGCGAAATGAGACGAAAGTCTCACCGTTGCTATACACAGCTGAGCTTCGAGACCTTTCGATTACGTCGTCTGCTTCTACCGTCTTCTAAGGGAGACGACTGCGCCTTAACATGGCGAGGGTTGTTTTACGTTGTGCTTTGTTTTGTTTTTTTAATTGTATTTTCCATCTCGGGTCCTCGAGCAGAGAGCCAGCTAGAACTCTCCTTCTTTTTTCTTAGATGATGTGGGAATAAATCTCGCGCGGCCGGCTGCTGTGTGGGAGGGAGTGGGGGGGGGGAGAACGAGGAAGGAGCTCGGCAGGGAGGCCAGTGTCGGTGACAAATACTCCGCTAACCGGACACCGAGCGACCCCTGGTCCCACCGTCATGTACACCAACATTCTAACTGGCAGCAGCTGCATCAGAGGGATTAAGAAAACCCTGCTTGATGGAGATTCGCCTTGCTTCTGTTATCCTGCTCGTCAGTCTTTTCCGAAAAGGTCTGCAAGCATTTTTTAATTCTATTATTTTTTTTGTTTTATCAAAAGGTCTGTTTTCTAATATTTCTTCATTCTTGTTACGGATGTTCATTAGGACCCGAGCCGACTTTTAATGGCGGCCGTAAATGACCTACATTTAAACCCACCGGAAGAAACCGTCCGAGTCTTACAGAACACATTTCGGACATCCACGGTGAGGTGTTCCTGGACTTCCCGTCACCGTGGAATATGGTCAATAAGATCAGCTTTCCACTGGTCACGTGTTCCCGGACTTCCCGTCACCGTGGAATATGGTCAGTAAGATCAATTTTCCACTGGTCACGTGTTCCCGGACTTCCCGTCACCGTGGAATATGGTCAATAAGATCAGCTTTCCACTGGTCACGTGTTCCTGGACTTCCCGTCACCGTGGAATATGGTCAGTAAGATCAGATTTCCGCTGGTCACGTGTTCCTGGGCTTCCGTCACCGGGGAATATGGTCAGTAAGATCAGCTTTCCACGAAATAAATTATTTTCACTGTTTTTTTTTTTTTGTTTTTTGTTGTTATTTTACATTTTTTTTCAGATGAAGGATACTACACAATAAGCTATATATAATTTTAAGATATAATTCTAAGAGTAGATGAGCGCACTGCAGTCACTTCACCATCATCTCGCTTAGGCGGGCCAAGAGTACCGCCTGCCCGTTAAGGCCACTGCGTATCGCCTATTACGGTTCATCGGCCGCGACTTGCATTATATAAAAAAAAAAACATTAAAAAGACATAGATAAATAGGTTTAAGATAGATACAGATAAGTATACGAAGGCAATAATTCTTTACTCGTTAATCACAGAAGATATAAAAATTTTACACCGGTTGTTGAGATAAGGAAACCACTCGCTTGCCATGCATCTCAGGTTTCTGTTACTATCTCATCTCCGATTCTCTGGTGGATTTAAGTGCACTATGGCGATGCCCATGTTCAAGAAAGTATATTTATATACGTAGCTTCTCATCAGATGCCGAACTGAATTTTGACATTAAGTTTGTTTTTTTTTAATGGCTGCTGTAGAAAGTTATGTAGCATTGTCGTCGATCTGTGTTTATAGATATGTGCCCAAGCCTTCCTCGAGCCCACAGATGATTCAGTTAACCCTTGTAATAAACATGAGCAGAATCATTTTTTTTTAAAAAAGAAGAAATTCCGAGTATAGTCTTTCATTTTCGAGCATCAACTTTCAGGTATTAGTTAATTAGAATAAGACACATACAAGTATATAAGGTAGCCAACTTGAAATCGTTATACCTTTTATTCCAATAGGGAATTAAAAATTTTGTTCTTGTACCATTCGCCCGGATTCTACAGTTCGGCTACATTCGCGATTCCAGTTATTTTCCATAGGAAATAACTGCTACTTCGAGCATCGTCATTTACAACAGTAGACGTATTTGACCAGGCCGCGCTGTTACTGCTATCACACTTACCCAGTCCTCCACAGCACCTCTGTCTTCAGCAGCACAACTTTACATTGCAATTTCTGGCAGCATGGCGGACTACTGATGTTAGGTACAAAAGCCGCACATCACTGGCTATCGACAAAAATAACCGGATTGTAAATGAAGAATATGCCCGATAGAGCAGTTTGATAAAGATGCGAGCAAATGGCGGCCAAATTGAGGACTCACCCAATCAAGCATTTAAACTATTTAGATAAAAATATTCCTTTTTACAAAACTTCAAAAAATGAACCCTTTTATTTACATGTATAGATTTTCTTATGTCCGTTTATCTGTACGAATGAATTAATTACTTTATGCACGAAATATAGAATATTTATTGGTGACCACAAACTGTGACAGCCAGCGTATTTATTCACAGCTGCCGGATGTTTAGAAAAAAAGCACAAATATGGGATGGAACTATTTTTAAAAGATAGTATAACCAATCTATTCCGACAGTCGTTCTTCAACTTGACTGAGCTCAAAGATTCCACGCCTGGACCCGAACACCTCAAACTTTCACTCATAAGTTCTTGGTGCTTTATCCCAGTTTTCTATAGTCCAATGTTCTTTTGATTTTTCCCACTGCACCTTCCCCGATCTAATAGAAGGCCTACGCAGTGATTCTTTTACAGCCACTACGACCCTTTAAACCAGCAGCTTTAATATGCCCTTTTTTACTACTGTCAGAGACCCCGGAGTTTTTCTTTGTACAACTGTAACTTCTGGACTATAAGAGTCTTCTACTAACCCTTTTTTTTTCTATGAACAATGTGATATATTTGTCCTTTTTTAACGTTACCTCTTCTTTTTCTGTGCATTTTCTATATCTATTTCCCACAGTTGTCTTCCTAGTGAACGCCTTTGTTGGAAATTCCAAGTTTCTTGGCAATTTCTCTTTCTGTCAGTCTCTCGTTTCTTAAAGTACAAAGAGCTGATCGCAATTCACGATGAATTTGCTTTTTTTTCGTGCTGTACTGACAACAAAAATTTCAGTAGGCGTAACTTTCAACAGTTGAGACTTCTCTGGGGTTTAGGGACTTCTACAGTTCACGATACAGTGCTCTGAAATCATCTTATTGGCCCATTTCTCATCCAATAAAATTATGCCACATGGATGGTAGTATGTTATGGAAATCTTTAGGCTTATTTTAATATCAAAGCGTCCTGAAGCCAAAAGGGGGGTTATTTTGATGAAACAAGGGTTAAGAAAGATTTTATCAGTTATGTGCATTTATTTTTAACGAATCTTATGTTCCCTATGTTATGGCGAGAAATAAATTGGTTATGCTGCTCCTTTAAATAATTGTTCCCATATCTGTGCTTACTTTAAAACTTTTGGCCAATATAGTGAGTGAGTGTGTAAAACATAAGATAAACTTATGGCTGCATTTGTATTTCCTTTTTACTTTATAGTCTAGTTATTAAGATTCATATAGCATTGTACTTAGAATAACCGGTCTACAGGAAAATACCGGGTAATTATCCTTCGCTTCCGAAATACACGGCTACGAGCTTTTGGCGGCCATGACAGTGCAATCCACAATTTTCTATGTATCGCGGAGGTCTTTTCTTTCTGTTGTTTATGCACCTAACCTTTTCTTTTTTTGGTGTTTAGATATTCTGTTGCTTCTGTTTCGTGGTTTAAACGATAAATATTTATTGGAGATGGCTTTTAGGCTCTCCGCACAGAAAAGCTTTCAGGGTCCGTCAGCGTCTCTCTTCATTTGGAACAGACAGCGTCGGGATGTGAACTGAGTGTCTGCTACTTCGCGAAACACCGTCTCTCGTGCTTCAGTCAGGGGCAGACAACTATCCGCACCCAGAGTTCTGAACTTCGCTATAGATTTAGGTCTAACTACGAGGATGAAGTTCATTCTGTCAAAACCTTTATACATAGTCGGTGGTGGCCCTAATTGTGAACTAACTCGCTAATAAAAAAGAAAAGATGGATATTCTTTTGAAAAAGACGTGTTGCTAAAGACCGAACACAAAGTTCATGTAATAACTTGCGCTACAGCGGACAAAATTATTGCACCATATTACTCTCTTAAACAAGATACTGGGTGACTCCTGAGTGTGTTACAGACCAAAAATACATTTTTATCAAGTTCAGGTCAAATGAAGCCTCGTTTTGATATTCATAATTATTTAATACTAAACTGCGGAGATCTGGCTATATAAGAATGAATAGCGGTAAAATTCAACAAATTTGCATTTTTAGTTGACAATGCGGGATGTAGAGAAACTGACTACTCCTTATGACTGTTTTTTTTTTAAAAAGTCAGTCAGATTTCCTTTGCAGGAAAGGAAGTGTCCGGGCAGCGCTCGAGCTGAAGAATTTTACGTTGCTTTTTGCGGCCTGGCGCGTAAGTGGGTCACGTGGTACACGACGGTAGTTCTGAATGAAAACGAGATAAGGTTTTGGGAACGCCTTTTTCTCTCAGCAGACATGAAACTTTAGAGTCGGCAGCAGCGTCCTTTATTAAGATAAGAGCCGACCTGTTGTCATTGACAATGCTATTTTGTGCTCAGATCCAGAAAATTTTATTAGGGAACGTATGCTTCTTGCAATTAAAATGTATCCAACACACATGCTGCCTCTTTTTATCTGTTTCCGCCAACTCCTCATGTTGCTCCAAACTCCTCCTGGCGTTCACCGCTCAACCTGCTAAGTTAATAGTTCAGGACTACGGTTTTACTCGCTCCAGTAACTTTTAACAGAAGATCTCCGTTTCAGATTTTAGGAATGTTTTTAAAAAAAAAAAACAAAAAAAAAACGATAAATAGTCATTACTCTGTTGTTGTCGAATTCTTTCGTCTTACTTCTCCTCCCTTTTCTTTTGCCATTTTATCAGCCGCTTAGATGGAGAGATATACAAATCTAGTGGTGGCAAAAAAGGTCGTTTACGACACTGAAAAACTGCAGAATTCCTGTCCCGATCGCTGGAGCCAATGACCGTAGGCAGTACTATTCAAAATATATCTTGCTTGATAATTTCATGAAAAATAGAATAGTTTTGTAAAATCTCATCATTTCTACTTAGTTTGATTATTTTTAAACTGAATGATATTTTATTTATTTTGCAAAAAAAAAAAAAATTCCAAAGCAACCAAAACCAAATCTTTGGATGACTAAATGTCTCAGATAATCTGTGCACGCTTGTCGCTAGGGGTAAACTATACTTTCAGTTTACAGGATATTTTACATTTGTAGGAATTATAGCGATATGTAACCCGTAGCTATGTTTTCAAGCTATTATTATTATTATTATTATTATTATTATTATTATTATTATTATATTATTATTATTATTATTATTATTATTATTATTATTATTATTATTAGTCAAACAGGTTATTTCTACATCACCAATATCCATCTTTGCAGTTTCACGCTTCAGTATCACACTATATTTTCATACGACTGCGACTTTTAATGGTTTGTGATGATGACGTCCTTTCCGAATGACGGACAGTCGGGTACTTTGTATGTTCGATGTCAGCTTTGCTAAAGGATAAAGTAGTCGCCGGTGCCAGAAATAAAGTTGGTCTGTGGCTGGTCTGTGGGTCTACCTTTTGTTCCTGCGTTGTGTTTTGGTTGTTGTTTCTAATTAGCGGTCGGTCACACAGTGAGGAAATATAATTAACATGCGGGAAATGCTCTCATTCGCTGTTTTATGGGTGTAGTTACCGGTCGTTCGTCGGTTTTCTCCAGATCCGTGTGTGTCGTGATAGAGTGATGAACAACTATTCAGCAACAGATACAGGGCGGCAGAAGGATGTTATTACCTTAGCATGCCCCCCCCCCCACACACATGACAGTCTCGTCACAAGGATCAAACTTTTTTTAAAAAATCTACAGGCTAAAAGCTTTAATACCGATCTTTTTGATAATAACAAAGGCAAAAGCTGCTCGTTCGATGGTTAATTCGCCCTGCAGTGACTGTGTTGCGGGTTTGTTTGTGAGGACATCAGCGGCCCGAAACAATCTGCGTAAGTGGAGAATTCAGAGTAACATCAAGCACTGAAGAGACATTGGTCTAAGCGGAAAGCCTACGAACAAATGGTTCCACATCGCCATCTTCCGCGCACTAAGTCGAGCCATCTGTGGTAATACTCGCCCCTCTATCAATGGGTTTGCAGTCCCAACTTGCTCATCAGTACTGGTTTTCATCTTTTCTTTGCTTGGTTCTCCATTATCGGCTGATGGTAAATATTGGACCGAGACTTCCTCTTCTACGCTAACTCGGGAACTGCACGTCTTGTACTGACTACTTGCTATAACTTTCGCCATTTCACACCACGGTACCATGCTTGTTTTCCTCTCGGCAACAGGTACCCCATGGATGGGGAAGATGCTTCAGCATTAACTGCTGATGTAGCTGCTGTCTGTTCCTGCTTTACCGGTCGGTGAAGCGCGCAAGGTCTTGGCTGGTGGAGGTATCCAGGGCACCTTGGATTTCACGAAATACTGTTATTGTTTCTGTCACAGCGATTTATTGCTGGACAAAGGAAGGTTTAACTATATTCTCGGCAATCACAAACAAATGATTTTAAACTATTTCAGTATCATGTGGATTTATTCCTGTTTTCACCAAAATGGAACCGAGTGATCAATCGTTCTTACTAAATAATAGCTCAACTACTTCACAACAGCACTGTCTGAGTGAACACTCATTAGTTCTGTGAACGTTACATCAGTGGATCGATTAAAGGCAGCACGTGGTTCTCTAGCCACATCTAGCGCATCAGTGTTCTCGGTATAGGCAGCATATTTATCAAGCACAAGAATAACCGGCTGTTCAGATTATATCTTTTCATAATGATTAAAAAGCTTGAATCATTAAAATAATACATCCGATTTTGTCTGTCCACTTGAATGACATGCATAGATAATTCCAGGAAGCGTTACCATCCATCAACTTTTGCTTCATCTTAACATAGGGAAATATGGAAAGAGAGAAGAGGGCATAATTTCCTGAAGCGATGAAGCATTTTTTACTGTTACCAAGCTTCATTCTGTTGATGCTAGAGAATCTTTTTTTGTTTTTTTCGCAACATTGTTAATGCCAGTTTCATCAACATTGTAAATCTAATGGACCCGGTAATCAAGCTGCTATATTCCTGTTTCAATAATGTAAAGAACGCATTGGCATTCTCCTTGTTAAAGGCTTTGGCCCTTGCAAAAGATGTATCTTCTGGTTGCCTCGTGAAAACTTTGCCATGACACGATTAGAAAACCTCTTTAGTCGGCCCGACCCTGCCAACGATGACGCACGTTATTCTTAAACCAGTTTAGATGTTAAAGACCAGATAGACATCTTCACGGGTTAAGTCCAAACAGCCCTTTCTTCTACTCACAGAATTTACACGGCAAACTCATCTGTGCCTCCTGGTGATCAGGGTACCTAACTACTATGAAACCTCCTCTAGGCACTTTAATTTTGTCCCTTTTTTCTTCGAAAAATAAAATATGACGTTGAGACCACAGAGTACATTCTTCTATCAAGGTGCCATATTTCTCCTCTCTTAACATCTTCGAGAGCTTGTCGCATAGCCACGACATTTCATAAATTTTGGCTCGTCGAACTGTATCAGTAGCTAATACTTTAGGCTTATTATTAATATGTTAATCATTTTGCTTTAGATAGATTATTTTAAGTTCTATAATAGTGAAATAATGTATGCTCCCTAAATGCCCAATGCACTTTTAATTAAGCCAGATAAATATGATAGAGTTGGATTAAACATTGCAGAGAAAAACGGCAGTCGTAGGCAAAATGAGTTACATCCGTGTGTTGCTAAAACTTGCATGTTTATAATCTGTCTGGTCATATTTTTTTTGTTTTCTTTCTTTTTCAAATTATTTTAATACTTAAACATTGTGAATCTGTTAATAGTATTCGGAAGAAGGAGGATAATTGCTCCAGCTATCAGATTGAATAGCTCACCTGGTAATGAAAACTGTGTGTGTCCGGTGCGAACGCGATATACACGATTACTTTTGTAGGTGGCAGCACTGCATAGGCACAAATTTGTGGTATGTCATTTTGCTCCAGGTTCCACTATGAGTTTATCTCTTTCCTATTTTGAAACTACATCGTAAAAAGACAGGAAACATCTGACTAACGCCTGCTGAACTGAACAAGCGCAATGCCAAATATATCTGCAGGCAGGACGGTTTATCCATTTTTTTTAAAATTGTTTTTATGGTTATCTACATAAAATAAAATAGAATAAGAAAACTAGTAGCTAAGAAAGAGCGAGCGTCACTGGAAATACCGCGCTCAGAACGAATCTTTGATGACTTAATTTCAACAGCAAACTCTGAGTGGCTCGCGGCAGTTTTCCCCGTTTACGACTCCGGCGGACCGACCTGTGGTTTGCTGGAATTAATTCTGATACAGTACAGAATAATCGCGTCGTTCGACTAAACCGACCAGAAAACTTAACTTTAAGCTTATATTATGAAAATAATTATCGAAACACGCACAGGTTATGCACAAATAAGGAGTAATTACAACTGGAAGATGTTTACATGAGCAATGCGTTATTACAGAAAATATAAAAAAAAACAAAAACAAAATGAATATGCTGAACAGTGCATTAGTATTTGGTGAGCCCTTTTCTGTATATGGGGCATGAATCTCGTTTTCATGCTCCATTAAGGTTATCAATGTAAGACTGTGGAATGTTGTTTCAAATATCCTGCAGCTCTTTCCACAATTCATCCAAGGTGTTTAGTTTCCACGCGACTTTCTCAGTAGCCATATAACCCCATATGGTTTCAATAATGTTCACGTCAACACCCCGAGCAGGCCAGATATTTTTGTGAGTGTTTTGCCAGCCTCTATGTTCCAGACAGTTTTCCATCACATTGGCTGTAGTCTTGGGAGTCATGGTCTCTCTGTTTTTAAAGAAACGTTAACTTTTATGCTTGCACCCAGGTGATTCGCAAGAACGCTATTGGCTCGCCATCTCTGGGGTACTCAACATCGCTTTTGGAGAGTTTGGGCTTTTATCCTCGACCACGCATTTTGTCAACTGTACCAATTCCGTGTATTCTCTGCAAGCCTTGCACACAGCTCCTTCTGAAACATGAAGCCAGGCTGCAATCTGCATCAATGAGTACCTTCTATTAGTTAAGACTTTGGTATCTATACGCTATCAGGTGATATTTCCTTCTCAAGAGCCACAGTATTCACCACATTATAATGATATCCTTAATAGTCTTTCTGCGGGTATGGCACTTTCTGATTATTTGCATTACATCTAACCACATTTTACTACATCAACACGTGAATATACTATGAATTATTTCATTTTTTCAAGAGATGCGATTCTATAATGTGTTATTTTCATTTTATACCAAGTTTTTCTTCCGTTTGTTGTTATAATTATTTCCAATACTGTATGTACACACACTTATAAATACGGAGCACTGGTATTTATTTATTGTTGTTAATAATCGTTTAAAAGGTACTGTAAAGGAAACTCTGGCTGGCGTGAGATCGCGGTATCAACTTTTTTTACCTGAAATTGTGTTTAATTTAGTAATTTTTTACAGGCAGTAATAGCGGGAATACAATGCCTGCCTCAGATTATCCCAGACATTAAAAAAGAAGCCTCCAGGAGCCGCTACCACAAAAGGAAGACTGAGAATTGACCAGAGAACTTAAAGATTTCAGAAACTGAGCTGAAGTTAGCGGAACACGTGCGACGATGTTAAAACTCCCAGGGGTATAGAAGGGTGGGCAGCTGGGTGCTTTAGTATAAAAATATAAGCGCTTAGCATCTATTTCAAGGCCAGGGCTACCAAGGATCGTGTATTCAGGAAAACTCAAATGTCCGGCCGTCTCACAACACCCCCGGAAATGAATGCAAAGGTGCTATTCAGCCAGGAAGTATATCAGAAAGTTACTAACCCTGAACACCTTATACTACCCCTACGAATGAAAACTCGACTTATTATTGCAATGGAACGCAAAGAATAGCGGAACGGCTGGTTCAACAAACTCGAGAATAAAATACTTAGTGGTTGGCGTCTTGTGAGTCCGATTTTTAACCCTAGCACAATAAACACAATGGGAAACTAAATGAACATCACCTGTATTTGGTGTGATCCCCTTAAGCCCTTAAGGGATCAGTGCCAATTCTACAGAAAACTTGTACACGCAAGTAAAAGTAGGAATCCCAAGAAAATCTTCCTATTCCGCAATAAATATGTAAAACAGCAAATTGAGGGATAATACTGTTGTAAAACTGGTAAAACATTAGATTCCGTGCGCAACGGACACCAAGCTGTTTAATTAGAGTTCCAGCGACTTAATAATGATTTTTTCCTATAAAATTATGGACGATGTTAATGTATTGTTTTGACATATCTAGCGAAACAAAACTGGTTTCAGAAGAAATCCTATAATCTTTCCGATAATATTTTTAGAAAGCTTTCAAGATACTACAGAGAGCTTAGACTTCTGACCTGTTAGTGTATATATACGTATACATATTAATACCGTTTTCGAAATGTCAAGAGTATTTTATCTTTCAAAGTGTTGATCTCGTATTCTTTGGAAACCAATTTAAAAGAGAAATAAATGCGATATAACTAACATTCAGTTTGCATGAAATAAAATGAAGTATATTAGTTCTTTTATAATAGGCGGATTAAAAATAGATCCGTTATCTAGAATTACTTAGGTTTCGGTATTATTCTAACTGAAAAACTAAAAACAAACTAATATGCGAAATTTAAGTGTGTCGCATACGTGGAATGCAATTAGATTTGTAGCTTTTTAAATTCTATAACAAAAATGAATCTGTAAAATCCAGAACCATTTTGTATGTGGGTGCACATTATCTGAAGGTGAGTGCGGTTGGTGTAATATCTTTATTAGCTGTTTACCAATCACGACAAGGTTATTATATGTGGAATGATTCTCTAAGTTGAAAATCTATAAATAATTTAATTTCAACACGGTCCACGCTCAACTAGGCATAACCTTCAAATAGCAGAATTATTATTAAAATAATACAATTTGAGTATACTGAAAAACATCTGGGCCTTACCAAATTGTAAGCAATTTAGAACAGCTTTTTTATGATTTACTAGCAGTTGCTGCAATCTGAGGTGTGTTTGAATAATATCAATTAGTAGTAATCTCTATTTTGGTGCAACCCTGCTAACTTTATATGCGCTGAACGCAAGGAAAGTTAGATCATTAGAAAAGGTGCCAATGACATATAATAGTCGACCTCGTAACTTCTCGACGCAGTTAAGGTACACTTCGACAACAGACATCGTCTTCCTTCTAGTTATTGCCTATGTAATAGTGCTGTCTCCAAATGACTATTTTGATCTAGTTCTTCCTTTCTATACTCTCGTTTGTTCGCTGTCTTCTTTTTTTTCTCTTTCTGAAATAATTTTGGAAACGGAAATGGTTGGTTGCTAGAATGAAAATGCTATAGCAAAGATGGACAACTTCAGTGAAACACCGTGAGTTTGTGATGAGACGGGGCCGGGCCGTGTCCAAATGACCCGAATCTTGCGGTAATTATAGAACCGACAAGATATTCTACACTGCTGTGTAATTTGTTTAGGAAACAATTTATTGAAACAAATGCTCTTAGATATACTGTAATTATACTCCCTTTGACGCAGCATCCCGGAATTAATCATTTCTGGAGTTTACTTTAGGAAACGAGCCATTTCGATAACAGTGAAATCCCATCTGCAAAGTAATGGCTAAAACCTGGTGTCGTGAAACGTAGATTCGTACGGGAAAAGGCTTAGATAAATTGGGAAGTCTACTCATCTTAGAGACTTGAAAAAAAGGATGTGTTGCGAATCTCTTTTCAATTGTGAGGCGGTAAAAAGTATTACTAGGATTAATAAGTTAGTCGAATAGGGTTCTCTCTCTCTCTCTCTCACCATCTCTCTCTCTCTCCATCCTTTCTCTCTCACCATCTCTCTATGTACTGACGTCATCTCTCTCTCTCTCTCCATCTCTATATCTCTCTCTATGTACTGACGTCATTCTCTCTCTCCATCCTTTCTCTCTCACCATCTCTCTGTCTCACCATCTCTCTCTCTCTCCATCTCTATATCTCTCTCTCTATGTACTGACGTCATTTCTCTCTCCATCCTTTCTCTCTCACCATCTCTCTCTATGTACTGACGTCATCTCTCTCTCTCTCCATCCTTTCTCTCTCACCATCTCTCTATGTACTGACGTCATCTCTCTCTCTCTCTCACTCTCTCTCTCTCTCTCTCCCATCTCTCTCTCCATCTCTATATCTCTCTCTCTATGTACTGACGTCATCTCTCTCTCTCCATCTTTCTCTCTCACCATCTCTCTATGTACTGACGTCATCTCTCTCTCCATCTCTATATCTCTCTCTCTATGTACTGACGTCATCTCTCTCTCTTCATCCTTTCTCTCTCACCATCTCTCTATGTACTGACGTCATCTCTCTCTCACCATCTCTCTCTCTCTCTCATCTCTCTCTCTCATCCTTTCTCTCTCACATCTCTCTCTCTCTCTCTCTCTCTCTCTCTCAGAACAGCCAGAAAGACAAAGCAAATCTACTGAGTAACAAATTATTTTAATCTAAAATATATTACTTTTTCGCTACCGAAATTATTCTTCTTCATAACTCGCAATTTGGGGCTTTTCAAAATCCCATTGGCTGCGGAATAAGTTCTGCCATTGTAATAAATACCATTGCAAGTTAAGAAGCGAGTCGCTTACGTAACCAATTTAGTTTGATCTGCCATCTGCAATTTCAAGTAGCGAGGAGATTCAGAGTCATAGTGATTTGACTTTGTGATGTGCTCACCATTAAAACTTCTACATGCTAAGTGATCCGACTAAAATTGGCTTAGTTATTAAACAACATCTAAATCAAGAGAAGTGAATTAAATTATGAACCAGTGACGAGCTATAGCAAAACCACGGCATATATTTGACACGCATATAGTCCTGAAGGAGATAGTTAGCATCTGGGAAATTTTATCTTCTCTTTTAAGCAGAATAGTTTTTATAGAAAAATTGAATGCTCTCGAGATTTAGAAACGTCGTCTTGAACGTGTAAGTGCTCTTATTTCAGTGTAAATACACCTACAAAGGCGAAACAGTAAATAAATAACTTTCACTTTGTCTTCTTTTTTTTTTTTGTCTCGTCTATTTATTTCGTGGAATATTAAATGTTTCTGCAGCAAAGAACAAATCGCTAGAATTTTTCTGCAAGCATCTTCCACACAAATGTACGTTACGGTATATGGTTTCTGATTTACTGCTACGAACGGCGTTTTCATGCAAATAGCCAGACAAAAAAAAATGGAGTAGCAACAAACAAAAAGTATATTCTAAGCAATTGTTGTAAAAAAAACAACAACAGACAATCAAAATAAAAGGTCGATTACGAAATGGTTTCTCGATATTTTTCGCGCGATATGTCAGAACACTGATATCCTATCTTTATTGGCGGAATAAAAACTCAAATATATCTTTTACTGCGATGTAGTTTAGACTGTTACCAGTGGCAACAGATGCGTAATTCTTCTGAGGCGTAGATTTATGGAGAGGTGACGTCAAAGATACGCGCAGTGATCCGTACTGTAGTGTGGGAGTTATTTGCCCATATGCTGCCTCACCCATCGACCGCAGCATATTTTTTCGAATACTGGACGCTGTTAGGGTTTTATGGCCAATAATTCGGTACTTAATTTTCAAGACGTCAACTGGTACACGAGTCTTATGTCATATTGATAGCGAATAAGGGCTGATGGACGCCAAACGTTTTATCTGTCGCGTACGCAAATTACAGACCTAAATAAAGATGATGATGAGCTAGCTTCCAAGTAATCATCTCTGCGATCATTTTTCACCCATATTACTGTTTCGCTATTAAACCATTCCTTTGACAGAAAGCATTACCAATACATAGGGTTCTTTTATAATAATATTAATAGCAGTAGTCTTGCAGATCTCGTAGTAGGAGGAGGGGAAAGCGATATATTCTCTAACATTTAATTTAAGAATTTCCGTTTTATTTAAAATGCCAAACGAAGAAAGTAATAACAAACAATAAAATCATTCTTTCCCTATCACGCCAAATATGCTTTTTCTTTTTTTCAAAAATAATTGTTCATAGTCGACTTTTGCATTATTTTAAACAAATTTTTCTTTCTTTTTTTTTTTAAAAAAACAGCTTCCACACTGGTCTGCTTTGTTCTACATCGTACAGCAGCCATGCTAGGAGCTGGAGTCTCAAACTGGAACTGTTCCAAAAAAATTTTTAAATATAATTTTGGAAATACTCAAGAAAAAAAAAATTAAACTAAAAAATAAAAAAATTCCAAAGCTTGTGCCAAAAATCAAAGTACAGATTATGGTAAAAAAATGTTTATCCATAATTTTCATTTTACTTCTGAATATTTGAGAAATTAACATTTAGATATATTCATAGATTACGTTCTGAGTATTCTTTTGTAAAGCTGAATAGATAACTAACGCACAAAACGTTCGTTGGTGGGAGATGCCCCCTTTTGCAGAACATTTGTGTTTAGGATAAAGTAAATCTTAATCAAATATAATCTTAAACCTGATTATGGTGTCGGCATATTCGTCATAAAATAGCCGTTAATCTTAAGTGCGAAAACGTGATTACACGTAGTCAGTGAGAGAATAATATACTCAAATATGTGTTCCTTGCTGCTCATCAAGTTTGTTAAATCTCGAGATTTCATGATGGCCATGAAAACCAGAGATATGTTGGATCCAGAAATTTTGATATTTAAATTTTTATTATTTTCGAAATAAACTTGATGTTTTTTTTTTTTTGCCATTCAAGTTAAAGACATTAACAAAATCCAGTTGTAATCGAAGTCATACAGCGGTGGAGGAATCAATAGCATGATGACTTATCTGGGGAATGTTTCATGAAGTCTATTAATAATTTAAAATGTCTTAGATTTAATAATAATAAACATGATTGTCGACGTGCCCATGAAATATCTCATAAATTATATACATATGATCAGTTTATAACTGCATATTAGTTACATGTACATTGACATACGACTTAGAAAACGTGACAACGTTTCACAGTAATCCATCTTAAACTTAGGATTCGTCAAAATGTTCTAGGTTATTTCATTAGTGAGTCCACAACTGTCGCCTACATGCTGCAATAATTTAAATTTTAAATTATATTTTAAAAATCAATCTACATTGTTGCATTAGCGTTCAATAATACATTACATTTGCTTTTCTGTATCGCAATTTAAATTATTTATGTAAGTTTTAATGGTGTGCTTGGAATTTACAAAATATTTTTATTAAGATTAACTTAATGTTTGAGAATATTTAGTGTTACTAGTATCAATTAGTTAGAATGTAAATTAACAATGCAGACTTTTAAATTTTGAATAAACGGAAACATAGTAATACAATTTTTAAAGAAAAAATAGATTGTTAACATCAAAGTAGTAAAAATTATTTTCAAATATCACACATAACTATTAAAGTATGACCATCACCATCATCATCATCATCATCATCATCATCATCATCATCATCATCATCATCATCATCATCATCAAATAGATTGTCGGATTTTCTTGAAGCCGGCAGTCACAGTGTGATATCGGATTTACAGCTTACATAAAAAAGAAATATTACTCAATAATTTTTGTCTGCTGTTTGTGGACGAGTATTTTGTAGACCGAACGGGTCGCTTAGATGCGGAGACCTTCGAGCAGTAGAGGGTGATGCTAGTGAGATCATCCGAAATTACCAAATATGCTATTCTCGAAAAAATAACACAGTGCTCGTCCATTTTGTACACATTGTGAAATATTTCAACATTTTCTTTTTACAAGTGAACGCCATTCGGACTCATTGCAATGTAAACCATGTAGAGCACGATATTAAAACTTTCTAAATTAAATTTATTTGTTATATGATTTTAGGCCAGATTTAGATTATAATTCGGGACAAAGAGTAATTATTTTCTAATAATGGTGGTTGGTTTAGAGCTACTTTCACTGAAATCGAAAGTCCTGGTGAGTTGTTAAACTGCTTGGCTGTCTCTGCGGTCTGACGATCCGGGTATCCAGCTCACAGAGCCGCCATTTTCTTACAGTAGTGGAATCGATCTTAAAATCTGGGCAATTTCTCTGCCGTGATTAATGTCGTTTATTGTGCACACTGTCGTCTAGTCCACTTTCCAAAAATGTGATTATGTAGAAGATGTATTTATTCAAAGAGGTGAGCGTTTGATTGCAGATCGCAAAGAAAAACTGGACATGTTTTTGTTTGTTTATTCCAAAAAGAAAGGTAAACAAAGAACGATAAATGCGTTTGATGCGGGGTCAGTAAAAAAGGGGAAATCTAAATTTCTTTAAAAAATAGGGAATCGAAACGCACGTTACTGCATCTTATTGAAGCGAAACAGCTAAGGATTTTTTGTTTTGGTATTTTTTCTAGCGTAAAGTTTGGAATGTTTCCCATGCACCAAGTGATGTAACAATTCTGAACTTACAATTGGCATTGTTTTCTAATAAAGTAACTACGACGGTAGACATCGTAATCTATTATGAAAGTGAAAACTCTTATCTGAGCCAAGCGATATTTAAAGAATTATACATGGATTTAGAAAAATTATCAGGCGAAGAAACAGATCAAAGAAAAGAGCCCCCAACGTGGTGCAGTTCCGAATGACTTCACGTCAACAGAAGAGAGCCAAAAATTATTTCTAAAATAAGGACAAAAGAGGAAAAGTCGCTTCTGATCCTGTCGCCTAATACTCCATCTTTTCGGTCTCGCACACGACCGCAAATCTTTTTGAATTATATTTAAATTTAGATATTTTAGCTTAACATTTGGCGAAAATTGTAGACATTCTTTTGTTTAGGCATTTATTCTGTTATTTATTTATTTATTTATTTTGGAGATTTGTTGGTTTTTAGAGTCTGCGTTTACGAAAAAATCTCTTTATTCTCTATAGACCGTTTTACTCATCTTTTTGGGGAACACATTGCAAATAGTTTTTACTGCACGAGAACAAATTTTTAAAAAATCAGCCAGTTCCTTACTACTACTACTACTACTACTACTACTACTACTACTACTACTACTACTACAAATAATAATAATAATATAATAATAATAATAATAATAATAATAATAATAATAATAATAATAATAATAATAAAATATTACGTTAGCATTAATTTTCAAAAGAATCTGTAGCTTCGACGTTAAAACCTAAGTTGCTTGTATCCAATTTTTAGTAAATACATTTTAAAACCTTCCAAGGATGTTTAAATTATTTCGCTAATTTATAAAATATGTAATCGTATATTATATAATATATCTTACTGCATTTTAATCATATTGTAAAGAAGGAAATTAGTAAAACTAAAGTAAAATAATACTTGGCAGGTAACGATGATTTCACAACTCTGATAGATGTGTCACCTTTAAATCGCATCAGTAGAAAGATGCCGAATTCCTTTTACAGCAGACTTTTATTCGTTTCTTTATTTAGTTGAGAACATTAAGAGGTTGCTGCTACAAGTGCAATCAGCTAAGACAAATAGAGATCCCTGAAAATTAGTAAATATTTGCTCATTTTTGTTTTCTTAGTTTTGGTTGGGGGGGTTGTATTGTTAGCAACGAAATTCTCTGGAACTCTGTTTCAAAATTTCAAAATGATATTAGAGTGAAATACAGAAGAAGTTCTACACAGCACACACACACACACTGGCAGAGAGTAAGTTTTTCTTTGTGTTTAATCGCTGAAGGAAAACAGGTAAACTTGGATCAAAAACTGCGCTGTGTCTGGGTGTCTTGCAGTACATACAGCCACGTGGCCGGATAACGCCGAATGTTGATAGTTAGTCTTGGTAAAGATGATGTCGTTGCACTATTTAATGATGCTATTATGAAGCACACCACTCTCTAACGTCATTGCTTTTTTTTTTCAAAATTAAGGCAATCTTCAAAAGCCAAACAACTCTTTTTGATAAGCGGAATAAATTAATTAAAACAATTTGATTTCTTTTTTCCCCTTAGTTCATTCAGAGAATTATATGGTTTTAATGAAGCTTTCATCTTTATCATCCTCAAGAGAGTTTCTTGCAGATGCATGCAGGTGTAAAAGATTTAAAACGGATAATACACTGTATTACATAAAACACTAAACGATGGCAGTAATTCTGAGAGTTGTGGATATCTTAGAAAAACAGCTGGAGGATTTTAATGATTTTCTGTCTCAGTTTGAATGACTTTGTCGGTAGAGTCCTATCTTTTTTCTAAATTTTTTAATGCTTCATAAAAGTCAGCTCAGATGATTTCCCACAAGTTCCTGAATTTTCCTAAAGACTAAAGTTTTTTCATATTTTCTAATATGACCCTGATGGAGCCCATCCCACTAGCTGAATACTCATTTACTTTTTAGGTGACACTAGTGATGCTTAGCTATAAAACAACTCCTTATAAAAGGATTCCTATAATAGCCATCTTTCAAAAAGTTCCTGTTTAAAATTGTCAAAAAATCTAAGTAGGCTACGTTAATAAAATATTAAATTTTTTAAAAATTATATTTCATTCTTACTATGTAATTAGTGCATTAAAATAATTTTTTTTAAAAAACAAATAAAATATGTGGCGAAAGAATGTATCAGAATTTTGGTTGTTTAAGAGTAACATACAGATGACATACCGTTTTATATAAATCGATAACGTGACATTAACAGCCAACTGTACGAGGTAAAATTTATCATTTTTTTAAAACATTTTATTGTCAAAGTTAACTCTGTACGCCAAAATAAACCGCAACATCACGTCCTGGTGGTGGCACGAAAGAGTCGTCGAAAATAGCTTCTCTACCTATAACTACTCTCATCGTCGAGAAAAATTCTCAAGCTAAACTCTCTGGTTTCCATGGTTTCGTGTCCGTAAGTCTTCGTTGCAGACGGTAACTTTCTGTGATTACGCTTAAAAATTATTAAGTCGGTTTTTCTGATTTCACGAATGATTTGTTCACAAGGTCAAAAGCCATGGAACCCAGCACTGACAATAAAAGGGAAACGTTAGAGAGGACGTTTTTATAAACAGTCGTGGAATAAGTCAAAAACAAATAAGAAGCCGATCTACAAAATAACAGACACACACACGATTTCGTTTGTGTATCAGATGGTATTCAACTGTAAATTCGAACCTGACAATGTGAAGAATTAATTGCCTAATAATTATTTGTTAATATGTTCGGATCGATTATCACAAAGAGTTCGGAAGCGAAAACCGAATATTCCTGCCGCTTCTAAGAAGTTCTGCGTGTTTAAAAGAGCTGTCAAGTGCGTCCTTTTACCTGCGAACAGAAGTTCTCTTGAAGACTGAATGGCACTTGTCCATTTATGAAATCAATGTGGGGACGGCACGACAGCTGTGTTCATGGAGGCCTCGGTGTTCCAGAAGTATTGCCTGCCGTGATCATTTACCACGGACCATGTGAATACCTACTGTAACGAGTTGGAACATTTCAGAAAAAAATGTTAATAGCGTTTTGTTTCATTAACCGCAGTGATATTTGCTGTGTTTTGTAAAATGGGCGTAGTCGTCTCGGCGGGGCCTGATGCTACACGGCACAGGCAGCGAGGGGCCCCCCATCGGCGAGATCTGCAGACATCTCGCGTTAGCATCCCAGCCGACCGCGAGAAGTAACCCTAACTCGCTACTTGGTGATGAGTGAGATAACTCTTTTTTTTTTTTAACCTCTGGACACGTTTGCTAACCTCGATCAGTTGTCTACTCGACGCTGTTCGCCGTAAACAGCAGAGTTCTTTGTTCCGAGATGGGAGACTTCGGCCCTGTTTTTCGGATCAGACATATCAGGCATAGAATGAGGTCACGCGCTCAATAACCCTACGCCCCTCAGTACTTTATCGTGCACGTCAAACCACGAAAAAGCTAATTAATAGTAATCACCATATGTTTTGTTTTTCAAAGTGATTCCTGTAAAAGCCGCCTTCGTTTGCGGGTCGGCTTTGCTGCAAATGGGAAGAAAGCGAAGGCGGTCAGCGTCCGCGGACGGATGGAGATCTCGGCGGAAGGATATGTTCGGCTACCAAGCTCAAAAAAAAAAATAGTCCAAGTTTCTAAAATTACATAAAGTTACTAATTGCGACAGACATCGGTTCTAACCTTAGGAAACCCGATCCTGCGATGTTGGGGGAAAGGCATTACTTATTTGATCCGGTCTTTTCGAAAGATCTGCCAACCCTTTTGGAAATTCTCCAAACGCGTACGTGAAGTCCGGAGACCCACCTGCGTCTTCCGCCATTGCGAATCGTCCTGGAGCTCGCGGAGTTCCCAAAACAGTCTCTCGGAATTCCTTCCTGGGCTTGAGACCCCGGCGTCGGTTACTCACAGGAATTGGGAAAGAAAAAAAAAAGACAAGACAAGAAGAAGAAATGTTTTGTCTTGTTTGAAAAATTGCGATTAACTCAGAGCTCGCCAACACCGACAGCCTGACGGGTTCGCGGATAATTCTCCGTCTAGACACGACAGACAACTGGCATCCATCGTGGAACTGTGGAAAGGGTTCCAGTGCGAAACGCAGTTATGTTTCTTGTGCTGTGGACCGAGTCCAGCTATGAAATCCGGATGTTTTATTGCCTTTCTTGTGTGGGTGGGTGATTAGCAGCGTTTGTTTAGGCAGATAAACCTGTACGTACTGCGTCAACTGTACTCGTATTTCATTCGTTAATCCTCTCAAACCCCCGGAGTTTTGTTGTTGTTGTTGTTGTTTTCTTTTAGCCGAGAAGTAAGAAACAGATCCACGAAGATCTGACGATCAAAAAGGGGAAGATACTTATTGCGTACAGGAGTGAAAGAGGAAGGGGATTCCATAACGATAGCGCCCGTAGTAATATAACACTGTATGGCTATGATCCCCATGGCCTAAACTAAGTGATTTAATCACGTTAATCTCGCGGGAACACTCTAAAGTACCTGTGCCGTTTCCAACAATCGATTCCTTAAATACAGACACCGGACTAATCAAAGACGGATGTGATGAAACCAAACTAAACGACTAATATTTTTCATGCATCTTAAAATGTTAAAAATTTTTATAAGCAATATACAGTAAAAGCATCGTTTCAAATGCATAATTAACGATAAGTTTGTTCAATTCTTATACCAATAAATTTGAAGAAAAACGAGAATCTCTCAACTGTCGGTTAAAGTGGTGACTAAGAATCTCAGACGTACCGGTTGTATTTCACGTTACAATTCTTTTAAAGGCTACTTCCAACAGATTATCGTAAATAAGGCACACCTTTTGCATTTATATTGCACTTCCTCGTGTATAGTACGCATGTTTGTATAAGACGTTTCTAACCCACGCCCAAAATGTGTTTAAAAAATATTTTAAAAAAAAAACCTGCATATCATAAAATTAACTAGATGTTTATATAATTTTAGGAAACCCGTGTTGTTTGACTCTGGGATGTGTTATGAACGATCCAAAACTAACTCTCTCTAATTCATCTTTATGTTTTTGTTTTGCTTTACAATTTTTTTAAAACTTACTTCCTATTTTTGATCCGCAGTCTTAATCTAAATTGGGCCTACCATTATCTCTAGAATCAGAGGGTCTTAGACGCGCTTAAATTAGTTGTTGGCACCGGCATCCAATTTCCAGCCATCAAAGACTGCGATATGAAATACAATCCATAGAGATTTTCTCTGTAGTGAAATTTATGGAAATAGACGGATTTTTTTTTTCTGTTTTGTTTTCACTTTGATAAAGTTACTGATACACAGACGAAAAACAGTTAAATATTTTGTTAAATCCTTATTACTTCTATAATATTTAAATAAAACGAAACCCCTTTTCTCAAATTCTACATCTTACTAGATTTTTAGTTTAGTTTTTTTTTGTTGTTGTTATTTACTTGATGGTGACAGCTATAAATTTGACAGCATTGTTTTTGTTGTTTCATTTTCACCTCTTCGTTGACTGCAATTTTCAAAAGTTTAAGTTTATTCCACTAGTGTTACCGCAACTGATATTGTCCGTAGTTCATGAGCACTGGTTCAACATCGGTGTTCCACTCCTGAGGCTATTCTTGTCTAACAGGTGGCGCTGCTACACGACCGAACTCTGGTCGGTGACTATAAATACAGCGCTTCTAACGCAATAGGTGCTATCCGAACTCCTTGACTAAGGAAACGACTGCTTATTACAAGTAGATAATTTGAAAAGCTTTCAAGGCGAATTACAAAGGGAGTCATGTGCTCTTGAACTAATTAAGTAAAATTGCAATTTTTATGACGAGCCTGCTTTGAATTACTGCGGTTGCAACTTTTCGGATCTCAAAGAACTAATAAACGAAAAGTAACCCAAGTTCCATGAATTATTTCTCTTCCTCAAGAGTTCGCTAGTTTTTTAGAGGTTATAACCCAATCTGCCTTTCGTTTGGGCGGTTTTGAAACCAAAAATGACGATAATTTAAGAACAGTTTTTTTTTTTATATATATACTGTCAACTAATTATCTTTTTAAAAATTTATAAAAGGTCTACTTTCGTTTCTACAAAAAAAAAAGCACCTAAAACCCAACAACAAAGTTTTGGTTCCATGTCAGACCTCAACAAGTTTTCGAACTCATTGGATATCTTAATCAGTGTGAGGCAGCTTTACGACAGTAAACCAAGATAAATTTTCTGTAATTAAAATTTTTTTTTTAATTATTCAAAACCAAAATATCTTTTTCTTCTTCTTCAAACCAGAGTTCTACGAAGTTTCTCCGGCCTGGAGTCTTGACATTTTCGGGTTTTTTTCTTTTTCTTTTGCGTAAACGATGAATTCATAGCTGAATGGATCTTAATTTAAATTTGGCGAAACTATTAACCATTTATTACCGGTACTTTTAGAGATACTTTATGTCCAAATTAAAGACTCAGTGTCCCTGGCTTCGCAGTAAAATAATGTCTAGGTAAAGGATATATGTATTTCATTGAAATCTGGGAATTTAATAAGGAATATCGGGAGCATTATTTTCTTCCGTTCTGAGATGGTCACCGACAAACTACCTTTTCAGATGTGAAGCGATGCGCTACTCAAGAAAACAAACCGGAAGCAACAGCTGTGGAGGAGTGTGTGTGTGTGTGTGTGTGTGTGCGTGTGTGTGTGTGTGTGTGTAATAATTGGTTTTTGCATTTGCCCTGTGAAGAAACCGGTTCGCAGTCGGCGTGCATAGTACAAAGCTTTTGTTTGGCGTCTTCATTTGTGAGGCTCACGCCTGACGCGCATGAGTCGAGAAGAAGAACGCCGCCATTTCCGTGTCCGGTTCACGGTGTTCGCCAACACCGTGCACCGCCGACTGATGGAAGCTTTTAGCGTTTTCGTTTTGTTTGTTTCCTCAGTTAAACGGCGGATTAGGGGATCAGATCTCTGGACTGTGTTTTATAATTAAAATGAAGGTGCTGTTGTTGGATATGACGCTAGAAAATAATTAAGAACACGGAGTCGGCCGCAGATTTAAAAATACTTTTGCTTGTTTTGAGCGGATGCTGTTTTGCGTTGAGATCTCTCGTGTGATTTCTAGAAAGAACCTAACTATGAATCATTTATTAAAGCGATATCCCTTGTGACTTCCAATACGAGATAATAGTGATATCTAAAAGACCTCTTACGTACTTAAGACCCGGGGCGTCTTAGTCATAGTAGCGTTTTTCGTTGCCTCCCTTGAAGATCTCAACTGCGTTATTCATTTGAAAATACAAGCAAACAAACGCCACCACGCAGTACCCCATGGATGCTCTCGATTACTGGTTTGATAGCCCGGCTTCGTGCGCGTCTTCCGGGTTTTACTTTATCTAAAGAAAATACGACCGCCAGCTTTGACACATTGAGCGTTTGTTCCGGTGTAGAGTAGTCAAAACTAATATTTACGTCCGTCCGAAAAAAAAAAAAGGTTTTGCTGATTTTATTTTCTATCCACCTTATTCTGGAAAGATAGGTGTGGGTGGCTGGCTGGATGGATGGGTGGGTGTTGCTTTACTCGTTACCAAGTAGACTGTTTAATTCTCTTCTGCTTCGTGAACAACAGTTCAAAGCACCAGACGCTAAAATTGGGGACATATAAACAAACATAAATAATAAATCTTATAATTTAAATTTCAATAAAAATAATAACCCGACAACTTTAGGAAAATTACTTTTCCGCAGAATTTAAGCAACAACAACAAAAAAGGAAGACGGATTTTGTTCGGTGTTACGGTTGTTGACAGAACCTGTTGTGACCCTTGGTCGGCATTTGATGGCCGCACGACTTTCCGACAATACTGCAAAGAAGAATTTTCTGGGTTTTCTGTACATTAACAGCACGCGTGACCATCGTCCGTGCCGAGATTAGTCTCTGTGAGTCCAGTTCCTAAGAGTGGGTTCCGTTGTTGTTAGGTCGAACTCCGTGTAGGCGAGGTGCTGTCGAATCTCTTGTCGCAGACCAACTTTGTATGGGCAGAGCTTAATGGACATGATGGTGAACAAAAGCAACAGAAGGTGGTTCTTAGTAACCGATGAAACTGCAGAAAAACTCATAGCAAAGCAGGTTAATCTTTGCTTGCTTTTAAATTTGTGTATACCATTTAAGGTGCATTTGAGCTTAATTACTACGTTTCAGATCAGTATTGGGCCATAGGGGCTGTGACTTTCCATATTAAGATAACACTTGGTATCAAGTCTCCAACTCCACGTGTTTTGTATTGGAAATGTGCAGAACGAATACACAGCCATTTCAGTACAAATACTAACTAGGACTTCTATGCTGGCATGGCATAAGTAAGGTAGAACCTGATGTGGAGGGATCTATTTAGTGTTGAAATAAAATTAACAAGTCTTCAGTTAATACATGAAATACAAAAGAATTTCTGCTGAACACTTACCTTTGCTCAATAAGTATTTGTTTCTGGGTGGTGTAGCAGAGTTGAAACCATTTCTGTTATTTTTATTGCCGTAAATTGTTAAAGATGGCATTAAAAAATTCTACAGAGAGAGAGAGATATGACGTCAGGAGAGAGATGACGTCGGTACACAGAGAGATGACGTCAGTACGAGAGCGAGAGAGAGAGAGAGATGGAGAGATGGGTGAGAGAGAGAGAGAGAGAGAAGCTTCTCGTACAGCTTGTGACCCTAAGCGAGAAGAGAATTACATAAGCGGCCCCTTGAAAACGTCATTGCATCATCACACAATGTAATCAAATATCTGAAGTTTGTTACTAACCTCCTTCCGTTTGTTTCAAGCAGAAAGTATTCGCAGGCAGGCTTAATGATATCTGCAACTTGGATTATTTTAATTTAATTTTGCGTGTATTTCTTAAAGATGCTACTGTCTTTCCATCGTTTTTTTTTTCTGGAAATAAATGTTAGCTAGTTTATTTACAGAGTGAAAAGGCTAGAAGCAATCAGAAGGCATACTGGTCGACACTAAACACCGAAATGTATCAGTTTTTAGCGTGATAAATGTCTTTTAACCAAAAATCTAATCTAACTTTACTTATATCCATAACAGAAAAAGAAGAAGAAAGTAGAGGTTGATAAGTCATGCACTTTATTTACATTAATCAGACACGGAAGAAAATATTGTTCTGACGTCAATCTGTCTGAGTCATCGGTTTCCTTTCTTTCTGGGGCCCCTACAGGTCCCCCCCCCAACCAGAAGATATTCTGTCACGCTTAGCAGATAACACACGAGTTGTAGTATTAAACATAGGGGAAAGGGGCTTTTTGTTTTTGTTTGTTTGTTTTTTTTAAAAAAAAAGGGAAGAAGGCTAAAACGATCTCTTTAGTTTGTTAACTTTGCGTCAAGCTATTTACGGAGTTGCCTCTGGAACCGACTCTTAGATCGGTGTAGACATTATCTGGGAAAAGATCCCAAGTTTACGAGTCTGCCAGTCTAAGTGAAGCATTTTTAGAGCAGATATATTTAAATTACGAGAGTATATTTAGACAGGGCTGTGTATTCTGAGGGTGGGGGAAATCTGCTAAGTTTTGTAGCATAGCGGTTCCAACCGACGAAAGTTTGTCCAATTTTCCCTGCGAACTTTTGCTTCTTTCTCGGGTTATATGAAGGCGGCGTCCTTGCTCTGTTGGTAACAGTCCCTGACCCTGGACCTAGGTCGGTGTGTTTACAGACCGGAGGAACTCATCAAGAAGTAATAACCCCCTCGATATCAAAATAATAGTCCTAATGATTTTCTATAACGTTGGTGTTATTTGAATTTGTAAAATCCTGAATTATATTTGCAACTATTTTTGATAACTTACTGTTTCTAAAGATAAGGGAATCTGTGTTGTCGCCATTACTTTACTGAATAAACAAATTCACACGGTTTCGTTGTATACCGAAGAACGCGAGTTCCTCTCCATCACTCAGCATCATCAGCCGCGCCGCGGTGCGGAGAAGTAAAACTTGCCAACTCCTCTTTCCGAGCTCTCGAAAACCTTTTCTTTTTTTTTTTTTTAAAACACAAAAAACCTGTAGCGGATTCTCATCCTCGTATTTGCCACTACGAGTTAGTTTTCGCCCAGTTATTTTCTCTCAGCTCTCGGTAGGAGCTTTGGAAGATCTTTTGATTACGGTCAGGGTCATGAAAGTCGCCGGTGGGGGTCGCTCTCGCCCCTTCCGGTACAACCGGATTACAACGAACGATGACCTCTCAACCTCTAGACTGCCAACCACCCCCCCTCTCCCCTGTATAAACCCCTGTCTCTGGGAGTGAAGTAAAGGACGTAAATCTTCATTTCATTAGTTGCCAACTTGAAATGAGAACGGTACCTCGTTACACACTAACCGAATTCCGAACCTAAGGCGTTCATCGCGCCGCTTGGCTGACTTACGGCTTCTTGTCAGAATCTCTTTTTTAGACCGTAACAATAGATGCATCCATCGGCTTTTGTGGCACTCGAAATTTCTGGGGTGGGGGGTTTGGTCCGATTACTGTTAAGGTGAACCACGTCGAATCAGGCCTTGTACAAAGAGAAACTCGGACCGCTGCGCCATTTCTTCGAACATTACCTGTGTGCAGCGAAACCGATAGATAGATCGCTTCCCGATCGATGTCTGCAGCTTTATCGGTTCCTGTACCATTCTCGCATTTCCGTAGCGTCCGTCGGTTGTATATTCGCCCGCGCCCTCGCCGACCTGCTCCTGTTGTAGTCCTAACTTCCGGACTATTCAGCTCGGACATTAAACACAGTTCCGGCCGAAAATCCTAATATATTGGCACCATCTCTTCACGCGCCGCTCTCACTAGCGACCTGTTTGAACGAATTTTAATCGCATCCATCTCTTTTGGCTCGTTTAAGTCGCCTGAAGTTTGGCATTTGCCAGTGTTTTTTTTTGTATTTTTGCATTTATTTATATAATTTGCCCGAAATTCAGACAGCTGATTTGTTATTCCCTAGGGTCCAGAACCGACCAACGGCACAAGAAGACCGCTGCCCGACTGTCTAGAAGAACTGCGTTTCCCCTTCTCGAAATTCTGTTCGCATTTATGGTGCCCGTCTCTTTCTCTTCAATGTCAAAACGCTCTTGATGGGCGATTGGCTTAGATAGCCGTCTTTTGATCCGATGCTGTTAAGTTTCCGGGAGGTTTCTTTTATAACGAAGCGATATAACAGCATCGGATCAAAAGACGGCTATCTAAGCCAATCGCCCATCAAGAGCGTTTTGACATTGAAGAGAAAGAGACGGGCACCATAAATGCGAACAGAATTTCGAGAAGATATCGCATCGAAGAAGAGCTATACTCTCTGTACGCGCGCGCACCTGGCTATTTTATTCTACGGTCGTGATATAATAACGCTCATTTTCCGACAGACACAGACACGCGCTTGTTGCATCTTGTTGGAGGCTCGAGCATGCCGGCAGCATCCAAATGATTCAGCTAACGTAGTGGGTGCCTCCTATCAAAGCTTCTGCCGCGGAGTGTCTCTCGAACGTATCCTGACAGGTGGTAATTCCACTTGTTGTCCACCCAGGCTGTGTGAGGACGAGCATCGTCGGCAGCAGTCTTCGGCGCTTGCGACTAATGTTGCATTCCGCTTTGTTTCTCTGGCACTGAGCGCATTCGCTGGCCGTACCACCGGCCCAAACTTTCCCAATCGTTCAGCCTCCTCACTCTCCGAGGCTCTCCTGGCCGCTGTTCGCCACGTGACCCGTCTCGGCCACTCTTCAGAAGTTCCATCTACCCGTACACGTTTGAGGCCGTCCTCTCCACGCTGGACCAATATTCTCCTGAAGATCCGACCAGGTCTGCGCTCCTTTGGACAACGGAACCCGATAACCTGTTCGTCGTTCCTCCACCTTAGTCCGTGAGGTTTCATCACCATTGAAAATTAGCTAATCCTGCCCTTCTTTGATAAATGTTTGTGGCCACGCTTCAGGTGCAAGGCTCACTGTCTTCTCCCCTAGCAAAGCCGGGCATCTGTGACGGGAATCAGGCCTTAGCATCCTCGATAACGGGCCGATTAAGAACATTATCGTTTAAATCGCCTTAAAAGTCTCAACTTGATTCAAGTTACTCGCCTCCTCAAAGTCAGGGACTGTAATTTATCGGAAACGGGTTTCCTACTCGACGATGGTAATCGGAAGAAAACGTTCCCACAATGTGTCGGTCCGGAAGTTGAGAGGCTTCAGTGGAGCTTGGTTAAATGATGTGACAGATCATAGACATGCTGAGTGAGATGCTCTTTTCACTTTGATAACGGGGAGAGAATGGGGGAGGAGAAAAATTGCTCTTAACTGTGACTGCTGGAGATAGCTTTTGTAGCATAGAATTCAATGCCAAACCAAAAACTATACCCAAGAACCGAGCGCAAAGAAAGGATCGCTCAAAGCGTGCATTCTTTTAGTGATTAGGAATAAACAGGTGGTAACCATCACACTAGCGGTAGAGGTACCGACTAATAAAGCAATTTTAGTTAGTCACTGGAAAACTCTCAGTTCGCTTTCCGTTCTATTTTTTTTAGCTGCAAGCACATATTTGCAGCACTTCATTATGGTAGGGTACCACTACACTACACCCACTGCATTTTAAGTTCTTTATCTGAATTTGAGCGTCGAACGTCCTCGTCTTTACATACTCTTCCAAATAGGTGTTCCAACAGCAATGGTTTCAGTGTTGATTATGGTGAAGGATAAAAATGTCGGCCATCTGCTGCCCTCGCCCTTTACCAGCCTCACCAGTTACGAGTGGTTCCCAGATATATGTTTACATCGACACGTGTATGTGGCCCAGGCTGCGTAGTCGACTTTGCTTCCATTCTTTTAACGTTGGGAAAATACCAAAGTTATCTCATATTGAGAGGAAGAACGGAATCGGAAAGTTGCAAGTTCTGAGGGCTTATTTTGAAGTGGCCGCCATTAAGGGCGCCCACGGATCGACCACAAGCAGACAGCGTGTCTGATTAAAACAAAATGGAGGCGCGACAAACAGAGCACGAGTCGGATCAGCCGACCCAAGACCGCTTCATCCACGGCATCTGCTGCGCCGATGGGCAGCCAGCGGGTTAAACACAACCGGAAATTCTTCGGGTCTTCGTGGACGGGTGGAGGCAGAGCGTCAGCTTGTGAACCACTGTCATGGCAGGGTATCAGGCCTGTGCCTTCGGATCGTTCTGGTGTTATCGTGATGAGCTCCGCCATGTTTTCTCGTGTCTTCTTCTTGTTGCTACTAGCGACACACGCAGTAACGTTTGTGCAGACGGCGGATGCCAATGAATAAGTTTGTAAAAATTATTTATTTTGAAAGGTATGTTTTAACTTCTGCATATTAATTATGTATGAAAAGGATTATTATTATTTTTTTTTTAATTTCCGCAGAAAATAAAATGCACGAAGGGGGGGATTGAGTTATCGCCAATAACTGGCCGATTGATACGCAAGACTGCAGACGCCGGCAGATGGCAGGGGTTCAGTCTCGTGTCGTGACGCCTGTCGGCTGCTCGTTGGTCTGGCCTACGGTGGTCCAGTCGCTCCGAGGATAAGACTGTTGGGCTTACTCTCGGTTAGACATCGACACATCCATCCCACGGCAGGTTTATCCGGGCTAAATTTACGGCTATAGGGGTTCGGGTCATTAGACTACCCGTGAATGAGGGGACTAAGTAAGCTATTATAATCAGGGACCCGCCATAACCGCATTCAAATATCGAAGCGGGGAACCACGAGGGATCGGTTCAGCGCGCATGCAAGGAAATACACGTGTGGAGTTTGGGAGGGGCTGCGTGTTCCCTCGCCGGGGTGGCGGCGTTGCGAAGACTGGCTCTCAGCGCGACAGGTGGGGGGGAGTGGTAATTGTCACGTGAAAGTTTGCGCCAGTTGCCATGACACTCGCCGAAGTAAACAAGGACGATAACCGCCCCGCCAGGTCCGTGAAGTGCCGGGAAAATGCTGCAGTACTGCACGCGTCTGCGCTCCAAAGCCTTCGTGGGTGGAGCCTGAATTACGCATGCGCCCGAGGACTACCACTGTCGAGTATAGGCATCAGGAGGCGCGTGCTGGAGGAAGAGGGAAAGCAATGCCAGTTTATTTCCATTTTTAAAAAAAGTCATTAACACCCGAGCAGCGAACTCCCTGCACGCTTCCATTGACATCTCCGAACCCACGCCAGATACTCGCGCGAGACGCTTCAGGCGCTGTCTGCGCTCACTCTCCCGCCGGCTAAAATTAAACTCGAAATGTAAATACGACGAGGTGATATGTACTTCCCGCCGAGATGGTCTGACGTGGCCCTAGACACGACGAGGCGAGACGCAGGCGAGCCGGCGTGGAGCCTCCAGGGCTCCAAGGGGAAATAATAACTGGAGTCTGAGTCGTTTGTCTCGCTCACTGTTACTACGTAGTATCCAAGATTGTTTTCTGGCGCTTTCCTTTCAATTTTCCTAGTGCATTTAAACGTTTTGCCGGACTGAAAGCATTTCTTAGAGCTTATCTGCCTCGTTATTTTCAAATAAAGTCGATTACATTTAAACTTTCACTAGTTCTAAAACAGATCCTACGGTTGTTCTGTCAAGAAAACAAATAACTTGATGTAAGTGGCGGCGGTGCGTGGTGTGGGTCTGTCAGGGTTGTCTTTCCTGTTTTAACTCTCTCTCTCTCCCCGAAAGGTAGCGGGTTTTAAAGTATTATTATGTGAATACTTAACTAACTGTTCCGTATATGCATTACTTAATTTGTGGTTATTAACTATGGCATTAAAGATCTTAGATAAAATTATTTAACCCTCTGCGTACCACATGAGTTTTTAACACCAACTTAGAAGTACTGGTTGGTATTTGTGTTGAACTGACTGTATATACTTTTAACACACTCGTAATACAACACACGTGGTGGTGGTGGGGGGCTGGAGCATTATACGGGTTTGCTGGTACAAAAGGTTACGTTAATGAGCCAGATAGATCGCCTGTGCTGTGCAAAAAAGATTTGACATTTGATTTAAACAAAATGGTCTGTATTTAACGTGTGTACTGGTCGGCTGACTTGGCTTCAAACGAGAGAGAGAGAGAGAGATGACGTCAGTACAGAGAGGGAGAGAGAGGGAGAGATGACGTCAGTACAGAGAGAGGGGGGAGAGGGATGACGTCAGTACAGAGAGAGAGAGAGAGAGGGAGAGAGAGAGAGGAGAGAGATGACGTCAGTACAGAGAGAGAGAGAGAGAGAGATAACGTCAGTACAGAGAGAGAGGGGGGAGAGGGATGACGTCAGTACAGAGAGAGAGGGAGAGAGAGAGAGGGAGAGTGATGACGTCAGTACAGAGAGAGAGAGAGGGAGAGATGACGTCAATACAGAGAGAGAGAGAGAGAGGGAGATGACGTCAGTACAGAGAGAGAGAGAGATGACGTCAGTACAGAGGGAGAGAGAGAGAGAGGGAGATGACGTCAGTACAGAGAGAGAGAGGGAGAGAGAGGGAGATGACGTCAGTAGAGAGAGAGAGGGATGACGTCAGTACAGAGAGAGAGAGAGAGAGAGGGATGACGTCAGTACAGAGAGAGAGGGAGAGAGAGAGAACTTCAAAAACTCTCTTAGTAGTTTACAAAATCTGCGGTATATACTAAATTATCTACTTTACTCTGCAATATTCGTATTACAGCCTGACTTCTGCTGATGGGTCGTCTGTGGCAAATTTAGCCTGGCCAACGTAAACAAAGCCTGCTAACAGTGAACTTATTTCAAAATTAATAAATGAAAAGTTTGTAATGTTTGAAAACCTTGAAGGCTTTGTGTTAGTTGTAGCTACACAGCAGCGAGTTGTTTTTTGCTCGGTGGGACACATTCCAGGCCCCTTCACGAGTGTCGCGTCCTAATTTGACGCCGCATAGCGATGTCGCTGTAATGGCTACAATTCCAACTGCAAAAACAAAAAAACAACTGCGCTATTATTTCAGCAATTGTAGTTTCTGTTCCAGATGTTTCATGAAGACTTTGTTTAACAGGACAGTTATAATAAGCAAGCTTCACTGACGTGAAAGTTACCAGTAGTTTTACTGTGATTTAAATAAATGGTATCTTTTTCTTCTTTTATTTCCACCTTTCCATGGTAATGTCTGTCTGTTTTTACACAAATCCGAGGTAACTAACCACGTGCTGTTCCTTAGTAACGGATTTCCTTTGCTGGACATCCGATGGCTTTATTATTATTATTATTATTATTGTTGTTGTTGTTGCTGCTGTAAACAGCAAAACATCCAATAAGGACGAATTATTTGTTTCTGAAGTGCGGAGGACTGCTTTTAGAAATTATTTATTCATTTATTTATATTTTTTATAACTTCAGTCCCACTTTAAAACAAAAAAGAAGAAATAAAATATAAAGGAAATCTGCTGCCATTTTCTCAAGAGAGGCAGTTTCATCTGAACAGTAGCTCAAAATAACACACATGCCCGGTTATTAGCTAAGGTTCGGATCGTATCGTGCCATTCCATTTCACGCTCCGGCATTTTGATACCCCCCTCTTGGCGTTTTTAGCGCGTCACGTGACCGACTGCCTAATTCCAACAGCAGTGAGAGGTTGTGAGCTGACGGTTAATTTACGACACATTTTCCCATCTGAAAAAAAAAAAAAAAAGGTGGGGGGAGGGAGAGAGAAAAAAATCATCAAAGGCAGAATGCGAACATGTGGTGAGAAAACTTGGAGATCTGTCAGTTTTCATCCCTCCCCGTTGTTGTCTTCTGGTCTTCATGAGCTAATTATTTTACTTGGAATACAGTTTTCGAGTGGATTCTCTTAAACCAGTCATATTTCCTCATAAGTTAATCCATTATTTTTCATTTAGATTGTGTGTCTCTATTTTAAAACATCGCACTTATATCTTCTCAGTGCATCATCGTCTCTTCAGCAGTTTACTTAACGTTTACGTTTGGTAGCCATCTTTGTTTGGTACTAGCGAAAATCTGCCAACATACAGACTTGTGGCTCGGAGGCAACTCCTCCTCCACGCTCGGATAGCTCGGTTCTCTGTCGCGGTTCGAAATGTCGCGCTCTCTCTCTCTCTCTCATCAGGGTTGTGTGTGTTGTCTTGTCCGAGTTAGAGAGGATACCTCTGTTGTTAGACCGGTGTACGACACAACAAACAACGGCATTGTGTGTAGAAGAAGAACATTCTGGCGTGGAATCCTCTTTACACCGCAAACTTTTTATTTAAAAACAAAATGGCTTTCACTTCTTGTATTTTAGCTCCCAGATACTCTTCCGTCGTCATAGTAACGTTTTATTCTGTACTCGCTTCTTTGTTTTAGTTCCGTTATTCCAAAGGTAGACAGAAATATGAAAGAAAAAAAAAGCTTCTGCCAGCCTAAGTTTTGCATATATGTCAGCGTACATTTAGCCAATTTTACATGCGTTTTTCAAAAGCAAAATTTGTTTCCGGCGGTCAAAGAGTTAAAATTGTTTGTATGTGTGCACGCACACTATAGTCGACTTCTAATCTAAATGCTGCAGAAATACTCCGTGCACTATTTTGTCCTGCAGTATTTGTACAAAGCTAAGTAATAGAAGAGTCTCCACAATGACCTGACTCCAGGGTCAACAAAGGAAAACCAACTCATGAACCGATCGTTGCTTTAAAGTGGTTATGTGATCATAATCTTCTCGCATTAGTTATACCACGTGGGGTGCATTTGCATCCCAGCCTAAAAGCGTTAATGTTTGTTTTGAATTGGCTGCGCATTTACGCAGCGATCTCTTATTGCAAAATACGCCGAGTTGGAAATTTGTCGTCACGACGGGTGATGTTAATGAAGAAGGTGCTGTGTGACGCTCAGAGGGTTAACAAGCCACCTACCATATTTACTTTTTTGGTTCAGGCAAGTGCAGATTAGTGACGTCACGCGACCCTGTACTCAGTGATTCTGTTGTACCAGCTAATGTTCCTGAACACGCTCTATCAGCTAGTGTCACTGTGTTGGTTCACGCATCAGATACCCGGCTCTGTATACTTTCATAATCATCCGTCGGCGTCTTTAGAGGAAATCTGAGCCGACGTTTGAACCTTTGACTCTTTCCTCTCTGTCTCTAACGACGCCGAGAGAAGCCGAAAACAGGCTACTGGCGATAATCACAATAAACAGAAGTATAAAGACTAATCACGAGGTTTACCTCCAAATTTGCATAGATTTCTAATACACTGTTAGAGGGAAAACATTTATTTATTTAGAAGCGGCCTTACTTTTGTCATCAAAAACGTGACGACAGCATCTTATCTACGACAAGAACAAAATATAGTACGAGGGCAAAGAAGTACCGACAGCTCTGAATGAGACTTGTAAAAAGGGCTTCCACTTTGTCGCAATCGTCTGGCAAGGTAACGAAAGCTTGTTGACATGAAAACAAAGTCGATATCACGGTACCAAAAAATCGTAATTTAAAAAACTGTTATCGCCTTTTTGGATTTTAATAATCGCTTAATTAAAACGTAAACCGCTTTCTATTGTGATCTTTTTTTTTAAAAAAAATTTCTTTAAAAAATTCAAGTAGTAAATCATTAGGTTATACCAGAGTTTAACATTGCATTCATATGTTTATTTCTTTTCTAATTCTGGATTTAATTTTATAGAACTTTAATTGTTGTTTTCGTGTTCCTTTGATATACTGATTGTAGCTACTTTTATTAAAAAAAAAAAATGGCGGGGTCATTTCTCGCAAAATCACGCGTGGAACGTTATTTTAAACGTTGAGTTTCTTGGCGGGGACATCTCGGTGTTATTCTCTGACAGTTTCAAAGCAAATCTATTTAATCTTTGTATTTATTATTATTATAACTTGAACGAACTATGAAACATTCTACAACGATATCATTCCTCCGATAATTGTAGACTGGCCGATGCAATATCCCCGACTTTCTATTAAATTATTAGCGCATGCAGACAAAGTTCACTTTTTTGTAGTTTATCAACAAAGATAACATTTTGCTTGATAAGTTTAACTTACGTCTATGGCCTCCTGTACGTGTGCATGTATATATTTTAATTTATTGGATAACGAGAAAACGATCTCACGTTTTTTGCCAATTTTAGTATATCGCGATTCAGCGATGAAAAAAACACAAACACGACCTATTAACCCTTTAGCCGTTTTTCTTATCCCTTCTATTAACCAGGTAGATAATGTTTCTATGGTTATTCTTCCATATCAGTAAAATGGAAGGCACTCGCTGCCACGCTTGGCACTGGGTTTTTATAATTATTCTTCTCAGGCGATTAGCATCTGAAGAAATTTCGCGAAAGATATTAAAATTCGAAGAGTTACTGAATCAGAAGATCTCCCTGTTCTTTGTGTAGTTCAGTCTGTCTAGCTCACTCTCCGCGAACACGTCATCACTAATGGCAACCTGAAGAAATCAGGTCGTAGATGAAGCTGGGGTCTGTCTGTGCGTGTGTGTAGACGGATTGTAATATTTTCCGACCGGTAAAACGGCCAGTATTAAAAGATTCCACGGATATGTACACTATTTCAGACCCTGCTTTGATGTATGTAATTCATACAGACGCAGCCCAGTTCTGACTGCAGTATCAGCCTCTAGTCGTTGTAGTTTCGTCCAGTAAAATTGGCTCAATGCGTTTATGATGGCAACGGTGATGGGAGGCCATCATTACAACAACAAAAAGTAAAACAGATGTCTCACCAGTCAAACGGAGAATCTCTCTTCTTCTCATGTGGTTTGTTTATAACAGCACCTCAATGTAGAATTATTTTAAAATAATAACATAAAATTCTAATGCCACCCGTTTAAAGAGGAGAGAGACGCTTCTCTTGTCGGCCGGAAGGGCTTCCTTTCAAATCTGAAAAAAGGGGGGGGTAATTCTAGTAAAGTAGGGACTTTCTGCGGTAGGACGTGGTAGCTAACTTCCGCCACTTCACGAAAGAGAAACCAAGGAGGGGGGCGGGTTTCCCTCTGGCGGACGATGCCTCAGGTGCGAAAGAGCCGACGACTCGCAGAACGATCGCAGCGGTGGAAAACGAACCAACCTCCCGTCTACCGTGCGCCGCCTGGCGAGTATCGCTTCCAGACGATAGTAAAAATATCGAGCCGCGAGCGATACGTACAAGCTTTCCCTGCCCCCCCCCGCTCTAATGGGTTCTGTTTTCTTAGAAACCGAATTATGTTAATCTGAAATCCGTCTACAAAAATGGAAAGTTTTACGTGTCTGCCGGAATCGTGGCCGCGGTCCCCGAGTATCTTTGAAGGCTGACGGGAGAGAAATAAAATGTGTTTTTATGCGTCTGTTTCATCTTCTCCTGTTAGATGGCGATAGAAGATTTCTCGGATACTTGACAGACCTCCCGAGCACGGGCTCACTTCAAAAGAGCAAAACAGAGAAAGCTTATTTGCCGTCTTTGGAGCGGTACTCAACAATATTTATCCGGAGGGGGGAAAAAAAAGGGGATTGTTTTTTATTGTATGTTCAAAGTTAATTAAAGCCGTGGTAACAGAGTGGCAGAAAATCTGCTCTCACGATGAAACTCCCTCATATAAGTGAGTACGAAATATCGTGCAAAATTTTAAAGCGCCGGGAACAAATTTAACAAACAATATATATATATATATTTTTTTTACTAATTCTTTATTAATGAAACTTTGTGCGCAATCTTGTAAAAGATGAAAAGACTTTAACTAAGATTAACGAAATGTTTCATGCAATTGTTTAACGCTTAAAGGGAAGTAACCTGTAAGAACTTATCTCGGAAGCGCTGAAAGGAGCTGAGAGAATGAAATCTGAAAACTATTTTTTTATACTAAAGAAACACTCGAGACACGAATCCATGTCAGAATTTTGAGAATAATCTGTCTTCAGATTTAAAACAACGTTCTTAAAATTGCGTTCCGGAGAACATCAGTCGTCAGCTTCACCAAACCAAATTTTTATGCGGAAAAGGAAATATATTAGTACCGAAGACGATGAAAGTGTAACAAACATCAGCGCTTTCGTTTTGTCGCTCGGAAACACGAGAAGTTAGCGATGGAACCGATCAAGAAGTCTGAAAGGTTGTGTGGGGGGGTAAATAAAGCTTCTTTTGACACTAGTCAACCCTAGGAGCAAAAAAGGGCCCTTTACGCTGAGGTTCCTAAAAATCATCTTTGGTAACGAGTCCAGCCAAATCTTAAGACCTTCAGAAAGCGCACATCGTCTGCAGTTCAAATCTGCTCCACTACCTCCCCAGCAGGATGCTGCTGTCGCTCGACGTTACTACATTTGGCTTTTCGTTCGTTCAGATGGAAGTGAATCAAGCTCCGCGATTTTCGCCCGGTTATTAGTCAACTGAGACAGGTGCTTCTTCAATTAAATGCGAACGGCGAAACGAGATCACCTTTCAGCTTGGTGGGAGGCAGGTTTCTTGAGCGAATCAGTCTCGACGGCCACGAATACCTACCTACCTGTGTACGCTGATTTATCACTGTGGGCATTAAACTTCAGGGTTTTGATCCCGTAAGCCGGCAGCCGACTTACTTTCGCACAAACTCACAGTCTATGCAAGAAATTCCTCCTTTCTATTTTCGTTGAGGCAGCTGGGCAATCGAGCTCATCGAGAACGTTCTGTCTGTTCTTCGTCCTCAGATCTAGAAGGAATCGAAATATAGAATATTGTAGAGATTCGGATTATTGAAGAGTGCGGCTTTAGAGCCCTGGCGAAGCCCGAGACATTGGCGAACCTATTATAGAAGTAATAACTGATGTAGGTAGATGTTATTTAGTTTGAAGGTATTTAACCTTTCCACATTTATCATTTACACGCAAATAGAATTGTAAAAAAATCCATTTCTCTTCGATTTCCATGTTTGCGCCGGTCTAATGCCACCAGAGACATCCTACGTGGAGTTCCACGACTCCGGTACCTTCTCTCTTCCGCTGGGTTTCTCTTTTCAATAATCCCCCACTCCAGGGGCACCTGAAATGCAATCCGACTAAAAGTTCTGCTGAGACGCGGGTTTGCGTCTCGTAAACGTCTTGCCTTTCATTTTGTTTGCCCTCTCACTGCTCATAAAAATGCCTCCTGGGTCGAGTGCGCAACATCGCTCCACAGTCTGCAGTTATTATCGCCGAGTCGTAAACACCGAGGTTCTGCGAGCTCGCGGCTGCTGCTGCATATATTCTCCTCTCTATCCACGCATCGCCCTCAACCCACTCTCTCTCCTTCTTGCATACAACGACCCACCAAAGTCCAAGAGATACGTGTTCCTTCTCGCACGATTACAACCGAGTTACGCCTGCAAAAACGTTTGTCTCCCTAAACGTTCATGGGACCCAGACACACACAAAAAATCGGTGGTCGTTACCAGGTATTTTATGGCTGTCACAAACAGTCGAAAGGCCGTTCTTACATCGCATCGACGCGGCATTAAATTTTAAAGGAAGTACTACCCACCGTGTTCTTTATGGCCGTCATTAAAGCTGAAATGTGGCTCTTTGCCTAAATGAACGTAAATATAAGACATAGTAAACGTCAGGTAAATGCTACTAAAAATGTTGTTTTCTTTTTGCTCCAGCGATGCAGTTATAAAACACACACACACACACAAGCGAGAAGATGGTCAAGTGTATAGCGTACTAGCCGGTTATGGCCGGGGGGGCGATTCCTCGGTCTTCTGTGCTAATGTGTCATCGTGGGTTTTCTCCGAACACTCCGCTTTCCTCTCGCAGTTAAACAGAAGAGTTTTTGTAAGGTCTTTTTCCTTTTAATGCTGCAGTACATTCATTAGTCGTATTACCTCCACGATTTAATGGCCGCAGTCTCCGTCCCAGAAAACTGATAATAACGATAACTTTACAGATTTATATGTACATGACTACGACTAAAAGAGTAACTTCGCTCACTTTACCCATTTAGAACACTACAATAATATATGTTAACATTACACTTCTTCCTTTCTTAAATCAAACGTGTAATACTTTATCTTGTATCTGTATAAACCTTTTATGCGTTACAAACGTAGTTATCTCCCTTGACGACTCCTCCACTTCAATCTGATGATGTCCGTATTTGAGACCCAGCCCACTAAATGCTTCACTTTCAACCATGTTGTACAAAATCTTCTCAATAGACCTAATGGTCTGGCGCATGTCTATGCAAAGTCGTATGTCTCCGTTTGGTTCGAGGACAAATTACTGACTTATCGACTGTGTTGAATTGTTTGCTTTCTCAATGATGTGACTATAACTCATCTGATTTCTCACCGACTACGGAGACCCACACATGTCTCTTGCTACATTCTGAGGATGCAGCCCAGATTCGGTTTTTTTCTCTTTCGACTTCCCTACACCCCGGAAACACTTTTCACGTTTCCTGACGATCCAGTTTCTTGCTGCCTCGTCGTGCGGAAAGAGTGTCCACCTGTCACGGGGACAGTTCACCTCGTTCTGAAAATGTCTCTCTAACGTATCTGGCGCCTTCCCACTCGCCATCCCCGTTTAACCCTCCGGAGGGCGGTAAGTACCTCACAGATCTCTCCCATCGCAATGCAGCGGCGACGCTGTTCCTCATCTTTACCTTCGACTCCCTCCCTATAACAGAAAGTTCTAAACTTCGAAATCATCGCTTCCTCGACTGACCGAGATAAATGGGGGCCGCTGCCGTCCACCTCGAATTTGCTCAACCCATTCAGTTCGGTTAGCGAAAGTTTCTCCACCTCTCCGCCAGGTTCTCTGGTCGCCAATGGTGGAGGGTGGACCGGAAGTCTCGCTACCCCTACACACTTCTCTCTGAAGCGGTTGGGGCTAGATATCGTTAATGAGAAATGTGGGTAATAGTTGGCTGCGTGCCACGAAAATGATGGTTGTCATACTGGCCTTCTGGATCCTTAAAGGGGGCCGCCCCTCTCCTCCCTGGCTTGTATGTAATAAATCACTTGTATGTAAGTCTTGTCTCTTTTTACACGATGCACCGCCCTGTATCCAAGTTACGGTCCTTTGAGTGGGGGGGGGCGGATAACAAGACTTTCGGACCGCCATGTGGTCTGCGATTAACCTAACTCCACAAGTGATTCAGTTAACTGAAATTAGCGATCAACTCTCGTCCCGTATATTCAGAATAACGATAATTCCATAGCATAAATATATATGAATACCAGAACAAATACTGCTCCAATATATGAATACTCTACAGTGATGTAATAAGAGTGGGTCCGGTGACGGAAAGTTATTTAGCTAGAACTGCAAAACGAATTAAAAAATAACAAATTTTTTAAAAAAAATTAAAGTACTAGTAAAGACGACGTTTGGTTCAGGTGTGGCTGACTGCCAGCTGTCCTGTGAGAGACGACCAATCCGTTTGGTTCAGGTGTGGCTGACTGCCAGCTGTCCTGTGAGAGACGACCAATCCGTTTGGTTCAGGTGTGGCTGACTGCCAGCTGTCCTGTGAGAGACGACCAATCCGTTTGGTTCAGGTGTGGCTGACTGCCAGCTGTCCTGTGAGAGACGACCAATCCGTTTGGTTCAGGTGTGGCTGACTGCCAGCTGTCAGGTGAGAGACGACCAATCCGTTTGGTTCAGGTGAGGCTGACTGCCAGCTGTCCTGTGAGAGACGACCAATCCGTTTGGTTCAGGTGAGGCTGACTGCCAGCTGTCCGGTGAGAGACGACCAATCCGTTTGGTTCAGGTGTGGCTGACTGTCAGCTGTCCTGTGAGAGACGACCAATCCGTTTGGTTCAGGTGTGGCTGACTGTCAGCTGTCCTGTGAGAGACGACCAATCCGTTTGGTTCAGGTGTGGCTGACTGTCAGCTGTCCTGTGAGAGACGACCAATCTAAACTAAGTTATCTCATAATCTGTCGTCTTGAAATTGTTTTTACATACTTCTTTGCATTTTGTTTTTGTAAGTTACTGATTTTTAGCGTACTTCTAAAAATTTCGTGAAATTCCAAACTTCTAAAGGATTTCTTTTCGAATTCAGATGCATAAAAAGTCGAAACCTTTTTCAAAACTTTCGTTCTGCTACAGACCTGTGACCGACCATGATTTGACAGTTCCCTGGCTCCCTGTTCTGCGGTGCCTTCACAAGATTAGTTTGCTGTTGTTCTTTTTAAATCATGGTAACTTCACTTATCACAAATATCATCCAACTTGCGTTCTTTGGTTTTTCGAACGAAACTGGTTAATTTTGTAGAAACTTATTTGGTTTAATGCCTTTCTGAAGAAAAAAAGATGGCGATTATGCAAATGAAAAAGGGGAGTTAACTCCACACGATAACACATCTGTAGCCGGCGAGAAATGGTGGAAATCCGAAAGCATGAGAATAGTTATGCTTGATATGATAATGTACGTATTTGGCGAAAACAGTTATGGACCGGGTGATTACGGCTGCCGTCGAATTCCCTAATAACTCAATAACTGCGCCTCAACAGACGCAGGGATTCCATCGCGCAGTCCGTGCAACCAATATGGCGACCAGTTCCGGTTAACACCTTCAGTAAACGGATGACCCGATGAAGCGGAGCGCAATACGCATGTCGACTGCGCGCCTTTCAAATCGCCTAGAATAGTATCAGGGGAGGATCCCGGAAGGGCGTGCCCGACAGTTGGGTACATTACCCGGTTCCACTTGTTTGGTGGTCGGGATTGAGGCAGCAAACGAACAGCAGCCGACCTCTAATTAGCGCGCAGAGCTAGTAAAAGGTGCGATTACGTAGATGATTTTTTTTTTTTTAATGGAGTGAAGTGACAAAGGGAACTAACTCCGATCCACTTTACGGGGCGACTGCGCGATATTTCGAGACTTGCAGGGGGATCGCGTACCGGTTGGTCAGGCTTGATGCTCTCGTGGTTAACCTAAAAAAAAAGAGAGAGACACCATTTTTTTCTTAGTCTGTAGCGAAAATCTGACCATCCAGATCCGGTCGACTACGTGAGGGGAGGGGGCAGTTGCTGTTGTTAAGCGAGTTGGACGTCCAAATGCCGGGTCCTTCTCGTTACTGAGAGATGTTCCTCGAGCCGTCAAGCGGCCCGGTCCCACCAGGACCCGGGAGGTCTCTCTCAAGTCGGGCACCAAGGAAATTCCGTACAGCTGTTTCACGCTATGGCGATCATCAGCGACAAGCCTCCTCCGACCCCAACCTGGGATCGAACCCGGTACAGGACCAACGGTCCCCTTACGGAGCTAACCCGCTACCACCTGCCCCACCGGGCCGGTTTGCTGTTGTTGTTGTTGTTTCCGAGTGTCATTACCGTTTTGGAGCCCCGTCGATCTGCCAGAACCATGGTGGTGGGTTTGCACCCATTCGCTTCTGGCTGAGGAGATGACAGAGCCCCCTCCCTCGGCGGGCCGATCCGCTCCCACGAACCCCCTCCTCGGCCCTACTCTCCCGCTATCTCCTCCTCGTAATTAAATCAAGTAACTCGGAAAAGCTGAAAGTCGTTAAAGTTTCTGCTCTCGACTGATGTGGTTAGTTTGGGCTTTTTGTTGTAAATGGTCACTTTTACCCGCTCCGCAGGCAGTCCATCTTATTTTCCTGGCAGACGGCTTAACTAACGAGTAATTAAATCGCCTTTTATTCCCGCTCCCTAATAATAAGTTGTGCCCGCACGTTGAAAATTCTCGATACTTTAAAAAAAAAACAAACGATATTTATCTCCCCTTAATGCTTCATGAGCCACAGGAGCCAGGCAGCACGATATGTACCCTCCCTGTCTTCCGTTCCTATTAGTAGCGCACACCCCATCCCCGTTCTCAGCCCCCTGCCTTCGTTTAATATTTATTCCAAGCCATTTGTAATAATGTAAACCTTTACGTCCAATGGTTAAAAAACAAATACAAATAATTAATACAGGCGACCTGGAGATTAAATGTATTTACATTTTATTATTGTATTTCATTTCATAACATTTTTGTGGATTTTTAATCCATGGAATGGCATTCGGGGTTAGGGTTAGGGTTTCGGAGCGGCCCAAGATAAAACAACTGGGTGAAACTAGTTACGTAAACAGGACTTCAAAATTTAGACTACCAACAAAAAATAGTTTTCAGAATGGTCAGGTTTTATGACCGCCGTGTGGTCAGCACAACCCTCCCTTCTCGTGTAGCGCAACTTTTACTAAAGAAATATGTAAATTGAAAGTAGTTTTTAGGGGTGTAAAGAGAAACAAGGAGAAGGCGACGTCCGGAAGTCAGAAAGAATTCTGGTGAGGAATGCAAACAAAAATTAATTAGAGGCAGCCAATAGGGGATGGTGATGGCCCCTGACAAAAATAGATGACTCGTAAGGATTTTGCATGCTGTTCATAAGCCTCTCAAAGCTTATTCTTATCGAAGGAGTTTGCAGGTTTTTGGAGTGACCTTGGAGAGAGAGGTGGGATCGGCAACATCTTTTTTAGAGTATCCCAAAGATTCTGAGTGGGATTTAGCTCGGAAGAACGGGCTGGCCATATCATACGAGTAATGATTTGGTATTGGTCCATTACACGTGTCCTGCGTGAACGAACGTTATCGCCTATTAAAGCAAAGTTATCTCCAAACTACACCTGACACAGGGATGCAGAATCCCGTCCTATATCTCAATACTGTCAGGGCACCTTCGTGAAATATCTGCAGGTCTGTGCGCCCACCCAATGCGTTTCCTGCACAGACCATCAAAACTACGCCACCACTGCAATTTCTTTCTAGAATGTTTGTGGGTTGCTTGCGTATTCGACGTTCTCTCCAGATGAGTACGTGCCGTAAGTCATACTGAAAGCTAAATTTTGACTCATCAATAAAGAGAGCGATATGTTCACGGCATCATTTCGACTCTTCCAGTTTATGGCAGCGAGTCAAGGGGATGCACATCATAAATCGTCTCGTATAGAAATATCTATCTTGCAGCTTTCTCTGCTTATGGTTGAGGCTGATACCAATTTCCCTGCGGTCGCAAGAGATCAGAAGCAGGTTGGGTCGGTGTTGAAGTTCTGCTTCGCCGATCTCTCTCTCTCTCTCTCTCTCAAGCTTAGAGAATCTTAATCTGCCAAACGAGCACTGTTATCTATTTGATTAGCCAGGTTTTTTTCTCATTTACATATTTCCTTGATAAAAGTTGAGCTAGATGAAGAGGGAGTTTGTCGAACGTTTGGTGAATAACTATTTTAGATATTTTGTTTGTTTTTAGTTCAACGTTTGAAACCCAGTGTATAAAACATGAAGATAGTGAGAACTGTATACGACTGATACTATTTTTTTAGCTGTACGTCAGTTGATATTGATAATGTTTGGACTATGAAAATATCCGGGAAATGTTTAGGCTGATGGATATTTGCAAAATTCAATCGTTTGTTCTTAACAAAATAAGGAAATCACGTAAAATTATGCAAAAAATTAGTACTCGGAGGAGGAAAGAAGTGAAAAAAACATCTGTCGTTTATATTTTAGAAAAACAGCACGCACTTCCCCTCTTTAAAATGACTTTCTTCGTATTTGCTGTCGAAGGCTTTTTGAAAATGTTCCAGTGATACCACACCACGCAATGGTGAGATCCCTTATGTCATGCAAAAATAACTACTAATAATGAACGATTATTTTGCTGAGATTTTATTCCAAAATAGACAGACTTGGAGACGTTTTGTCGAATTCCGCGTGGAGAGTCTTTTCTTTAAAGAAGCAACTTTGCTATTTGCTTTCTGAAAATCCGGTCACCCGACGTATTACTGATTTCCACTTGAACACTGAGCTCCATTATCGGGGACGCACGCGCCAGGCCGGTTGGTAACGAGCCGATTTCCTTCGACGTGCGCGAGAGAAGCCGATCTATTTTCAACAGTCACAACACGGTGCCGCTCTTCTACGAGAAGCATTTGCGCTGCTAATAATTCGAGAGGGGGAGAGAGCTTCTCCGCCAGCGAGCGACGGCCTGGACTCAGGAGGAGACCTGTGCTGCCACGACGCTTCATCCCGCCACACACACACACACACATCATCGAGGCGACCCACCGAGTAACGTGGAAATCCACTCGCGGACTTGTTTCTGTACAAATGATCGCTGTATTGCCGTCGTTCTACGGGCGGAAAGATATCCCTGCGCCGGAAATGGAATGCATGCAGGATATCACGTGCTAACGAGACCCTGACTCCCGGCACGTGCGACATTTGCGCGTTGTCTTCGTTCTGAAGATATAACGTCTGCAGCAGTAATAGGCGTGGCGCGGTCGTTCCGGTCGGACCAGGTTCCCACAGACCCTCACATGAATCCGATTTCTCTCGACAGTCTTACGACGGATCGAGAATTCCTTAAAAACCGTTCTGAGCATATCTCTCTCTCCGTCTCTCTCTCTCTCCATCTCTCCATCTCTCTCTCCATCTCTCTCCTCATTTCTCTCTCTCTCTCTCTCTCTCTCTCCATCTCTCTCTCCATCTCTCTCTCTCTCTCTCTCTCTCAACAAGAAACCGGAAGCGTTCTTGATGGAGAACTTTCGGCATATTTGATAAAAGCCCAGGGACAGATGGCTAACGCTCCGTTCTTCACCGACTTGTCGTCCATCCCTGGCCCGAAGGACCTTTGAGGCACTTAAATAGATAGTCACCCTCGGAGTGAGAAGGAATCATCTTAGAAGAAATCAAAAATAAAAATAGTCATTTTTCACGTAACGGGCAGCCAAAAACAAACGGCCAACAGTTGCGGCAAAATTAATGGGGCGAGTTACCGAAAAGGGCTGTTGGTCTGTGAGCCTTTCCAGGGCTGGCTCAACGCCAGCTATTAAGGTCCTGTATGCTCATATTTACGTACAGTGTGCGCACGCAGCTACGTTAACTAAGGCTGCCATCTTTTGACTTCCGGTACCTGCTCTTCCGTAAAGAAGGGGTCTCGGTTCTCGTCACCGCCAGTAACCATCGGCAGCTATACTTATTTTCCTTTCCTTTGTTTCGTACTTTACGCCATCGTTGTTGCCACGTCTATGAAGAATCTGATACTTTAACCCTTCCAAGACTAGCCAACCTACAATGAAATTCGGACAACCGAACCCCTTTTCTTCGTCAAGTTTCACTCCTGTTGAACCACACTCGTTACATCAATTTGTTCATATCTTACATCAGTTACGAGAAAAGGCGAAGATATTTATTTGTCAGGAATTGATTTTCTGACTCCTTATTTATTTATTTTTTAAATTTTTTTTTATTTTAATAGATTTTCTGGATTCTAATTTTAAGAAATTAACTAAGCAATTATTAATTTTTCAAAATAATAAAACGGGCTAATAAGTTTTCGGATTTTTACTGTATTAACCAAAACGTAAAACATTTCGGTAGTAAATCACTTCCGCAGTTGGGTAAAATGGTGTCGAAGCTCTGGTTGTGTTGTTTGTGCTGTCAGAGACCTCGCCCAGTGGGCACCTTCTGTTTTCAGATTAATACAGTTCACGACGGCGATCTGTGCGCGCGCCAAGCAGTGTACATCTGGGGTGGTTCTGCGTGTCTAAAAATTGCAGCTTACAATTATGGCGAGGAGAGTCCGCGCAGAAGTCCAGGGATTGCAGATAATTGGAATGCGAACTGCTGTTGCGCTGTCGTCGTCGTCGGCTGTCTTGTCGCTGGACCTCGTGTTTACCCACAGGCCTGTTGTCGATAGGGTGTGTGGAAGCTATTAATAAGCAATCCCTTCGCCAGAGTCAGAGACCCATAGCGGCTGAACTGAGCGACTCGCGCCGCCACCGCCAGGACATCGACTCTATACTCGAGCAAACTAACTCTGGTCCAGTTAGCGTTTTGAAAAGACGTTGGTCCGGTAAAGGGCGTCTCCTCTCGCACTGTATCGAATGAGATTCTGGCGACACGGGAGCGAGGAGGGGCCATGCTTACGATCGAGGAAACGGAAGTATCGCTTATGCCTCCCGCTTTTTTGATGTTGGCGCGTGACTCAAGACTGTAAGCTTAATCCTGGAACTGTGTTTGGAACCCAAGATGCCAATAAGCAGCGTGAAAGCATTCTTGGGCTTGAGCGATTAATGGCCGACGGTGGTGAAATATGTCCAGGGCGATACGACCGAATCTCTGGGTTTGAACCAGACGGGGAGTTCACGTAATAAAGAGCAATTCCCCTGTTCAGAAACACTGTGAACCGACCCGGAAGGCGGAAAATATCTCAGATAATGTCTGGTAAGCCACGTGCTGAGAAGGGAGGGAATTATCGATAACACGGGGAGAAGAACTCTGTCATCGAGGACATTAAGCGATATTTTCATTGATGTACGCGACCGCGCGGTTTACAGCGACACATTTTAATCAGGGGCCGGTTTTTAATTCCCGATGCTCTTTCACAAAATTCTCTCTCACACCAGGTAACAGGGAGAGGAGGAGTTTCGATCGCGCAGTGGCTTTGCAAGAAATTCTGTTGAAAATCCTGTGTTGTCTGACTTATGCCCGACAAAGCGCTGTGTTTTAAAATGGGAATGGAAATTTTAGATTTTAAATATTTTATTATTATTATTATTAATATTTAAATAAAAAGATTCAGTTTCACCGTGTGGATAGTGTTGGAAAGTACTTTGGAAAAGCCGAACCCGGGATCTCTGAGACAGGTCTGAGAGCGATGGGTGTTTGTGCTTCTTTATATATAAGGTAAAAAGTCGTCAGAAAGCGGCAAAAGACTGACTATGCCGGCTTTTTGTATATTTTATTCTTGACAATACAGGTAATAGTGCAAGTCAATGAGTTGAGGGAGTGTGTGGTTTGAGCAAACGCTAGCGGTTGATTCCTTTGACCAGCAGAATACCGTCCTAGAAAGACCAAATGCGCTGGAACGAGGGGCTTTTCTCAACAATATCAAGGCTGTATCACTACGCGATATCTGTCGGGCAGCATCGTGTTGCCGGGTGTCGGATCGTCGGTGGTTTAGACTCCCTGCTGATCCGGCCACAAATAAGTGAACAATGTCCACTAGGAAGGAAGTTGGCAAACCAATAACTAAGCATGGTTCCCTCTCTCTCTCTCTTTCTCTGTACTGACGTCATCTCTCTCTCTCTTCTCTCTCTCTCTTTCTCTGTACTGACGTCATCTCTCTCTCTCTTTCTCTGTACTGACGTCATATCTCTCTCTCTCTTTCTCTGTACTGACGTCATATCTCTCTCTCTCTCTTTCTCTGTACTGACGTCATCTCTCTCTCTCTCTGTCTCTGTACTGACGTCATATCTCTCTCTCTCTCTCTCTCTCTTCTCTGTACTGACGTCATCTCTCTCTCTCTCTTACCCTTGTTCGTTGGTGTGTGTTTCATGTACCAACAGGGACCGTATCATTTATTGTCAGCTATAGACGAATTACCGCTACCATAATAAGCCTGACTTGATCAACGTGAAGCTACCTCTTACGTTTCAAGTAGATAGTAAAATTAAGCCCGCCCGGACTGCTCTTGCTCAGCTCCAGACCGACTCCTGCTTCTTCGAGCTGGTTGCTAAGGTCGTTTGCGCATGTACGCACGTGCAAGTCCCGTTTCTTTGTCAGCATCTGGAAGAGTTTAAAACGCTGACAAATTTATTCTGATTGTGTATCTGCATAGTCATGCTCGATTACCGGAAGACCTTGTAGGTGTAGTCCTGCAGCTTTATTCATCTCGGAATATCGACACCAGAACATACAGAAAGCATCTCCATAACTTTGATACCCACTTGGCAGCTGCTTGATTAGAAATGCAAGTACCACCTTCTCATCTTCACTTTCCTCATCTTCAGACCTTATAAAGTTTGTTTAGCCCCAGTGTTCAGTGTAGGGGTACTGCTAAAGATCCAAGAATATTAATATCCAGCATCCAGCTTGGTAAACCTTTTTTTCTCCGTGAGATTCTCTCTTTTTAAAAGAATTTCTTTTTCTTCATCTTAGAATATTTTTTTTTTAAATTTAATCGATGCAACTTGTTGCTCTCCCTTTTCCCCACCGTTACAAGTTTGTTAAAAAGCACGAAAATGTGTGCATATATTAATACACTGTAGATTATAGTAAAAACTACATAGATTATGTATTAGGTCGTTACAAACGTTTTGTCGGTTTTTAACCGCAAAAATAAGACTTCATATCGTTGCTGAACGTGAAGTTTATTAATCAAGGTTAGTTCCACTACAATAAATACACTTCTGCCAACGAGTTACAAGTACATTTATACCATTTTGAAAAAAATCAGGATTTCTTGAGTCGATTAACTGTTGGAAGGCATTTTAAATTGCTGCTTGGTTGGAGAAGGATTTAATACAGAGAAAGCTGTCGAGGTGTTTGTAAAGGAGGTAGTCTAGGGGAGAAAGATCTGGCTGATGAATAGGCTGGGTGAGGGAGAACTTCGTACCCCAACGCGTTCAGCTTCTGAAGAGTCACTTTTGCAACGTGAGGATGAGCAGGACTGGGCCTCTTCGATTCATCATTGCCGACTGTCGTTGGGAGAGTTTCTAATAAACAACGTTTAATTCACGACAGTACCTTTCAGCTGTGATGATTTCGCCAGGTTATAGTGGATGACACCAGTTGCAGTCCACCAACTGGTGACCGTGACCTTCTATGGGTGGAGGGTGGGTTTTAGAATGCGGTTAGGCGCCTCGTCTCTGTCGAGCCGCTGTGCTGATCGTTTGCGATTGTCGTAAAGGATCCATTTTTCATCATACGTAATGATTCTGTCAAGAAATGGGTCGTTTTGTTTCTTGTGACAAGCAAAGAGCAGATCTTCAATCGACGATTTTGTTGTTGTTCATTCACCTCGTGAGGCACCCACCTGTCAAGCTTTTTCACCTGGCTGATTGTGTCAAGATGCCGGGAAACAGTTGCAGTGCTTACGTCAAGCTCTCCAGCAATTTCTCGCACTGTTTTTCTTGGATCGGCTTCAACCGAGGCTTTCAGATGGTAGTCATCACAGCTGGAAGGACGTCCACTACGTTCCTTATCTTCAAGGCTCACATCTCCTGATGGAAACTTTGCAAACCACCGTTGTACTGTGCGTTCATTTGCTGTGTCCTCGCCCCGTGCTCGCTTCATGTCACGAGTCGCCTCGCTCGCTTCGTGGCCCGGTTTGAACTCGTGAAGCAAAATGGCACGACAAACCTCTCTATCCATGTTTCACTCAGAACCCTGAGACAGATATCCATTTTATGATTTTTAAAAAGGTAGGTTTTGCATAATGTACGCCAAAGCACAGGCTACAAAACGATATCTATCTGATCTACGTGCACCTTCACAAGCATGCACAATATCACCCCCAAATTAACATAACATAAAAACCGAGTAATGGCCAGGTATTAAAGACGAAGGTTGAAGGTTCACGGAGACAGGAACGAGCTCTACGTAAGAAAACGTATTTTCGGCCGCTGCGTGATTTTCACCGAAATCACTCTACGGATTTGAGCCGAGACTGCGACAAAGATGGCCAAACGCTGACAAACAACACGTAACCAAGAAACTTATATCCGAGTCTGTAAAACCATTTTTATCTGAATAATTCCCGATCAGACAGGGCAGGAACTAGCGCCTTCAAAGACATGGCCAGAGCTCCGCGCTGACAGGATCCTCGCGTCTGGGGTAGGACTGTCGTCTGCACGGCGCGTTTTCGAAGGGGGCTGGTTGGCCACCTACCGGCAACTTAGCCCAAGTTGGATTTTCGCTTCTACATCAGCGAAATGGTGGTGAAAAAAAAGGCATGCTGCTTGTGGAAAGAGAGAGGCCAGACGTTCGTTTTTGCTCTCGGTCTTCGACTGTTCTATCTCCGACTTTCAGCGCTGTCAACCGAAGAATCCAGTCGCAGCGACGGACATGGCGCTAAATCAGCAGACGGCAGCTCGAGTCGCGCGCCAGGCGTAGTGGGCACGTACAGTTTGATATCCGAAATCCGGTTCTTAAAACGCTTCGGCAAAATGGTGGGAAATATGGTGTAATAGCGCCATAGCAATTCTAGTCTTGGGAGGAGGAGCCCGTCCTCTTACAGATTTCAAATAGTAAATGTGCTGAACTGGATTTGCTCTGGGGAACCTCTTTAAATTATTCACACTATCAATGTATAGTATTTAATTATAATATATTTGGTTTGCTATATATATATAGAATTACAATTATAGACAATGTCGAGTTACGTGGTTGACTGATTTATTATATTTTTTTAAATAAAATAAAAAGGATGTTATTCGTTGTTACTTTATGAAGAACTCAACTTAATTCTCTCAGCTTTTTTTCCACTCAATTTTAAAATGATTTTTTCTAATGTACGTTTCCAGCCGATGATTTGTCGAGAACAAACAGGAATCTTAAGCGTCTTGAAACTGTTGTCAAACCTGAACTTTCGCCTCTCTATCGGCCGGCTCCCATAGCATCGCGGAAGTTGTACTGGTGGTATAAAACTGGTATCCAGGATAGATGCCGATATCGCCATGGATTGGCCGCAGCCTTATTCATTATATCACTTATAAATATGGATGATATTGTTTAACATATATAGTATTGGAAATAATTACGGAAACAGAAAAAAACAAACTTGATATAAAACGCTAATAACACGTGACAGACTCCAATCTCGTGTGCAAAAATAGAATTATTTATAGTACAGTCACGTGTTCATGTCATTGGTCCACTTGCAAGGTTGAAAGGAGTTGCCATCTATACCTGCAGAAGAACTATGTAGAGAGTGACATCGTTGTAATTTGGTGAATACTGTGGTTCTTGAGAAGAAAATATCACCTGATATTGCTTACAGAAATAAAAGCCTTAATTAGTAAAGACTACTGCAACTCGACTTCATGTTTCAGAAGAACTGCATGCAAGACTTTACGGAGGATGCGCAAAATCGATATTGTTGACGATACATGCAGTCGAATAAGATATCCCAAACTCTACAAATTGATATCAAGTGCTTCAGAGTACGTTCTCTATGTGATAAGACTGAAGTGGTCTCAGCGGTATGAACAAAACCGGAAGTGGGTCTTTACAGGTGATTCCTAGTTTTAACTGTTTAACGAGAATTAATGGAAAAAGAGTCAGTGTACAACAGCTGCAGGGAAGCACGGGCGTGAATCAACACAAGCGAGAAGCTGCATATCAGACAAGCAAGTCGGAGATTTGCATAAGATCGTAGATATACTGACTGTCGACAGGTAAAACAGGTTTCCATGCATCATCTGTCCACTCAGGAAGACATGTCGTTAGGCGAGTCGTCGACAAGGATACGGCCAACGTGGTAGAAAAGCTATCTGGTACGTAAAGATGCTGATGGAGCACTCACAAAGGTACTTTGGTCTGCACAGAGTTTGATATAAACAGCATTGTGGCTTTATATGGTTATATGGATAATGAGAGATTCAAACGGCAAACAAACATCTGGGATGAATCGCTGAATGTGATATAGGATATTCGAAATGATATTCCAGTCGCACATCGATAATTTGTATAGAAGTATGAAAACAATGTAGGTCTCACATACCAAATACTAATGCATTGTACAGCATATTTATTTTGTTTCTGTTTATTATCTATAATAATGTATTATATGCATCTCTCAATTGCAATTATTCATTATTTGTACATATCTGGTGTGTGTTTCCCTAATTATTTCCAATACTGTTTATATACATGGGTGCAGCTTCCAACCAACCTTTGGAATTTTAATATTTTATAGGCAGCTCTGATAAACATTGTCATTGTTTTGCACGTGACCAAGTCTACTGCCTCTTTATTTAAACTCGTTTACTTTTAGTTTTGAATTTACATTTTGGATCCAATGGCAATAAAAAGTTTTTTGACAGATCCCTTATTTGGTTTTGAGTAAATGTGTTAAAATTCGATTTCGCGAAAGGATCAGTTTTGAAAAACTGACCCTTTGCAGTTCCGTTTTTGGCAGGGGATAGGAAGCTCTAGCCGAATTACGAGCTAATTAGAATAAGAAACAATGGGACAATGGGGGGTCATATATATTGGGTAATGGGGCGGCACCGGGGTTGGGTTTTGGGAGTCGGGCATAAATATATATATATATATATATAAATATGTGCTAATTTATGGCATACATTAAAAAATTGTGTTTTTCTAGAATACAATGCAAGTTACAAGAAGACAAAGGCTGTAAACAGTTGTCAGGAAATCAAAAACAAAGTAGAAGTTACTATCAGAACCCTAAAGCAGAAGGGCGCAATTTTAGAGTATATTTAGCCAATTCGTTCAGAAACTGCCATTTTCTTCTGCCGCTCCAGATACTCTGGATGTCGGAGTTTACTGTTACCCTCTTATGTTCTAGCGACTTCGTACACAGCTTTAACGATTGGAAACACAGAATGGTTCGCAGTGAAGTTGATGAGGACAGTCTGCAGCACTGCGATGCCAGTCTGAACTTGGTCACACTTCCCGATACGAGACAGCGCCAAAGCGACCGTCAGCTCAAAGAATAAGAACGAAAACAGCGACATTACTCGAAAGCAATTCTAGAACGAGTGATAGCAGCAGTCAGCTTTAATTTAAAGTTGTCATCCTATTTTAACCCGCTTCTGGCAGATCACCTTGCATGGTATGGAAATAAAGGCCGAAGAATTCCATCTTATCTGTGGAATACCGTGTACAACGACTTGATCGTTGTAATGGGTGAAAAGATAGGTAATGGAAACACTATAGAGGTAAAATCCAGACGGAAAATTGTCCAAAATTTGCGATGAAGACACTGAAAAAACTGGACCTTTCTATAGGCGATTGCAGGAGTCAAATTATGACATTAGGCTGACAGATACAGCGGACTACAGGCAAGGATTAAAAAGATATCTTCCTAAGCAGATTACGTATCATGCGCCGCGCATCTCTTAAATCGTGTAGGAATATTTGCAGCTGATTGCTGTGTGGAAACTAAAGATATTTTCTATTTCTTTTAGACTTTTTACAATCTTTGCGCATCATCAGTGCATAGGTGGAAGGCCATTGTTCCTAATTTTAATCGTTTTCCGAGAGATCTCTCAAATACTCGGTGATCATTACGATAAAACCCGAGAGTTACCGATTTCCGTGTCTGATGGTGAAGACGTAAATGGACTTACAAGAAACGAAGCACGAGCTTTGCTGAAAATTCCTCATAATTTTCAAACGGAAGGACTGACATCAATCAATACGAGTTACAGTTCTTACACGATTCGATGTGAACGGAAAGCTGTTGCAGCCTTCTAGACAATGTACTTTAGCAACTTACATACAAGTTTATGACGGCTCAACATTCGTTCAAAGTTTGAAGATGACGAAGAAGAAAACCTACTGGTGGCTGATCACATCTACAGGGAAGGTCGCAAGAAGAAAGACAATGGCTTACAATTAACGAAAGACTGGTTTGGTACCGGTGTTTTATACTATCGTCGACCCGTTATCCACAGAAGTACGGCGTCGAAAATCTGTCTATTCAGTGCTAAATGCCCGTGTAGAATTTTAACGGATCGTGCTGACCTAACTTCAGGTGAGAGAAAATAAGCCTAAAATGCTTCGAGAAACTTATCCGGAAGACATTGGAGAATGTTTTGCGAATGAATTTTTGCAGTATGCGCAGTTTACAGTCAGAGTCCGATGCACTGACAAAGTCTCTCGAACCTCTCAAGAAACTTGAGGCAGCACAAATGGCTAAAGTGTTCCCTAATATGCGCGTGTTGATATCGACCAACACCACAGCTAAGTGGTGTTGAAAGCTGACATGGGAGGGTTAAAAAAAATTACGGTGCACGAATACACTGGGGCATCTATAATTCAAAACATGTGATTTTTTAAATAAAATTCTTTAGGCATAGAATAAAATAAGCTCTGGTTCCGATAACATGGGGAAAAAAACAGTCGGTAGGAAGGAATTTTATCAAATGATGCGTCTGGTTTTGTCAAAGTTAATGAAGATTGCTCAGATTCTGACGCGGATGCTCTCGTTTGCCCACCCTCCTCTATAACATGTACAAAGGATTCAAAAGATTTCAAAATGGTAAAAGATAATGGCCAAGGAATGCACAGCGGCATCTGCTCGTGGTGTGGTGAGACGAAGAGATGCTGTTATAAAAGAGCTGAAGAATTTGCATTTGGTTCAGATTTTTTAATGAGTTTTTCATGAGGAGATAATTCTGCATCTTGTTTATGGGACGAATTAGTGCACCGTGGGTAAAAAATCTTACGATTTTAATGTCTATTTCGAAGAAATGAAAGTGTTTGGGGAATTGTATTATTCAGTGGTTGCCACCAACTTTCTCGGAGGGTATGTGTTAGCTCCTTAATGAAGACTTGTCTGTCACTGACGTCTGTAAGAATGTGACCCACAACCAATATCAAGAAATAAAGAATTTTACACGTGTAGCTGAAAATTAATCCATCCACTCAAGTGGATGAATGCATAACCTATAAACTCACGTAAATTTTCTGAATGCACGTTTCAAAACATGGGGCATTTACCACGGAAATCTATCTGTCGGGTCAGATGCTTTGGTTGGTCATCAACCGGTCCCAAACGGGTTACTGAAGAAGGTCAGTTCGTTTTGGTAACAGAGACTGGATGCTTTACAGGCCTGATAGCTAGATGATCGTCGCTTGGAGCTAAGTATCGTGACCCCGACAACTCCGCAGAGGGCGATACAGTGACAGTGCAGATTCCAGATCCTAAAGTTCGTACCGGGCCTTTTGAGCCGTGCGAAATAGTCGGCGAAAGGAACGCTCCCAAACAGTCGTCCAAGGAAACGAAGGAGAAGGGAACTTACGACTACCGATATGATGCAGAGAAATCGATATTGCTAATGAGATGTAAGGTTGACAGTGCTGTAACTATTAGAACGAAATGTGCTTCAAATGAAGCTTTTGGAAAAGCAGATCGCTTGCCCAAAGAGGAAAAAGAAGTGTCAGATTATTGTTTTAACCGCACAATTCCGAAAAGGGCTGTGTGGACTTATTTTTGATCAAGCTGGGAATAACTACGAAATCGTAATTTGGGGTAAAAGTGATGGTAATTGATTTTTACTCACAGACTGAATGTTTCTATGGTAAAGGCTCTGAGACTCCATCAGCTGCCAAGCCAGGTAAACAGGGTTCTCCCAGCGTTCGTGAAAGATGTTACCCGTCATTATCCAGAGATTACTATTCCAACACCCCAGTAAATCATGCAGGTTTTAGAAATCCTAAGAGCATTATTCAGGATCCAGGATCCTGTATTGTGCCTTGCTAGAACATGTTAGATTTTCGAGAAATGTGGTTTTCTTTTGGGATTTAATGGTTTCATGGGTTCAAAGAACAACAAACAAACGCGCTACTCTCCCACAAGAGAAGCTAAATAGCCAGTCAATATTTAGTATGGGGTCAAACATTAGCAGAAAACTTAACTTCCTTGGTGTTATGGCCGTCTTTGCCAGAGGGAAGATACGCAGACAAAGCTTCTTTTTTTTTAAAGGTAAATTACCTGGTCAATCCTTGTTGACGTTCCTGCTGATTATTTCACTTGTTCTTTAAACTTTTTCATCATACAGGTATAATGTTCACAAGATCCGCTAGCCACGCAAATGTTCGTAGAAATGCCGTGACCGTTTTGATATCGTAATAATGTAATCTTGGGGGCCCTGCCTGAGGTTAGTAGGCAGGAAGAACGTTTTCGCCGTAGCCGTTTTGAGAAGTTTAATCAAGCATTTATTGGTGATTCTTTCGCTTGGTGTCTAATGCTTTGCGGTTTCGGAATCAGACAAGAGGTCAACCGGGAATGACGTTGCCTTGGTGATGTTTCCGTTTCCGGTAGTCCGGATTAGTAGTAGCGCTAATGGTTATTAAAAAAAAAATATTGATGTAAACCCGAGTTAAAAAAGGAAAAATGAAACACTTTATATACAGCCAGAATGTCATGCACTAGCTTTGAGCATCTCTCTCTCTCTCTCTCGCTCTCTCTCTCTCTCTCTCTCTCTCTCCATCTCTCTCTCTCTCTCTGTACTGACGTCATCTCTCTCTCTCTGTAATGACGTCATCGCTCTCGCTCTCTCTGTACTGACGTCATCTCTCTCTGTACTGACGTCATCTCTCTCTGTAATGACGTCATCGCTCTCTCTCTGTACTGACGTCATCGCTCTCTCTCTCTGTAATGACGTCATCGCTCTCTTGTACTGACGTCATCTCTCTCTCTCTCTCTCTCTCCTCTCTCTCTCTCTCTCCATCTCTCTCTCTCTCTCTCTCTCTCCTCTCTCTCTCTCTCTCTCTCTCTCTCTCTCTCTCTCAAATGTTACGTGATTTCAATTCCTCTTACGTCCATATATTTCATCGATAACTGAAACCGTAGCAGTCATAAAAAATGCGATTTTTTTTTTGCATTTCTTTGCTTGTTGCTTCTTTAACCACGTTTATTCTCGTGCTTGTGTGTGTGTGTGTGTGTGGTGTGTGTGTGACGTCATCCAACCCGGTAGCAGCTGTTCTAGACGCCTTACCAACCCCCTCTCCGTAATTTCTCACATTTCCCACACAGAACAAATAAGCAAGGCAAGCCGCGTGTTTAAATCTGTATATCGCGCTTACAATACTAAATAAATATGCACTTGAAAACGTTTTACTCTGTGCGTTTAGTACCTCGCAATAGTTTTTCGTGCGTGCCTCGGAGGGAAGAATGAAGCTCCGAGACGAGAAAAAGTCGTCTGCGCCACTCCCAGAGGTCAGCTCGCACCTGATTAGTTCATTAGTTGTAGCCGCGCGCTCCGCTTCCCCTTCCTGGCGCTTGGAAACTTTACTCGCAGTAGCAGGCGGGTCGGGGGGGGGGGAACAAAGAAATCCAAAAAGAGCCCTGACTCTCTGGAGATGAGTCCTCATCCATCCACTTAATAACTGTGTCTGTCTGTTTGTCTGTCGAGGAGAGTTGGCCGGCGGATTGATGCTGGCCGCGCATCCTCGGATGAAGATCGCTTTTCTTCTCCCGTCATTGAGAAAATATATAGCGGAGGGAGCGGCGCCTTCGATACCCTGACCACCGGACATATACGTCGGCCATCTTGCGGCGGTTATGGTAACGCAGACGGTGGTGCTCCCTGTTGGCTTATGCCCGACCCACGGGTCACCTGGCGCTTACGTCATACCTGACTAAACCCCCCCCAGCATTTTCTCTCTCTTTTTTTTTTTCAATTAAATTTTGAAATTTCGCAACATGAATCTTAATAATTTAAGTCGTCTGGACGCGCGCGCGCGGACCGAGAGCTTCACCTCCCGGAAGTTCGGGATATCGATTGTGGGAAGTAGAGGTGGTGGGGGCGTGGCCGTACAAAAACATTTCCCATCCTCCTGTAAGTAGTGGCCAAGCAGACTGGTGAGCCCGTGTTTTCGTCGATCTCCCCCTCTCGCCATTATCGGAGTATGTTGGTTAGTAAGTGGCCGAATTAGCCTTACATTTTTTTTTTTATTTTTTATGTAAAATAAATAGCAGCGTTTCGCGAACGAGTGTCCGTTAGTGTGTGTGTGTGTTGTGTGTGTGTGTGTGTGTGGCGTTGAGCCGACGGAAACACAGAATGGAGCGGCTTAATTACCGAAAAAATGCATACTCTTTGGTGTCTTAATCTGTCAGTGCTTGGCAGAGCCGGTCCTAGCTATAGGCGACTTAAGCGGTCGCCAGGGCGCCATCTGCTGGTGGGGCCCTCTTTAGCAAGCCAAATTTATCTTTATTTTTGTTTCGATGATGATTAGCGTCAGTTTGAACACTTTATCATTGTTATACCCTACGTTAATACCACATTCGTATGCACTTTGCATGTTACTAGTTTTATTGCTGTAATTAAATGCCATCTGCTTCTTTACACCCTTTGTTTGCGCAATTTTTTTTTAAGGTAGGTGTGTGTTGGGTTTTAGGGGAGCGTCAGTGATGAGGTTCGCCTAGGGCTCCACAGGGGCTTCGACCGGCTCTGGTGCTTGGTAATAACCTGTCTGGATAGGATAAATCAAAGAAATCAGATAAAAGCCTACAACTCTCAAGACGAGGGTGAAGCCAGTTTGTCTGGTAATCTTATCTTAGATGATAATCTGTCGTGAGTTAAGTCATTTATGCGGAATAATGTAGGACAGCTGAAGGTGCGACTAACGGTGTGAGAATTAAGATGAAAGAGCAGAGGAAACAAAAGGCCAGCTTAAAATTAACCCCCAAGCTCTGGGAACCGTTGGTCTGCATTTCGACTTCGTAGATTAGAGAAAGTCAAGAACAAAATGCAATTACCTCTCGCTGAAGGCAACATTCTTCTGCAGAAACCGTTGTCTAAAAACACTATAAATAAATAAGTAAATATCCCGGGAAAATGTATTGCTCATATTTGTAAATATAAATGTATTACTAAAGGGAAAAAAACCTTCTTTTTTTTTTCAAATGACGAGCGTAAACAAAAATTGTTGGCCAGATGCCAAAACCCGGTGCCGAAAGTAACCAATTGCAGATGCGCTAACAAATCTAGGAACGATAAATCCTGTGCAGCGTTACCCTGTGGCTGGAATCGAGAAACAAAGAGGAGATCAGAAAGTATCAGATCGGCTCGTTTCCATCGGCGCTGACATGTTGATGATGCAAGTGTTAGCGTGTGGTATGTAGGAGATGTAGTAACAGCGCCAATTGTGTTGGTAATGATTGCTCACAATGCCGTAAACAGTCTGCAACCACAGAAATTATTCTTCCCGCCTTACAGAGTTTTATTGGACGAAATGAAGATTTATGCTGTTGTTGTTGTTTATGAAGAAACAGGAACTCGGTGAATCTGGCAGCGGGGCTTTAAACACGGCGCCATTCTCGCATCCGGTTGACAAACTCAAACGTGGATACCTGAAGAACAGCGATAACACCTGAGTCCCGGAAATTATCCTAGATAAACGTAGCTGAGTAGAAGCCGTCAGTCTTCAACGTGCTCTGCGATCGTGAAAGAGGGAAGTTTACTGAACGAGGAGGAAATACTTCTCAAATATTCAACACCTGGGTAGAGAGGTTCGAATCATTACGCCGCGCGCAGTATTTTTACCTCTAAAAGTAGACGCGTGGTTTCAAGACAAGAACAGAAAGACAGACTCTACTTTCAATTTTGTTGCACGCAATAAAATCATCGCTAGTCGTCACGTGACTTTCTATAGTCGCGCCCTCTACAAGCAAAAACCGAAATTCTGATATTTATCTATTCTCGACAAATTTAACAGGAATAAAAAAAAAAAACATTTAAATAGATGGAGCAGCCGTTGTCAGAGCAACACCCTCTGCTTCTCGGGGTTTCGGTAAACCGTCACGTGTTGTTCGTCAGGGTACCACCTGACACTTTCCTAAATACCCCAACAAGCTTCTGTAACTTAAATGTTAATTTCCCGGTTACGGTCTATGTCAGATACTTAACTCGAGAGTAGGACATTATTACATGCGAATATATCACAACAGTCTAATATTAATATTACTTACTGTTTTGTTTTTTTTTGCTTGTCATAAATAGCTTGAATTTTTAATTTTAATATTTTCAGCAAGCAAGATACTTGAATCATTTGCATAAGTACTTGGTCACGCCAACTTCTGCAGCACGAAGAGTCCCTACCCTGACTCTGACGTCAGATTAGCGATTTTTTTTTCTTTTTTTAAAATTATTACCGTCTCTGGTCCACGTTTCGCTAAATCTCTGAAAGCTGCCTTTAATATTCTGACATGTTGGCAGGACGCCGACGGCTTGCTCTGATCTGATTATTCAGGTGCTGCTACAGGTGCTGGCTCGATCGAATTCATGCCCGTGGAAGAAATCGAATACCTTAATTCCTCTTCCAGTCTGTGGCCAAACGAGAGGTGTGTGGCATCGAGTACCGAGACTTAGTAAGTCTCTGTTGGTAAAGTTATCAACGTGGTTTCGGAGGAACAATGTACAGGCCGTGCCCAATTCGCGGATTACGGAAGGTAAATGGCCTCATCGCCGGAAACGGTGTACCTGCTGGCGTAATCCGCGGAATGGCCACACTCGTCCGTAGACTGAAGACACCGGAGTCATCTCTGTGAGGTCCTCTCCAAACCTAGCGGTACACAACTTATAATCACGCCTGAAATAATATGTACAGTTCGGTTAGGTGCATTGTTTTGTTTTCGGGTTCCCCCTGTGCGGAGAGTGGCCTAGATTACCTCCCTCTCCTCTGACTATGAGCGGTTTCTCTCCGCCATTTTAGGAAGTGACGTGACGTGACCGGACGTGCGTCATCTGTCGTCGTCGCCTTTTCGCGGTCACCGTGGCTTACAGCCAGTCGTTGTCTGGTCGGAACGGAACTACGTTTGGCCTGCGAACAATCTACGGCGGGGAGATAAGCGGAAGTGTTTATAATGGAGAATTTTTTATGGAGCGGACCTCTTAAGCATGAAACATCTGGAATTCTTTCCTCTCTCTGGAGCGGCGGTAAAAATAAAAAAAAAAAGCTCCAAGAAAACGGCGAGCTTATCGTTTGATCTCATCTATCATATATCAAGGTCTGCGACGAGTCATACCCTAAGATAACGGAGCAGATACGGTGAATGTGAAAGAAACAGTTTTACCGATAACCCGGGGTGCGAAATTAGCTTATCTCGGAACACGGTTATCGCGGGAAAGATTACCTGCTTCACCGTCTGGGCCCCAGCTACATTCAGCTGGCATGACTCACCAAACGAACGAACTCCACTCCACCACCGCCTGCCCCCCCGACCACTTTGTTTGCCAAAGCCGACTTTTGAAAATTCGATGATCATCTTCGTTGAAACAGAATTAAATCAGCCTATTAAATCGGTCTGATACCTCGATGTTGTTAGAAACAGTGGGGGGTGCGACGCCAGAAGCAACATATAAAAGTCACTGCGATTCTCAACAATCCCAAACCCACCGAAGTACATGGATGGTTGATGAAACCACCGATAGCAAAATAAGTAGAATACTATTCATATTTGAACAATGCGAGTTAATACACAGTTTTGCCATATCGTCGTTGTTTGACCAAACAACGTAGCAGATTTGATCTGAATTGTAAAATGAAGCCTGCGGTGGTAGTAGCCATGGAAACTTTGGAAAACCAGGTGTCATCAAATAAGTAATATCTACACCTTTATATTAAGTCGCGTTTATAGAATTACTTCTCTCGTTATTTTACCTGGTTTGTTTCGAAACTACTATCTCACTAATTTCTAAACAACTTTACGTATAGTATTAATTTAGAAAACGCAAATAACAAAATACTGTACACACTCTCACTCTCTCTCGCACCGCATTTCTGAAAACTATATATACTGAAAAGTATTTGGTTAGCTCTACCTTTAATCATTAATACGAAGTATAACATTAATAATCAGATAGAAGTGATTACCGAGTATTGTTTTTTTTTAAGTTACTTGGTGGGTTTTAAGATTCCAAAATGTAGTTCAAGGGTAGATAATGCGCTGCGTCTCCCATTCGCGAATTAACGTTAAAATCGCGCTGACGCCAGGTGGCAGTCATGCATCTGCAGAAACAAGAAGAAAATGCAAGGCGGACCAAAATTATGGAAGTGAGCTAGCTGTGTACGGTGATGCACTAAATCACGTCTTGGTCTATTGCTGTCGTTGGTCCCGAAACTTGATAACAGAGACAGTAACTGATTAGTCTCTGGACTTGTTCCAGGTGTATCTGAATAGAAACCACGTTTTTTTTGGGGGGAGGAGGAGAGTATGACGTCACTATGGCACTACGAACGTCACGCAGACTTAGCTGGTCCGTCAGAGACATTCTATAATTAGGCGAACGATTCCTTTCCTTCTTTTATTTTTTTTTGTCTTTACTAGGTTAGAGTTTGGTTCGTTGTAATTAATTAGAGCAATTTACTTGCGTTTTAGTTTCCGCTCTACCCTTCAACGCTGACGGATTTCTTCACACACACATACACACGTAATTTTCAAGTGTTTTTTACTCCTCCACACCCAAACTGTAGCACCTAGGGACCCCTAATTTCGGGTGCAGGTACTTCAGGATGTGGGCGGGGTTCTAAGCTACCACACATTGGCCTTGAAGGCCTTTTTGTGGCCACCAAAGGCTACTTTTCTTACACTTAGTTCACTGCACTCATTCAAAATAGGTGTCCTAGCAGCCTCAAATTATAATGGAGGTGGTACCTCAGGATCCAGAGGTACCAGATCCTGGTCTCATTCCCATTGAATTCAAGAGAATCCAGTTCCCTATAAAACTCAGCTTTTCTGTGACCATCAGTAAAACGCAGAGTCAATTATTGAAAGTTGTTGGCCTCAATTTGGATAGTCCATGGTTTTCCCATAGACAACTGTATGTGGGATGCTCAAGAGTTGGCCAAAACGGAAATCCGTTTTGCTTTTCACTCCAAGGAAAAACTAAAAGCATCATTTATTAAAAGCTCTGATGGGAAAAAGTTAAATTTAAGTGTACAGCTTATAGAATGTTAAGCATCAATTTGATGCTTATTCAATGATTGTGTCTAAACAAACAAAATTTATTTTTTTCAAATTGATATAAAACCGTTTTTATAAAAGCCATCATCCTCCGTGCAGTGACGGACGCCCGGCCAGTAGTGCACTCGCCATATCACCATAATTGTCTTAAAGGTTAAAGAGGACATCGATATCCTAATGAAGTTGTATCAGTTCAAAATCTATTCTTTTTTATCGGTTTTCACTTTTGATTCTCTTTTGGTTTTGGTAGTTTTTTCCAGAATTCGTACCAAAAAAAACCCCCAAAATTTCCCAGTTGTTAGAATTTATTTGCATAATACCGCTGAACTCGCCGTACCGTCCGTTAGACGTCTCGCTCACAGCAGTTATATGACGTCATACGTCAACATGTTTAGATGATGACACTGAATTCTGAAGAAAAACAAACGACAAAGAATGAACATGGATTCAGTTTTCTTTTTTGCCTTCTTGCTTTTGTATTTATGTATAGTTGTTTTTTTTTTATATAATGAGACAGCTTCAAATTTGTATATTTATTCTCTTATTTTCGCGGAGATATTATCTAGATGAACGGTTTAGTTTATGTTCGAGGTCGCCATTTTGAATATATAATATGACCTTGGAGGGGGGCTCAGACGTATTACGTCATTGCGGTGAGCACTGGCGTACTGAATATCATCGTAAATGGTGGTTTGAGATAACATTGATGTCGGGACTAACTAGCAGGAAAATGCTGATTTTATCCAACTGCCTACCACGTGCCAGGAAATTCAAACAAAAAATGATTGTGGGCCTCCCTTTATGATTATACCGCTGAGAATTTTAGTGTTGGATTAAAAAAAAAGAGAGAGGATCTCTCTGTCGCTTGCTGTCTGTCCAATCGACCATCAAGCTGTCAAAAGAAAGGAATTACCAAAAATTGGATCCGGATTCAAAAAACGAAGTTTTGACTAAACCCAGTTTGATTGAAGTCAAATTTCGAAACTGCTCTCTGTTTCTGTTTTTAGCACCTTGCGATATCCTTCATCCAGTTGTTCAACTCTGCTTTCGAACGCCGTGGTTTTGTTTAGATTCTCTACAATATTATTTGAGTAGATAATCAGAGAAGTATCATCAACATTTAAAGATGCACGGGAATTTTTTTTTTTAAATATCAAATTTTAATTTACAAAAAAAGAATACTTATAATTATGAATTAATTAATTAGAGTAAAGCTGAACATATATAAAAAACGAAATCAAAGCAGCGACCTCAAGTTTTAGACTCTCTCTCTCTCTCTCTTCCCAAACCTCTGGTTCTGATTCATGTTTTTGTTTTTCTTAACCAACCCATCTGGCTTTCCTCATATTGGCGAGTTGTGCCATACGTCACTGCCTCACTTTCAAATATAGCATTCAGCGAAGAACACCAGTCTGGCTGAGACATCTACTTAAAACTTCCATTGCTCATTACTTAAGCGGGCGTCAGCATTTACCCTAATGTTGGAATGGAACTCACGGAAAGAAACGTCTGCGAACAGCTTCCGTGTTCCGACCCATATGAGTGCTTCTCAAAAACTCAAGGTTGGTGTTGTTTGTGGTCTACGAGGTGGAAAAAAACGGGTAGGATTCTCTTCTCCACCAATAAACGGGTAATCGGGACAGGTTCCCTAAGAGAGAGAGAGAGAGATCCGTTGGTGAGACAAAGACCGGATCGGCACAAACTCAGGTGGCGAAATAGCTGTAGTTTCTCGGCAATGGGCGTTCGGTCATCTTCAGCACCGTCGTACGTGATCCACACTGGGGTTGGGGAACCTCAGACGCTGGCGATGATGACATAATTCTCTGAGACAAAAGACAGTCTCGGCAGCAGTGGCCTGGTGCGGTAGTTTCCAGGTCTATCATGAGAGACTAGCGGTCTGAGATCCAGGCTGGTGTCCGAAAACACTGCGAAAGAGACCGTTGCAGAGCCCTCTCGCTTTGTTGCGTGAGCATGGATCGAGCATTTTGAACCACTTTTCACCAGCAAACAAGTCGCTAGAATTACAGTGGATGCCCAAAGCGGTGCCAGCACCAAACAGTGGAACACGTCTGTTGGGGGTCACGGTTGTCATAATACAAGAAGTGACCACATTTGGAAGTCATCTGCAAACACAAAAAAGTATATAAACATTGGAATTCCACAACTAAAGTTGCCATATTTTTGGTGTACGTTTCATAACACAGCTGAACATAAAATCCTACATTTGACAAAATGCAGTAGGCTGACCTGGTGTATTTATGTAAAAATGGGAATAAGTAACTTAAAAACCCCGAATAGCTTTCGCACCAGTAGACACACAGAGTTTGTTTGAGATCCAAGTTATGTCAAACAGACTGCGAACAAGGGAGGTAACTGGGAATTAGTGCGGATGGCCGCCATGGAATCAAAATCATGAACATACTTAAGAATGCGTAGCTAAATGCACAAAATTCCGACAATCATTTGTTTCTACGCGTGTAAAGCTTCTTTCATCCTTGTCAACTAAGCAGCAGAAGGAAGATACATCACCTTGTACTTATTTGGTATCCCTGCTCAGTCAGACTAGCAGCGGACGGGATAGGGGAAGCATCGCAGCTTGTCTTTGCTTACGAATGGTGTGGCGGATGCTAGTTGAATGGCGGCGCTTTCATTCATCTCTGCTACAGATTGGTTGACAATCTTCTGGACCGTTTCTTCGGCGTTGAGGGGTCCAGAACTTAATCCAGTTGTCTTTTTTAAAATTATTATTATTGAGTCTCCCTCTACAATCTTGTGCCCTATTTCGACGCTCTGCGGATGCACATACAGCGGCCGGTTCACTACGACACTGGACACTATACGACTCTCAGTCCATCGAAACAATTTCCGATCTCACAAAAAGCCGGCTCATTATAATATCCCTTAATTCACACCCCTTCCCCAACCCTGCTCTTCGCACCTTTTCCCGCCCAGTTCGACACATCGGCAACAAACAGACAGTAAGCCAAAACAAGGCGGGCCGTCGAACGAACAGATCTGGAGGTATTCGGGAGAAGTGCAGCGGAAAGTTTTTATAAATTTCTACCGTTCCGTGCCAACTTTGGCGAGCTGTGTGGCGCGGGCTATACGGAAACAGCTGAAACAACAGGAGCCGCTGCGAGCGAGCACCTAGCAGTCCCGAGGGGTCCGTGAGACGCTGAGCTGGGCGTCGTTTAGCACCCTAGCCGACATACATTATAATTACGAGCCAATACATATACACACACACACACGCTTATATTCGCTAGCTCTTCTCTAGAAAACTTACCGTTCTCGGGCTTGGAGATTACTGGCAGTCTGCGAGGGAAATAAAATAGCTCGCGGAAGACATCTGCTAGATTAGCTCAGGGCACGTGTCTGTCGGAGGTCGGTCGGTTGAGGGTTCGAGTTCGCGTCGAGAGAGTTTTAAGTTTGTCGCGAATTCGGTAAAACCGAAAATAACTCAGCTTCATTTTTGGGCGTCGCGTTTTGTCCAAAAATGCGAAACTTTCGAGTCGGCGCCGGCGCTTTGATTTAAGGGGGTTGGGGAGAGAGCATAAAACTCCATCAGCCGTATTTTGCATTCCCTGGACCACTGCAACACTGACAGAGTGGATTACGTTGTATTCGAAGTTTTATTTCTCCGAAGTTTTAGTTATTTTTCTTTCAGACTTTCTTTAGAATTAACTAATGTCAACCTGACCCGGGCCTGCCAAATCAAGAATAGGTCCACGCAGAAACTGTTTGGTTAAAAGGAGAAAAAACACAACAACAAAACATTTCTTCTTTTGTTAGTGATGGAATATTATCTTCATCATTACAAGTTTAAATACAAAAGTTCTTTAATTAATAACTTTTTGGAATATAAAATCCTATTCTTGTTTATTTCCTTTTCATTCAATTTAATTTTAACTAAAATTTTAAATTTAAAAAAAAAAAAAGCTTTTTACGACCAGTTTGTATTTTTATATTGAAGCTATTTTGGCATCTGGGCTTCTTTAAAAAAACATCTATTCTTTCTTGATACCCCAGGGTTTTTGATATTCAGGGGACTGGGACCTTTAAAATATCTAGGCATTTTTATTTAGGGTCTTATGACACCTACGTTGTTTTCTGAATATTCAGACTTTTTTTTACATTTTAGAAATATTCATCCTTTCTTGTCACCTTGGTGACTGTTTTCCTAAGTTGTTTTTCACGTTCATGTTTTGTTGACGACTAATTTATAATATTTAGGTCGCTTTTTACATTTTAGTTTTTTTAAAAATATTTGATAATCTTAATCCTTAATGATTTTTAAATATTTAAGATTTTGTCTTGACACATAACTTCACCTAATGTTTATGGTTCTTGACATTTCGGTTATCGTCTTTTGAATATTTTGGAAAACTTCACAGGTTTTTTTTTAAAAATACTTAATTATTCTTGATACAATTTTTTTTTTAATATTCAGACCTTTGATTTGTGATTTTATTTAAAATTTTGGTTTTCTTGTTACCTAAGTATTTTTTGTTAATAAAATGTATTTTCCTGACACCTAGTTTTCAAAAGAAGAGAGTATTTTGGCTTTCTTAACGTCTTTCGTGTTATTTTAAAAAAATATTTAAATATTTTTGTCATTTTGTTTGTTTGTTTGTTTGTTTTAAATTAAGTTCCTTCGTCGTTTTATAATATTTAGGCTTTTTTGTCAAGGTGATTTAAATAGTTCAACTTTCCTTGACCCATAGGTCGTTTTAACATTTAGTTATCTCTTTACCACCTTTGATGCTCTTTAAAATATTTTGGAAAAATCTACATCTTGTTTTTTTTTAATATTTAGTCATTTGTATGCATAGTTGTTCTTTATTTAATGTCTATGCTTTCTTGATAGTACTTTATTTTATATAGTTAAGGTTTAATCACATGCAAATTGTTATCTTTTGAAATATTGTCTTTCTTGAGATATAGGTGGGTTTTTTTGGTAATATTTAGACTTTCTTCACACCTTTCGCTGTTGGCTTTCAGAAATCTTTTGGAATTTCTTAATTCTATAATTGATTTTTAACATCTAGGAATTGCTTACACCTGGGCTGCTGTTTTTGTTTGTTTTTTAAAATATTTATAGGTTATTGATTCCTAGGATGCTTTCTTAGAAGACATTTGGCTTTTCTTGTCACCTAGGTTTTTTAATACTTAGGCATTAGTGATACAGACTGTTTTTTTTTTAGTATTTAGTGGTTCTTCACACATACGTTGTCGTTTAACTATCAACTTTAGTTTTCTTGACACGTAAGGTTCTCTTAAACTTAGGCTTCATTGACACCTAGGATGTGTTCTATATTTACACTTGCTGGCCACCTATGTATGTAATATGGCCGCTATTGAAAACTCGGTGAGCTTCGAGATGACCCAATTTTATGCAGATGTGGTTTTCTCTTAAATGTGTGTGGTAACAGTAGACAACATTAAAGATTTTTCTAAATGTGAGTTGCTATCAATGATAAAACATTTTAACCGGCCACAGACCCTCAGTTAATAAATCAACAGTTACTGAACTGGCTATGAAGGGTTTTGTAGGATCACAAGCCTCGAAATCCCTACAGGTTTCTGGTTCGGTCAGTTGGTAGTCGGCCTCCCCATCCCGGAACAGGGAAAGGGAGTTTAAAATGAAAGCTAGTATACAGGTAGAAGTAAAAAAACCCCAAGAACGGAGTTTGGGTGTATTTATGGCTTTTACACTACTTTCTAGATTTGATACAAACGATGTGGAAAAGTATTTCTTACCCTCTGAAGAAGTTGTCTAAAGTAAGAGGTGGTTAGGGGAAATTTGCTGTTTGCCCCTGTCGAGTGTTCTAGTAAGGAGGGCCAGACGAGTGTATTGTTATCCCTGCCCGCTGAAACCAGAGTATGAGATGCTCATAGTGACGTGTTTGTTTTATAAGCATATGATGAGCTGGCCGCTGAAGCTTTTAAAGAAACGTATGAACACATAAACAGAAAGAATAAACGGGTACAGTTTTCCAAAGGAATAGATGGCCCAAGAGACGCTGAGGGAACTCAGCTTGTTGGACGAATTTAAAAGGTGCGTGTATTTAAGAAGAAACTAACATCCATATGGATGAACAGGAGGAGGCCACATTTGATGAAGCAGCGGTTATCGCTGATTAACACGCAGCCTTTAATCAGATACATTACTCCGGTTTTAGGTGGGGCACCATCGAAAACGTGGACAGAGTCTTAGGCCACTCTGAGAGCGTTAGTCTGCTTTTAAGCAACGACTTGCGATTTTTTCCTGAAAAGCTAATGAGAAAAGAAGGTGTCCGTGTGTTTAGGTCAAAAGCTTTCGGAAGATCCCCCCCCCCCCAGGGTTTCATAGAGCAAGACGAATCCAGAAGACGCCATCCGGTACATCACTGCCTATCCCAATAGCCTTTCAGAAGCGCCATTGTAGACCATGTCGGTCCCTGTCCACGACTAAATCGAAGAATGAAACCTGCGAAATAGATTCGACCACCTTTCTGTTTATATTTTAAAAGAAGCCAGCTGATAGAATATTGGTTTTACTTTTTGTTCCATGGAATCTCTTGCATGCCAAATATAAAGAATCATACGTGGTCGAGACACGAGTCAGCCAGTTGGATTATGCCACTAGCAGCCGTGGTGGATGGCTCTCTTCATGTGAACATGTTAGAAATGTATCGTGAGAGAAGTACAAGAAATGTAGCTACAGTCGTATTGTGTAGCGTTAGTATGCTTGTTAACGAGAAGCTTTCATGTGTTAGCCACGTTTAATAACAAAGTGTTTTGGAACCACGCCAGGTCAACAAGTAGAATATTTTGAGTTAAATAGCAGTATTCAAACTTGTTTGCTGACAAACCAGATCGTTCCACGATGACGTGTAACGATGTTGATGCGGTGGACGCCTGCCCGCTCAAACATCATGCTTATAGGATGGCTTCATGCCGAAAAGAAATAGAGTGTACGTTAGGGAATGATATCTAGCCCAGTCACAGTCTATATAGTGTTCGTCCACCCACGAACCCGATAATAGCCAGACGTTCTGTGTGGATCATAAGAAGGGGCACTCCGTCATCAAGCCTAGACTCGTACCAAATTCGTAGGATTGAACACTGTATTGGTAAAATAGGCCAAGAAACATTTGACTTAGGTAGATAAAGCCTACTGGCAGGGGCTTTTCTTAAAAAGGAGCAAAAGTGATTTCTGCATTTGTCACACCTGAAGGTTTATAAAGCAGGGTACAGTCATGCCTCTTAGAATGGAAAGCACACCAAGTACATGTTAACGTTGGATAACCGTGTAGCATCCGGATTAAAAGGCTGTGGAATGTGAATCCATGGAGTTGTGGTTTACAGTAGCTCGGGGTCCCAGCACGTAAATAACATGCGTAATTTCTTTAACAGATTGTTTCGGACAGAGTTAAATATCCATGTCATTTTTCTTGGCCCCATAGCAGGGCAGGGTCGGGTTATGCCGGGCTAAGACTAAGTCTGTTTTAGAGTTTCCTGTTTCTACTAGGAAAAAGCCCTCGTCCGATTTCTCGGAATGATCGCATTCCATGAAAAGTGCTGTCTTGGATTTTCGGTGCAGCAGCAACTTTGACCGATCTGCTGTCTAAAAGAGTGACATCTACGAAGCCTGTGAATAATATCAGGTTGATTTTAGGTAAGTTAAAGCCATTCTGGTTAATGCTCTACTAGTAGCTGCACCCGATTTTCAAAAGCCACTCGAGTTAACCGTCGACGCCGGTATCTTTCTCTGTTACTCGACATCTTCGTGTGTGGATGAGCTCGCTCGTATCCGTCTCCAAATGAAGCGTTTACTGGACACAATCCATTTATATTTCTACGCAAAGTTTTTTTTTTTATTTTTGAAAGAAATAAAACGGATTAAAGGGTCGTAGAGGGGAGTTTTTGTTTGACGAGTGTGTAATGCGATATTCCAGAGCGTCTGCTGCAAGGCCTTTTCTGTCTTTTAAGGGGGTCTCGCCCTGGCGGCGATCTTTGTCGCCCCACGTCGAGTGAAGGACGCGGCGGCTTTGGTCCTTGATATGATAAGCACAGAAGGAGAAGCTGCGGCGGCAACGCGACCAGGAAGAGAGAGTCGACCATCAGAGGTCCCGAGGAGACTTCGTTATACTCCTCGAGAGACCGGTTTGTGCTCAAGAAACGATTCGGCCGTCTAAAGCAATGACTCTAGCAGCATCACCGAAGTTGAAGCTGAAGATTCCCGCATCCCACTCCGCTTGTCTTTCGTTGCCTTGCCTCCTCTCCCTCCTCCCCCCCCCCCGGGTTGCTGACCTTTCCCGAAATAAACTGTTGCCGTGATACGCCATTAGCTACGTGCGTCATCGGCCGGCCTCTGGCTTATCTTCACCATCTTGTGCTGTAAAGCATCAGTCTATTAGCCACCGTAAATTATTCCGCTAATTATCATTTTTATGTATTGTTTGATTAATAATAATTTTTTTTTTTTTTTTAATTAACCTGACTCTGTTCGTTACTGAGTTCACAAGAAAAGCTTTATCGACATCTGTGCTTTTTAAATATCTGGCTTTTCTCGAAAACTTTCCCGATGGCTTCCTGTCCGTTTGTTTGTCTTTTTAAAAAAGTATTTAGGTTTTCGTGACTTCTAGGGTTTAAAAGAAATATTAAAGTTGTTTGAGGCAATGCTTATCTTTTTTAAAATATATTCCAGCTCTCTTAATACTTCAGTTGTTGCGTTTCTTAATACTTCGATTTTCTCCATGCCTATGTTGTTGTTTTTCCTTAATATTAGGGCTTTGTAACACCTTTATTGTCTTTTTTGGATGCTAGATTTTATTTACAATTTCTAAAATACGTAAGCTATCTTGACACCAAGATCGTTTTATTTTCAATATTTACCATTTCTTGACTTTTAGGGTTTTTTTTTTTATTTAGATATTTAAGTTCTCTTCACACCTAGAACTTTTTCGTTTTATTAGAAATAATTATGATTTCCTGACACTTAGTTTGTTATTTTTAATATTTAGGTTCTATTCTAAGAAGTTCTGTCTTTTATAGTTAGCCTTTCTTGACACCTAAATTGTTTTTCTTCCTTGACACTTAGGGTATTTTATATTTAGGATTTATTGACACCAAAGTTGTTAGGTTATTCTTAGCACAATATTTGTTTTATACAATATATTTAATATTTAAACTTTATTTACACCACGGTTATATTTTTACAATTTTATGCTTTTCTTTACTATTTAGAATTTTAAATACAAAAATCATTATTTCTTATATAACCTTTCATTGACACTGAGATTCTTTTTTTTTTCCTTCTTATAATTAGACAACCTGACACCGAATTTCTTTAGTTTTAACATTTACGATTCCTTGAGGCTGGGCCGGGCCGTCTTGTTCTAGTGCACCTGCCAAATTGGTTTCCTTCCATATCTAAAAGTAATAAGTCCTAGTGGTGCTTTTGCCGCACATTATCAACCGTTAAGGAATGCAACGGGCGATACCTCAACTATTCATCTCCCTACTATGGATCTGAGCGATGGATCTGCACACTTATGGGTAGGTAACTGATGATGATCTAGTTGTTTGCAAAGAACGGTAACCCTGACTAACATGTACTGTAAAATTGCATCATCTATGTTTTAGTGTGGATTTGTTTTATCTGAATATTAGATGAAGATTTCGAAAAGTTACTCAATTTATTCTTAAGAAAAAGATACATCTTTAATAGTAAATTGGTTAAAAAAGGGTAGAAGCACAAATCTTGAAAGATTGATCTCTAACTTTTAAAATCTGAGACCCGGAGCAATTTAAATCAAATCAAAGCTTCAGTGCGCGATTCTCGACTACCTGGAGGTATCGATACCGTCCGTGTTATTATTAACCAATCTGTTGCCAAACAGAAATATCAATATATAATCAAACTTTTAAAGCGTTTATATTTAAAGTAATTTCCATTGCTCTCTTAATTAATAAATATTCATCTTCGAATGCTAGTTAATTTCATATTTTTATATATTTTTGCACAAAAAACTGAGGTTTTCTTGATGTAAAGTTTGTAGTATGGTTTTGAAATCCGGCGCGGAATTATATTGAGGTGTGGTTTACACACGTTCAGCAGAGTGTGTACAGTATTGGACATAATTACGGAAGGGGGGGAAGCTGGGTGTAGACTGCAAAATGGAAAAGAACGTGATAAAATTGCGTCTTAAGTGTAAACGTGTACTGCTAAATGGTACAGTCATGCGTCGATACAGTAGACTGTGTTTTGGCTGCCATGCGAGCAATCAGAAAGCGCTACACCTGCAGAAGGATTCTAAATGTGTAGGCACTGATATCGCTGTTGCGTGGCGAACTTGTGGTAAATACTATGGGTCCTCTGAAGGGTAAATCACATGGCAAGTGTATAGAAATCAAAGTCACAGCTAGTGAAGACTACTCCATGAGACGGATTGAAGCCTGACTTCATGTTTCAGAAGGAACTGCATGCAAGACTCAGCGAAGAATATGCAAACCTGATGCTGCTGCTGTCAACTATTTCAGTCTAGGTTCTCTACGGGATAGACAACGAGCCGGTAGAGATCTTGCGAATGAGCCAGCTGCAAGTACAGGTGTTAGTGGGTCTTTTCAAGAACAGTAAGATACACATCGCGGAGTGGTCCCGATGGATATGTAGCTGGTCAAAAACCTTCGGCGAGAATGGCAAATCGAACGGCAAGGTATAAATGAAACAATGGGATGGCCAGAGCTGGACGAAGGCGCTCTTGACAGGGGGTGGCATTTTGTCTGAAGACCTGCTGGAAAACGGTATAAGATGAGTACAGAATATGATCAGCATGGTAGTAGATGAATTCAAAGAGTGGAGCTGCATATCCGCCAAGGATGCTGGAGATACTGACTACCAACAGGTACAGGAAGGTTCTTATCCATTGTTCCATTCCCTCAGAAGGACATTTATTGCATAGAGATTTATCTTCCAACATGATCATGACTCCCAAGACTGCAGCCAATGTGGTGAAAAAACTGTCTGGAACATAGAGGCTCTCACAAGAACACCTGGCCCGCTCGGGGTGTTGACGTGAACAGCACCGAGCCCACGTGGGGGTTGTATGGATGCTGAGAAAGTCGTATGGCAACTAAACACCTTGAATGAATTGTGGAAAACGCTACAAGATATTTGTAACAACATTCTACAGTGATACATTGATAAACTGTAGGGGAGCATAAAACAAGGCGCCATAATTCTTTATAAATCAAAGAGTTCACATACTAAATATCAACGCACTGTACAACGTATCCACTCTGTTTCCGTGTTTTCTGTAATAATGCATTGGGTTTGTATTAGGTGCATCTTTCAGGTGCAATTACTCATTATTTTGGCATAACCAGTGTATGCTCTCATATTTATTTTAGATACTGCACCTCCCTTAGAAATTTTTAGAATATATATATATATATATATTTAGTCCCTTCCGGTAATTTTCACGAGATTTTGACAAAATAAAGAAATTATTTTTGAAAGGTGCCATTCTCACACACAGAGAGATAAGAAGCGTTTGTCATAATATTTATAAGTGTTTACGGTTTTCTGACAGCCTCCATACTGGGAATATTAAAAAAACTTATAACTTCCGCCCCTGGTCTGACTCGGTTTCCTTTTTGGACTGAAGATACGGAAAATTATTCGTCTTCACGCTACCATCGTCTTATCGAGGAAAAAAAGGATTTTCATTTCTCAGAAAAAAAACCAAACCTATCAATGTAACCGCTTCCTTTGTTTATCATCCAACTAACTCCGAACTGATCTCTGTCTGTTCCCTCTTGTGTCATTTTAAAAAAGGAGAGAAGAAAGGATTGACTGCTGCCGCATTGCATTGTGGTTAAATGAATGGATTCCGTTACGGTCGGGCGGCGATGCAATTGTTGTAGCTAAGCATCACCAAGGTGGAAGCGAATAGATAATTGAAGAGTATGAAGAATTCGTCTTTGCCTCAACATTTACTTATAGATTATATCGATTAAAACTGTTTTGTCTGTTTTTCTTCAGATATTTTTTCCCCCGGAGATCCATAAACACCCAGTAAGTGCTGATCTAAAATATATCAATATCAAATCGATCGGTATATTTAACAGATTCGATGGCGCTCCATCCCGGGTCCAGGGTTTTTTCTAAAAATTGCCAGACGGTTGTTGTTAAATCAGAGCGGCCGGCGACGACGTCTGGCCGAGCTGCGCGGTGTCTGCTGGGCAGGATGGGGCAATCAATGGCTGACTCTTACCAACGCCCTCCTGGTTGATGATACATCACTAAAACAGGATGGAATTTTTTTGTTTTGTTTTTTTTCCGATATAGGATAAGTTAACGGATTCTTCAATCTTCTCTTAACAACTGAACAGTTTCTTGGCCTCTTCGAAAGTCATTTGGCGTTCAGTCAATTTAATCTCGTATCCAGTTTTTTTTTTTTTAATCCCCCCCCCCCCCCAACTGAGCTGAACCCGACAGCCTCGGTGGTTTATGAATGGCGCAGACGACCCTCGTCTGGCAGCGCGATATAAATAAATACAAGTGGACGTCTCAAAACTCCGGCTCCAGCGGGGTTCTTCAGAGAAATTTTATACCGGCTGATTGTTTCCTACAGTTGCACCTGCTCCTTAATATCCCTCCGTTGCTAGGTTACCGCCAGCTCTATCAGCTCGGCGATCTCCATTCTTTTTCGGCTGCGCCACTTTAGAACTAAACTTTTGACCTTCCTCCGCCTGCACTTATCTCCCCCTGCTGGATACAGACAGTCACGCCTCCGCACCCGCCCGGAACCCAGCGGCCGTCAGGCGACGTCCGAAACCGCCCCCCCCCCGACCTCGCCTCGCGCTCGGCGTCACAGCCTCGCTACCACAATCGAGAGGTTAGCCCTGCGGGGACACGGGCGGACTTGCCCGCCCGCGATCACCTTGTTTGCCAAATCCATTCCCAGTAGGTGACCTTCTCAGCGACCCTTGCAGAAAACGACCTCTTCAGGACCACCGTCCATCTGCTCGTCTATTATCCGGCAGGAATTTCTGCTACCGACTGACTTCCACGTGTTGTTGTTCTTTCGCCATCCGCTCAGCCTTGTGAGTCGATTCCGTATTTTTTTTAAATAGCTGCCTTAATTTGTAAATCCTAACGATGTTAAACAGTTCTATCGTGGTTTGGCGGCCGGCCCGAGTTCGTTGAGTCTCCTCGCCCTCTCCGGTCGTTTTGAAACAAGTTTCGAAGTGTTGAGGAAGCTCGTGGGAGGGCAGTGCTCGACGGTCACGATTTCCTTAAAGAAGGGACTGGAGACGTTCAAAACACAGAAAGGTCCGGTTCGCGTAACCTGACTTCAGGCCGGAAGGGGTGGGAGCTGGTCAGTAAGTAAGGTCTGTACGTACAATCGGGGGTTAGAAAAGTAAGTTTTGCTAATGTTCACTCAGAGTTAAGCGATTTGTGCACTTTAGAGAAATGAAAACGATATTAAAGTACCAAGGGGAACGTTGAGGGTACAGTATAATAAAATAATCAGCATAAAGAGCTAAATTAAGCAAGTACTTTTAAAAGTCAGCAAATCTTTACATTTACCCATCTGTAGTTACCTCCCCTGTTTTTTGTTTTTTTTTTGCTTTTGATTGTTATTTTTTTAAATCCAACTTTCTGAGCTCTGGATCACTCTGATCCTTTCCTTTCACACTGATGACTTTTATGATAATTTTTAGCATCATCAGTTTTCGCGCTAAGTTAGAGCAGAAGTCGATCATCAAAGAAGTCCTTCACTCGCTTCAACCGGTTTGTACAGATCATCCAATGATTCGTTTTCAAGAATATCGTGTGACAGGTCACGTGCAAAGATTTTTCGAGTATTTTAGAAAACCTTACTAAAATTCATTATCAATACATATTTTTAAAGTTTATAGTCGTGTATTTTATAGATGATACCTATGAAAATTTTGCTTCTCGTGTTCTAACTACACAGCACCTCGTCGCCTGGTACGTTGTCGTCACCGCTGCGCAGCACGGCCCTGGCGTCCGAACGTTTTGCATCACCCTAGAAATAACAATAACAAAATTTATCTTCAAACTGAGGTCTTATAACTTGATACTGTACCCTGACTACTCCTAAATGTCTGCTTTTGAATACTTTTGAGTCATACTTTTGTCATCGTAATGTATGAGCTCTTTTCTGAAATCATGTATTTATTTACACATTAGATCTCAAATTGTCACTATTTTTATTAGATGGAAATATCGGCATGCAGGCCAGGGCGTTAGCCCACTGCCGTTATGCTAACTTACCAGGTTTAATTCGAATTTATCAAGCAAAATTGGACAATTTTATGGTGATGATGCAAGACATTTCGCCCCATGTGGCTGTACAGCTAGTTACCAATACTAAGGGTCATAATTACAAATTAGCTCAAATTCCAACTTTTCTTTCCCGTGTCCTTGCATGAGTCGTCGTGGATTTTTGCCTCCTTGTAACTAGTAAACACCGTATCTCATAGCATAGAGAATGTTAGCAGGTAAATCTAATTTGAGATCGTCTTTTTGTTGTTGTCGTTGCCAAATTAGTGACAATGAAGTCTTCCTATCCAACATGGAGGATAAAAATGGATTCAGTGAGGCATCATTGAGATCTTTTAAACTTTGCGTATATGAACTCTATTAGGAATTACATCAAATTTTATTATATTTTTCTGCGACTGCTGCTAAATCACATCCTTTAATCACCCGCTCTATACGAAATAAGTAGATCAGTTGAATTCTTGGGTAAACCACATAGTTTTGTGCGCGTATCAGACCGGGATTTTTACACGGAATTCTTGTTTTCTGACGTTTTCGTCAGTCAAAACGCCAAAAGGGTTAGGGGAAGGTATCCGGAACGTGTCGGGGAACTTTGACAAATCAGGGGGGGGGGAGAGAAAAGTACCTGCGTTTAAAGAAAGATCACCGTAAAACACCATCACATCCGCCTTTTTAAAAAAAAAAGTTTTTACGTACATATTCCATTTGCTGTAGACTACATTTATATGAACAAATAGAAAGTAAACAATTGCTTGTGGAGACAAGGTGATTTAGGCTTGTACCGGCGTCTTTTTTCCCTTCTAATCCAGTAAACGTTCAGGGATGTTTAGCATCTTTTATATAAATAAACTATTTATCAACTTTTACATATTTCTTTTTCACTGCTTACATACTCTGTATGCTACGTCACTTTTGCACTCCACGCTTGTCTCTTGCGCTACTATTATTCATCCTATCATATCGTTTGCATGATGCGTTCAGATTAGACTTTATTCTTTGTATCCTGTCATGTCTACATCCTGTAGTTCGTCCACACACGTCGTGATTATGTTGTGTGTTACATCATCACTGTCCCTGTAGTTTGTCCATTACATCACAGTTACATCCTATAATTTGTTATGTCATCATTGTATACTTTGAAAATTACATCATCAATGCTTTCTGTGGTTCGTCCACACACGTGGTGATTACAAACCATAATGGTGTGTGTTACGCCATCATTACACGTCACGTGTCCATATCATATCATAAATTGCTTTTTATAGTTTTAACACGTGACGTAATCGTTGCTCCTCTTTTTTGATGTCTTAGCAGTGTGTCAAACTGAAAATATTTTCCTTAACAAAGTATGATTATTATTACACGAGAGTTACTAATTGGAAAAAAACTGGATTCAGAAAAGGATCTGGAGGTTATTATTATTAACAAAGGCTGAAATCTGAAGCACAGTATACTCGTATTTCAGCTGCTAAGTCTAATTAACCACAATATTAACCAACAATAACAAAAGCATTTTAGCTTTGTTATGTAGGTCCATAGTTCGAAAGAATATTGAATTATTGGTAAAATTTCAGCAGAGATTCTCTAAACGACTTGTGTTTCAAACAGTCAGAAGATGCTTCACGGCTAACTCTATTGCAGTTACCAAGTTTGAATTGTCGATGGTTAATAGAGATTCAGACATGCGCAGTAAACACGGCTTCGAGTAGCAGGATTGCGAATGAATTGAATACGTTAGTGGCAAATCGAGTTTTATTTAGTCGCAAGCCCAAAAGTGAAGTGGATTCAGTGAAATAGCGCTGAGCATTCTACGGCAAGTACTGCAGTGAACCCTGCAATGAGAATGCTGCCGCCGGAGTCCCTACTTACTGCTTTCCATTCATCTAGGAAAGGTCATGAGTAACTTCTGTTGGACACGGATTAGCCACGTCTTCTTTGGCGTCTCTACCTTGTGTGCCAGATGAGAGGGCTTTAATCAACTCCATTCCATCGGTGATACACTGTAATTGAAAACGGGATATCCGCGCTGTTCGCTGGGCAGTGGCGGGGATTTTCCAGTTTCCTCCTAGAATCGCTCTTAGGGATGATCTCTATCGTCCGGTTCGAACTTCAGTGATATCTAATCGAGAAACTAATTACGAAAGCAAATCTGCCTATTAAAGCTGGTGGTAAACGATTAAATCCGCGACGATAGGTTTTGTTGGAGATGTTCAACTAAAAAAAAACTTTTGCAGCTTCATAAGCCAGTCGACAGCACATCGACTTTGAGCGATGCTTTCCCGACCGCGCGGTAAGCTGAGTGAGTGGCGGTTAAGTTAACTCGCAGCAGGAAGTGACGTAATGCGAGCGGGTCTCCTTCGCCGGAGTGAATACGTAAGCAGACTCCCACGTTAGGTGGCGTGTTGATTCTTCAAAGAGTATTTTGTTCGATTGAATTAAGAAATTAATGTTTTTGATTTGTTTACTTTTTCTATATATATATATTTTTTTTTTTTTTAAAACAGGTTATGGACACGTGGCGCCTAAAACTAACTATGGTCGGGTAGTGACCATATTCTACGCCGTTCTGGGTATACCGCTAACACTGCTCTGTCTAACGAATATTGGAAACTTAATGGCGAACGGATTTAGATTGCTCTATGGCAAAGTGTGCTGCGGCCTTTGTTGCTTCATGTTCCGGCCGCGCAGGCGCAGGGTCTCAGATCCGGAAAAGGCCGTCACGGCTTCTGAAAAGAGCGTGGAGGTCGACAAGCCCAACGAAGTGGTCCGGGTTCCCACCTCGCTGTGTATACTGCTGATCGCCGCCTATATATTCGCCGGGGCGCTGCTGTTTTCACTGTGGGAAAGCTGGGATTATCTCACTGGGTCCTATTTCTGTTTTATCACTCTCAGCACCATCGGGTTCGGCGACATCGTCCCAGGAACGGACATCAAGTCGTGGTCGCAGCAGGAGAAGCTGGTCCTCTGCGCGCTGTACCTGGTGATGGGGCTGTCCCTGATAGCGATGTGCTTTAACTTGGTGCAAGAAGACGTGAAAGCGAAGTGCAGGTGGCTCGGGATGAAGATTGGGATCATCGATAAAGATGACCCTAACATCGGATAACGTCTGGGTGTCTTGGAACGGAGAATTTTAGGTTTCCATAGTAAAAAAAAAAAGAAAGAAAATAAGAAAAACGAAACTGAAGAAAATAAACCAAAAAAAAAAAAAAAAGAAGAGCATTTTGGATTAGTTTTGAAACATATAGAAAACATGAGATGGCGTGTGTCATGTGACTGCGGTATGGTATATCCTACGGAAATACTGTCGATCGGACGATATCCGAGGCCAAAGCGTGCTGTCTATGACGTGGAAATATCGCAGGTTTGAATGTCGAAAATAAAAATAGGGTGTATACCAAAAAAACAGTAATGGGAAACTTTTGGTGGTCAGAAGACAAATTGTAAATAATTAACAACGTGCTTATGTAATATTTCAGAATGGTGTATAGCATCACGAAAGGAGAAGTAACTGAGAAAATCCAGCGATACATGGCGACAATAAATGGCGGATGATGGGTAGTCAGTGCAGATCAAAGGGGAAAATACCGATAGAATGGCAGCAATATCGCGAGATATAGGGTTTCCATGACGAAGCTGTCAAACACCAGTCTTATACTAGAGAAGAGCATTTCTGAAGATAAAGACGGAAGCGCGGAAAAGAAATTAATCCATTTTGCTCTAAATTGTGATTGTTGAATTCGCGGATCAAACAAATCCAACGGCCTTCGGCGTGCACGTGACACGACGTTAAACAGCCTCACACGTGGACGCGCCCCACGAGCGTCCTCAGCAGACGTGGGATACCTAGCCACCTCAGAAGAAAACAAAGAACCGGTGGGGAATAGACACAACCAGACTGTTCTCGTTGTGGAAATTTGTTGTTTGTAGAATTTTGCACAATTACTGTGTTGTTTGTATGTGTCCTTACTGATCACATTACGATGAGAAGAGATTGCGTGCGTCCGTGCGTGGCTGGTTGAGAGAGTTATGTTTTAGACCATCAAGACAATTCAGATTACTTCAGAAGTTATTTATTTTATTTACTTTTATTTATTTATTTATTTATTTACTTTTTTTTGCCATTCGAAGAAAAATGTTAGACTATTTTAATTTTACTCATGTCCCAAAACTCTGCGAAAAACCGGATAAACATTAACGTCGGAGCGAGTGGATTGTCTCCCTTATCCGGGCACTCTTCAGCAGCCGTCCGTTGTTCTTAATGGAATAACTACTGCACGGAAATCTCGTGTGTTCTGGAAGTTCGCCCGCTAGTGCGCACGTGTTATCTGCCAGGAAAACAGGGCGGTGATGGTGCTCATATCATGTATAACAAACAAGAGTTTCTTGCAATACTTTGTTAAAGATGTGAGTTTGTGATTTATACACCCTTTAATAAAAGACATGAAAACTGATTTATGTTTAATAATCAACCATTTCTTCGTTTCTTGCTGTGGTGGTGTTTTTGCCCGACAGTAAAATTATCTTGACTGGAAATACACTAAAAGCTTTTTAAAACTAATTTTAATAAAACGTTTTCTTAACACAAAATGACATTAAGTTATACGGATGAGGCCAACGTCCATTCAGAAGGGATCAGAGAGAGAGATTGTAGTCTGTCTGTCAGTCTGTAGAGGCGAGTCTTGTCGCTGTGATTTTGGTCTTGGTCTGGGTTAGGGATTTCGTGGATTTCTCCGTTAAGCGACACGGAACACGTGAGCTGGATAAAGTAAGTCCCGCAGTTACGACCAGTTCATATGAAGTCCACAGATTTCGATGAAAAAACTTACTTATAATTACCATTATTTACATTTAACATTTCAGAAACGCAGCAAACACATGAAAATAACTGAATAGGACAAAATATACAAGACTGGAATTTTTAAAGCAAACAATGAACCAGTGAAATTGAAAATTTCCAAATTTTATGGAAATGCATTTTGATGTCGCACGTAATTGATCTGAATAACGCAATATGTAAAAAGGTCAGATTATCACTGGACACCGTCTACACACGAGTTCCAAAATATTGCTTTAATTTAAACAAATGACATCGTTTTACAGAAATTTAACAAAGGAAATCGCATGCTTACAAAATAATTAACTGTGCTTCATCTTACCTTAGTGCTAGAATTCCAGACAAACCTAAATATTTAATAAAATAAACTAGGCGAGTAGAAAACAGCACAGGTTCCAGAAATAATCTTGAACAAATTTTAGGATATCCTAAACAGGCAGGAATTCCACTGCACTGCGTATTCAATTTTAACTAAATGCTGGCCATAGTTTTTACGTAGAACAAACATCTTATATATTTGTTTTCAGTCGTTGGGAAAGCGTCAACAGTATTCATGTGAGTCCACTCCCCGTATACAACAAAATATTCCGCTATATTCCTCATCGAAATATATAAACCGTTACAAAGAGAAAACTCTTTCAACTGGTCTCATGCCATTTTTTCTAATATTTCTGTCAGTCAAGATTTCTTTTGGACAAAACAATGCATGAAGTTGAAAAGGTTCCCTGCTGATACATTCGGTTTGTTGAAATTTCACCCACACCCAAAGTAAATCCAACAAAATAATACTCTTTTGTTAGAGGTAGAATTTATTCCGTATGAAATTCGACCAAAAAAATGTGTTTTATGCAATAAATATGCAAAACCTTTACAGGTGTCGGATGTTATTTCGTAGTTTTAGACACACGGTCGCTGCGTATTAAATCTCAGAAAGAGGCTTGCCCAACTATTTTTTGCTGTACAAGCAAACAAGCCATCTAGATTCTTCATTATGCATCAAGAATTAACTTCACTTATTTGCAATTAAACTTCGTTTTGGTGTTGGTGTTTTTCTTTTTAAAACAACAACAACAAAGTGAGATCTGGACAGACAGCTTCATCGTAGTTTAGATCAAGTTGCAACACTCTTAGACATTTCGTTTAAATAAATAAACGAACAAAGATTTTAAGCCATCGTGGCGACACCAGACACCAGACCCAACGGTGACGATGTTTACAGTCTTATTTTGTTAAGGCCACGGCTCGCCTTTTATTTATTAATTATTTTTTTTTTAGAGATTCATACATGAATAAGTCAGAATTCCCGCCAGCTTGAACATCGTCAGTGCTCCACTTTTCAGGCCAACCAATCGCTCAAGTACAGACGCGCCACGTCAGCGTCGCTTTGTACATCGTCGGCCTTATTGGCTCCATGATTCTGATGCTGTTACAGTATTCACAAGGTGTTTTTTTTTACTCTTTCCAAGCTACTTCGGCCAGTTCCTCGCAGTCCCACTAATCTACGTTTAATCTTCCCCCCATCCCTAACTTTACTGCTTAAAGTCGCGGATTAGCTGTGCGGTTAGTTCTAACTTAGCGGTTCCACTGAGCGCTTTCTTTTCTATTTCCAAGAGTAGGTTTTTCGCGTTTCCAAGATAACATTAATTCCTTCTGCTCGTGTTCACAACCGGCCCCGCGCGTTTCCGACGCCATGATTCTTTCGCCGCACTCCCGACAGGGCGGCGCCGTCGGTCGCTCGCTGCTGACACCGCGTGACAAACGAAGCTTGCGAAGCGCGGAATTGTGGGGAAAGTTCCCGGAATCGACGACGAGCGGCTCTGAGTCTCCAGTTTAGCAGAATGGTCGCGGTCTGGAGTTGTGGTAGAACTCAGTGCGCCCCGTTGTTACTGCTAAACTGACGGAGCGGTGAAGTCGGGGAACGTTCCGAACCACCCACACACACAAAAACCAGTTCCCAGTTTCCGTTTCCTCGGCGGCGGTCGTACAGACAGCGGTGACGTCATCCAGCAGTATTCCCGTGGAGTCGGTCAGCTCCGCCATCAGGCGAGTCACGTCACTGAGGTCATGTTTGACCTTTAACCTTATGACCTCGTCGTCCCTGATACCCAATCAGAAAACAAAGGGCTGACCTGAACCTCGTGGTAGCCAACCAGATCTAAACTTTAATTTAGCACGGAAGGGAATTCTTTTAAAAAGAGGGGGTTGGGGGGGAGGATGTGCAGATTTTTTAATTGGCCGTTTTTGATACGTTTTAAGTTATGGCAGCAATAACACGTGCACCTTGGTTTATCTTGTGGTGCGGTGGGCGAAGTAGGCAGCCCCGGCGTACACTCAAAACCACTTGTATCCGAGGTCGTGATGCTCTCTCTCTCTCTCTCTCTCTCTCTCTCTGTACTGACGTCATCTCTCTCTCTGTGGGTACTGACGTCATATCTCTCTGTGTACTGACGTTATCTCTCTCTCTCTGGGTACTGACGTCACCTCTCTCTCTGTGTCAGATCAGGTGTTCAGCAGTGCAGAACGCGCCTTTCATCTTAAGGCCAAGATATGGGTATGGCAGAGATACTGAATTTTAAAAATACAAAAAAGTGATGTAAAAAAATTATCTGGTTAAAATAATTTACACTCATCGCCGACTTTCATTAATATTTTGCTCTACGTCTCCCAACGTTTCCTCTTTCTGTTTCGGTAAAAAATCGGGCCAATAATTGGCGAACTACGAAAATCATTAAGCGTGTCTTTTTATGATGCTCACGGAGTCGTTTGTGGTCTCCTTGACAGGAGATTTGTTCTTCTAGCTTGCCCATTGATGTTTCGTAAATGCAGAAATTCTTTTGAAATTAATAAAACAGGTAGGCTACTTTGAAAATGTTCCGTGAATTAAATGTGTCTTAGCGAAGTTCAGTGTATATCTCTTGTGATCTGTTCATTTATCGAGCAAACTGCTCCGTCACGCCCATTCACCCGCCGACTGCTACAGTACTGTCGCATATCCAGCCTGGCACGATATGATGGAAGCGGACTGAGAAACGGACGTCAGTATGTATACCAGCTGTAGGCCAAACTTGTGAGGAACGGATTCATACAGCAGTCATCACAGATGTGATCCCAAACAGGTTAATCCGATGAATATGCAGGATCTGATAATATTTTTTTCCAAGAACACTGAAGAAAATTTCAGTTCGATCTCAAACCTTCAGCGGTTCCGATTAATTCGCCGCCATTGCAGAATGCAGAAACGAAGATTCTTCCAAACAAAGTAGCAAATGTTACATCTATTTTTTTTTTTTTTTTAAAGCCAAGCGATAGAGAAGATATTTCCTGTTGGCCACTTAGCTTAACCACTTTTAAACACTTCTATAATCCTTAGAGATCCTCAGCAAAAAGCAAAAAAAAAAAAAAAATTGACCAGTAAATCTTCTAGCATTTCTGGAAGACAACCAAGTTAGTTGATGTGTGACAGCATTTCATTTAGACTTCACTAAAGCTCTTAGTTAGAAAGGAGTATGAGGTAGTGGCAGACTTTTACTATGGGCAGAGAACTTAGAAAATAGATGGCAATGCGTGGTTTTCTGAGGTCAATTGACAAGTCTTGACTAGTGGTGCGCCACAGGGTTCTGTTTTGGGTCCTCACTTTTTACATTAATTATATGAGTGTAGTGATATACATAATTATTAAACAGTTTGCAGATGACACTAACACTATTTTTAGAGAAGATACCAAAGAGAATCTGAATAATTTATCAGATTAGATTGGTTAGTAAAATAGAAAAATTGAGACTAAATACTTTTACATTGTTTAGTATTAAACAGGAAATAAAATGAATTGTCATTATTGTTGTTATTTTTTAGATAGAGCATTAGAAAATATATTTTTGGTAAAGAATTCTGGAGCTATCATTAACAAATATCTCACACATAGAGATCAGTGAATTTCAAAGTTAATAGAATGTTAGGAGTAAATAAGAGAAACATGAAACATAGACATCTTAATCCCACTATACAATTCCTTAATTCGTTCATCTCTTTAACATTCCGCTCATGCATAAAGACCTTTTAAAATAAATAAATAAATAGGTTTGGAATTATAACAAGTTTAGCGTATATTTGATGAACGTTTTCAGGTTTTAAAAATATTGGATATACTGAATGGCGAAGAAAGTAAAATCAGAATTACCTCATGGAGGTTTTTTTTTTTCTGAATAATCAAGACCTAGACCACAACAAATGTTTCGGATTATCTACACATAGTTTACACTGGGGATCACAGACATAATTTGGTGAAGAACTTGTCACAGGTATATAAATAGTTGTACCAATAGAATAATAAATCAATGGATTAAACTGCTAGCATTGGTATCAGTCGTGATGGCAATTCAACTAAAAGTCATAACCAGGGCCGTCTGTTCCAACCCCTGCCCTGGGGTTCTTGTATGGACCATAGCGGGGTTCTCCTCCTGTAAACTGAAAGAAAATAGCAGAGCCAGAGACCTGCTGGACGAACGATCATCTTTTAAACTCATATCGACCTCCAGGTGAGGGTGAGGCAGTTTAATGTTTAATAATTCTATCATTTCAACGACCAAAAAATGCGCCAAACTTTTTTATCTTGAAGATTTGAAAAGAGCGAGACGAAGATGGGGGGGTTCCTGTCTGACTGTGCCATCCATAAACTACGTAGTGGAAGCGTGGTTCCTATATGCGTGTGTAACTTCCAGGGGGTCAACAGTTCCAAGGTGAAGAAAGGAGCGGGGGTCGCTGTCTCTCAGAGAAAGCGGAACATTAGAATTCATTTCTGCGGTCATCACCGAGCTTGCTATGGTACCGCTAGAGCCAGGATGCTGCAGCATTAGAGGGTGGGCAATATTTCTTAACCCCCCCCCCAGTGAACCAATGTCCATGTTTCCTGTACTTCCATGCATCTTCCACTGGCCGAGTAACCAGGCAGATCTGAAGATGTAACACACGACGAAAGCTGGGCGTTACTCGAGACAATAGACTTACCTTTAGCACCCATCCACGGGGCGGACCCCAAGAATTTCAATGGATTACAGCGGATGCCAATCTACAAAGAATCAGAAAAAACTGCTGCTTGTACTCCTTGGCAACCTGATAACAAACATTCAAGAAACATTAAGATAAAGAGATGTATAAATCTTAACCGTTCATCAAGACTAGACAGATGGCAACACAATATCGTTAATCTCACCATGTCACTAATATCAAAATATCAATAATCTAACCCAGTGATTCTCAAGGTGGGGTGTAGGAATATTTTGGTGGGGCATGGGGTTAAGAATCTTTTAGTGAATTATAAGAATATTTTATGAAATAATTAAAAAGTTGGTTCGAAAAATAAACTTGTTATGTTGGTGTTATGGAAAGTGTAGATACAGGAAACAGTTGCTACTGTTACATAATCATGTCCATTCATTCTCTCTCTCAGTGGCAACCTGGCAGCATACATTCCCAGAGACCAGTATGTGGACCAGCTGGGTCCTGAACAGTTGGGTGCCTGCCTGACACAGCCCATCCCTGCCAGGTCTACTGCTTTCAGAAGGCTGAGCAGGGTACAAAAGGGCTGCACACTCCAACCCACAGCTCCGTCCACTACAAAGTTGGTTGACTCAACCTGGCACCAAGGAAGTTCAAGGATGTTGAGTTATTAAGCTGTTATTGGCTCTGGAGTGTCACATGTGCTTCTGGGGTTTTCTATAGAGTTCGTTGATTGGATATAAATATGGATAGTTCTTCGTGAGCTGTCAGTGCAGCTTCCACAGTTGAATCACTAACCTGCATCAGTTGTTACTTGGCGGTTTAGCTGAAGGTAAGTTTTAATTACAGTTACAGAGATCACAAACTCCTAGTGCGGATTTGTTTTCATTGTTGAAATGTTGTTAATATTATAAATAAAGTTTCTGTTGCCACTGTTATGGTGAGATCGCTTTACTGAGAAACGCAACAGTTGGTGTGAAAGATGTGATTTGCCAACACTATCAGTATAACACAATTGTGGTAATTTTCAAGTAAAATCATTTTATTTCATAACATGTTTTTGCTCTAACTATAGGATTAGCAGATTTATACATTCTGTACAGTACATTACTAACTGCAATCCCTCGTCTTTTTCACAGATGTTCTTATCCTATATTATTCAAAATGAGCAAACCAAGCAGCAAAAAGTTCGTCAATACTCAATGGAGATCTTGAATTTTGGGTTTATACCTGCTGTGCATGATGAACGTGCACCCTTTTGCCTATTATGCCAACATAGTTTGACAAATGAATCAATGAAAGCAGGCCGTCTTGGAGCTCATTTGAGGGTAAATCATCCTAACTATGTCAATTCAAAATTGGAATATTTTAAATCACTGAAAGAGAAGTGTGAAAATAGATAAAAAAATCACTTCATTATTCGCTGCACAAACTACAGCCCTAAATCGTACCCTTGAAGCTAGCTATGAAATTTCTCTCTTGATAGCAAAACATGGAAAGAATCATACGATTGGGGAGGAACTGATTAAACCCGCAATATCAATATTTCTCAAAATGGTTCTGCAAATGGATGACAAAGATGTCCGAGCAATGCCATTGAGTAATAGTACTGTCTGCAACAGAATAGATGACATGGTCAAGATGTTGAAAAACAGCTTATTGAGAAGTTGAAATCACAAAAGTTCTCAATACAAATGGATAAATAAATCTACCATATGTGACAGTGAGGTTCTGCTATTGGCATACATGAGATATATTGATCAGGAAGAGTTTCAAGAGGAGATATTGTTTTGTGAATCATTTGAAACTACTACTACTCCAGTTGATATCTACAGCAAGCTCAAAAATTATTTGGATGAAAATGAAATACCAAAAGGAAACATTGTATCTTGTACTGCAGATGGGGAACATGCTATGATTGATAAAAAACAAGATGTTTAGAATTAATGGAGGAGGAAAATCCAAACATGTTGGTTGTGCATTGTGTTGTCCACCGAGAAAACTTAGTTGCCAAGAAAATTTCCTCTATTTTACACGAAATACTGCATGCTGTGATCAAGTGTATCAGTGCCGTCAAAGCCAATGCCAAACGTGAATGTCTGTTTAAGCAGTTTTGTGTTGATAAAAATGCAGAATATGAAAGATTATTGCTTCACAGTGAAGGTAGGTGGTTGTCAAAGGGAAACTGCTTAAAAAGGTTCATGGAACTATTTGATCTCCTCAGCGAGGTTTTGAAAGACAGACCTGAAATGAAGCTCCTGTTAACAACCGATGGAAAAGCTTGTGAGAGTTACTTAACAGATATTTTTGAAAAACTAAGTACATTGAACAAGCGGCTCCAAGGGGCAAATATAACACTCGTTGATGCAAAAACAAAGATATTTGGATTCATAGCACTTCTATAATTATGCCAGAGAAATATTTCCACAAGAAATTTCAGTCACTTCTATTGGTTAGATAAGTGTGAGGTAACTAATGATGCTACAAAAGTCATTGTTGACCATTTGAAAATGTTAATTATCGACTTCAATGATAGATTTTCTGATTTAAAAGCCATGGATTTTCCCTCTTGGTTAGCTCAACTATTGCTGGTGAACTTATCTGAAGTCCCGGTGCAATACCACAGGAGTTATCTGAGTTGCAATGTGATGAATCTGTGAAAACTCTGTTTAAAGTGAAAGGAACCATGATGTGGCTCTCTAATGAGATTGAAAAAAAAAATACCCAAACTCAACTACTTTAGCAAGAGAACTATTGATACATTTTCCATCGTCTTATTTAGTTGAGTGTGGCTTTAGTGCTGTTAGTGATTTACTACTAGCTAAGAGAAATCAACTGGAAATTACAGAACATGGAGATTTAAGGTTGAAACTTACAAAATTATCCTCCCCGAATCAAAAAAATCTGCAGCCAGCATCAGGGGCAAGGTTCCAACTGAAGTGACGACAATCGTTGAATGCATTTGAGATAGTTGACATATTTTAGTAGTAGATGAATATGAAATACGTCTTCCGGTTCATTCAATATCTTAAATACATTGAGATACAATTCCAAGTAAAATAAAATCATTTAATTAAAACTTTTGAAATTGTAAACCTTTTCTGCTAATGGTGGGGCATACTTTTTTTTCCCGAAAAATAAAAGTGGGGCCTAGGGCAAAAAAGGTTGAGAACCACTGATCTAACCAAATGCCACCACTTCCCATATCATTAAGCTCACCATGTGAGTAATCCATAATCCCAGCATATCGGTAAGCTAACCAACTGTCAGTGCTCACCATAGGATTAAGCTCACTGTATAACCAATTTCAATATGACGTTAAGCTATCCAAAGGTTAACGCTCACCCCATCACTAATCTCACCTGTCATTAACAGTATGGAAGACGCACGAGAAGCCACACTGTGGACACCAGCCATTTATACGATGAAGCAACACCAGATACGATTCATTGATTACCAAAGCTGCAATCACTTGAACGTTTCTAATACTTTGATATCTTTTAAATAAAGACATAATCGTTAAATTTTGAGCATAAAATGAAAGCAGACTTTTACCACTACGTAGATTCCATGCAAACCAAAAAATTCACGACGCCGTAATAAAACTTGGCTGATCTTCCGAATCCCCAGGAACATCGGCGAAAAGAGCTGTGATGGAGTGGTTCGGAAACATCTGCTCAGCTTTGCTGAGCACCGCACTGCTGAAGTAGCGTATTTCCGTAATAAGGGCATGTTTTCTTAGCGAGGAATTATTGTTGGACTTGCAAGTGAGCTTGTGCACAGACCAGTATTTCTCCTGACAGGCCTGAGAACAGCAGTCTGCATCCTTACATCGTGAGAATTTCTTCAAGTTCTCCGACTTCCCGCCAGCAAACAACAGCTTATAGACTGGCGTACCTGTGGACTTTGCATGTGATCTGATGACTCCGTTCCCAGTCCATTTCCTGTCAGATTCTTGAGCAGTTCTACCATGAGTACAGCCGTAAGTAGCCCAAGCTCACTGGCACTTCTCTTCCGAGTTCATTGTGATTTTATCCTGCGAAACAAAAAAGAAATAAATGTTCAATTCACTGACGTTCGAATAAAGAACCATCATTATGAACCACGTCCAGTGCGTTCTAATACAAGAGCTGCAATTGCCAGACTATCAAATATAGGAATATTTATCTTGTCTGAAAATTTCAAAATCATTTCTAAAGAACATATCAATTCTTTGCTAATCTAAAAAAAGAAAAATACATGCATAAGACAACGTGTAGAAAATGAAGAAATTTAACCTGAGGTAAAGAATTCTACCAGTGGTACAGTCCAAAATGCTACTATTGGCCTTTTGTTTTATTCATAAGTTGTCCAAATGAATTGTTTTAAAATCGTCTATAGTATTATCTTCTAGAGTTGGCAGACAGTATGTACTAAAGCTTATGGCAAGGTGATGTATGGGTTAGGTACTGGTAAAATAATGTTTGTGGCTAAAAAATGACCTATGAGCAATTGTGACGAGTTTATTGAAAATCCCAAAACAAGATAAGAGCAGAAACAAATAAGATCTTAGGCGTAATTAGTTAGGCAATGTGCTGTATAACAGAAATACTTTTATCTGCGATAAGTAATAGTTCAGGTCAATTCTAGAGTATAACATACAGTCAACTTAAAAAAAAAAATTAGTAAGGAGAGTACAAAAGTGTCTGACTTGGATAATAAAAGGAAAGAATGAATGTACTTTTGACAGATGCCCTAAACTCTTAAGACTACCCATGATGGTTACCAGAAGGGACTTGATGGTAGTTTACAGAGTCTTATCAAAGAAAGAACAGAGTAGCATCTTCAAATCTTTTGCATTAGATCAACTCACTTACACTACAAAGGATCGCCAGCACAAAATTTATAAACAAAAGGGTCAACAAAATCCCAGAAAGTTCTCTCTAAGTCTTTTGATCCAGTCTGTCGTAAATTCATAAAGGGCTTTGTTTACCCAGTAGAATTGTTTAGGTTTTGGATTTAAATTAATTTTTTAAAATCTAGTAGATGCAAATTTTTATACAGGTTTTCATATTTTTTCCACTTTGATGCTTTATGACCACCAACTGAAAGCTTAACACGGTAATCAAATAAACAATAATATTAAGGCTCCGTGTTGCCCTGTCAAAGAGCCCTGGGTCGTGCAGGTGCGAACCGGCATAAAAAGTGAAGTGCGAAAGCCACGGGTGGGGGGATGGGTAACGTGGACAGGCCTGTGAAAAAAAAGGTCCAAGGCACGGAACGCCATCTGTCCGAGGGGCGACAAAAACCAGAGATCTCCAGGCTTCCGCGACATCTCAGCACCCTGCTGGAGGGAGACTGAGTCAACCAGTTCTCCTCCCCGACAGCCTCAAGGACGGACACCCTTAGGTACAGGTTGTACCCGAGTTAATCCGCTCCTTGGTCTTGGGCCCCATGGTCCTCATGTGCTGACGGGTAGAGCTTTCAGATCGTTTGAGGAAAACGGATTCCGTAGGTTAGGAACACGGAGGCCCTCTAGGGTTTAAAAACGGAGACGGGAGCCACTACGCTTCTTTAGTTATCGAGATAAATACTGGCTCGACCAGAATAAAAGGGTACACAAACCTTGTCCAGAATTTGTCTACAGCTTTGCCCCTTTAAAAACTGTTGTTACGCAATAGCTGCGGGCGCCTTAAAGGGTCGAATGATTGCGACGGCTACCTTTGAGGATTCTCGTTGTTTCCCCCACCAGACAAAATTAACGGTTGCCTTGTAAATATTAGAGATATCTCGGGGTCAGTACTCGACGGACAAACATGATGAGCCAGCAGATTTCTAGTGAGTCTACCCTCCCGCCTCAACCACCAGAGGGCGGAGGTCCAACAGTACAGGGATATAACGTGAGAAGCTCTCAGAGCGAACGCCCGACATTATCACGCGCTGACGGCGAAGTTGCGCTGTTTATCTGATCTTTTCTGTCCCCTCCCACACGCAGACGTTAGCCGGGCTTCAGTCGCCACCCCACCCATCCACGCTCCCTCTGGCGGCACCATAGCAAAGCTCACAGCCATCTTCCGTTGTCGACCGATTCAGCCACCGCACCGCCCATCAAACCTACCATTCTCCTTCCGGCAGCCCTGTCGAACCAGGTCCGGGGACAGTCGGTCATAGCAAAAACCCAACAGTCTCCTTCCCACCAAACATCGACCGGGCGAACGGAACTAAAAGAAAAGGGATTTCATAGCACCGATGTAGAAGGTCATCGTGACCTTAGCGACGACGGCTGTGTTGACTGCACGTCGGTGCTGCGATGCTAACATTCTGCCGGCCGGGTTGGTTGGTATCAGCTGTCGGAAGACGTATTGCGAATGTTGCGTAGTTCCGAGAATTACTTTCATTAAATTTGTGATACCAAGTCATCAGACTGTGATGGGCACAGCTGTTGTTTCAAACACATCCGGGTTCTAATCTAAGGATAAATATTGCTTCATACGAGGTGGGTTTTTTAAACGTCTATTTAATAGCGTAGGTGAGAGTGGGACAGGTGTGCCTTCAGCCACACGGGCACTCAACACAAGTTGAAGATGTCAACTCTTGGAACTGACATCTTGGCTGGCTATTCTTTCAGATATTCTTTAGGGTTTTTCTTTATACCTACTCGTTAAACTGGGACCTTATTTCCCTTTTAAGGGTACAGTCTCCACCTCAGAACCCCCCCCCCCGTGTAGTTTGCTACACGGAAATCCGGAACTGCAGTTCTGCACACATTACCAGGACCATCCGATGTACATTTCTGAGATGTCTGTCTCTTGTTTGTCTGGATGTGTGGATTCTACCTTTGCCCCTCAACCGTGGAACAGATGGGATCCAATGATTAAATCTTCTTTTTTTTTAAAATTCTAATGTTTTTAGTTCATTCGGTAGTCTCGCCCCTACTGATCATTCCTGCCCATCGTCCTTGCATATGCCGCGTATGATATTCTGGCTCGTTAAAATGCATATTGATGAGGCCTTCGGTAGGACATCTTTAAGAGCGCGACAATGTCGGAATTTTGGCCGGGCCCTGTTGTGCTGATTCAGAATTTACAATTACGGGATCATTTTTCTATTAGAAATCCTAACCATTATCTGAACGACCAAATCCTGCTGCTGTAACACCTCTTTTCCCATCCCCTCATCCACGCCAGTATTTTGCATACTTTCCATTGGTGCATTATATATTTTGTAAAACGTTAAAGGACCAGGGTTCGAATCCCAGTCGCTACCTCCCTAGCGTGGTTTCTTCTCGCTTTTCTCCTCTAGTTGTCTGCATAGGTCCCCCCCATATCTGAAAAATGGAGAGTTATGGTAGAGATTCCACGGATACCTTTTGACCGACCAGCGCCCAACCGTCTGGCTAACTCCACTATCACCAGGGAGGATGGCCTCACACCCGTCCCCCTTAGCTCACAGCTGTGAGATGTCCTCAGGACCTCGAAGGCAGGACGACAAGGGTCAGGAGAAATCATTGGATGAGAGGTAACTAACTCTTTAAGAACAAACCACTGCAACACTGGCTGCTCTCCACTAATAGCGTACATCTTTGGTTCTTTTTTAAATAGAAGGCTGAGAGACAGAGAGAAAAGATGGAGGTAGCTCCCTCTTAGAAAGCAAAGAGAGGGGGAGGACGAGATAATACCTTATAGATAAGTGATGTAGGAAAATTGATAAACGTTGTCATTTATTTTAACCAGACTAATTTTGAGATGATGAATAATAATAAATTTAAAATATGCCAACCTGAAAAATCGACCGCCAGCCCTTTAAAAGCCGGAAACACATGTCCCTTTTCACAAATAAGTTTACCTAAATTTTCAGTTAACTTAATGTTAATCAAATTAAAAATGAATATTAAAAGATTTTATTACTATAAATAATACTTTAACAATAGGTTTTACATATAGCCATATACAATAGTGACATTTTCACTTCACATGGAAAATATGTGAAAAATGTCCATTAATTTGCTACATTTCTACAATGAATGGGACTGTCATTCCACTGAAACTGCATCTCTTTGAGAGACACTTCTTACACGAACAAGAAATGGTCTCCGAACGCGTCAGTGGTTTAGAGGGGAAAACTCACCAGTTTGGGTACCAGCTCTTCTCTCCATTTACCAATATCCATCCCATGTTGAGAATCAGGAACATTTTGCATTCTGCCGCACTAGAGCTTGGTAATGAGCCCTTGTTATGTGTAACTGGACAGCATCACTAGTTGTTCTCATTTGTGACACTTCTCGAGGAGCTTGACAGATGCCTTATTACATTCATCTTCTTCTTCAGCCATGCTGTGTAAGGACGCACACAGACTTCACTGCAGATCTTGGTCTTTTGTCGGAACGTTCACGACCGCCCAGAAGTTGAAGGAGTTTAAAATTATTCGCAAATGCTTTTCATGAAACCTTTCAGCCAGAATTTCTATTGCAGCGTGTTATAGAATTGGAGGCAACTGAAGTCTGTGTTTGAAGCTCTGGGATGTTCTTTTAAAAAAGGTAATGAACAGGTATGTATTTTTCTTTCTTTTATTTACTAACCCCTATTCATAGTTTCTTACAGGGCATTTTTTTAAAGTGACATAAAAAGAAACACCAGAACATCACCATCCTTGTAAGTACCACTACTTCCTCCATATCAAATATATACAATGGAGTATAAATCTAGTGTCCACAGTGAGGTATCCACAGATGGCTTTACCATTGTGGCATTTCTGAAACCACCTGCTACCACCAGACAGTTTTTTTGTTATTTGGAGTGTCCAGTAGTAGTTGTTTAGACAAAAAGTTATTCAAATCAAATTTGTTTTGGAACGCAATGAAATTTTACCAATTATTTGGTAGAGGCACAGATGAATCTTCAATAACTCCTTACAGGTTGAAATCATTTATTTGGCTTTTACCATTTTGTAGCTCTAATGGAGTTTTTCTCATACCTCTCAAATGTGACATCATTCCTATCAACTGTAGTCCCTATACTGAGAACAGTTCTTGAAAATGTTACTGCCACTTTTGGTTTTCCTCTAACCCTTATAGGAGATTGTCTATCTATCGCTAGACACAAGGGAGTGCCAGGAACATGAATGCTCTTTGTTAAGATATCCACAAGGGAGACAGAATTTAGTTCTGAATGTGGGGAACCGTTTTGTGGGACCAGTGATATTGGAACAGATATCAGTTCGTGTTGCAGAATCTTGTTTAAATCAACTGGTCAACCTGCTGCATTTTCCGTTATCAATGTTTCATATTGCTTTTGTCAGCTTTGATTTTTGCTTGTTTTAACGAACTTTTGGATCCTCTCTGTACCTGATGTAGAGAACTGAAATATTTTTAGGTAGTCTACGATGCAGATCCAGACGATGTCTACCCTCATCAGCCTGTTGAAGTTGTTGACTCACAAACAGATCTAACTTTTTCTGGCCAAGAATAATTGCATCCTTTTGTCACAGCATGGAGTTCTGTAATTATGATAATACCCATCTAGTTAGTGCATTTGGCGTCCTGATTATATTCACAATTCCACCCGAATCTTTCCCAATGCTATTCAGCCGTTTATGGGCTGTGGTCTTGGTCAACTTAGTTGGAGGTGTCATTTGACTGTTTGAAAACAAAGTTACCATTTTGAAATTCAGTTGGGACCCTTGATATTAATTGGTCCATCAATGTTAGATAAAGTTCCTATCTTGAGAGTATGGTCACGTCTGAAGAAATATGGTAACATTCTCTGAAAGTACAAAGATGAAGATGCTAAATTCCTTCACGCCATGCTCTTGTGAATATTAAAAACCGCACATCATTTGTATGTAATGCCACCAGAAAGACATAGTTCAGTTGTTCTGAAAACCCAAACTCTAAGAGGTAATTTCTGAATCTTTGCAGAGATAGTGCTTACCAATTCATCAAAATCATGATGGTTATCTAAAGTGATCACATCATTCAGATAGGTTCCAAAGACAGCATCCTCTATAAGTATACAACTTCTTTGTAAGTAATCTCCAAGTTGTGCTTGATCTGTGGGTTTGAACTTTAGTAGTTTGGGCATATGCCGTTCCATCCATTATCTTCTCTGCTGCATTTTCTCAAATGATTTTACTTTCATTCCATGCATTTATCATTCTTGAATCCTTCACATGCCTTTTGAAATTCATACATGTTGGTAGCCTACCCAGTTGAGGAATCAATACTTCTTTGTACTCGTACATAGCGTACTTGAGTTCCATTAACTTTGGAAATAGAGCCTCATCTACTGCTAAGACTACATATTTTTTATTAATGTGTTTGGCAATATAAACAACCATCTGTACAATAGATCTTTGAAAGAACAATTAAATCATTCACTTTTCACAGGATGTTTGAATACAGGTTGTGGATGCTCAGGTATTACTTATGCTTTCAACTACAATAAATGTTTTTTGTTTTGATAATTCTATGTTTTGTAGCAAATTGTGTTGTGCTGGATGGACCTCCCTGCCATGCAGCAGTTTGTCCTTTCCATCCAGAGTTGCATCATTGATATCTGTATTATGTGTGGGAAAATGTACAAAGGTGCCTTCTGCAAAGTTTTAAGAGATCACTGAACCTGTTTCATTAACACTTCTTATGGTGTTTTCAGCCAGAGCAATATCAGGTGTTATGACGTCATTGTGGAACTAGCAAACATAGATAACTTTCATGCACATGGCTATGGCTTTTTTTCGCTGACTTCATTCCTTCAAATGATGGATAAAGTATCAGACCAGATCTATGTTTTTAAGCTTGATGGACAATTGTCTTCTTTGTACCTATATGCAGGGATGATAAATTGATTATCTTCTTCTTTCTCCCTTGGCTGTGAGAGTGTAATTTCATAGTATTCAGATATTTTCCAGGATAATTTGTCTTTGTATGTAGTTAAGCAACTAATATTTAAAGAGAGTGGTGATTTCTGAATCATTTTCAGTACCTTCTCCATAACTCATTTAGTTCTAAAATATCACCAAGTTCTGTCGACATTTTAAACTCATTACAGCCAAAGCATAGCCAAGTCACCATCGTTTGTTTGGAAAATTTTCTTGCAACTTAATAAACAACTAAGGTGGTATTTGCTCTTTGCTGCAATTAGATCACACTTACGTTCTGTCCATATTTGGGAGTTTCAAGTATGGCTTGAGACGTTAAATGTAGTTATTGATATCAATCTGTCTTTTTGCCTATTCTGTTGATAAAATATTTACTGATTTCAATTGATAGTAGGGATAGTGCTACAGAGACAAACACTGCTTTTTCAACTGACCGATTCTTTGTTGGCTGCTGTTACTTTTGTAGCACAGTTTTGCCAAACAATTTCATTTTCAGAGGGATTGTTTACTAAGTCAGATATTCTACGCTTCTTCTCTTTGTTCTTCAAATCTCTTAGATTTTATCTCCTTCATAATACTTGATTTTTCATGAACCTGGAGGACTTGATCCCTGCTCTGCCTTATTTCGTGCTTCCTGACATAATACGCATGATGCAGAGAGATGGGGAAGAGAGAGAGAGAGAGAGAGAGAGAGAGATGGAGAGAGAGAGATGAGAGAGAGAGAGAGAGAGATGGAGAGAGAGATGGAGAGAGAGAGAGAGAGAGAGAGAGAGAGAGAGATAGAGAGAGAGAGATGGAGAGAGAGAGAGATGGAGAGAGAGATGAGGAGAGAGAGAGGAGAGAGAGAGATGGAGAGAGAGAGAGAGAGAGAGAGAGATGTTAGTCACTTGAGGCATTTTACTGTTTCCATCTTTTTTTAAAAATCGTTCACCTCTAGAAAATAATAATAAGTGTTATTTGCCATTCTGTTATAAATAAATACTTTAATATTGAAAATTGTTTTGACAATCTCACGTAAATTCTGAGAAAATACTTTTTTAAAAAAAAACTTTATTCAAAATGTCAATTTAATAAACCGATTTCTGGTACCACAGGTTTGGATTTTTACTGAAGGGCGAGAAGTGGTGGACTCGATCGGCTGCTTTGCTGCCCTGACCCCGGACGACCTCTGGTGGCGAGGCGTGGAACGTCAGGGACCTTTTACGAGGCGGTAGTAACCAGGGTGGTGGTAGTCGGGGCTCGCGCAGATCAGATGGGATGTTCGGGAAACCGGAGCGGAATTGGCAGCAGAAGTGGGGGAACTGACGAAGAGCGAGTGTGCACTGGTCGTCGGCTCGCAGCTGGGATTGCCTTCGGCGCGCCCCACTCTGTGAAAATAAGACAAAGTGTTCCGCGGAAATCTGAGGGAGGCAGAAATAAATTAGTCAGGAAACCAACCATTCACTAGCGACAACATGAATTATGCTGCTATATACGTCATTAAACGGAGAGAGAAGGAATCCGCTGGTGGGTTGACCAAGAGAGCGAACCGGTCTCGGAACCGCGACGGCCGACTTTGGTTGGTGGTTTTTCAGTCGGTGATGATTACACCGACTGACTTTTAGCCGGTTCGGTATATCTCATTAATTCTGTGTCCTTCACATTCTATCCTGCGTCTGTAACCTTATTTCCATGTCTGGAAGCCTCTACCCTTTGCAGGTTGTTTTAAATTCGATTCACTCGCATTTCCGCTTTTGTCTTTACACTTAACGTTGCGCTGACAGGACGGAAGCATAACCCTGCGCATGCGTCGCTGTTGCTCAGTCTTGGATACATGTAGTTTCCTTTTCTATACAGCAGCACAAAGAGAGGGAAAGGAGAAAAGGTTCTAACGGAATTCTGGATGGATTCTCTGAGAGATGATAATTAAAATAGTATGATTATTATTCTGTTCAAGGAAGCAGATGTTAAGTAATGTAGTGTTTGTGGATAATTCATTTCTCGCGCATGCGTCTACATACGGAATCGTTCTTGTACGGTACAGATTTTTACTTAACACCGCCCACCCAACCTTCGCTCTTTACTCTCTGAAGGACGGGAATAAATAAACACTACAAACCACAGCGATTCAATAAGATTAAAAGATTTCCAAGAGATACGTTGTTCAACTGTTTCCTAGCAACGTCTTTTAGATGGCAGAGCTGATTTGCTTTTTTTTTTGTCATTGTTGATTTTTATTGTTCAATTTGCGAAAGTTAGAAAACTGAATATTTTCAAATATTTTAGAAATTAACCAAAATGTTTTCAGAACGAAGTGCAGAAGCAGCTCGAGCGGACATCCATCTCGCCATTTTGAATAAAAGACACCCGGGGTCAGGGTCGGGGTCAGGGTCATGGGTCAGAGTAGTCGGTCTTATTGGGATATGGAGACAAACTGCCGGGAAAAGGGTTAATAAAACGCCGACCAAACCGCAGCCCGGCTGGATACAGGTACTTAGCAGATGTACCAACCCCGAGCAGGTAGGTGTTTGCTGATATCTAGCAGGAACACAGGATAAAAGGTATATTTATTATTTACATTCGAGCAATAAAATGTACTTTATACCTTCCATGAGGAAATTAATTTAAAACAACGGAAAAAGCTATTGGCCCGACTCCAGTGACGGTTAATTCGGTTATCTTCTGAGTGTTGCTTTATTTAACGGTTGTCTTGGCGGAGAAAGGAAACGGTTTCTTTTCTCGGTTGCCATAGCAACGCGCTCACGGGGGAGGGGCCGGTCGGGAGTGACCTTTAGTGAACCCGTGCACCGCCCCACGGAAGAGATAACGTACGAGAACCACCCACCTCCGGCGAGATCTGACGATGTTCCAGTAAGAAAACACAGGAGCTGTTTGTTTCTCTGTTGTAATCAAAGAAAAATAATCGATTAATACTGATTCTTTTTTTCTTCAGATAATGCACACCTGTGTTTCCGCCTCCGTCAGTTGTTTATTTGTCTTCTCGTCTGCTCCGAGCCGACGGGCACCGAGTTCGCCCTGCCCCTCACCCCGAGTGAGCCCTGATCGCGTCACCTCTGTCTCGCTTAAATGGAATTCCTACATCCCACGAATGAATGAGTGGATCCCCTCTGACTCTGCCCATCAAGCTTTCTTAATTATCTCCTCAGGGTGCTAAATTAACATAAATGTAAATAAATTCTGATCAAGAACGCAGTCTGGGTGCAAACCTAAACCCCTTTTACACACGTGTATATATGGTTTTCTTTCTGCTATCCCGTTTTGCTTCCTTTTTCAAAATTACTTTCCAGGTTCTTACAAGCCGTTCGATATTGTTCGATTTAATATTACGAACCCCATCTCCGTTAATCAGTCAGCAAACTGCTCCAAGTTTTCGGGAAATCCCAGAATAGTGGAAACCGTAGCCCTAGAGGCCCCACATTTTTTATGTAGGTACTTCAGGATGTGGGCAGGGTTCTAAGCCACCACATCTTGGCCACCAAAGGCCATTTTGAGACCACCAACGGATACTTTTCAAAAGCCTTATAGATTACACTAAGTTCACTTCACTCATTCAAAAAAGGTGACCTAGCAGCCCCATATTATAAAGGAGGTACCTCAGAACCAAAGGCAGGATCCGAGGGTACAACAAAGGCCACCTTTCAAGGTTCAGGGTTACTACAGCTGCACAGTATGCATTCAACCCAGAAGTGACCAGAAATCTCAAGTTTTCAACAGTCAGCCATGAAGGTCATTTGAAAGCCGTCAGTGGCAGTTTTTGATATCATACACTGTATAACTTTTAAAACTAAGAATAAAAATTCATTTAGTAGTTTTCTACAGGTTTGTCGTCATCTTATAAGCCAGCCCTGTATTGGTCAGGTACTTATTCAGATCCCTAACCAAGTCAGCTGAGACATAACCATTATGCAATTTTAAAAAGCCTCTGTTCTCTCATGTTCCTTTTTTTCAACATAAAAATAAACTGGGCTCTTATGGAACAAAGTTAAATCTAAGTGTACAGCTTACAGAATGTTAAGAAATTTATCATTAGCATCAATTAAATGTTCATTCAGTGATTATGTGTTTAAACAAATAGAATTTCTGTTTTTCAGATTTATATAAAACCATTTTTATAAAAGCCAATTTTTCTCATGCAGCGCCAGGTGCTCCAGCTAGTTTAACAATAAAAATGTCGTTGATGTTCCGGGGACTCAGTCATGATCTTTAAAAACTATCGAGAGTAATCTCCCTTACGATCTCCTCCTCGTGCCGCACGCACGACATCGACTGCATAGCTGCGGTATCCTCTGCTACTTTTCGTACAAAACCTTGGTCCGTTTAACAAGATTCTGAACAGAAGCAGTCCTCTTTACACCATGGCCAATTTGATCCCAAAGATGCTCTGTGGTAGGGTTTAGCGTTGCGGACAGGTGATCGCCAGAATTAGGAACAATGACGGAGCTCCAGAATGTTGTCTTATATCTGCTGATGTTCAGGGTGGTCCTTGGCACAGTAACAAGATCGAGCTGACAATCGGTCATTAGATTCAGGACCCACTACCAAAAGCAACATTTCTCAGCTCGCATGCACACACACACACGCGCGCCCGCGCACCCTCGATTGTACACATGACATCCGTGCCATCAAACTCATCTGACCATCAAAGCTGCAGGAGATTGCGGCCTATCCCAGCCCAAAACAAGTTTAGTTCGCTTACGTTGATCGGACACCCAGCTGTTTACTCTCCAGCGGTTCCTTGGGCCGGCGAACGGCGTAGTTCACGAATAAGTGGAAGCCTTGTCTTCTAGAAGTCGTCTTACAGATAAATACACCACGTCCTCCAACGACAGCAGCGGTGCGAGCGCAATGCTTAGCAACAAGACGACTGGTGACCGAGTACTGCGCACCACGTGGCCTCTCAGAGTCTCTATAGGAAAGCCCAACATTTTTCATTTCTAGGCTTTTGTGGAGCATCTCCTCCGTGCCGTGACCTTTCATACATGCAACACCCAGAATATATACTGCTTAGCCAACGACCGCGTGTGCATTCGTGATAAGAACACGGGGTCTCAGAGAGAGAGAGAAAGAGAGAGAGAGGCGCTTGGTTTAAATCAGCCATGATCTGCAGCGTCTTGATTCCAGTTGATATAAAGGAAGACGTGGTGGCTCGTTGCTTACGTCTAGGTGCCTGATTAGTGCGGCTAGCGAAAGATGGCAATAAACAAAGCAAACGTTTCAAGTAGCACTTGATAGGCCTGAATCGGATAATGGAGCGTAAAGAAAAATCTAATGACCAATTGTAAAACCAATATTGAAAGAACAATTGGTATCGACTACAAGTCTAGGTTGGACTATAAAACATTAAACAGGTCTTGTCACCGTTATTTAATGCCACGATCTGAGAAAGTGGAGCAATGATGCGGAATGCCCAAACTGATTCACTTTACATGATCTACATGTCACCAATAACTTTCAGATTTTTACCTTAGTACGAGTTCTTTGGATCGCTCTACGTGTTCGAGGTCTTCATTGGGCAAAGATTTAACATAAGCATTCTAGAATTAGCGGTTAATTACCTAGAGTTTTAATCTTTTTTAGTTCAAAGATATCTGAAAGGAGATCTCAGTTTTTTAAAAAAAATAAAAGCATCATTAAATATCAGGTAACTGGTCTTTTAAAACAAAAACGACAACAACAAAGAGTTAAGGACGGTACACGATTTATTGAGAGGTTATCTCAAAAGTTATGGAAGGAGAACATTTCTAGAATCACCAATTTTACTATACGAATTTTCGGAAGCAGGAAGACTAGAACCCATCAGATCGCTGATGGAAGTCTTCACGTTAATACTTAGTGGAGTTATCCTAGAGGTCAATTTAAGACCGATCCCGTGCACATTTATACAAACTTGGAACACTTTCTAAGAGAAAGACGCCATTAAAAATCAAAGGTGCTACAAATTAAGCGTATTGTGACTCTTTGGTGTCAACATCTATTTATTATTTTTTTACTGCCCTTATATGAATTTTTTCCATGATATTACATGGGAGTTTATCTAATAAATAGCCTAATCAAAATAGCATTTATCTGCTAATGTAATTTCCTAGTTTAATCTCTCTCTCTCTCTCGCTCTCTCTCTCTCTCTCTCGCTCTCTCTCTCTCTCTCTCTCTCTCTCTCTCTCTCTCTCTCCTCTCTCTCTCTCTCTCCTCTCTCTCTCTCTCCCTCTCCCTCTCCCTCTCTCTCTCTCTCTGTCGTTTTTATTTTCTTTCATCGAGAAAGAAAAAAAACGTAAAACAAGCGGGTCAGGGCCGATAAACTATGTACGATCGGGATTAGCACCTTGTTGTTCGTCGACATCGGAGTTCGTTCGTGTTTTCAAAAGTTCCCGATCACTTCTTCCTCCCTCTCACAACCGGCCGCTGCTTTCGACAGAAAGAACAGAGAGTAGACAGAAGTAACGCAAGAGAAAGATGGCGAGAAGATGCGGCTCGCCCCAGCTCGCCTGGAAACTGATGTCGGACCCCGTTTCAACAGAAACTGGATCCAATCGACGAGAACTCGCCGCCTTCAGCAGACAGATTTCTTTCTACTTCCTCGCCCGCGCGCTAAATGCAGAAGCCAGTCTCCGACTAAATTTAGTCTTGTAATGACTGGAGCAGAAGCGAAGGTCAGCCATAAACACGGCCTAGACAGCGGGCTGCACACCATACACGTCAGCCATGTTTCCCGACACGCCTCGGGTCAGATAATTTCTATTGTTTTTGCTTGACAGTTGCATCTTTAGCATCTCCGCTCGGAACAAAGAGGGGAGCCATCTAACTTCGATTTTCTTACTAATTGCTTTTTAAAAAAACAAAAAAAATTGTGTTAATTTGAGAGTAAAAAAACAACAACAACAACACTAACAATAAATGTGCCAGTTTTCCTGAGTTAGCAGACTGTAGCTTTTTGACGCTTTTGTCTGAGAATTTCGAGAACCTTCTGCACCACCCCCAAAACTGATGGTTTAAAAAAAAATACAAAGACTAGCAGCTTGACGCCCTTTTTACAGACATCAGGTGCGGCCTTGATGTGATGTTCTCTTGCGGGCAACAAACTATTTTCATGATTTGCTAATTTAAAACTCAGAATATGTATGGACTGACTGACTTTCTGCCTCAAACCGACAACGAGCAAAGACTCTATCACGACAACGAACCGTGTTTTTCAAACCGATGTGACTACAGGAAGTGAAGATGCTCTGCAAAAGAGCTGGGAGTTACCCTTACCACTCTACTGGCGATTTTTCTTCGTTAGTGCGAACGCTGGGGGTCAGTTTTCTGTCAACGTCGATACAGGGGGGGGGGGATCCCAGCAGCGGGTGCGTAAATCAAAGAAGAAACCTCGGTTTGATCTCATTTTATCTTGGTCTGGGTAAAGGATCTAGAAAAATAACATCGGACGTCTTTTGCTGTTATATTTTTAAAGAAAAATATTAAAGTTACATTCGTTAGCTCTGTCTGACGTTATAAACGGGTTACGTTCGTTAGCTCTGTCTGACGTTATAAACGGGTTACGTTCGTTAGCTCTGTCTGTTGTTATAAACGGGTTACGTTCGTTAGCTGTCTGTTGTTATAAACGGGTTACGTTCGTTAGCTCTGTCTGTTGTTATAAACGGGTTACGTTCGTTAGCTGTCTGTTGTTATAAACGGGTTACGTTCGTTAGCTCTGTCTGTTGTTATAAACAGGTTACGTTCGTTAGCTGTCTGTTGTTATAAACGGGTTACGTTCGTTAGCTGTCTGTTGTTATAAACGGGTTACGTTCGTTAGCTCTGTCTGTTGTTATAAACGGGTTACGTTCGTTAGCTGTCTGTTGTTATAAACGGGTTACGTTCGTTAGCTGTCTGTTGTTATAAACGGGTTACGTTCGTTAGCTCTGCCTGACGTTATAAACGGGTTACGTTCGTTAGCTGTCTGTTGTTATAAACGGGTTACGTTCGTTAGCTGTCTGTTGTTATAAACGGGTTACGTTCGTTAGCTCTGTCTGTTGTTATAAACGGGTTACGTTCGTTAGCTCTGTCTGTTGTTATAAACGGGTTACGTTCGTTAGCTGTCTGTTGTTATAAACGGGTTACGTTCGTTAGCTCTGCCTGACGTTATAAACGGGTTACGTTCGTTAGCTGTCTGTTGTTATAAACGGGTTACGTTCGTTAGCTCTGTCTGACGTTATAAACGGGTTACGTTCGTTAGCTCTGTCTGTTGTTATAAACGGGTTACGTTCGTTAGCTGTCTGTTGTTATAAACGTAAACGGGTTAAGTTCGTTTGCTCTGTCTGTCGTTATAAACGGGTTACGTTCGTTAGCTGTCTGTTGTTATAAACGGGTTACGTTCGTTAGCTCTGTCTGTTGTTATAAACGGGTTACGTTCGTTAGCTGTCTGTTGTTATAAACGGGTTACGTTCGTTAGCTCTGTCTGACGTTATAAACGGGTTACGTTCGTTAGCTCTGTCTGTTGTTATAAACGGGTTACGTTCGTTAGCTCTGTCTGTTGTTATAAACGACTGGAAACGCAAATCGAAAGTTCTTTAGAAAAGGGAGAAAACCGATTCGTTCTTATGCATTAAAAAAATATCCCCCCTACTGAGCTGTTATCCTAAGAACCACGAATATCACGCAAACAGAAAGTTTGTATGTTTTTATCTATCTTCAATTTCGATACGATGAGCGATTTAACCGGCTAACAAAGATAACAAGTGTAAAAACGTTACATCACTAAGAACTGCACCTTTCTGACCTAGGGAGTAACTGACTCCCTTCCCTTTCGTCATTTGATGTGAGTTCATTCTGACGTAAAAGAGTCTAACGTTTTCGGAAATGATTCTCTGTGATGCGCTCTAGAACGCGACCACGCATGATATGCTTCTGTTTATCCATAGGGATTAAGAGAAATCTAGAGTAATGATCTCAGACTGTTAGTCGTTAACGATCCACATTACTTTTCTTTCTTCTTAATGTTGCAGAATAAGATAAGAGTTTAGAACTTCAAATATTACTTAGAAATCGCGTTCTGACAGAATTGCCAAAGAAAGGGGGAAAAATGGTACAGCTTTAAAAAAGAAAAAGAAAACCGTTTTTGTTGTTGTTGTTATTGTTGTTGGCTGCGATCCTTGGCAAAATTACCAGATAATTCATGAGTGCCGCGTGTCACTTTACCCAGCCTAATTGGTTTTCATATAATCGGGATCTCCACAGTATCATCGCCCCGACGGTATTATTAGCCACATAACGCAATAATGCAATTAGGTTTTTGCCTCTGCACCAAATTCTTGTTAGGCATTGAAGCACTGAGTTATCTGTCACAGGCTTTATTGTGTCAACAGGTGTAGCGCCAGTTCTCAAATCGGGACCCGGCTGCTATCCCTTTCTTCCCTGTACCTGCTCTTTCCCTGTGACGCTCTTATATTTATCACAGTACACAACTAATAGTCATATTAAGAAATAACCTTTACCTGCCCATGATAGGTAATCGCTTATAGTACTTGGTAATATATAACACGCAGTGGTAAAAAATATCCTACTCATATATATAATGCGCAGCCATGAATAATAAGCAATCAAATATAACATCAGTGTTACGTAGCATAAGGCCACGTGTAACACAAAACCACGTAGAGCAGGTAATGAAGTATAATGCAATAATTTTTTTAAAAAGTTTATGTATATCACGCAGTGATAAGCCTGATTGGATCATCTATAGCGCGCATTCACGTATAGCAGCTAATGAAATAGAATACTTTGTGATATATAATAGTTTCATCTATAATAAGCGTCCGTCAGTAACATGGAACAAAGTTCGTGCGACCTGCCCCTTTAATTTACAATTTTAATTATACTTTAAAATATTATTACAAATTACGTGCAACTCGAAAGAAATGTTTAGAAACTAGTTACCAATAAAACTATTAGCAATTCTTCTGATAATGCATGTATATTACAGATCATCAAAACCTTAAAGAGTTTTAAGTCGTGGACTGGTGCGCGCTATACATGGGTCAGAACAACAGCAAATCCACCGCGGCAGCGCCCAGTGATTAACCGAGCGAATAAAGCAGCGAATCGACGACAGAATATTATTCTGGTTTTCACAGGGGGGGGGGGGCTCGGTTTCGCCTCGCCGCCGGGGTCAGTCAGGCGGATCGGCTCGAAGTCTCCCTATAAACGCGCCACCGTGGTGAATGTCCACACATTCTGCTCGGACATTTATTGATTCGTACAGCTAAAAGTTCATCGGTATTCTGTTTTTCCGCCGCGCATTAGAACGACAGCAGTAATATGCACACTATTTGCGTGTAATTCTTTGTTATCGTTCCCCGAACAGCTGCCCCGTTACCATGACGGTCTGCCAGAATCCGTGAACTGGGACTGGCGATCAAAAGCTCCGGTAGGCATAGCTAGCACATCTACGGTCCCCCCCCCCACCCCTCAGCTGAAAGTGGGAGGAGGTGAACATTATCCCGCAACAATTAACATTCCGAGGAGGAGAAGTTATGCGACAGAAGCAGCCGGCGAGCCCTGGCGGACCCCGAAGTATGCTTCTCTGCCGGAGCAGACAAAGACATTTCGGGAGACGAGACCCGGCGATGGAGGCTAGGATTAAATACCATCAGCGGAATAGCACCGCATTCCTCCGGTGACGACAGTTGAGGATATCTCTGCCTGTAGACGCAGATATATCTTGACGCTTTCATTTGTATAATTAGATGCGTGGATAAGATGAATAGGTAGATGGAAAGAGCCTGCGAGAAGACGAGGAAACTTCATGGCACGGCACACGACGGAAACTAGACATGAAGCAGCGCGGTATCTGGTTCCGTCTGGCCGGCTCGTCTTTCTTTTGTTGTTGCTTTAGCTTTGTTTGTTAGTTTCCATATCCAAATAACTCTAAAATGGTGGTAGACAGGTAAACTAACAGGCGTTGGCGACGTTCTTGTTAAAGATCTTCTTTAATGCGTCAGTGTAAAGTCGGCCTTGGCGCCGCGTAAACACGGACTCCTCGTGTTCCGACTGGCGACGTTTTGCCACCTGATCTCTCGCGGTGAGATGAGAGACGACTACTTTGAACTTTTCCCGCAAAAAAATAAAGTATTATTATTATTATTATTATTATTATAGAACATAAAAAAATTATTCCCATTTCTTACATTCATCCTTCATTTGGAAATCGTTAGTTTAGCGTGGTCTTCTCTTTTTTTGAAACAAGATTTTCTTTTCTGATAACCTAAAAATTACGGATGTACAAATAAAATTGAAAGTACAATTCGAGTAAGTTAAATAATGCAGCAAAATTTAATTTTTAGCTATTTATATATTCCAAAAATTGAAAAATAAAAAAATGCAAAATGTCCTGTTTATTTTAATAATAATAATAATAATAATAATAATAATAATATAATAATAATAATAATAATAATAACTGAATTACTGATATTGTTATAAGGTAATACACGATGTTTCTTCAAATTTCAATAAATATAAATAGCGTTTTCTCTTAAAAATGCTATTGTAACAACAGTATACCTAACAGGAAGAAAATTATTCAAAAACTTTTTTTAAAAAAAACAACATAAAAGTGTGAATTATAAAAGAAAAAGATTCTGTATAATAATTCACTAAAATTTAGTTTCAAACGTTGAATTTCAATGTTGTTTTACTCGCGGAGTCAGCAAGCAGCGCCCTCCAGCGGCCAACTACGGCATTACGCACTCTCTTTCCTGGAGTTATTTCCAACGTAGAGAGGTCCATCTTCAGTATAGAGACTGGCATACGATAAACAAACTGTGTTTAAACCATTCGTTCCTTTAAAACAACCAAATGATTCTGCGCTCTCGCTCTCGATGTCAGCTGCATCTTCGAAAAATATATACATTCTGCGAATTTATTATAATCCTCCATCGTCAAGGCGACCTATAATAAACAGTCAGTGTGTACGGATCTGCTTGAAAGAAGTTTTCTTTCTCCGTTAAAAACTTGAGAGGTCTCGTGTAAAAACAGTACACGAAGGGGACGGAAAGGAATACTAATATTGTGTGCGGTACGAACATTCAAAGACCTAAGTTGATTTTTGTCACGTTGATGCGTTTTTGTCAGATGTCCAAATTCTCCATCACAGCTACGTCTACTCCATTTATAGCGCTGCTACCGTGTATCTGCCATCTAAAATCGGAAGTGCTCACTCAAGACCGCCACTGCGCAGGCGTGAATGTGCCAAGCGAAAGTGACAACCATAGCCGACTATGGAAGAGAAAAATTCGCATCGGGGAAAAGTCAAAGTTCACCACAGAGATCCCTTCTCTCTCTCTCTCTTCTCTCTCTCTCTCCCTACCTCTGTACTGACGTCATGTCATCTCTCTCTCTCTCTCTCCTCATCTCTCTCTCTCTCTCCTCTCTCTCTCCATCTCTCTCTCTCTCACACCCTAAAATAAGTGACTGCAGCTTTCTTGTTCCTATCTCATTTCTGTGTCTCCTTGAATCTTCTTTTGGCTCTGCGGAATCTGACTAAGACTTTCTGAGAGGCCGCAGCAGCGCGAGAATGAACCATCAGCGGAGACGACGTCGCGGTTCTTGGAAGTAAATCGCAAGAATTCTGGACAGAAGTCTAAACGACGATGAAAGATTAAACCAATTAAGCGATGACAAATGCCGGAATTCGTTAAAAACGAGGAGCTTTGCAGCCCCGAGTGAGAAAAAAAAAACAAAAACGCAATAATGAAAACTCGAATACCTTGGTGTGTGTTTGTGCTCATGAGTGCGTGTTGAAAATTACCAAAATAACGTTTGTTGTTTGTTTTCATTCCTGATTACGAGCTGCTAAACCTGCTGGTCGTTATCGCCTGTACAGATGTCTACAGGGTAGACAACCCCGGCGAGAGAGCGTAGTATCGCGGTTCTCCGCTAGGAAGTGTTACCGCCGTCGCGCCACAGTGAATCCAACACTTCTGGCAGAAAAGGTCTCACTAGATCTCTTATTTTTAATTAATGTGGGAGAAGAAAAGAGTAGTCGGAGAAAGCCCACAGAGCTGGCTGGCGAAGAAGAGCAACGGTATCCATGCTAGGGTGGTGCGCCAAACGAAGTCGGTTCTCTCTGTGAGGATTCGACCTCGAGCCCTCTACCGGTAGACCACCGCTACCCAACTGTCTTTAAGCTGTAACGTATTGCATGGACGGTTTGTGTTTTTTTTTTAAAATGGGGTTTCCGGCTCTACATAAAACGATCCGAGGTGTAAACACAAGTTAACTGCTGAACTTTTTGTATGGTACACGCAAATAATAAGTCAATAAATAATTACCGCAACAGATGTGTTGTTATTTTATTTTGTTTTTTTTTTTTTTTTTTTCTAAATGATCTGCCAAAAAAAGAACTTTCTTAGAAGTGAGAGGACATCAACCCGGAGTGGATAGAAAGAGCCCCACAGACGCTATCGAACCCCGGCTCATTTATTAAGTGAATCCGAGTCACCCCTACGCTTTATCACTCACAGCAGTGCACCCCTCCCCTCCCTGAATAGTAATTCGCCAGGTTTCTGTTCCCTTAGAACTTTACCCTGACAGATTCCCTCTTCGAACGTCTCTGGGTGGATGCGCAGATTTCGCCTAGCAGCCTCCGGTTTTGTAGTTTCCTGTCTTTTGATCGTGCGGACCCCTGCGATCTTCGACTCTTCCTTAACGTCACTGTATCCGGAAAGTGGACGCTATTTCATAGGAGTATTGTTAACTAAACATGTTTGGCATAATAAAAAGTTTCTAACTTTGATCGAATAAATTTTGCTTCAGCCATTTTGATGTTGACTCGTTCCTGCGTCACACCCTGGGAAGTGTAGCAGGGTTCGAATCACCGTGAACGCGACAGGGAAACCGTAAGTTTGGTGGGAAGTGTTTTAGCTTTGTTGGTCGTCTGTTTTCTTTTATACTTTGATTTTCAAAACTATTTCGCATCTGACAGAAGAAGCGGGCTTTGTTTACTAAAATGTCCATCACTTGTAAACAAACATTCTTGGACTCTACCATTCATTTAAAGCCGACTCCAAGTGGTTAAAGTTCGGAGCTTTGCTTTGCATCTATTATGGTTATATCTATAAGATTACATAGTTCAACAGTCTCCGTCTCCGTATATCTAAACATTTCTTTCTCGAATATGGTTGTCATCCTCCTTCCTCCCCTTGGCACGACGTTAACAGCTTCCGTTTCCGGTCTCAAACATTCAGAATTAAAAGTGTTAAACCTGACTGCTACTTACACTACCGTATCCGTTTGCCGAACGACAGTTATAGCAAACCATTACAACAAAATATATACGGGAATCCTCCCATTAAAATAAACGAAAAATCTGTTCCGGTCCAGTATTACAGTTCTACAGTTGAAAGAGAATCGCAGACTTACTCTGTAGTAGCAACTTTCCCCACCTTCCTACAAGTCGGCGCTGTGGACGGACGGCCGGCCGTCGAGAAGATTCTTCTGGAAAAATGCTAACAACAACAAGCGCGAGATTACTTACAGTTGTGCGAAATGGTCCGCTACATGGCGCTGTCTGTGAGGGGCCGAATGTCACTACCTTTTCTATTTTCATTTCCAAAGAGCTCAAGAACGCAATGCTTATTGATATGAGATTTTATCGTTTCTTTTATGCCTTTGATAATTTGATTCTTAATTTGCCATTCATATCAAATGATAAATAACAGTAATTCATGGGAAAACTTACAATTCCGAACAAACCTAATTCTTGCGGATATTTATCTGTTGGACTGTACATTCATATAAACTATTTTACAAAAGAAAAAAAAAATTAGAAAACTAAGTTTATAGGTGATGTTTCTTTTTACAAATGTGGGGGAAAATCTTGATGAGTTACCAATTAACATAGTCAAATAATCCTTAGAAGATTTTGCTCTTGTTGCTGATGCGTAAGCTCACGGCAGTGAAACGGGTCGTGATTCGGTTGCACGACGACAGTTCCTCCATGCGTAGCTAACCTGACCACTCCCACTCCACCCGCCTCTGGCCCAAGAGCCCTCAGGTCGCCTCTCGTAGGTCTTGATCCCAGCAGATACAAATCGGACTCAGTCTGGGGGAAGGCGAAGCCGAACTTAGAGAACAGTTTCCATTAGTTTTGCTACTTTGTTTGCCATTTCACCGGCATGAAGCATTAAACCGGAAACAGCGAAAAGGTCTCGTTTACCTCTACTTTTAGCCATCCCTACATACAAACTCTAGTGAGGGAGCGGGGGTGTTAAGCCCACCAGGAGTCTTTCCGACAGCGGTCTCGAGCAAGCCTCGCTTTCGATTCCCTGGAGAAACTCAGCCTGCACGTGACGAGACGGAAGCGGCTCCGATCCGATATCAGCTGGTTTTGGAGTATTTTTAAAAATCTTCGTGGGTTGGAAGTTTAAAATAGAACAGAGCAAAGATAAAACAGTTTGTCGATCATGTTCAGTAAACAAACGGGTCGGTCCGGGGGGGGGAGGTTAATATAATGTGGCAATTTAGAAATACTTCTTTGTGACTGATGCCAAGGAAATATCTGAATTCAGTTGGTGCGTAATGGCGGAACTCTGATACTGAGGTTATAACTTTTACCTGTTATGAGTAGATGATTTGTATTCCTTCTGTATTCATCAGGTAAGGACTACTTAGTGAATATAATTTTTCGTTTCTAGAACCAAAACATAGAGCAATAATTAAAATAGAGTAATATTTAAAAAGCACCAGCAAAAGCTTATAGTTTAATTGTAAGAAAATCCGAAAACTTTTTTTGCCCGCAATTCCTGGTGCAGTGACCGAGAGAGCCATCAAACCTTGGACTTTCATGGCTTAAAAATTCCAGATAGAGACATCGGTAAAAAAAAAGTGGGTGGCATCGTTATTACGATATCTGCGTATAATTTTAGGTATTTGTCTACTTACTTTCCCGATCTGGCGCTTGTCGTGCAAGGGGAGTAGATAGCTGTTCGGAAGAGCCTAGTAGTCCTAAAACTAGGCGTGGGGGGGAAGGAAAAGAGACGGGAGGAATAAGGAAATATCTGCGTATATTCAAAGTTCAGATTAAGCCACGGAATACCAACAGCAATTGCCAGCACTCTTCGAGAGAACAAACGTGAAGCCGAAAAACAAAAGATGTAGTCTGCTGCCGTAAGATTTCATAGTTACCCTGAAATTCAGAACCCGCCTGTTCAGCGCTTGCCGATTTACTCCACAATTACCCCGATCAGTGTGGCTTACACGTCGTGGTGTATCAGGCCGAAATGTAGTCGCCATTCTCTTGTTAGGTATGCGACGGTGGGATTCGGTCGCGTCACGTTGGAGCTCAGTCGTGACTCACTCAGGTGAGACTTCAGCCAACAACTGCGCAAAGCTTCACTTAGGAAGGGTCTTTTAAAAACAGGAATGGCGGACCACCGCTCACTCTCTGGGGCCTGCTAAAGACAGCTGTCTGTTCTAAAATTGGCGTTCAGATTAAACCCAAGTGCTTCTAGCGCAAAACTTATCTGAAGCTGAAAGAGCAGACGATAACTCCGGCAGTTAAACGATTTCCATCAAAAAGATATATTTGCTCTAGTCGCTCGACATTTCTAATCTTAGTGCAATAAAAACAGAGTTACTTGGAAGTAATGACGTCATCTCTCACCTCTGCAAAGTCTTCGTCTCTTGTTTATTTGAAAATAAAAGTACTGAGTGACATTTTGACCTTCGTTTGATACTGAGATACAGCTAATCTGTTTATCTACTTTGGTCGCAGGTTTCAGATAACTTTTTTGTGGAAGTTTTCGCAAATTTTTGCCCAATGTTGAGTAGCCAGATTTTGTTTGTTTTTTAAAACTAGAAACTGTTTATGTTGTTTAGTAGATGTTACTTTATATTCCCCCCCCCACCGAGTTATCTCCCCTTTCCAACTGTCCCTCAGATTGGGTTGGCCGAGCCCGACATCGGCTGAAGTGAGGAAATTTGAACCTCAAGGCTGCTGTTATTCACCGCGGACTATCCACCATAGCGCCCCCTGGCCTTCACGTAGCGAAACGACGTCTGACTCGTGGAGAGAGACAACGCTGCTTTTCTGCAAGGATCACAAGTGGCGGGAAATCTCAGGGGGTTTATTAGCACGCGGGCCACACGATAGTGTCGCCGTCAGGTGGCGAGGATGAATGAAGGCCCTCGGTATTTCCATAACACCGGCCATTATTTAATCAGCAGCCTACCAACCCGCTTCTCCCGCCTACATGAAGAGACTCGACACCGCTCTGTTAGATTTATCACCTGACCTTTCCCCAACTAAGGACCTGATCGGGTGTCTCTCTTAACCCCACCACCAAAATTCTCTGAAAGTCTGGTTGCATTAAATTAAAAAATAATTTTAAAAAGAGCCGGCTCCAGTAATCAGTACATGTCGGTTGTTTGCTCTTTTGCCTTTTTTGGACAACTTGTAGTTTTTCTTCAAAATTCATTACGATTTCTTAAGGATTAAGAAATGAAGCATCCCGTCCGTCACAGGAGGGAACCAACCCCTCAGCCGAGACTGTGAAAACCGAAGATTTTCTGTTTCATTTTGGATGGTGTGTGTGTGTGCACAGTTAAAGTATTTCAAAGATCAGCTCTCAAATGGTCCGGTAAAAATTGACTACAGAAAAACAATCCGCTAATTAACTCGCAATGGCTTTCAGGATTGTCTTAGGGATCCAGAACGCCGATTTAGGAGCAGGAGCGAAACTCAACTCATCCGATCAGGTGTCTATGCTAACGATCTACAACGACGAAGGATTCCTGGCTTTTTATCTGATGTTTAATCAAATTTTTCCACACACACACACACACACACCTCTTACAGGCTTTTTGTTCGAATTTGTCCGACATTGCAACAGTAACCATGGAGACGGCATTAAGCGTAAATTCTGGTTTTACGTGCGAGAAGAGTAGATCTTTGTCTGTGGAATAATTCAGTTTCCAGCTGAAAACGATTAGTGGTCAGGACCAAGGAGAAGTTTAGTTTATACTTGAAGGAAATTAATAAGTAATTAATAAAGCAAAAGTAGATATTTTGTATTGGATTTTCCTGATTGCTTCCCTTTGCTTTTTATTAACTTAAAATTTGTTTACATTTTAAATGAAGACAAAATATAAAATACTTGGAATATTGTTCAGGTAAAACCTGGCTGGAATAGCATCGCCATAAAGTCCTTGTCAAAGAATTACAGTCAAAGAGAGATAATCAAAATTTAAAAACGAATAATTTGTGAAAGGAATCAACAGGAATAAATATGAGTTCGGATTAATGTATAGAAACAGAGAGAGGAGTGAAATATATTGATGCTAGCAAACGTATACCTTGGTTACATTCAACTACGCGCCAATTCTTTTTTTTTATTAATATTTAGATATTTTTCTTTTAACTTAAATTTTCTTACTCTTTTTTTATTTTAAAAAACAAAATGTACGAGTTAATCTCAAAGAGTACACATTTAAATTCCTAATGGAAACAGCACCACGACATCGCTTTGAGTTGTTAGCTGTCAGACCAGACTCCGGATAAGATGGACAAATAATTAAAGCAGAAAAAAATTTTTTGAAAAGTGAATAAATAAGGAGTTTTTTGTTGTTTTGTTTGCCAGCGGATGGGCCGAGCGAGTATTCTACCTGTTCGCTGCGGCCGAGGGTGGGGGGGGGGGGGGTTGGGTTAGAATCCCCGTTAGAGGCCGGCTGTCCCCACTCGTCCGGGACACGGTCACTCCGGCAGGGAAGACCGAAGCAGAAATGGCGAGGATGGCGGGGAGATAGAGTTATGTTGTAGACGAAACAAACAAAATTGGAAAGGTTAATTAGTGACTTTAGATCTTGAAATTTCAGAGTTTCACGCTAAAATATGTGATGTAATCCACGAAGTTTAGGAAGGAGAGAAAATGTGCTGGACGTTTTATAAGGTGGGAGGAGGGGAGAGAACTTTCACCCTGGTTGACGTTTTTTTTTTTTGGTAAGAAATTTTCACCCGGACACTGGAATTTGTTTGGGGATGATTTTGGGTACCGAAGATTTAAAGGGGTCCCGTTGGAAAGGAAAAGAAAAATTAAAATAACAGACGAGTGTTCTTACATAGCCAGCAAAGGAAATTTGTCGCAATTTACATCGGCTGAAAAACTCGGGCTATGATCACAGTTACGTCCCTTGTTCAGTACGTACAGTATATTATTTTTTTGGAAACAGTACACACACACACACACCGTGTAAGAACATCTTAAGTACCGTAGTACACAGGAGCCTATAAGTCTGGAGAGGGGACTATTAAGCCCAGGTAACTCTGTCGGGACGTTGTACGGTGCAGTAAGAAAAGCAACAACAACCAACAAGTCAAATTTTGGCAGAGAAACCGAGAACTGCGAATCACGTGACAGCTCGCCATGTTTAGGAAGAACTTAATTAATGGCTGGATTGATTAAAAATTATCTTATCAGGCGATACGTTTTCCTGGGATGGGGGGGGAGGGGATGCCGTAAAATATGAATATTCCAATCAAAAAGATCAGGCAGCTAATGTTTATAATTTAGTGATTAGTGCAACAACCTCGAGCAGCCGTGTGTGTGTGTGTGTGTGTGTGTGTGTGTGTGTGTGGAAGGGTTAGGGGAAATAAGTCGCCCTCCAGAAAAACGACCATTAGCCCGAATGGATAGGCGTGTGACCTGATCTTTGAGCCTGACGTTGGCATTTGGCTAGAAAAGTATACACGCCCAAGTGACATTTAGATGTTGCTGCGGTTGGTTGGTATCTCATACAGACTCAAATGTTTTGAAAGCTGTTTGCTGTTATGGAGTTCGGGTGAACGGATATTGAAACCCAAACAGATCTTTAAAAAAAAAGATACGGGCCACATTCAATAAGGCCATCGAAAACTCCAGAAGAAAAACGGAATTCGCCCAACAGTCAACAAGTTCCCTTACATATCTATTTATCTTTGCTCTTATTGGTTGTAAATCGACACCGGGTTGCTGGAAGATTTACTTTCTTAAATAAATTTGTAAAACCTCCGCAGTAAGTTTAAATATTTCCAACTCAAATTCAATAAACTTCCTTTTTTTTAAAATTATTTTGTAAAATTACTATTGCTATCAGTGGTAGTGTTGGTGTAGATAGACCCCTTGCTAATCTTTTAGATATTTGTTGTTGTTTTCTTCAGTTTCAGAAAACTAATTACATCTTTTCTTTCGGCTGTTCTTGTAGCTTCAAACGTCTGTCGGTTTTCTATTAATTTCGTTTAAAATCGACGTCATTTCTCCTGTTTGTTTTTTTTTTTAAATAATAATAATAATATCTGCGAAATAAGCCGAGGAGAACATAAAACATTCGGTTACGTCCCCTTGGCCTATTGAGTTGTCTTCTCTTGTTTATTTATGCTCCATTCCGTTCACTTCAGACTGGTCAGTTGCTTCGTGCTTAACACATTACTCCCGTGCCACTGTGGAGTGTTTGCTTTACTGTCAGAATTAGGGATTAGAACAGATGGACGGATGGCAAGTCTGTGGCTACCTCGGGCGTAAAGGGCTGTAACCGGTCGGCCAAAGTGTCGACTGTAAAACCCTCGCTGATGATGTCCAGAAACGGCCAATGGGTTGGCTACTGAGGCGGGTGCCCGTGACAACGGTGGACCCTGCTCGGTTCGCGTTATGATTGGCCTCTGTTCTCCAGCCGACGTGGCCCCGAGTGCATCCAGACGTCGGTGTATCGGTTCCTGCAGGTGATTTATCTAGAGATAGGTTCAGAACTACCTCCGGCTAACTGCAAAACGTTTTGCATCCCTACAAAAACAGTGAGAGAAAAGGGGAGGAAGGAACGAGACAGTTGAATATGCGCGTTTAATGCGTGAACTCGAAACGTTTTACACTCAACCGAAATTCTCTTTCTGTCGGCCGCTGCTCGTTTTGATCGGTTGAAAGAGACGAGAGGGGAGAGGAGGAAGAATTTTCTGTCCTGTCCCCTACCCTTACGAGCCGGGTACTAAAGCTGCTTGCTTCCCAGGTAGTATTTCAAGAAGTTTCCCTGACTGGGAGGCGGAGAGGCGTTTCTGTTGTTCACCTGGTTCACGGGAACTATTCTGTCGAAATGGCGGCCGTCTGTGTGGCAGAGAGTGATAAAGGAATCCGAACGCTCGCCGCCGAGAAGAGGCGGGAAGGTGTACCACAGGTATTTTCCGCCGATAACCGGCGTGAACAGGTATATTATTTCGGAAAATAGAGTGGCGGCCGCAAACACCTCAGCCGTTGTGGCCCACACTTTGTCTTTACGCATATTGATGAAATAAATGGGGTTTTTCCTTTTGCGAAGCAGACAAAACATGTGAGGGTTGTGCTCCATGAAATTCACGATCTCCTGCCTGACGCTGTTGTACCTTTCTTCGATTCCATACAGCTCTTTGCTTATGGCTCTGAAGAAGCAGTTCCCGTCGCCATTTATAAAATCCATTCTTCTGTTGTACTGACCCAACATGGTGGCCAAGTCGCTGTACATGCTGTCGCTGGGAGGGTCCCTAATCACTGGTGGCATTATGTTTTCCTTACTACGGTTTTTCGCTATTTCATTTTCCTCGTTGCTAGTCCGACCGCACCGGACGCCATTCACCCGGAGAAGATTTTCCGAGTCCGCGGTGCCTTTCTCCACTTTTCGTTTCCTCCTCCTTGAGATCGACTTCCGGAATTTCTTCAGCTCCTTCTTCGTCCGGTGCAGGAGGCCGACGGTTCCCGACGGGTCGGCGCGTCCCTCTAGAATTGTCTTCATGACAGAAGTTTTAGAAGGAAAACGTAGCCCTCACGGCTGCTTCTCTATCGCGAATAAACCGACCGCTTTTTTTTTTTTTTTTGCTGAGAGAGAGAGAGGGAGAGGGAAAGAGATGGAGAGAGAGAGAGAGAGAGAGAGAGAGATGGAGAGAGAGAGGAGAGAGAGAGAGATGGAGAGAGAGAGAGAGAGAGAGAGAGAGGGAGAGGGAAAGGGGTGGAGAAAATCCTTGTTTTTCTAGTGCCTTTCGCTAAACATTCTCTGCTTTCCTCCCCCGTTCCGTGTTGAGCTGGTGTATTGTAGAAAGCAGGAACAAAAGTTTGACAGGTCATAATGTGATTAAGTTGGCGTGAGTTCACTTTACATAATTACGTCAAATGAACGTCATAAGAGACCCCTTTAAAAAAAAAAAACAACAACAAAAAAATCTATCTTATGTTTAGATTACGTTGGAATGAATTCTCAGTTAAATTAAAATATCAGCATGGAAAGGAAGGAAAAAAAACAACAAAACATCATCTTTAAAATCATCTTGGTGCTTCCCGTTAACTATGGCGACGAGTTCGATGTCCTTATGTTGATCGAACATCCGTGGAACTATTTGCTATAATCCAGACAACGGGAATGGTGGGTAGCCAGCTGTCTTAAGATAACTGAACGTCAGGATGCTCCGGCTGCAGTGATCCCGCAGTTTGTGCTGAATCATGCGGGTCCCTAAATACTGTGTGCCATCTTCTACATTATAGGGTACTCTAATGCCATGCCAGTCTCTCTTGTCTGTTGGAGGAGTGAATATATCCAGTGATCTACAACAGCAGCTTCTTCCTAGGCAGCTGTCGGCTCCCACATCACGCAAGATCTGCTGTAGTTTAAATTCGAAATGACTGCGATAGATGTCCTTTGCCTTGAATATAATATCTTTATTTATATTTACTCTAAAACGAACATGGGCGTTAGCGTATTGAAAGTGCTAAGCGACGCATGTGTGTCCTAAACAATTAGTTGGTTTACAAAATCCTTTTCCTGAATTTTTTTTTATCTAATTCAATTGTAAACAACAATAAAATCATTTAACTACATATCTTTTGTAAACAGTGAGTAGGAAATCATTGTTTCAAATATACTCGTCATATAATTTATCTTTTATCATCAGTAACTATGTACTTGAGCGCTAGAAGTAAACGCGGACACAATCCCTTTAATCCGTCTATATTAATTATTCGTAAAGACGTCACATGCAATTTAATCATTTGATTTGACCTTCTCGCGGCAAGCAGCACAAATATTTCTTTTATAAAACAGAAGATGATAATCCAACATTCACCTCACCAGTCAGGCCGCCATGCAGCAGGTGAACATGGGGAAATCGAAAACCATCTCGTCGGCAACAACAACAACAACAACAACAACAAAACTACTTCTGGTTTATCGACGATTAAAGTCGACAAAAGTTTAAAAAGTGAAAGGAAATAAACACTAATCTACCGTTGTCGGTCTAAGACTTGTATTGACTCTCCTATATATTAATTTTTGGAGAATTTCTATAAATCGGAAATTCCAACACTTCAGCAGCGTCACCCGCACGTCAGGTACGTCATAGTTGTGCACACCGCGTTCAGTTTTCACGTAGCGTGGAAGAGTCTCGACGCTGCCACATTTTCTACCAAAGCTTCGAAAGGAAGTTTGAAAAGAAAACTCTTTTTAATTGCTCCAGTGTTAATTCGAGCTCATCCATTTTTGGGATTATCAAGTGACGCAGGCGGTAAGTACACCTGCCATTATGTGCGAGTGGAGTGAATACTTCGAACAGCTGCTTCACGAAATTACGTCAGTTTTTTTTACAAAATACCTGGCGAGGTCACGTGATTTTACTCTTTCTGCGCAGTTCAGAGGCGGACATCACACAAAATTTTCTTTTCTCTTTTAATACAAACCTTTATACCGATATTTTCAGTACATTCACCTGTTACGACACCAATGAAAACGGAAGGCTCCCAGTCTATGACACAGATGTGGCGACTATATGATACACAGTGGATCCGGGGCGATACGATTGGCCTGCCATTAGCAGGCACGAGAAGTGCAATGATGGAGAAAACAGGGGACGTCACTCGTCCCCTCTCCCCGGATCATCATTTCCCAGCTCCTGCCAAGGTCGGTCTGACACCAGCTGTTTGTACGGCGGCGCACTGCCTTCAGCTCCAGATGTCCCCCGTTTTAACCCTTTTGGTACCACGGCGGAGTGGTAAATATTGTTTTTTTTTAAATTTTTCAAACCCCCTCAATAAATTTGTGCACAACACAGCTTCTGTTCAGTGACTCGAATGTTTTCTGTCGATAAGCGACGAAATCTCTCTCTCTCTCTCTTGTTCAGTTGTCATTTGGAGAAATTTTAGTTTTCCTTTAACTCTCTCCCCTCCCTCTTCGCCATTCGTCGAGTAGCACTGAGTTACGAGAGAGACATCTTACGGCGCTTCGGATATTCGGCTTCGCGCACCCTTGAATGCGCATAATTACTTGCTATGATTTTTTTTAGTTTCAGCTCTACGACTGCCAGATGTAATTAACTGAACGGCCTTCTCTCGATATCTAGAACATCACCATTTTTGGGGGCTTCGTGAACTTTGAATTGAGAGTTTAAAAAAAAAAAAAGAAGTAGAAGTGATGCCACATCCCCTACCAAGGACTCTGTGGTCGTAAGCTGGTCAACCCATGTCTACCATCCTGTTGTCCCAAGGCGCCTTGTTTCGGTGACACAAGCTGGACTTCCCACTCTGAGCCAGTTCCGGTACATTTGGTGTCAAAGAAGAGACGTTTCTTCGAAGAACCTTTTACGGGCATCAATTTCGGCAGCATCCATCACCTGAAAAGTCACTTGACACGTGTAAGGAGAAAGAAAGCGACAGTCAGTCGCTTGAGGTTCGCGTAGTTCTCTTGACTCAGGTACGTGATCCAAGTCTTCTCCACACTTGCATTCATTCTTCAGCGCCGCGGATGACTGCAAACCTACGAGTTACAGTTGCAGCGCCGCTTAGTCGATTAAGGAAAGCGCTTCTTCGCACGACGTGAGAGTTCGTCAACGTGGGGTGTTTGAGATGGATCAAGGACGAAACTGTTGACGTCTTTGGGAATACCGAAATCCTGAACGCGAAATTGAAAGCTTCCTTTCAGCTGCATAGCTAAGTTTCTGATGATGAGGTAAGTGACTGCGCCATGTGAACGAGCGCTACTTAATGCCTGCCGGAGTGCAGATTTGATCGCTAGTGAAAACAGACAGTCTTTAGTCGTTTCCAACTTCTCAACGAGGTCGCGGTTGCTTTTGTTGATGTCGCTTAGAGACGCTCCCTTAGCCGAGAACTCCCCTTGTTGTGAGGGCTCTGCCGCAGAAACTCGCATACTTGGACCCTTCAAGTTCGTAGAATCGCTCCAGGAATGTGCCCTCACTCAACCGGCGTTCGTCGTTCTTTATGAAGCAGTAAATCTTCGTGGGTCTCCACTACCAGCTCTTCAAAGATGTCTATGTCGTAGGCCTGAGGTGGCTCTAATAAAACTGGTTGTCTTCATGCCTTGTCCCAACTCCCCGCTTAGCTGAGCACACAAGTGCGGATAGATGCGTTTCCAAAATCTGTTCTGCTCCCCCATTCATGTAAGAGTCGGCATCCACAACGAGATAAATTTTGCCAAGCGACGTCAGTCCATGCGGGGCCATTAAGGCACCGACGTGTCCCTTTGAAGATTATAAAACCACTGACGTAGTTTTCAATCCGACAGCTCTTCTCAGAAAATGTTCACATCGAAATACCTCAGGTACACACGCAGAGCTGAGCCACGTCAGTGTTATCTGTTGACTCGTCGGCTGCTACAGATGTATACTCGGTCCGAGACATGGTCACGGTGCGTTATCGTCTTTACTGACGACAGAGATTTTTGCTCGTTCAGGACGCTGGACTTCACCCTGTCCGTCCCCACTTCTTTCAGAGCTGCTAACATACGTTCCTTCACTGTCTCGGAGTGGTGATTAGTTTTTTCTTCCGTATTAGGGTCCATGCCACCTTCAGTGAAGCGGAAGTGACCTTTTTTTTGCTCGGGTCCAGTGATATTTTTACGATCACGAGACCAATGACTCCATCATTAGTTTATAGGGTACGTACGCATCGCTGAGCATGCTGTGCGCTCGGTGTGGAAATGACGCCTCAAATTGTGTCCTTTTGACGATGAAAATGCTTTCGCTGCAAATTAGGCACAGATTCCGCGTTCGCGATGCTTGGCAAGGTATACAAATACCTGTCCGTCCATTCTTTGAAAGAGCGGTTTTCTTCAGGAGCATATGGCGGACGCGAAACGAGGCCCGCCAAAATTCGTTGACTGGATAGCGAGGGATCACAGCCAGCGCCCGCCCAGTGCATTATTAGCACACGTGGCCCGGCCGCCGCTGAGCCATCCAGCTCTCCGCGAAATCTATTCAACAGCCCCTGCGCATGCAGGACGCCATCTCGTAAAACTATCACGCAAAGCCGTTTGTGGTTTTCTTCACAGGAAAGCTCCAAGGCGTCACACATGGGCATTTCAATTTTCTGAAATTCTTTATGTAGGGAGGTAAAGAAAGAAAGAAAGATTCTTTAGTCTGTTCATTAACAGACTGGGAGGGAGGTTTTAATTATTTGTATAGCCTTGGTCCACAGAGACGACCCGAGTGGCATCTCTTGGTTCTGTCCGGCGGAGGAGGGAGACGAAACTCCTGTCCGGGCCCGTCTATGTTTTACTCCCTGATACCGAGAAGTACGTTAAAAAAAGGCATTAGCTATACATAGGCGTTGTAACTGTTTTACTGGGATTAGAAAAAAAGAAACGGTAGCAGCAAGACAGAGTTGGTGGATAGTCCAGCGGGTAAATAAAAAAGCGAGTTTCCAGACTGGTTCAAAATTCCGCCGCTGTCGCGCACATTTCCACAAGGCGCCCCTCAGAGAACGGGGGCCACGGCCGGGTAAAAGCGCTGCGCTCCGGTTTTTCTGTTTATGTACGTTTTCAAGCCTATCAGATTACTAACGCAGTTCGCTTTCGTCCATTCTCTAAACTTGAACGGACATATACCATGAGTGAGTCTGGATTTTACATCGAAAGCTAGATAATTTAAATTTTATGGAAATCCTGATATGTAGCTTCCGTATCATTCATCGAATATGCCATGGTTTGTCTTCAGATCCCATCCTAACACAACACCAGCATCTGCTATGCTCGAGGGCCTTCTTTTAAGCAGTTACCGAGGCAACACCGGCAACTAAACACGATTTCAAGATCTGTTATATCGCCTTCTTGTCGAGTCTGATAAGGACATCTCACACCATTGGAGCTAGAAGGGCTACAAGCCAGGCAGGACCTCTACCGCAAAAACCTTAAAAATCTTTATTAGAACTCTTCTTTTTTTCAGGTGTGGGAAGAAACTCTGCCAGATGCACAAAAGTTTCACCATCCATCGATATATAAACAATCGAAATCCCATACAATTATTTTACTCATATAAAATTGCGTTTATGGTGGTTTTATCGGGTATCAGACATTTGCCGTTCCTTTAACTTATTTGAAGAATGCAGATCTGTAAATCAATACTTGCACATTTGCTTTGGGATGCAAAGCCTTTGAATTTTTTTTCTTTATTTAAAAATTCTAACAGATGTAAGCATTGTACACATTCTCCCTTTAAAGACCGAGATGCCTCACTGACAACTCACGAAACTATAAATTCACTGTTGGAGCTCTGATAAACGGGAAAAACAATCCATCGCCTGTCGGTGCGTAAAGATTCTACTTAACTGAACCATTCTACCAAAGGTACTCTACTGAAATTTCTAACAATTCCAGCCCCTGACAGACATTCAAGAACTACAACAAAAACAAATTTCGTGCATGAAACGCATTTGAACGAGTGATGATGTTCGTTATTTATTGGCCAAAAAACCGTCGATAATTCAGTAGATCCTTGAAGCTTTAAAAAAAAGAGGAAGAATGTTATTCTTAAGGTTCAGCAGGGGACTTGCTCAGCTATTCTCAATCTAAAGGAATTTACGTTGAAGACGCCCGAGCTGAAAAATTTTCCGATATAAATGGCATTCAGAACTCATGTACAAGAACATTTAGCTTTCTCGATATACCAGTCGAAAACGTGCCACGTGTTTAAAGTAATTTTTCTTAATTACGATATTCGCTGACTAAGACTTGTGCGAGCGAAACGGTCCAGAGACCCTGAGTGTCTGTGACGTGCAGCTGACATCATTATAAAACAGACTGCCTTCCTCGGTCTTGTGTGACGTTTATATTTATGTGCGCAGTTGAACCGCACGGGGGTGGGGGGGACCAACTCCAAAAAAAGGACAAAATAATTTTAAAAACAGACTTTTAAAAGGACAAGATTTCACCTCTGGGAAGCAAATCGAACCGGCTCACCATGACACCTTGTAAGAACTTGCAGAGCTTCATCAGATGCGAACTCTTGAAAGTAAACACCTACCGTGATCCGGGTAAAATAGACTGCCGATGTCACCAGCAGAATATCACTAAAACTCAAGAAAGCGGAAAGCACAAAATAACTTGTGGGCATCTTGCAATAGAAGAGAAATACCAATTGGAAAAAGGCAGGCATAGAGGATGTCCAAACAAATTTCCGTTTTTTTTCGCACAAGCCAACTGTAGATCAGATAACTTCGTTGTAAGTAATTTTCTAAGAGATACTAATGATAAAGTAAAACTAATATCACCTATACAGTCCCCTCCACCTGATCCAGTTTACATCTTTTTGTCATCTCAGCTTGCGAAGTCTGGGAGAAGAATTGACTTTATAAACGGAGATGGAAATTGCTTCTTCAGAGCAATAAGTAAAGAACTGTACAGCAGTGAACGTTTTCATCATATCATACGACAGAACATCGTGAACTTCATGGAAAACCACCCAGAAATATTCTCTCTGTTTATCAGCAAAAAATTTCCAGTCTACTTCTCCAATATGCGCAAAAACAAAATCTGGGCAACAACAGCTGAAGTTTTCGCCGCGGCTACGATGCTTTCTAAAACAATTTACCTGTACACTCCAGTGGTTGGCGGAAGCTATCAATGGTTTGCGTTCCCACCGCTTTTCGGCGAATCCAACCCAGATTTATTCATGACTTTGTGTCACACAGACGCGTGTCACTTTGATAGGATTATACCAGATAATCAGATACGCCACATTTTCCCACCAAATCATTTAGGGAATTTTTTAGAATACTACCTGGGAATTAAATGATTTACTGCAGCAGCAGCAGGAGAAAACAACCAACCAAACAAAAAAAGAGAAAAGCCTCAGAACTCGTTAATGGATTTCCCAAAAATTTCGTAACTAACTACAAAACCAACCAAAAAAACGCACAAACCCTCCCCAGAACCGGCAAAGAACCTTGAAATCTATAATAAAAGAATTTTAACGACCACAAACTATTTCAAAATCAGTTTTAAGCTAACAATTCAAGGTTTAAACACTTTAAAAACTATCTGAAATTTATTTTCCAAAAGGCTCCGCTTGCGTGTTTTGCTTAAGTGTATAAATATTTATATATCGGAACTCTATAATCTCAGGTTACTTGTCAAAAGTGTAATCAATCACTAGTAAAATCCATCAGAAGTGACAGCAGATGCTAAACAGCCACTAAATATAAGACTACAACAAAACCCATCAGAATTATGTAAATTAAAAAAATTCAGAGACATTTATGTTTGATATAAAACTAAAAAAAAAAATTTGCATTAGTAACAAAGATAATTTTAGAAAATAATCAATTATAAAGAGCCAGTTGTTGTTCACAACAGCAATTTCTTACAAACTCGTTTGAATGTCTGAGTTGACCCAGAAAATCACCTGCCTATATTACTTGGTAGGCGGTCTACACTTCACACTAGCAGCACCTGGAAAATGCCTCTTCATTTTAATATAACGAATGGCCTCTAAGTATGTTACAGTATGTCCACTGTAAGCTGTGAACATGCACTACCAATGGTACAACTAGCTGCCTTTTTCTTCTTTCAGCAGTTTGTGACCAGCCTCTTTCTACTCTGCATGCATCCCAGGTTAAAACAATGACCTTCGAGAAACTGTTCAAAATGCAGTTTTTCTCTAAGAGCATTTAACAAAAACAAGCTAATCAGCAGAGAACAATGCACTCTATCAAATTCATGGTATTCTTTTAAATGAAGAATTTAATTTATCAAAGACAACACTCTATAAATCAAGTATTTAGCAAAATGATACAATTTGTAAGGAAAAATAGTTTTTGTGATGAAGTTAACAAACAGGCCATTAAAAACAGTTTTCTCTAAAATTTGTAATACTCAACAACAGCCAGGTGAAGATCAAGCTAAGGCAGTGTTACCGAGGATCACTCAACCAGGCTGAATTAGTGCTGCTTTTACCACAACCAAGTCTGACAAGCTTTCACTTTTTTTGGACACTTGTAAAGAATTTTCTTCTTTCTGATGTAGATTAGTGTGTGTGTGAACACAGTCAGGACTCACACCTCAATCACACTTCTGATATAATCAAGTGCCTTCATAACATCTTTTAATGGCAGGATTTGCTTTAAATGTCAGCGAATGTTTCTAGAGTTATCTTACAATATATTTACTAATAATACAAAGCAATTTGTTACAATTTATTCTCCATGGTTTTGAATGTTTATAAAAATAAATCAATCATTTTGGCCATTTCAGGGAATTTCCAGCCTTAAGTACAAGAGCACAAGTTCTAGATGAGAGCAGTACGTTGAAAATATCACATACAAATGAGCTGTCACCTTTCTAAAATCCAGTTGTGCCACAAAATCAGTATAAACTTTGTGCCTTAAAATACAAAAAGGCAGGACTGCTAAATATGTCATTAGTATTCTGTAAAAGCAAATGCTCTCAAATGACAATAAGTATTTGAGCTAGAGGAAACAGAATGAGATGTTGGTCTACACGAGCTGAAACAGGAAATTTACATAACCATGACCCCAAGTCATACACGACTATATTGGAGATGACATTTCTTAGAAAACCCTTATCTAGGCCAGCTCCATGTCTAACAGTCTTTTCTCCAGTCAATAATCTCATAAATCAGAAAGTCCAGAATGACATAGTTCAGCAAAATAGAAATTTCTTAAAAATTAAAAATTGTCAATTAAAAATGCAACAGAGGATGATCACAAACTAGTTAAACCTTAAACTAATTTGATAGTGTAAAATATTTTATTGCCATTTTTTACCTGTGTAGCTCCAACAAAATGACTGGAAATGGGAGCAATATTTAACTTGATTTTGCCTTCTTAGCACATCTACTTATCACAATGTTCATCTATCTACAAGCTTAATTCAGTAAGACCTGTTTGCAACCAAATTTGTTTGTTGGTAGCACTTACAGTTGCACAGGTACCCACATTTATTCATGCTCCTTGCAAATTTACTGATATCCTTGTCTTTCCATATAAATGATACAGAATAGTTGTAGATAACCCTTAAACAGTATGGTGTACTAGCAGATCATGACAATACAGTTAGTACATACATTTGTAGTGGGGAATTTTCTCAATTTACTTGCATTCTCTAATTTAGAGACCAATGAGTATATACCAGAATATCATTGTTTTGCAATGTTTTCTTCATAATTTTGTCCCATTTTTTTTTACACCCATGAGCATGTTTGTAGTCCAATCACTATATTATCTCTCATATTTAAGGAAGAATATCTTGAGATTCAAATTCTGAATAAATCTTGAGAGAAAAATTTAAAAAAAAATAAAGATGTTATTTACTTCCCATTAGTTCTGTATTTTACCATATCAAGTTGCTCACAATCCTGCGCCACTTTGGAGTTGGAAGCTTATGTCACATATAACTTTTTTAAAATAGTATTCTGCATATCAGTTTTAATCTTTGTGGAAACATGACCTGATAAAATCCAAATGTTACATTACTTGTGTAATCAAAAGCTGTGCAGTAATGAAAACCGAAGAGCATCAATTAACAAAATGAACAGCATTCAGCATCTTGATAGTTTTCATTCATTAATTAATATCTTTGGAATAATCTGCTTTTCTGCAGATTTTCCAGCACACAAAAATCTAAATAGATGGTGAATTTCGGACTTTTCTCATCACCTTGTTAGTTTAAAAAAGTAGTGCCTATCAGTTTATAAACAAGAAAAAAAGTATATACCTAAAATATAATCTAACACTTTAGTTAACTAAATACACATTCTTTTATTAAATATTTTGTCAAAATTGAAATGAAATCACATGTTAACAAATAATGTTAAAAATTCTCTCTCTGACTGTTGAACAAATGCCGAGAGAATTTCTCTCAGATTACAGCAATCAGAAAGTAAAACTGTCAAAATAAATAAGGTCTTCAATTCTAATAGTCTCTCTTTTTTAAAAAATACAAAAATTTTGTTTGCATTCGTTTTTGGACTTGGTTAATAATCACTCTCTGTTGAGTACTTTCAATAAATGTTTTTCTTTTAGAAACATTAAAAGGTATATGAAAACCTTTTCAGTTAAATAGTGACTATGCAACTATTTTTCAGGTCAAAGTATCTTAACAATAATTGCATTTTAGCAAAAATTTTTACACTTGGCACGACAAATACAAAATCTTTAAATGTTAACCTATTCTTTTAGACAGTCATCATATTCCAGAACAAATGAAAATCAATAATACAAGCACATTTTCACAATCTGGATTTCTTAAGAACTAGTCCTATTACTGGATGAAAGGAAAAAATGTACAAGACAATTCAAAATTATTTTTTTCTGAACAAGGTGATGCATAAAGTCTGAAATATACCAGTTTTAATGCAAACAGGAATCTATTATAAAGGATTTTAAGTATTTTCATAGTTAATGCCAGCCAGGCTTTCAATTTTCCTCCATCATTTTATGCAACAGAAAGCATTTGCTCTTCATCTTGTTTTTCCCCTAGTGTGTGTGCATGCATGTGCAGGTGCATGCACATTGCATTGGGGGTGGGGTTAAATATGTAAAGACAATGTAGTTATTGGTAATACTTCAATGAAAAAAATAAGGATAAAAAAAAACAAAAACAGCCTTCAGGTAGGCATGAGTCTATGAAGTAAAACAGTTTAAAATTAAGTCAATATTGCACTAACAAGATACATTTTCAACAATATATAGTATGTCAGTTTCTGTCTGAAACTTTCTTTGCAATTAGTCCACTTGAAACTTTGTAGCTATTTTGTTTGTTTAAACCATATTCAAGAAAGCCAACTTTTATAAAATGGCCTGTCTGTCTTTAAGTTCTAATTTAAAATGCATAACACAAGTAATAAAGTAACATCTGTAAAAATGTTTAAGTATAAATACATCTTTGGAAATAATCATCCATCATTTGTAGGGCTCAACACCATTTAAGCAAATACACAAGTAGTTTTTAATTTTCACTGGGGTTTGAGTGATGATTTATCATTTTATACATTATATATAAATGTACAGTTTAATACTTGAAAAGCACAGTGCAAACATCCAGACCACCATGTTATTTTTACCTGATTCTTGTTTTTGAGCTTTACAAATATTAGGAAGCAATTTTTTTCTTTTTTTTTTTAAATAATTTCATGAAAAATACTGATCTATGAAAAATACACTTAATTTATAACTTATTTTTAGACTTGAGATTTTTTCCCAAATGTCTGCCATCCATGAAAGTTTCCATCAGTTTAAATGAAAATGCCACAACAGTGTGGATTAACTGAAGCATGTTAATCCAGTTACCATAAATAGAATTCCTGCAAGAAAAAATATACAATTGTACATGGGATATATGTATGTTTCATTATATCTTCCTTTTTATCATCAGTTTTTCTTTTTTCTTTAGATGAACAAAATAACATGGTAGAGTTTTTATGCAAAACTAATGGGTGTGTGACAACTTATTTTTTTCCATTTCATAGTCTATACACAGTAATATACAGAAGACAATAATATAAGATCCCTAAAATGTGATTGACTAATTGACTATAGCTTTGGTATGAAACATTACCAAAATATTTTTAAAAAAAATTAATGATGACTTTCTTTTCTTTTTCCATTGCATGCATGCACAAAAAAAAAACTGTTAATGTTTAATTGTAACTAGAACGTTCGATCTTAAACAAATATTCATCTTCAATATTGAAGTCCGAGCTACAAATAGCATACACTGCTTCTCTTTTTCTTGGCAGCACCACATAAACCTCAAGCTAAAGGAATATCTTCATATATACATCGGTCGTTATATGGAAATAACTTTTGTCCAAACACATTTTTTTGTGTCAGAGTAGTACTCCATGAAAAAAAAAAATCATTTAATTTTATTTTTATTCGATGGATTCCATCGATTTTTTCTTGCTGTCTTCTCGTTTCAAGCTGCCCATACGAATTTTGCTAGGGACATTGTTAGCAGAGCCATGCCGCATACGATTGCCATTGTTGAGTGGAGCAATCTCCACAGCATCTTTGTCTGTAGGAGAGTGCATGCTGCCAACACTAAGACTAGACATGGAACTGGACAGGTTCAGGTTTGATGCAATTCCCAGACTACTGGGGTAAGGGTTAAGGACATCAAGATCATCTCCTGGGAGACAGGTCTCCACCATGGCTTCTAAACAGTTCACAAATAGTTCAGCATTGTCACTGGCTTGCGTTGCCTAAAATAATAAAATAGATTGTACAAAAGAATTGGTGCCTGACAATTACACATTATTCACAAATAACAATCAGGGAAATTATAGAGAATACAAATGGGGATTATACACTAAAAAACAAAAAATCTTTGCTATTTAAAGTGTATAATTATATTATGCTAATTCTATTCAATTTGTGGTAAGTGAAATTTGCATGAAAAACAAGCAACCCAATATTCATCAATAAAGCCACAAATTAATTGTACCAGATTTTTTATTAAATTTTGGAAAGAAATATGGGGAAAAATTGTATATGTGATGTATTAAGTGATATTCTTCATTTCAACATTGACAACATGACAGATTTTTACCAAACTCATTATATCCATGTAAATTGCAAAAAAGAAAATTCCATCATTAATATCCTATAAATAAAGATTTTCTAAGTTGGTAAATCACTGAAAGCTACTGGACCATTTCTTAATAGTACAGACAAAGTGTAGCTTCTCTTACAGTGGACTACCATGAATGCACAATTATAAAAAAAAAAAAAACATTTCTATCGTCATAGACAAGTCAGAGGGTTATGGTTAGGGTTATTGTCAGTTAGAATACTACAAACATTTGAACAAAACCCCAGTCAGTGTCCATTTGAATGCCCCTAATACTAGTTGTTTTCAAAATAGAGTACTTCTGTGCTAAAAGTTGTATGGCACATGCCTTAATATTCAGATGTTTTGCTTTGCTTTCAGGTTCAACATTCAAGGAACAAAGTTGCTTCCTTCTTGCTATGTATCAGGAGCAAATATTGTAATGCAAACATGAGATTAAATTCTGCTGATAATAAAAACAAAAAAACAAAAACAACATGGTTTATACTAAAATGAAAGTTTTTATTTTGACAAAAATTTTGAAGTAAAAATGATCCTTATATTAAAGGACATATGCAAAGTTGTTTTTTCTTAAATCATAAGTGTCTCAATCTTGTTGAAAAATATCATTATTTATAATTATCTAAATCATTTTTGATATATTTTTGTTATGCATTTTTAAAATAAGGAATGTACTGCTAATAATCTGAAAATTAAATAATAATATCAAATTGAATTAACCTGCTTTCCTCTCCTATATTAACATACAGAGCACAAGCACTTTATTCCTAAACATCTTTCTTGCTATTTACAGAGCAAATAATGAAACAATTTGTTGTTGTTTAATAATATAATGTTATAAATTTATCATAGAGTCAGGTAGTGTGTAAACAAAAACCTAGTTACATAAAAATCGCAAGTCTTTGCTTTAAAAATAATGAGAGAGTAATATTTAATTACCAGTCTTGGTATGCCTTTTTATAATAGTGAAAACAAGTGAGATATTCTATGAACAACTTTTCATCTCTTGTCTAATAAAATATAATCATATAAACTTCAAAAAGTTCCCAGTGAGTGAGTGTTATTGTAAAGAAGTTTTCAATTTTATCCTTTTGTTTATTTAGTTTTTAAACTTGATTTTAGAGCTAATATTAGCAAAATGAATTTCTGAGAGTGCAATTAACTTGATAAACTTCACACAATTAACAAAAGAAGTTAATCTTAAGAGTATAAATATTTAGAAAAATGTCAAATAAAATAAATACACAAACATAGCATGCTGCACTCATAATCCTATCAGTTAGTATATCCAACAGGCCTTTGGCATTCTATTAATATCAAATTTTATTTCCTCTGATGTTATTTTGGTTCATACTGATACAGACAATGATTTTAGGTGTAATATTTAGCACAAGTTTGTCAATTCATCATTAAGTTATCAAGCTATTTTAGTCAAGAACTCAACTATTTACTACTGAGCATTACTGTGCATGACAATATACCACATGCCTTACAGCTAAGTGTAATCTAAACATGGATGTAAATAGACAAACTTTGAGCATGCATTATTTAGTAAATAAATGACTAAAGTTTTTTTTTTAATTCTGAACTTTTATTTGGCCCAACTTTTATAAAGCCCTTAAAACCTTTGCATATGGCCTTTAAAATAGTAATGCATTTTTAAAATAATGAAAGTTCCAAAACATTTTTCTAAGTCATCACTTGTAAAGCTGTCAAATTAAAAAATATATGCACATGTTTGGTCCCAGTAAAAATGCAAACTGTTTTTTTTTCTTTTTTGGCAATTATTTTATGGTATAAGAAAAAAAGTTTGTTTTGTTTCTATACTTATTTTTATCTCCAACACATTTCCAAAAAAAAAAAGGTTTTATCTACATAAGAGAACATACAAAAAATGGAAAACAAAAATAGTAGCTGAACAGTGCTTGCACATCAGACAGATGATCCATTACTTTAAATATCTAGTTTTACTGCACAAATTGTTTTCTTTCTGTTTTTAACAAGAAAGCATTTAATTAATAATATGGTACATGTAATTTACATGCTAGTATAACTGGCAGAAAATTAAAAGGTTAATAACTCTTGAAGTCTTTCTACTACAATCTCATTTGGGAATTTTTAAAAAAGTACTGTATTTTCTCAAACCTGTAAAATTACTGGTAATAATCAAAACTTGTACTTTATACTTCATTCTTCTTTTTTATTGGTTACTTAGATATTATTTGGCAATAGCATCACAAGCACTACATCTTAAATAAAAACTAAATATCTTATAGGGCTCTCGTTAATTTAGGCTATCATTTAAAAAGATTTTTAATACCAAGAAATATAACAAGGCTCCAATAAGCATACAAAATAGAGGGTGCACTATACTGGAGTAATTAATTTTAGGCATAGAACACAATGGAATCAGAACAATGCAAGTAAAATATCACTATTTTATAATATCACATCCCCTTATGTTTTATTGATTACTGAGTTTTATTCAATATCCAATTAATGTCTCAACTTTAAAAAAAAAAATTCAAAATGAAGGATTACAAAACTATGCACTTTTAAATTGTTTACTCAGCTCTTTTAAAGAGAAACAGAAAGGTTTGAAACTAAGTAAGATGTTTACAAAACTTACATGTTTTATAAAATATAAATATTACAAATGAAACAATTACCAACTCCATAAATTTAAACAAAAATTACACATGTATATTACTGAAAGAGAAATTGATACTTACTTTCAGCCAAATGTTCAGTTAAGTTATTATGTTATTTAAAAAATAAAAGGCAATATTGTTTTTAAGTAAAACACTTCTTAGTACTGTTTAAACAGTAAAGGGATTTAGTGGTTTTACCCCCCCCCCCCACCACGCCACCAAGACAGACAACCCTTGATTTTGAATGATCAAATAGAGCCATATAAACTAAAGTGATTAAAATTAAATCAACATCAATACATTATAATACTAAAATAAACTTTCTATTAGTTAATTAACTGCTCTATTCTGATAATTCTGTAAAATGACATTTTAAATAAATCAAAGAGGTAAGTAGTCAAAACAACTGCATATCAATATCAATATGAATACCATTTTTATTGAAAATACTTTGATCAAGAGAGTTGTTTTTTTAATTAATATCCCAAATATTTATATAAAGCTAGTAATTTTAAACTTGCATAAAATAAAAATAAAAATGTATATAAAATTAAACAAAGACAAAAGTACTTCCTCTAATGATAAAATAGGTAGAGAAACCTTTAGCAATCATATTCCTAAATGTCCATAGCAAAAAAAAAAAAAAAAATCATTATTATTATTTTATTTATATATATTTCCCCCCTTTGAGTATGTCCACATATTTATGGGGAGTGGGTATTAATCTTGACAGATGATTATCCCATAAATATATTTTTCCAAGGTTTACATTTGCTAGGAATTCCATCTCCAAAAGCAAAACCTTGAAGATGCATATTTACAGGACTAGTCTACCAGTTTCAATATCCACTTCCCATAAATACATGGCCATATTCCGCAAAGAATTAAAGGTAATATTAATATATGGTTGAGAGAACAGAAAACAATATATGAAAACAGAAAACTGTCACTAACTGGGATCTGGCATCTAGATTAAAATTTTGTCTGTATGTTCCAGTAAATAATACCATCTAAATTAGTGCCTAACTGTATATGTGTTCTGTGGTCTGTTGATCTGAACAGACATAGGTCAAATTATTATTACCCAAGCTGAATTATAAATAAAATGCAATTATCTTACAAAGAAAATTCTAAACATTCTAATTTAAAAAATAATATAACATGCACAGCAATCTCCCCTCCTGCTTATTTCTGCAACCAGGAGACATTAAAGGAATGCAATTTACTATCTATATAAACAAAGGTACTCAATTGTATCTATACCATACAGCATTAAAATCTTGTATTACTTCCAAGAAATAGAACAGAAGAAAAAAAAAAGGCCCAAGATTCCTTACAATCTTTAAATAGAAAAATTTTAAAAAGGGAGATAGATACACAAAGGAGTATTAATGATTTTTAAAAAAATATAAATATCAATAATAATAATAATAAATCAAATAAGTTTGCATATAAAAACCAAAAATCTTAATCTGAAGTATATTTATTTTTGAAAATATGAAAATGTTTTACAAGAATTTCTTAATAATATTACCACTTAAAAATTCACTATAAAATAAGGATATTTATTTTTCTCTATTATTATTATTATTATTGTTATTTTGAATTAATTTTTTTTAGAAAATAAAGCAAACAATTATCCAGTAGTAAAAAATCATCCACACACTGGGCACAATATGAAAAAAGCAAAACCAAACCATAAAACAAAACAACAAAAAAAATGTTTTGAGGTCAGACTATATGCCTATGGATAAGAAAAGACTAAAAGCTCCCAAAAACTAGATGTGTCCACAAATTTTAAAAAATTTAGAAGAAAAAGCTAATCAATGAAAACTGAGTAGACTAAAAAGTACCAAAAGAATTTTTTTAAAAAAATGAATGAATACTACTGATAAAAATATTCAAAATATAAAAGGATATAGTGTACATCTTCCCCCAACTAAGTTTTGCTTTTTATAACTTTTATATCTATTGATTTATTCTTAAATCAACTATATATGGTAAACAATATAGTAGTACTTGTAGCAAATTTTAATTTTAAAAAAAAAACGAGAGAGTTACTATTTAAATGGTTTTACTTATAGGACCAAAATGTGAGAAACTTTTAGGCACTGACCTAAATTTCAACATTTCAGTATTATTTTTGTTTTCTATCAACATACTAATAAATTAGTATTAAATATTTCATGACGATGTACAAACTCACTTCAATCTAAACACTCATAGATATGAATATATTTTGAAAAGAGAAAATAAAATATAAACATATTTAAATCTATAAGCTTTTGTAAAAATGTAAAAATTAATAGTAAGTAGGTAGTGTTATTTGGTCCAATTAAATATTTTATTAATTTTTCTTCCATATATTATAGCAACATCTAAAAATTAGTGTAAAAACTACCAAGAGAAGAAAAATGTAAGACCATAGCTTTACTTTAAGCTGTACCCAGAGTGGAGACAATCTTTTACCTAATTTTTGTATTTATTCTATTTTACTTAGATTTAGATATTTTTTTTAATAATGCTTTAAAACTACACACAAACTACCTACAGATTTTAATGAGTAGCAACAGAACAAGCAGAATCAAAAGTGAGAAATTGTAAAAATTCGGAAGACCTGCATCTTATGAAATTTGATTAGTATTTTATATAGAATAATCCCAGTGGGTTGGGTATAATGATCTGCCACTTACTGCTAGTGAGTCCCAACATATTCTTCTTTAGACTCGTTCAAGTCCCCGCCTGAGGAGAAGAAAAACGAAATGTAAAGAGCGAGCTCATTTGGAATACCATTGGTATTTACTGATGGGTTAAAGATGAATAACCTGCCCAAAAATTACCAAAAGGATGAAATGTTTAGATGTCCATGAAATTTTAAAAAAATTTTATCATCAGTAAATATATAATAGGAGGCTATTAAAACAAACTTTGTAACATTTGAAACAGGATTAATCACAGAGTTTATTCACAACATCTCAAAGTTACTTATAAATAAATATCAGTAGCTTTTACTCCAATAGATTCACTTTCTAAAAAAGCAAGAAAAAATATAATAGTAGGTAACTTGTCAGTTTTTCTCACTAGATGCAGATTTTTTCAAATCAAAAAATTCTAAATGAATAAATAAGCCAAAATATTTGGAAATCTTTAATAGTTATTTATATTAGTTTGCTATTTGTATAACCTAAAATTCTAGAAACATTTAAAAATTAATTGATGAAAGTATCTAACTTTGTCAGAGAGCTGCTGCAATTAAGATTTTTACAAAAATTAAATTTTGCTTGTAAATTGTTTCAAATGTCAAATTTGAATTTTTAAACTTCCCATAAAAAAAGACTTACAAATAATATAAAGTGACACAACACAATTCATTCTTTTTATAGAAATGTAAAAAATCATCATTTTTGGGAGGATCCTTCATGTTTAATGGGATATAAATAAATAAACAACTAAAGAGAAAGTGGCTATTAAGTAATAATCAAACATGTTAGGAAATACAAATTAAACAAACAAACAATGGGTTTTCTTTTCTAATAAATAATTTTTAGAGACTCTGGGTTAAAGAATAGTAAACACTCAGCTGACTCTAAACAGAACTGCCAATCTGACCCAATACAGCTAATAAAAATACTCTGTAAAAATAGTTATGCAACAATGTTGTTTAGGATCATCATTTAATTCACTGGCATCTGCTTTTATAATACACAGATGATACTGTATGTGTTGAGAGCTAACAGCAACAAAAACCACACAAAGGGTAATTTGGGTCTAGTAACTTGTGTACACCACAGCAAAGCTGACATGTACAACTCACAGACATTACCAAACATTACAAAACCAGTTGTGGAATGTTTCTTCATAAGGCTTGAGGTTCTAGCTGGAAATGTAGCATGTAATGATCAAGCTCATCCTGAGAGAGTTTGACAGGGCAGGTATGAGTGATAAGATGGCCAGGATAACATACTGATGCTGACAGTGTGCAGAAAATCCTGAAACATCATGACAATGTGAGGTTAAGTGGTGTCTTTGGAATAGCCCACCACAGGCCTGCATAAAGGGGACATCATGTTTCCCTGTACACACACAAGATTAGTGCCTGACATGTAAAACATTCCTCCCCAAGCCATAATGTTTCCACTTGTCATAAACAGGCAGAGGTGCAGCACTAGTTTTTACAACCACTGATCCTGGTGCAAAAGAAATTGAAATTTATCACCAAGCATCTGTTATCCATTGCATCTAGAAAGAAATCCTGTGGTACTGACACCTATGGAGCTGTCCTTGCTTATGTGGCTGCTGGGTTAGAGCAATGTCATGCACAAGTTAGATATCTGACACAGTACAAATGCCAAAACTGTTGTGTGCATAATTCTTAGGCTAGGATATCACACATGGTCAATTTGCTTTTGTCTCTGGAGATTCCCATTTGTTGAAATTGATCCCTCAGTTTATTTATGGTTGATATGTGGAAGCTCAGGATGGCAGAGATCTCAGAACTGCTTATCTCTACTCACATTATCTGGATTTCTTTGTTTACAATGCTAGACAATTTCAATATTTTGACAATGTTGGAAGAATCATAGAAAATACAAATATGCAGCCAAGTACTTGAAGTTTTCATAAAGCCAAAGTCAGGATTCAAAACATGACTATCAAAAAATGCAAAAGCAACTACCCAAAGTTATTACTTTTTGGAAGAATTAAAATAAAAAATATTATTGCATAACTTATTTCAGAGAGTATAGTAAATAAAATACTACAAAGATAAAACTGACTTCTCTCTCACACACACACACACAAAAACACAAAGAATTTTAAAATAGTAAATCCAAAGTATATTGTATATTAAAAGTAAACTAAAGTGCAGATTAATCTTTTTTATTCTTTCTGATGTTTTTAAAAAGTGAGAAATTTGGCATAAATAGATATTCTAAACCAGTTTTCTTTCAGACACATTCCATTTGTGATCTCTCCACATAATTTGACTATATTTTGTTATATAAGCATTTATTAAAAATTTTCCTAAAAAAGGGGATACATTTGAATCTTTTGATTTAAAGATCCACTGAGTGGGTGGCTGTTTTAACTTATTTAAAAATATTAATTATTTATAGTTTATCCTCCAATTTTTTTATTTATATCAGATGTTTAATTACGTTTTTCCTGAATTGAATCATTTTGGATACATTTTGATCAGCTTGTCTTTTTTAATAAGCCAAAGATCTTTCTTTTTTTCTTCTCTTTGTTGAGAAAAAATGTTTTAAAAGTTTAAACAAGAAGTAAAACAAAGTGGAAAAAAGGGTAATAAAAACACAAGCCTGTTAATTCATCTATACAAATGTATAAATAATCATATTTTTATGGCAAGAGAGCATTCTAAATAGCAACTAATTCTAAAATGTTTTAATTTATTATTTTACAACAAACCATCAATTCAAAGAGGAGGAAATCCTGCATTTTTAGCTGGATTTTATTAAATTACTTTGATCTTTTTTAAAAATAATTTAAAATATTTCAGAAATAATAGTTAGCCTAATATGTTATGCCTACTATTTTAAATTCTATTATATATTACTATCAAACATCAAAAGAAGAAAAAAATAATGTTAGGATCATAGAATGTATCATAAAAAACATCAATATATACAGTGATGGACAAAAGTTTTTAAAAGATGGCAAAACAAACTGACACATAAAATGTAAAATAAGTAAAAATAAACATTCCAGCCAGCATGGGCATTACAGATTGAAAAGCAATTTCTTGTTCTTTTGATTGACATACACCATCAACATAATTGGTAATAAATATTTTGCATAATATCACTTTTCTTAAATAATAACAAAATTTCAAAGTGACAAAAGTTTAAGAACTAGTCAAACATTCAAAATTTTGTCACAAATACCCTATTTTTTAGAGATTACATGATAAAAAGATCAAGGATTATTTCACTGATCTATGCAAATATTGGCTTAAGCTGACTAAATAATTTAGAACAATTAATCCAAATTTCTATGCCTTTTCATCTTAATAACTGTCTATATCATTCAATACTGCTTAACCCTTTAAAAAAACAGACACTTTTGGAAATGGTAGACAAACAGCTGACTGCCACCATTGATTTACCAGGATGTTGCTTTATTGAAAAGCCATTGCTGATTGATCCACACTATTTATAGGGAACCATTCAGGAAGGCTATTTTATGGGGTCAACAGATCAACTGCATTCTGTTTTTTTCTTACTAGCTTTGGAGCGAAAGATTTGTTCTATTTTCTCCAGAGTGTTAATGACGGTAACCAATACTTCAGATTGTTATCATGCTGGAAAATCCACTTGAGAGGAAGGCACCAGTCTTCAGAATATGGTTCTAGATATTGGTAAAATTGGTCAGGCAAATAAACCAATCCATTATTCCTTGAATACATTGAATAAAGCCCGTACCTTTTCAAGAAAAATAGCTCCATACCATAATAGATCTGCCCTACCTTTGACTGTTAGTTTGGTACACCAGATGGAATGCTTCACCAAATCTTCTCTAGGCACAAGTCTGAACATCCAATCCAAATCTTTGAAAGCATAATTCATCAGATTAACAATTTCAAGGTCCAGCGGAGATGGCCTTTGATTCTTTAAGTAAACAAATGTTTTTTTTTCCCTGGAAACATGCACCATCAATTTGAAATTACTAAAAGTTGTTTCTGAACAGAGTTTGCAAAGAATGATAGGTCCTCTAAATCTTTTTAAATTTCAACAGGTGTTTTGCACCAGTCCATTTTAGACAGATATTTGATTTTTTGATTGGGCTGAGCATGTTTTTCAGGGTCTGCCATGTCTATGGCATTCCATGTAGCTGTCCATTTGATCATACAGCTTCCATGTTAGATAACAAGCCATTTTACTGCACTCTTCCCCATTAGCAATCTTGAAATATGAGAATTTCTTGTTGTGTAACTCTACAATCCAAGCCTGTTTTGATGAACTGGCTATTTTACCTTCTGTAGAATGCTAAACAAGTCAAAAGTTAGGCATTGTTTTACTATATTCTATATAAGCAGTTGATGCTGCTGGTCTGAAACCTTTCTCTCTATAAAATTCCATTATCATTTAAGAAAAACAAGTGTGACAAAATATTTACTACTAAGCATGATGTATGTCAGTTGAAAGAAGAAATTGCTTTTCTATCAGTGTAATACACATGCTTGAATGTTTATTTTTATATATTTTGTGTGTACATTTGTTTTGCCATCTTTTTTAAACTTCTGTCCACCACTATATTTTCAAGGGGAATTGCCATATTTATCAATCACAGTATTTAATACAATATTTTATAACACCAATTATTAAATTCTGATATAAGTCTTAAAAATGCATGGTCTAAAATTCTTTAAATTTTTCAAAAAAAATAATCATATTTAGGCAGGTAAAAAAAACAAAAGTTTTATCTTTTTTAAAAGTCAAAAGATAGTGGTATCATAGCATTCTTTAAAAAAATATATAAAGGGTAGTCCTCCACAAGATTTTAATTAATTTCTATGTTTAGAGCTCCAATTTACTGTTTTATTTATATACAAACACACTCTCCCATGCCTGTTGACTTCATGTATGGTGTATATAACTATCTATTATTAACACAAAATCAGCTTTCTAGCATATTCTAAATATATAAATTACCTCTAATACTTTAAATAAAAATTATATGTACATCTAAAATAGGATCCTGTACTATGAAAATGTATGTAAATACTTGCATGCATACTGAATATTAGCATATTTAAATGAGAGATGAGTAAAATCTAAACCAAATATAAAAATCCATAAAGAATCCAAGCCAGTTCTTCATCTATTGTAAAGAAGGGGTTTACAATTTAACTGAAATATCAGAATTCAACATAATTGTTTATCTGTTTTACAAAACTAAGCTGTCACAGCAAATTTTAAAAAAATTGAGCAAAAAATAAGCTGTTGGTATTCTCTTGTTTCCTTTTTCTCCAACATTCTTACAAGGACTAGCTTTCAAAGACTAGAAGTTTATTCATTTGAAAAGTGTGGTGGTGCTTTGAAAAGAGAAAAATCTACCATACTGCTTTACAAAATTTAAACAATTTTTATTTTTTTTATTTAATCCTTCCCCATTTAAGTTGGCCAAAAATGGCTGGGTACTTTAATTTGATGACCACACTTTGACAATACTAAGACATGCAAAAGGATGCTGGTCCACATTATCACTTCCTCTGGCTATTTTATTGCTTCATTTTCCCACAAGTGATTTTACTAATGTGCTACTAGTGTGAACCATGTGCGTTACCTTGCTTGTTATTTACTTGATATGTGATGGACTCCAACAGTGAATTCTTTCTTTCTGATGATTTGAAAGTCTCAAGTGTTCATGCCTCAAATTACTCCTTATTTAGCTGGTCAGATAGCAATGAAGAAAAATGGGTGAATGTGTCAGTAGAGAATGAAAACAGAACAAGGAGAATGATGTCAATGAGTAGAGTTTGAACCTCCTACAGCCAATCGTCATGTCAGTGTTTTCACTGTCCACTGACCCAAAAATTGATGTCCATGATAACTGCCAGCCAGTGAATTTCTATGAACTGGTACCAGAAGATTTATTCCACCACATGGCTGAGGAGTCTAACCACTGTTGCATAGACCCAGAGGGAAGCAGGCAGAGCTGCCAACACTTGGATGGATGCCATCAAGGAGATGAAAGACGTCTGTAGCCATAAACAAAACTATGATTTTTTGCTATCCATTAAGAATTACTGGAGTGATGATGACAGACTTGGTGTCAAAAGTAATGACAGTGAGTAGCACCTCTGACAAGTGGATGATTTTATTCTACATTTTTTAACTCTCTGCACTATAAATTAAAATTTTCCTTTCGTTGGATTAGTGAACTGTGCACTAAGTCAGTGGTGTTATTTGAGTCATTCCATAACTTTTTATTATGTTTTAAAATTCTAATCAGGTAGGTGAATTTTGTGCAGCCATCTTGGAAATTGTCTGAACATTTGTGCATGTTAAATATTGCATTTCCTGAATTGTAAAGGTTTAAAAATATCTTTTTTTTCCTTTTCTCTTTACTAGATGAGTATAAAAGTTCTATTGATTGGTTTTACTATTATACTTGTATATTACTAGTGTTTAAAAACTGATTTTCAACTTCTCTAAAAATTTTTTTAAAAGTGCTTACTAAGTTCATTGCAATTTCTTAAGGTTTTTTTATTCTACCCTCCCAAAATACATATTTACACCTGAACATCACTATATATAATTCTTTCTATTTCAACTTGCTTGAATCTCTGATTAAATGCTAACATTAAGCAGTTGAATTTGATTTTGTTGAAATAATTTTTATTATTCTACTTTTTCACATATTCATACATTATGACAACTTTCTGATAACTATTGGAAAATGATCACTATTTAAAGAATAAAATTAATGTTTATTGTATATAAAAAATAGCAATAAATATGCTAAATTTTAAATACAATCAAAACAAAATTTTTAGGAAATAATCAGAACTGACAATTTAAAAATATTACCTTACTTGAAAAATGAAATTCTCATATTATTATTATTATTAATTTCAAAAAATTAAATGTTATATTACTTTCACTATGTAAAAAAAATGTATCATAAGAAATAAATTTTAAAAGTAAATGTGCTACATATCATCTTTAATATACATAATTTAACATATAAATTCCTAATTGAACTGGATAAATCAAATTTTATCATCTTTTAATCATTTCAAAATATCTAGTTTTTTTTTTCTTTTTTAGAAAATATAGTAACTAATTAGGGTTAATGTTTCTTAAAATTCTTTCAAATAAAATGCATTAGTGTTTGTCAAATTTATTTGACCACTTAGAAAACTATCAATAAAACAAAACTGTAATGTTTTACTTGAATACAGATTGTGTTAAAAACAATAACATATATCAATAGCTGTGGATTTTTTAACAATTAAATGAAAATTATAAAGGTTATTTCAAAAGTTAAATTACAAAGAAATGAACAGTGCTTCTTTCTTGAAATGTTACAAAATAAGCAAATTAGGAAAATTCACAATTTTTTTCTTTATTCCCAATATACATAGTACTACAACAATGTAAAGCAATAGTAAAATGTCTTGACCAACAGTAAAGGGAGAGATTTCCAAGCTGAGGATATCAGCTGGCACCAATGATGGAAATGGGAAGAATGTAATCTGGAGAATATGTAGGCAGAACAATATTAACAAGAGCCAGAGATCCACATCCTACATTACAAAGTTCCAATCAAATGGCTAAGTGGGAAATCAAAATAAATGAAGTTGAAAGAGAGCTACCACAAAAGACCACTACATAAAGGTTTCTAGCCTGTGAGATCATTACCAAACATCACAAGATCTCACAAATCAGTTGAGTCCAGAACTGCCAAGATGATTTCCCAATCAACAGATACTAGAAGGTGCAGAGATACAAAACACACTTCAAAATCTGTGCAAGGGCTACTTTGGCAAAAGTTGATTTAGCAGTCATAGTGTGTAGGCCACTATGAAACCAGATCTAAATCCTATTGTGAATATTTGGGACTACTTAGACATCAAAGTGAACAATGTAGCTATCATCATTTAGGTAACACTGGGCATCACTGCAGTGAAAATAGAAAAAATGTTGAACCAGACAGATTAGTGAGATTATGCTGATGTGCTGCAGTGATTCACAATGACTATAAACAGCAAAGATTTTAACTGCATACCTTTTCAGTTCCTACACATGACATTATTTTATAAGATAATGACTTGCTAGTTAATAAACCAAATATACTTCACAATTATTATATTTGTTTTTTAGTAGAAGTGGTTTGTAATTGTTTCACTTTAACACTCAACCAAACCACACTTTTAACACTACTCAAATAATCTTGACAAGCACTGTGTTTGTGTGAGAGAAGACTGACTGTGACTGCTCTTAAGATCAGTTGGCTAATGTTGGTAATAGGCAGTTTTAGTGGATAATATCTGAAGTAGAATGTGTTTTATAGTGCAACACTGAGAATATGCATACCCATGTTAAGAAACTGGACTGCACATGCAGGAAGTTTTATGCAAATCTGAATAGATATTGAAGGGAAAGCAAGACAAAAATGTTGTGCATTTATCAAGTGTAAAGTATGAAGAAATATTTAGATTAAAATCTGCAAAAGGGAATAAGAAATCAGAACATTACTACTGTTGACTAAAATGCTAAATGCTTACTTAGCTGGAAACAAAGACATGCTGATATCTCCAGTACAAAAGTAACAAAATTTTCTGTACTTTGTTACAAATGAGGAACTATTTAATGTTTTTCAATAGATATGGAGGTAAACAAAGAATGTAGTTACAGTTGAGGTGGAAATACAATGTAACACAAAAAATAGTCATAATGTACTTAAAATTATGCAAACCATGCAAGCAAAAACTTAGCTAACAGAATGGTGTGGTGTTAAAACACTTTAACTGACATCATTTCTGAAAGCTAGGCTGATCTTGACATAGTTTCATTAAGATGATTTTAGGTATACGGTATATTATGGCGCATCAAGATCAGCTCACAAAATTTTCACAACTTTGATCCTAAAAACAAAGCATGCTAAAGCACATGATTTACTGGAAATTTTCTACATTTTCAAAGCACCAAGCATTTTGAAATCACACAATGGAAGATACAATTAATGCAACTATTGAAGAATAAAAGTTTACCCTACAAAGTAATGTTTGGGCATATGGCAAAAATCGGCCAAGCAACTTTATCTCAACCAAGAGATGTTGTAAACAGATTGGAAGTGAAGATCTGCAAAAAGATCTCTAAGATTATACTAGTGACAAGAAATATGCAGATAGTCTCTACAGCTATCAATTGTCTGACAGTCCACTGAGACCAAAGTGAATTCAACAGAAGGCAGTGTGCAATATGAAGCAGTATACAGGTACCAACAAATGTAATGTCATGCACATAATTTGTGACAAACTTGGTGAAAGACTATGGATTGAAAGTTATGCACAATCACTGTGCAAATAAAAATAATAGTGTACCTGAGATAGGCTTTAGCTGCAAAAAAAAAAAAAGTACACTTTTTGCCTGCAAAAGTTGGAGTCACAGTCAGAATATCTGTTCCAGAAATATCTGTCACTGAAAATTCTACCAAATTGGCAATAAGGAAGGAACAGTGAAATAGCTCTAAATAAAAAAATCAGTTTAGTATTTGCATTCTTTTGTGTTGGTTGATAAGATTCCAAAGTGGAAAAATCACTGCATGAAGTTGTTTAAAGTAAAGTGTATAGACAACACCATCTCAGAGAGGTTGTAGCATAACATTGTTTGATGTGATAAAATATATGTAAAAATAAAGTTACTATTCAACAGTTAATTTGTTCCTGTTCTTGTTTTAACATTAGTCAGTGGCTTATGGTTAATGTGGAGATTGACCAGCAAATGTCTGATGTACTGCAATTTGACATTCTAATTAGACATAAACTACCATAGTGGATAACCAACATTAGCCAGCCAATCTTAGTAGTAGTCACCTTCTACATTGAAAAGTATGCAAAATGTTGAAATATTTTTCAAGCATCTGGAAAAAGTAAAATTGTTTCAATATATTATCAAGACAAGACAAGAAAGAAAAATTTACTGACAGAAGAGAACATGAATCAGCTATGCATTAATATATCAGCTTTATAAATATTAAACTTTGCACTAAAGCAACATTGTGAATTAGCTAGCATTTAGCTTAGTCAATATGACTAGATAAGAATTCTTTCTTAATATATGCAAATGATATACTGATAAATGTGGCATATGTTTATGCAGTACTTTCAATTGTAGAACTATCTTCATATTGCAAACACAAATTAATTATATTAAGAATATTTTTTTGCATACTTATCTAGCACTTTTCAAAATTTCAAATACTATTTTAGTAAAAGAAAATTACATGTAACAATGTTTTTTTTAATGCAATTAGAGTAAAAAAGATCACTGCATAATTAAAAAAAAAATTTTTTTAACAAACTATATTAGCATAACCTTTTCAAACAAAAAAATCTAAGCTAAGCACATCTATTAAGTTTTACAATTTCTAAAAATTTCATCAATAAAAGTTCCAAGTATTTCTTCATAAATTAAGGCAGACCAGACTGAGTATAGAAAAACAAAATACTGAAATTTTCTTTAGATGACATGGAGATTTTGGCCAGATCTAGTATCAGATTCTAGAATCTTAAATAAAATACTTCATACCTGCTCTTAGTAACCAAATTCTTGTGTATTTTTTCCTCCATGTCATACCAATCTGTGATATTAACAGCAAAACAAAGTTAGTCCCAAATTAGATATTTTCCTTAGTTGAGAATGAACATAGATCCTGTTAAAACTATCCAAATATTTATGCTTTTTTTATTTTTTGTTTGTACCTTATGTTGGGCATCATTTTTTATTATCTTTTAACTTAAATTTAAGATATATTCTGCCATATTTTCTGTTATATGCTATCATTTTTATCACTATCTAATTTATATTTAAAAAATCATGTTAAACAACAATTAAATTTTGTATTCATGTTTTTCAATGTGGTGAAATAATTTTAGCAAGCACTGTTTATACATTTACATGTGTATGTATCTAAAAGATAAAATGAAAAGATGTAATATTTGATACACTATTTTATCACATGCTGAAATCATGTATAAGAGTCAATGCTAAATATTTTATGAATTACTTCAGCTAAATGGTTAGCAAGTGAAAGTATAATTAAGTTTCTACCTAGTTTCATAAAATATCTAATTTTGTAAAATATTTGCTATAAATGTGCAACATCTTGCATTATAAAAAGACATCATTTTCCCATTAAAGAAAAAAATGCAAATTTCATTTCAAGCCTCAAAATAATGGAAAAAATCTGTTTTAAGACTCAAAGTAAATGGAAATTTCATTTTATACAAACTGAAAAACAAAAAAATAGTTAACTGTTTGATTAACAGTTGCACAGATGGTTAAAATGTAATATTAAAAAAATGCTATCCTATATTAACAAATATTCTGGTTGTATTATTTTTGTAAATTTAGCTCATATATATATGAGTAGATAACTTTGACAAAGACTCACTATTTTCTCCCCACTGGAGATTATTTCAGTCGTCATTTATTGCTTGAAAATTGAGCTGCACAGCAGCTATATATAAAATAATAATAATAAAGTTAAATATAATAATATAAAATAATCTGGAATCTTTATTCCCATTTATTTTTTTTGCTATTCGCATTAAAAAATGCAAATATATTTCTAAATTCTTGTCTGAAAACCAATGAAACAATAAATTATTTTTAATTAAGCAATCTTTAATCTTATTAAAAAGGGTTTTATTTATAAAATCATAATAATCTAGAATATAATATATACCAAAACTAAAGGAGCAAGAGCTGTAATCTTTTTAACTATCACACAATTGTGTAAAGTTTGTTTTTTTTTTTTTAAATGATTTTCATAGATGCCTATATAATATTTATTGGATATAATTTATTTATCTAAGATCTCTTTGTTTATTTGTATTTTCTCATTATGTATTTTTAACATTGAGAAGAGTGAGGTTACAGATAAATTTATGCTCTAACATTTTTTGTTTTAAAAGTGGAAAATTAAATAATAAAACTAAACAAATTAATCAGATTTAATAGATTAATTTTATGGACTAGTACTAGAAAAACAACAGCATATATTACTAGCATAGTCATCTGTGTATAGAGAAAAATTAATTAAACAAAGTATAGAATAATGAAAACCCTTACAGCTGCTCATTCATGTATTACAGATATTTAATTCTGTGATGAATTAGATATCTACTTAATATACACAATTTTCAAGTTTTTTTTCATGTAATAGATTTTATTCTAGTGGTTACTGTATTAACTTTCCACTATATAATTTAACTATGGCAGGGATTGTTTCAAAATTATTGGATCAAAGTGTACAGTCATTGGCATTTTTTGTTCTGACTAACATTAGTTGTCCAAGTTTATCTAATATTTTTATTATTATTTTTTAAGGTTCACATCAGTTTTACTTATTTGGTTTTGTTTTGTGGAGCACTTTTCAGAATCAAAATATATGAGAAAAATAAATAAGGCAAATTTAATATTTACATGGGTAAAATCTTATTAGTTATTTACTGCTTGAATATGCTTTAGTAAACTAAAACAAATAAGAAAAGAGGACAAGTCATTACTAAAACTGTCCTTTTGTAGACTGACCAAAGATAATCACAGTGTTCAACTTCTGTGAGCTATATGGCTGTCACACTGGCTGCATAGTTTTTTTTTTCTGATTAATTGAAGTATTGCCTTTTGTTTTCAGCATACTACTACTATTAGAGAAGTTGCAGTGGAAATGTAGGAAAAAACAGCTACAAATTATGCAGAAAATACAATTTTTACTTTGAGAACAAAAATCTTGCAATTAAAAAGCTTGCTTATGGCAGAGGGCCAAGTGAATGGTATATCAGCCTTGTGTGGCTAAGAGCCTCAAGCTGGATTCCAGTTGGTAACCAACTTCATTTTTTCAATTTCCCATAGCATGGTTTCTTCTTGCTCTTCTATACCAGTCTCTCAATACAGATTTCTGCTTGGCACTCTGGTTTCCTTGCAGAGCTAAATAGAAAGGTTATAAAGGGACTTTGCATTTCCTGTTAAAGAGGGTGGTGCCAGGCCCCATGAAGCACAGGAATGGAAATCTTCATAGCATTAATCATGGCACTAAACATCTTCATCAGATATGAAAAAGTTGCAAGCAATAATGAACATAGAATAAAATTTAATTTTGATAGTTTTCAAATGGTATTTCATCAAAACCTAAATTCTGCAATTTACAAAAATGACAAAACAATACAAAAAAATATAAAGAAAAGCCAAGTTTAGAGATATGTATATAGTTAATAAAAAAGAAGTGACACTGCAGATCTCTAGATTAACATTGTAGTTGACCAGTTTTAGGTATGAAAGTTTTTAAAAAATGTTTTAAATATTAATGAGATAAATCTAGAAGTCCATAAATTTCTATATGATAGATAATAAGAACAAATACAACACTATCAAAATCTAGCTGGTCATAAAGAATGATATATATATATATGTATAATATATAGATAGATGCTACTCAGATGTTAAATGGCATATATATATTTATAATAATTAAGTAAACTAACAAATGAATATTTAGCATACAGATTCAAAAAATACACTTACATAACTTCATATATATGGTCATTAAAACATTACAATTTTTTAGAAATTAGTCAAATAATATAAAATTGAGATGTTCAAACATCAAATAATATAAGAAACTGGAAACTTAAAAAAAATTTCAGCACTGAAAAATTTTTTTGCAGAAATAATTCTCAGTGTGATCCACAAATAAAAAAAGTTTCAATCCTGTCATCTATGAAAGCTATTAAAATTCTTTTTTTTGATAATTTCAACCAATGGTTGGTATTCATAAGAAAAATCTTAACCAGAAATGAGAATTTGTCATATTTTATTTTTTTTTCCTTTGTGAACTTAAAGTAAAAATCTTGTAAAAGGATTCTGTAACAGAGTAGGCAAAAAAATTATACTTATTCCATGAAAAATAAAATAAATTTAGACAAAGAAATAAAATGCACACATAAAAAGGTAAATGTTATTCATAACAACTCTGAGCCCAACAAACTAAAATTAGGATATAAGTTTCAACTTCATTATCATAGACAGATAGAAAAAAAATTTTTTTTTCCTATCAATTAAATTTTTTCTTTATGCATTTGATATTTTAAATGTCTGTTCCAGTTACATCATCAGAGATTGTAACTTCCAGATGTTGAATAAAATAAATAAGTGAAGTCTTCTCTAGGTAATAATGACTGAAAAGACACAATACATCATCAGAGATTGTAACTTCCAGATGTTGAATAAAATAAATAAGTGAAGTCTTCTCTAGGTAATAATGACTGAAAAGACACAATTCTGAAATTAAAAGACTGACATTCACTAGTCACCATCCGAAAATTATATTAAAAAGCTGAAAGTTACAAAAAGAAAAAATGCTAACAACCAAAGATTAAGCCTTTCAAATAACTATCAAGATCAGATGTATAAGTTTACAGTATTGCAGATAATCCTGAAAGTTACAAGTAGTCACTTTACTTTTAGTTATTACAAAAAGGAAAGGAGACATTACAGTTTGTATAAGACTATCAAGATTTTTAAAAAAGCTAACAATAAATGACTTTCCCCACCTTTTTAAAAATAGGTTGTTATTAACAACTATCACTAGTAGTTCCCACTCATCCACAATTCTGATACTAAAATAAAGATATCAAACTCTACAGAGTTTTTGGTAACATAAATACAACCAATAGTTAACAATTTACAAAATTTTAAAATCTCTACCCAATCAAAATCTGTGATCATTTTAAAAAACACTATTTTACTCTATATTAAGCCTATTTACAAAATAAATGTGTTATACTGTAGAAAACAGTTTGTAAACCTAAAATGTGTAAATTTAAAGATATGTTCCTTGCTCAACAAGGCTGATAACTTCAGACAGTCTTTTCACCATAAGCTGTTTTGAGGTGGTGTCTGTCTGTCTGCATCAGGCATGTCAAACTGAGGGTCCCCCAAAGGCCACATGGGTCACATGTGTGTTGTCATGAGGGCCACACATGACAACCAATTGCGCACATTACAACTAATTGAAGTCATTTAATAAAATTTATTGCAGAATATTTTTGTTGCAAATTAGTATCCTTTGTGCAGGCCGCAGGTGTGCTTGTAAAGGGCCGCATGTTTGACATGCCTGGTCTGCATTATCTTCTTCCTCTCTTGTCTTTGTTGCTTAAACTGCATTAAGTTATTCATCAGGTCTTCTTTAGCAGCTTCAACATGTCATCCTGCACCACTTCTTGAACCAGCTTCCCTTGCCAGCCCTGCAATTTGCTGTTGCATATTGAACATGCTGGAAACCTATGGAAGTAATGGACACACTCCAGCCATCTTTCTTCCACACACGATTCATTGTTGCCTAGGTTGCTTCATTCCATGAGGCAGTGATGTTATCTATCATCTTTTTGATATTATAACACTTCTAAAATTCCTGAATTGTGGGTTTGTCCTCCCATCTATCTCCAAAATGAGATGTCTCATGGTGTGCCACATGTAATAAGCCTTAAATGTTGCAATAACATCCTGATCCATTGGTTTCAACAACAAAGTTGTTTGGCAGCAAATACACAACACAACATTGTCATCTATGTTCTCATTGTTAACAGGATGAACAGGGGTTTTACAAAGAATGAGCAAGGCTTTGTCATCAAGGTTTTTTTCTGCACAGTATTTTGAAACAAAAGTGAAGTATGCTGTAATCCAGTTCTGGAATAGCAGCCCCATCATTCAGGCTTTTGGGTTAGATTGCCACACCACAGGAAGATTGGCTTTTGAATAACCCTTCAGAGCCCTTGGATTCTCACAATGGTACATTAAGAGACATTTATGTTTACAGTCAGTTCTCTGTGTTGCTTCCAAGAAGGGTTAGATGGTCTTGGCTGCTTTGAAGCCTAAAGCAGTCTTCTCTTCTTTTGAGATATGTATGTGATGTCATTTTCTTCCAATAAAGCCCAGTCTCAACTACACTGAAAATTTGCTAGAGTGAATAGCCACCTTCCTTGATAATGTTTTTAAGTTTATTTGAGAACAGGTGTACCATCAGAGTAACTGCACTCACAGTTTCCTCAGTCACAAAAATTGTGCAAGTCTGCACACTGCTTGAAATGCTCAAAACAGCCATGACTTGCCTTGAAAGATTCTTGACCCCTGGAATTTCCCTTACCACCCTCAAGTTCTTTCAAGTCCTGGCATAGTGACTTTGCTTTTTCCTATATCATCACCAAACTCACGAGCACATTTTGACTCTGATTTTCAATCCAAACACTTAACAGTTTTTCCATATTCTTCATTACAGAGTCTCTACTCTTTGTAATTCTAACAGCACTTCCTGTGGTCATTTTTCAGTAAATGCCTTTATTTTTTGGTGTTATTAACAATAGTTCTCAAAGTTGATGGAGCTAGGCCATGTGCCTGTCTGATGCCCACTAAATGCTCCCCATATTTGTGCTGAATCAACACATCTAATTTCAAGTCCAAACAAGTAGCTTGGCAAGAATACTTGCTGGTCATTTTCCACTCATATTGAAAGGTTTTGGAAAAGTTTGAGGAAAATTAATCACAAAAGAAGTCATCAGTACCATTCAATACTACAGACTGTGTGTGAATAATACTGATCTAACAGGCTTGACCAGAACTGATAACCTGGGAGAGTGAAATACACACATACATGCTGTAACAATTAGGTGGGAGCTGGTGAGCAAAACAGGGAGGGTAGATGCACCTTGGCTGTTCAAAGTAATTTTGACTTGACATATTGTAATTCATTATACCAAAAATATGCTTCTTAAATAAAAAAGTTTTCAATAATTTGTTAATGGTGTTATGCCGAAAATGTGTAAATTGGACTTATGGATAAAGAGGAATGTCTGTATTTCAGTATTATGAATAATTTAAATGTCACAAAATAGCAAACATGTACTAACACTTCACAAAACTTCAGTGTATTTTTTTTAAAATAAGGACTCCCACAACTGCACAACAAAGAATATTTAAGATATCTCTGTACTAAGGTGTAAAATAAAAAAACTAATTAAAATTTCTTTGGTTTTATATTTAAGTGTCAGTTGATTACTTTGCCATCAGTTTGACTGACTGTTATAGTAATGCATTTACATTTATCATCTTTATCATTTCCGTTATCTTTTGTATAAAATCTATGTACCATGAGTAAATTTCTTTATATTTGCATCTGTATACTAAAATTATTACTTCTAAAATAAAACAATAATAGAGCCCAAAAACTGATATACTCTATTATTAATAAGTGAGATAACAAATTATTTAAAAGTACAATCTTTATACCAAAGTTTGTTTATCCATAACAAAAACATAGCATTTATGGATAATCTTTTGTTGTTGTTGTTTAATTAGCTTTCATGAGAAACTTTTCTAAATGTCTTATGAAAGTCAAAATATAACAGATCTAGATTCTATTCATCAACTTCATTAATTAAAATATCTAGATCATAAATAAAATTATTATCCTGGATCTATTAGAACATAAGTTTTAATAAAACAATTGATTAATCTGTCTTTAATTAAGATTTCTGAAGCTCTGTTTAGGATCAGTTATACTATTTTTTTAAAGATTGGTGTAACAGTAAATATGTTGCATTCACGTAGATCACTACTATTACTATTTAGTAAGGATGAATTACACAAAACTGACAAAGGTTTTCAAACATTTCAAATATCTAGTTTTGTTGCAAAACAGATTTAAGTAATTCCAATTTCTTTTCATTCTGTATGTCTAGTGTAACAAATTCTGTTTTTTTTTTTGTCTTCCTTTCTTTGAACCCCCCCCCCCCCCCCAACCTAATTCTGAGCTCTTGAGAACATCTCAGTGAGTTAGAAAGAGGTGATGTGAGGCATCAGCCTTGGTGACTAAGCAAGTTACCTAGGTATGGTTGGAGACTCTTAAGTGATCAAGGAGCAAGCCAGTCACTAGTTTCCCATAGAAACTCACTACAAGCACCCAGAAAATCACAACTATAACTATTCTGCTTAGCTGTGGAATAAAACTGGAGTGCCTAGAGGAAACATGCAGATGGATTGGTACAGAAGAGTGAAAAGAAATGATGCTGTAGAAGGTCACCAAACTGTCAGATCCCAATGGGAACCAAACCCAAGTCCATCCATAGCAGGCCAACACTTTCACATGGCCATTCAATGCCCATAAATTATCTCTAACTTATATGGTAAAAACAGAAGGGTAATGATTATCATAGATTTCTAATTTGTTAAGCACTGTCTTACTGATTGCAAAATTGGTACAGAAAATATGCTGAACAGTTAATATTTTGTAATGTGTGGAAAAATTAAATTAAATTTTTCTACCAACCAAAAAATTGTCAAAATATTTTACACCTAATAGTGTAAGACATTTTCTTGAAAATTCATATGGTTTATATTAGGGTTTATGGGGAAAAGAGCAAAATTAACCATGTAATTTATTCATAAATATTAAATTTGTTCAAAACTATACTAGACTTTTATTTATTTATTAGTGAAAATAGTTTTTCTAAGAATTTTGCACAAACATCATTTTGTATTTTCATTTAAAAATATTATCTGTCTGCATTTGAAAGATGCAAAAATTGTTGACATAAGACTGGAGAACAACAGATGCTAACTATTCTAATTATTGGTATAAATGTGCAAAACTGAAAAAAAAAAAAACAAACAAAAAATAACCCCAGAATCTTCTTGAAAATAAAACTCTTGCCAATTTTTTTTTTATTTATAGATGGTTAAGGCTTAATTTCTTCTACATTAAATAATTCTCTCTCTCTCTCAGTATTAATGGGAACTTTCAGTCAATTCTTTATTTAAACCTTTTAATAACCAAATCCACGAAATTCATGAACAAAGCAGACGTGTTAAAAAATTCCTTGTAAGGGAATATAATTAACCTAAAAACACTGACTTTCACCTCCACTAACAATTATAATTCATAAATTATTATTAAAAAATACAAATTATTAAACATTTTGGTAGGTGTTGTTATTTTTATAGAAGTTTAAATCAATACTATCTCTGTATTAACCATCCTGTTATCATTCAGATTTTTCCCATGTTTCTCCATTTGCCATTTAACAGTGTTTCCATGGTTTATTGGATGGTAAAACCTGACCAAAAGCATACTAATAAACAATATTCTGCTTATTTATTTATATATATATACACTGTATATAATTTTGAGAGACAATTTTAAAAATGTAACTAAAAACATGTGTTGAATAAATAAATTGTGGTTACAATTGAGAAATTATAACTAAAATGTGAATTTAATTTTAAATAGAAAATTCTCAAGCCAAAAAAAATAAATACAGATTTAGATACATCTATCTACTTGTCTGCCCTTTCCTCAGCATTATTTCAAAGTTTAATAAATTTTGGAATAAGTAATTAAATATAATCAGGTAAGAATTTTGTGGTCAAGCATCAGAATTATACTCAGGTATTATTATATTTCAGTATTTAGTGAATATTACTTTTAAGATGATTAATTTAAAAAGTATTTTGGTACTTCATGTTGCTGTGGTGATCTCTTTATGAAAGATTTTCTTTTTAAACAAAAATGCATCAAAATGCTTTTCAAGATTTTTCATGATAAAAGAGAAAATGATGTTACTTCTCACTATATTCTTTAGCATTAAATATTTAAAAATATGCATGACTATAAAAAACTAAGTCATTTCAGTCTGGTTACAACTACAGTTTTACTTACTTTATATACACCTTATATAAAAATGTTTAAAATTATTTTGGTATATCTTTAGTGATTTTGTAATGTACAAGTGATAGACAAACTATCCAAAACTTAGCTTAATCAAAACTTATTTTTTCACATTTAATATACTAAGACCAATAATACATAAAACTGATTATGAGAGACCAATTCTAACAATTCCATTTTGCATTGAAAATGCAATAATACTTTTAATGATATTTAACATTTTTGGTATATCATTTACCTTTTAACACTTCAGATGGGGAAAAGATAACATAATGACTGACTGAAATACATCAACAAGTTATAGAATGTAAAAAAAATAACATTTATAAGCTTACCTTGGAAAAAGAGCCTGCAAATCGCCACAGACCACCAAAGCCAATACCTGAAAAGAAGAGAAAAGAATTTACAAAGTAAGACATTAGTTAAATATTGGGAAAAAAGCAGCTGCAGAATTTTTAATTAGACTAAAGCAAGAGCAATAACTAATGAAATTTGTTTATCTGTGTATGACAATCTCTCAATGAACATTTGATAGAAAGTATAATAGAAACAAATCATGCTACAAAATGTTACAAAGTAAACTGTTTACATGGGAAAGAAAACTATGAAATAGAATATAAAATGAATAAATGAAACAAATAAGCAACCAGACATGCTAACAAGAAAATGTACACGTGAACTTTGTTTTGTTCTTGCTCTTTTTTCAACATGTTCTCTTATATATGTTGTCTGAAAACTTAACCACATAATTTCTGAAACATCAAGTTAACAAATTTAGTTTTACAAACTACACTTAAATAATTCTTTATAATATGTATTAGCATAGATTTCAGAAAGGGTTTAAAGAAAACTTGTTGATGAAAAATAACTACTTCATAATTTTAATTTAATCAAAATAAAACATTAATAAAAAGAAGTTTGAATTTTAGAATGTGAAAGAAGATTGATACATACAACAACAACAGCAACAGAAATGAAAAATGTATAATCTCAGTGACATCTTTTAAAAAATCATAAATTGATACAGCTAAACTGTTGGAATAAAAGTTAATAATAAGAAAGCTGGGAAAAAAAGCTAGAAATCTGATTGGTTTATTAAAAGAATGAAGGATTAATAAAAGGTTAAAGTAAGTAATTATACAATTGTTGTTTTCAGTTGTAAACTGTAGAAAGAAATTACATGTAGTACATTACTTCTGTATTTAAATATCTTTCTTGATTAAAAAAAGTTAAAATAAAAAGACACTAAGGGTGCGGGTTGGATATTATTCATGATGGATATTTAAATAAACAGAGTATTCGAGGTCTGTTGAAAACGTATCCGACCTTAGGCTGGGAAAAAAAAATTATGTACTTAGTGGGGTTCAATTGCTAATCCCCTTTGAAGTAGGTCCCTTGTGCCTCAACACAATTAGCCAAGTGATCCTTCCTGAATGGCTCTCAGCTCTGCCGTCGCATTCCGCATGATGTCCTCTTGGCTCTTATATTGGGAGCCTTTCAGTAGCATCTTCATTTTTGGGAACCACCAAAAGTCAGAAGTAGCCATGTCTGGAGAGTAGGGAGCCTGGCGAATGAGAGAAATGCCTTTCTTTGCCAAGAAACCTTGGATCAGCTGCAATAAATGAGCCAGGGCATTGTCATGATGCAGCTGCCAGTTTTGTGAGGCCCACAGATCCGGTCTCTTGCACCAAACTGCATCATGAAGATGTCGGAGAACTTCCTGATAGTACTTCTTTGTAACTGTTTGTCCTTCTGGTGCGTATTCGTGATGCACAACGCCTTGGTAGTCGAAGAAAACAGTCAGCATCACCTTGATTTTGCTCCAGACCTGATGTGCGTGCTTTTTTGAGCCTTGGCAACTTTGGGTGCTTCCACTGTGAAGACTGAGCTTTGGTTTCCGGGTTGTACCCGTACACCCAAGTCTCATCTCCAGTTATCATGGTATTCTGAAACTCAGGATCCCTGTTGGCAGTATCCAGCAGGTGCTGTGCAACCTAAAGACGAAGTTGTTGTTCCCGAGAAAGCAGCTTGGGCACAAATTTCGCTGCCACTTTGTGCAAGCACAAATCCTCCTTTAAAATTGCATGTGCAGAATCTTTACTGATTCCAACCTCGTCACCAATTTCCCGCACCGTCAAATGACGATCCTCCATTATCAAGGTCTGCACTTTCTCTATAACAACTGCATTGCGGCTTGTTGACGGCCTCCCAGAATGCTGGTCACTCTCCACCGATGTTGGCCATCTTTGAACCCGTTGTACCATTCTTTTATTTGGGTAGCACCCATGGCATTGTCACCAAAAGCCTGTTGAATTTTGTGAATTGTTTCCGCTTGGGTATCTCTAAGCTTTTGGCAAAACGTGATGCAAGATTGTTGCTCCACACATTCCGTCATCACAGGTGAAATGAAAATGCAATAAGTAGTACAGCACCTCACATGCTGGCTGCCTGACAGTGACTGATGCATCCAGCAAGCCTGCCAAAAACCACACGTGCATGAAGCTCCACTATGCACACTTTTGCCTCCCTAACGTCATTACTTCCCACAGGGAAAAATTAAAGTCGGATACTTTTTCGACAGACCTCATACACCATATTTTTTAATACGCAAGTGTAAATGTTTGTATAAAATCTAAGTAACAATCGATAAAATAGATATGCAAAAAGCAATAAAATGTTTTATAAAAATTTTTAAAAACTGTAAAAAAGAAATAGTAGTACAAACTTTGCAGATAAGATAACTGCTGCTGAGAAGCATCTTCACAGGCAATCATATTTTGTATTATACTTTGCACAGCATTCAAAATAGCCTGGTCATGGCACAGTGAGAGAACATTATTGATTTTGGCATCAAGGAGGCTGTGTCTGGTAACAATAAAAAGAAAAACAACAGAGGCATTGAACATCTTGATTTAATACTTAGTGCATATCACTATTCAAAGAAAAAATACTCTGAAAGACAGACCTCAAAATTAGAGTGTGTGAAACATGAAAAAATCCCTCTAGTGTGCTGTATGGCCATAGTTTCACATGATCCACTAGACATGTGCTATCATTCAGCAATAATGATAACAAAAGGATTGTTATATTTTAGCATAGTTGTGTACCCAATCCATTATACTTTCAATGTAATACCATACATTGATCAACATGTCTTTGAAGAATCTCCTAATTTTTAAAACACCAGTAGCAGCAATTATAAATGACAATGTGTGCATGGGCATCTATTCCCCCAAAATTTTATGGTGATGGTGAATTGGGAAAGCTGGTCAAAAATAGCTAAATCATCTGTCTCTGTCTAGTTTTGAGAAACAAGCTGATAGGTTAACTAAGAAATGAAGGGATTGCCAACTGGTTAGTATAACTGTGTTTGGATTAGTTAGTTAGTGACCTTAGCAACACTTATAACTGGTTAATCGAACTAAGCACTAGAAGCCACTTTCAGACTCCACTAGGCTATAAAAATTGGCAAAGAAAGACCTATCTAATAGCTGAGTGACCTAGTCAAGTCAAGAACAGTTTACATTTGTATTTATTTTAGCTATTTTGTTAATCCTCATTTTTAGAAAAAGGATATCAGAAAGTTTTTAGCAAAGTGGAAATTATTAGAAACACTAGAGAATAAAGCAGAGAAAAGGGCAATAACTTACAAACAAAGCTTCACTATCACTGGTCCAGATTCACCAGCAGCTGTTAAATGTGATCAATCCAATCTACTTGTTAAAAGTAACTTGTCTTTTGAGAATTATGATTTTAAAAAGGATGCAAAAGGAGCACAGTTTCCATCATGTCAATATTCACCATGGCTTAGTTATTTCCCACAGTCAGTTCATCATGGAAAAGAGGAAGACTTCACCATAACATCTTTTACAAGACACAAAAACTTTCATGAAAGTGCAAGAAGTTATATTTTTACCACATGGCACAGAAATGTGTAGGTGGATGCAACAAACCTTTTGACCAACAGGAAAAAAAAACAGAAGCAGAAAGTACTATATCCAATATTGTCATTTTACTTGTTGTACACATGACATGTCTTTATGTGGTAAAGGCAACAAAATTGGAAGTGTTCAAAGCCTGATTAATTTTAGTATTGAATAAGGAGATGAGACACTACAAAACTATTTGGAAAAATGCTCCAGCAAATGTTTGCCATAAATTTGTCTGTGTAGAAAATAAACTAATCAGACTCTGTAAAGAAACTATCAAGGAAAACAGTTTCTTCTGCAAACAATTCCACTGGATTTTCAATAATTGCTGATGAAAGTTCTGACATATCTGGAAAGGAGCAATTGTCATCTGGTGTACATTTTGTTGACACAAACACCACTGAAAATATTATCTGAAAGGAATTTCTTGGATTCGTAAGACTACATGAACTGTATGCTATTTCCATTGCCAATACTATCATTGATCAGTGTGCAAAGTTTGGCTTAAATTTAGAAAAACTACAGGGCTAAGGGTACGACAGGTGCTCTGATGCCAAGAAAGGAAAGGGGTGTATAAGCTATAATAAAACATTATCAAAAAGCTGTGCTTGTCCATTGTGTTGTTCATAAATTCAATCTGGTTGTGAACAACTTTAATTGTGTACCTGAGATATACAATACAATTGGCACAATCAAAGTTATAAAATTTTTCCATGAGAGTCCAAAGAAATGCCTTTTCCAAAATGTGACACTACTATCTGAAACATGTTGAACTGAAAAACATAGAAGTATCAGAATTTTTTCCAACAAGTCTGAATGCATTTTTGATCAGTTAAGCATACTGGTCACTACAGCTTCAGGTAAAAAATAACAAGGTGCTCTCCAAATGAATCTGCTTCAAGCACAATGACATTTATTTTTTGTCTGACTAATTTCTAGCTATTTGGCAATGCTAGAATCTGTAACTCAAGCTCTTCCAGTTGTTGGACTTGATATCATAAATGTGTGTAATCATGTTCAGGAGCTTTTAAGTGTGTTCCGTGAACACTGAAAAAAAAAACAGAACATCAATTCAATGAACATTTCACTAAAGTTCAATAGTTGTTGAAGAAGTTATATTAAATTATCTGTTCCTAGACAATGCAAATATCTAATGTTGGTGGCTCAATCATGGAGGAATATTTTCATCAAATTTTGTTTATATCATATTTGGACTCAATCATCTCATCATTAAAGAGCCGATTTGCTGCAGAAAATTAAAAAAAATTCTCTTTTTTGCCTTCAACCTGTACAGATGGTGCACATTGGACGTGAAGAATTCAAAAACTTGGAAGCTGAAGCTATCATCTGGTTTGAGAAATGGTCCAAAAAGGGAAAACAATGTGTTAGCAATTTAAAAAATTGATTCAATGAGTTGTTAGAGTTCACTGATGAATTCCCTTCTATTCATCAAGCAGTTCATATCGCTCCAACATCACCAGTAACAACCTGTACACTGTACAGCAGAAGGCTGTTTAGCACAATGAGAAGGGAGAAAAAAATGGCCAAGGTAAACAATGGTGGATAATTGTTTGTCATGACTTTGTATGATAAGTGTTCAAAGAGCAAAAGTTACAGCTAACAAGCACAAACCCTTTCAAAAAGTAATGGATAAATTTGGACAAGACCAAAGACATTTACCATTTGCATTGAATACAATTTTTGAATAGAGATGCTTTGTTTTTGTCTTGTTATTCAGAGCTTTGAAGGGGTAACACAATAGCAAAAGCAGCAGACTAATTTCCAAAAAATAGATGAAATTAAAAAATTTTAAATGAATCACAAGGAATATATTTTAAAAAATTATTGACCAAAATCAAATACCTTTGATAGGAAAAAACAAAAAAAAAAAACAAATCAGTATCTTTTTATTTTTTGACGTTAATATGCTTTCATCACCAGCCTCATTCCCCACACTTGGTATTATTTTATCACCCCCCCCAAGTATTTATCTTGCAAACATTTTTTGTCACCTCTCCCTCACTGGAAAGACCCTGCAGATGTCCATGAATGTGGAGCCTAATGGATCAAGCCTAAACTACATTAAATTTCAACAAAATACCCCTGTTCACATACTCTCCAGCACAAACTTAGCTCTGTAAAGTACACAAATCTTACAAGCAATGATGATGAGTGTAATGAATAGAGAATCACATTTCTATGTATTTGTTATATATCAACAGTTTTGGCCATGTCAAAGTCAGTTCTTGAAGCACTATACCACCTCATGTTTCTACAAAAGGTATTAATATCTGGAACTGCTGGCATGACTAAAATATCTTGACTGATGACTACCGTATCATTGTGGCAGACCATCTTACAATGGTGTTGCTGCATCTGGAAGAGAAGATTTTTCAGAACAACAGCCATCTAATCTATACTTCACAAGAAGTACTCAATTTTCCAGGGTAATCCAATTTAAATCCCATCAATAATCTCTAAGATATTATGGAATAACACATCATGACATGTCCAAAGCTACCATCTCTCCGTAATAAAATTGTCATTCAGCCCAAGATGGGTTCTATTCATTGTTAGGGCCATTCTCTAAATTTTCTGCAAAAAGTTGATTATTACTAACTGAATATTATATGTACAAATCATCAGTAATAAAGAAACTACATTAAAAATTAATTAAATAATGCTTATAAAGATTGATAAGAAGCATTACAATAATATTTTTATACATAGAAAAAGATTAAAAGTAATGGTACTTACTGTTTCTACAGGGTGATCAAAAAGTAACTATGAAGTGGAAAATTTATTGTTTTTATTTCAATACATTTAATTTTTACAATAAAGTATTAAAATAAACTACGTATTACAATAAATGCTGAAAATGAGTCCCACTCACATTTAAAAACATTTTCCACACATTTTTTCATATTCTCAAAAATGTTTTGCAATTCTTCAGATGCTATTCCTCTAATGAAATTGATGATGTTTTGCTTCAGTCCATTGATGGAATGGGGATTATTTTCAAAGACCTTTGCTTTCACTGATCCCCATAGACAAACGTCCGAGGATGTGAGATCAGGATAGCGTGCAGGCCAAATTTCTTTTGATATCAGCCAATCACCGAACACTTCTTCCAGCAGTTTCATTGATTGAGCAGATGTATGAGTGGTGGCTCCATCCTGCTGGAAGTAGGCATCTTTGGTATCTTCTTCATCTAACTCACCAATAAAAGGATATAGTATGTTGTTACAATAATGCTCTGAATTGATGGTTTTTCAAAAATATAGGCCCAATAATGTGTTTCTTTGATATAGCCACCCACACACTGATCTTTTCGTCATGAAGCTGTTTCTGAAATAGTTCATGAGGGTTAGAAGTATACTAAATTCTGGTATTCTGGCTATTAACATATCCAGAGAGAGGAATCCAATCATTCATTAAAAAAAGATGTTTTATCCAATATGTCATCACCGTTTACATCAATAAAATTTTTAAACCAGTTGCAATATTCAACTCGCTTATCATAGTCTGCAGCTTTCAATTCGTGCAGTGTTCACTTTATACAGATAAATATTTAAATCCTTTAAAGCATTGTGTGCACTCCCATATGAAACATTCGCTTGTTGAGAAAGTCGACACAGCGATTTTGAAGGACTCTGAAATATTTGAAAGCTTCTCCTCATCCAACACTTTTGGCCAACCAAATCATTGATAACCCTCAACTGAACCAGCATCTTAAAATTTGCTAATCAATGCCCCTACAGCATTTCTTTTCAGAAACCTTGAATCAGGAAATTCTTGTAAGAACTCATTTTGAACTCTTGTGGTGTGCATTTACCATTTATTCATGTAGACTTTCTTGATAAGAAAGATTTGTTTGACGTTTGAAAGAACACAAAAATTACAATCACAAAAATCATGTTCCACTTTTGCAAATTTACCTCCAACACTTGTTGGTCATTTTGGGAAAATAACAAAGCACATGGAGAAGAAACAAAAATGATTACAAATATGCTCCACTGCATAGGTACTTTCTGATCACCCTGTATATTTAGAGTAATATTTGTCTGACAACTATAATCATCAGCTAAACATAAATCATAGCTTTAATAATGTTATATGTTCTAGCACAACAAAAAGCTGCAGCATTATAAACTAAATATTTGGAGCCAGTTAGGAAGCATCACTTTTAAACTTTCATATTATACTTAAAATGTAAAATGAAAACTTAAATTTGATAAAAAATTAGAAATGTGTCTAAGATTATAAACATTTATTATTTGTTTCTATTTATTTATGCAAAATTTAGGAGAATTTTTCTACAGATTTTTTGCCCTTAACACGATTTATAGATACAAAAGTATCAATAGATCTGCATACCAGTTTGACTTAACATTTCTATCTATCTATCTACAGGGTGATTGAAAAGTAACTCCCTATTATAAAATACTTATAATTTATCCTATTATTGTAATATTTTTCTCAATTTTTTTGTGTATGTTCCATGATGTATGGGAGCAAATCTACTCTACCAAACCAACAACTTTGGAAGAACTTGAAGGGCAAATATGAGAAGTTATGTCTTCCATCCCACAAGAGTTCTTTGTGAAATCAGTTGACGAGGTTCCCAGGTGGCTTGAGAAGCTGATGGCGAATGCTGGCGCCCATATCAAATTTTAAATAAAACTCCATGCTATACACTTGCTTATCATATTCATTTCTTGTAAGAATTGTAGTTCAGAAATAAATTAGAAGTACTTAATAATAGGGAGTTACTTTTCAATCACCCTGTATATAAATAATCTACAAAATGTGGTATTTCTGCAAATTAGTGTAAGTAATCTAATATGAAACATTCCCCCAATGTAATTCAATTAATTTTAATATTCATTTGCACAATTTGCTGTAACTATGAAAAAGTCTGTTTTTTTTTCAATAAAAAATTTTTTTATTTGTTTTACTGACAACTACAACAGCTTGAAGGAGTGTTCGCCAGCTCACTCAGCATCATACTTGTCATTCTGATCAGTAGGATATTTGTATAAGTCTAAAGACTAAAATCTGCCATTTTCCATGGAAAAATAAATATCTTAAAATCATCCTAGGTCATATATAAACATGGATATCCAATCAACAGATAAATAGCATGAAAGTAAAAAGTAAAAAAAGAAAATATTTGTTTTTAGGAAATGTATGTTTATCAATTTAGAGTACATCTAAATATTTTTAATTGATCTTTTTTATTCTAACCATTAATTACATTATATTATCTGACATTGACAGAAGTTGACAAATTATTGCTTATTAAGAGTGGAGAGAGACAGTTCTCTAGAATTTATTTATTACAAATGTTAATGTGAATCTATTCATAATTAATTTGATAAAAATCATATCAGAATGCCAAAGACAACCATTTCAATGGAAATATAACCTTCCTGGTTTATTTTTTAAAATCAATTTTATTTTATTGTCATGTTTAATTAAAAACACTTAATAATTTCATTAAATATTATTTTATTTCATATCTGTATAATTAAGACAATAAAGAAATCAAAAACTGCACTACAACTTAAACATACTTTGAAAAACTAAAAAAAACTTACATCACAGGAAATACTTTTGGAAAGACAACAGAAGCCTCTGCCAGGTATTCATACAGAATTCGAGCCTCATTCTCATCTGTAGTGTTTCTTACTAATGTTGCCTGAAATAGAAAATCATAAAATTGAAATTAAGTTTTAGTTATCTTTCACACAAAAAACTAAAAAAATTAATAATAATAATAATAATAATAATAATAATAATAATAATAAATAATAATAATAATAATAAAGAAAATAAAATGAAATAACCATCTTATGTTTTTTCAGGAAAAATAGATTTTTCTTTTTAAAGAAAGGAAAAAAGACAGGAGCCATCCTGCAGATGAGTAGTATGGGGAGTATTTTACAAAATTAAATAAATGTGAACAGCACATATACCATAACCAGCATATCTAGGGGTTGTGGCTTTAAAGTGCTTGACTACATATTAATATTTTTGCTACATTTTATATATTACTTTCTAAATTTTTAACTTATTACAAAAACTGAACATTATTTAATAATTAATTTTTTTTTTTTTTTTTTTTTTTTTTTTTTTACTATTTTGGTAAATGCAATTTAAGTTATATTCAAGGAAGAGGAAGATAAACAAATCTTAGTACATACCAACACTGTTAAAACAAGTGCTTGAGTGGGGTAGTCAGTTAAAACCTCTGGATCAAGTAATACATTATTTTCATTGGATACAGAACCCCGCCCACTTCGAGGTAATGGCATTCCTGTTTTGCTGCTGTCAAGTTTCTTTGAACCTGGAGTTGGCACAGAACTGCTACGGTTTTTGAATGGGGGTGGTCTTGTGGTTGAATCTGCATCAAAACTTCGCCACACTTTAGGGCTATTAACTTGCTATTGTAATAAAGGAAATATAAATGATGGAAAGGAATGGAAATTTTAAAATGGTTTCATGTGTTTGTATATGATATATTTGGCATTAAATTAATCAAATCAGTGAGAAATTGTCATTATCCACTGACATGATCAAGAGATGATCCAACAATGTGATAAGACAGTACATTATTGGAACACAAAGCAAAGCTAAGAAACTGATCATCAGTTGAATATTAATTATTCAGTAATAAGTTGTTAATCTGCTACACCAGATACTTCATTAAAAAAAAGTGTGTTGGGGGAGGAAACAGGGTATTTACTTATGCAGTATGTCAGACCTCCTTTGCAAATGCCTGTGCTCTCAGAGATCACTGGCTACCTACAGCAGAATGCCAGTCAAATCCTACCCTAGTAAAAATCCCAGGTCTCAACTCCATAGAGTATATGAGGGACTGACTGACTTAGAAACTGACAGATTACTTGTCAATTCAGAACATGCATGAATTTACCTAGTCATTGCAGATTCAACATTTAGTGCTAAGCATGAAATGTGATTCTGTTTTGTGAGCAAGAAGAATGCACTGCAGTCATGACCAAAAGTTTTGATTAACCCTAGACTTTCCTAATCTGCTTGATTAAGTAGAATTAAACCTGCTGAATTTGCATAATGTTATGATAACAGATTGAAAAGCATTCCATTTTATAGTTTTCCACATATTTAATGAGAATAGGATCAAAATTGAGATTACTTAAAATTACTGTTACACTGACACTATATTTAGAAATTTATGAACAATGTGTATTTTAATTTATTACCTGTCTAGCTGTATATCAGATCAGTCTTTAGGCATTTCTGTATTAACACAAGCATGTTTATACATGGGAACAATCACAATAGTATATCAAAATAGCAAGACCATTATAGTCTTTTTAAAAAAACTTAGAAAAATAATTTTTGTTTTAATTTGTAGTTGTAGCAAACTTTATAGAAATGTCATATAAATTTTTGTAAAAAAAAATGATATTATTTAATTTGTTATGCAGAAATTTGACTTGTTTTAAATAGTGTTTATTCCATACTAGTTACAAAGAATACTTTTGAAATAATGTAATAAATCTGCTTTCTATAAGACAGTTTTAAACTAAATATATGCTACTATCTAAGCAACTTCTTAGTCCCATTTAAATGTAAATACCTGACTCTGTAAGTGCGTATTTTTTCTGGCAACAGTCATGGCATTTTGGTCTAACAGATCCCAGCTTTTCTGCCGTGTGGTTACTGGTGTCATGGTGGGAGGTGGTGGCTGAGGGGGTGGAGTAGGCATAGCTGGGGCTGACGCACTAGAGGCTATTCCTGTGATTCCTTGCTGAGATAAATCTGTACTCAGGCTGTCACTAGATGGTGACTCTGTCATGACATACTGACTGACTCTATGTTTCAAATGGCATCGACTTCGAACTTCTTCTGACACAGACACCAATGCTGATAAAATAAAAAAATAAAACAAAGATGCTATTTTTTAAAAAATTATAGTGATTTTGTAGAAATATATTTCTTTCTAATGTAATTCTCTGAATTTTGTGAAACAGCATAAAATGAAAAATTTATTATAACTTTTAACCATTTTCTAATGCTATACTACTTTTTAAAATAAAAATACAGGATCAGTTTCAGGAGTGATGATTTGGCTTGGGCACATTACCTGTTAATTTTGCATTGTCATATGCTTCCCCAGTTTACAAAGGTTGTGAATCCCTATGTTAAAAGATGCGTGTTTACATACTGAGTGAGTTGCACAACCACTTCTAGGCCACAGGTGGAAGTCCATCTACTAAAACTTTTCATTTTTAGATGTGGGAGGAAATAGGTATGTCACCTAGATGCAGTTTAATAAGAATTAAATGGCAAAATTAATTTTAAGATGCACTGCTAAGTTATAATGTAAAAAAATACATATTTTGAACTTTAAAATACCAAAGTTGAATAATTTTACAATGTTTTCCATGAAGCCATAATGCATTGTCAAAAAAACATTATCTATTCTTTACTACCTAATAAAATTATTTAATTGCCAGCTGTCTTTTCCTGCATTCAATTTTTATTTATGTGCAAAAATAAAATATCTATATGGTATGGTCTACTTATTTTTGTGTGCCTGTGTGTAAATGAGACACTAAAAGTGGCTTGCATTCTTCATACTTACCTGCAAGATATGGTACTGTTTGTGGAGTAACTTCAAATTTGTCCCTTAAAAAAATAAAAGGTAATGAAAAGAGATCTGTATTACCATTAAAGAGAGATGATATTTTAAAAAATGTTGTATATAGAAAAGCACCTTGTATTTTATTTAATAAACATTTTTAACAGACAAGGTCTAAAAGACAATAGAAAAAGAAAGCAAAACAAGCTGCTGTGAAATTCCACTGTTTGCAAAGAAAACTTCTGAAATTTACACACAAGAAAAGAAACTGAAACATGGGTGTAAGACTAAATTTTGCATAATATCTGTCAATAATTAAAAAGTAAATATTTTCACATATTTTTTAAAAATTGTAATTAGTTAAAAACAGTTATTGTTATTGAAAATAACTTTTAAAAAAACAAATGTTTTATTGTACTTACAAATTACAGTAGTTGAAACAATCTTACCTGAATATGTCACATTGTTATTTTATAAACATTTTAATTCTGTTAAAATTGTACATTTATACTTTTTATGGGTCACTTTTTTGACAGTCAAATGTTATTCAAACATTCTAAATAGAACTTGAGGCTGAAACAAAATTTTTTCATTAATAATTTCTCTAAACAAATTTACATCTATCAAAAAATTCAAAATTAAAAATAAAGAAATTAAAATGGTAATTTAAGCTTTTATTTAAAAGCATAAATGTTATCAGCAAATGTAGGAACGTAATTAGAAAGATACCAATCAAAATTATATACTTAATAGTTGATATAAATAATTTCTATTCATGTACCTGTTTAAAGGTTTCACTGTGATGGTGAGCAATTGATTCAGAACTCTGATTGTTCTTGAAACTGTGGTCAATGTTGGATGTCTGAAACCTGAAAAAAAAAAAGACAAAAAGAACCTGCATACTAAAAAACAATAGAACATCAATTTCAAATTCAAATTATTTACTTCAACGTAATTAATAATAATAAATTGGTAAAAACACTTAATTTTTTAAAATTTCTCTTAAATTGACAAACTATCTATAAATAATTTATCTGCATATAATTTGCTATATAAACTAAGGCATAATTAAATATTACTTGAAAATACAAAAACACCATACAAAATTTTTTTTTTTCTTCTTATTTTCTTATTACAGATTACAGGATAGTAGTACTAAACCAGTGGTTAAAATATATTGGCATGCCAACAATGGGAAAGTGTCAGATCAAACTGCATGTACTTAGTCCACAGATTGTATAAAAATTTTAAAATAAAATTTCTTAAATGACTGGAAACAGTACTGAAACCAGTGACAGCATCTTAGTTAATAGATAATATACAAAAGTTGAATTTTTATGAATTGAGAACCTATTAAAGCAGAAAGCATGAGCTGAATATATATAAATAAATAAGAGTGGTAATTTTTATAAAATATATATAGTAAATGCATACAAACTATAATAAAGCAATGTAGAAATTCATTAATTTAATAATTGAAAAATATTTTTTTTTAAATAAAAATCTTGATCCTTCTATTAGATTTAATAAAACTGCAAATTTTTAGTATTCTTGAGCAAGAAAAATATTATACTAGTAAGTGGTATAAAACACGACAGAATTCTTCATATTGAAAATCTGCTTCATATCATCAGTAACTAAATTTTATGAGTTCATGCAATTAAAAACAGTTATAAATATGAGCCATAATACTAATAATGATTTACTGCACCATCTGTCAACAGTTCAATTTAGTTGACATCAATTCTGACTTTGTTAGGATATTTGTTTTGAAGGGAAACATTACAAAAGAGTAGTTATACTCATTTAACAGATTCTTAAGGTGGAGACTCATTAGTAGGATATGATAAAGGCTGGACAGTCACAGATCTAGATAACAGAATGATTAAATGTGAGCAGAAGTGTGGTTTCTTGACTACAGAGATACTGACTAAAGACCAGTTCATGGTCAACCACAGGTAACAACCCCAGCTAGGGTTAGCATGAGATTTGTTAGCACCCCAGGAAAATTGAATCTCAGTGCCCTTAAGACTTATTACAATTTTAATAATATTTTCACAAGGAGTATAAACTACAAATACAGAATTGAAGATTTTATCACAAATTAATACCAAAAAAGCATGAAAAAATCAGCAGTTCTGCAATGCAATAATTTATTGTAACTAATATTTCACGTGCAACTGCAATCATCTTCAGAGAGCTGATACAGTGAAAATGACACAACATGTGTAGGGAACATTCATGCAAAACTTTTCTTGCATATTATCAAAGAATGAGTCTTAGCCATAATGAGTTACAAGAATTTATTTAATTTTTAAACATTTTATTCTTGACTTAGTAAGGTCAGCAAAATTTTATTGCACTTTCCATGTTTATTTTTTTGGACAAGGTCATTTTCTATCAACAAAAGCATTAAAAGATTTAACCTTTCTTGTGTTATGAAAGACCTTAAATATGTCTTCATAAGTTTTAATTTACTAAAGCTTCTTTCTCCTGTAGCTACAGTTATTAGAATAGTAAGCATTATCCTTAATGCAACCCACATATTTGGTATGAAATTCTGCAACTTTTTATTTTTAATAAATTTAAACACTTGTATTGGGGACTTTAGTCTTCAATTCAGGACATATAGGATTTGCAATATCTAGTTCTGTCAGTAAGTCACTTATTTCTTGGTACCTTAACATCTCTAGTGTAACATGCATTCATCAGTTCATTTAGCTGGAAAATCTTTTTATGTTACTTAAAAATTTCCATGCATTATTAAAATGTTGTAACTGTTCAAATCATTCTAAGTTATGGCTGTGTCTATTATGACATTAAACACCTGATTTTTAACAGAATTTCCAAATTCATAACTTCATCAATACTCTCATATTCAGATAGCCTTTTCGTGTGCCTTACACTCATACTTTTAAAAATAGGTTCTACGTTTAGTTATTGTAAAAAAAAATTGCTAAAGGTTAGTGCCTCTTCATATACATTTTTATGTTAAGTAGTTATGTAATTGGTGACATTTCTCATTAATGAAACTTTGGTAAATAGTTCCACAGAGACATTATGCCTAATTTTGCTGACAACATTTATTAAAAAAAAAAAAAAATATATATATATATATATAATACCAGACACTCATAATAACTAAAAATTTGAAATCTTCTATTTGAGATACAAGAGTCCCTGCTTCATGACACATTGCAGGATCAGAAACAGGCATTTCTAAAAGATCATGAAGGTCATCTTGGATTCCAATAATTTTGTATCTTATTGTTTTGAGACATTCTATTCTGCACTCCCATCTGGTCTTGAATAAAGGCTTTGCAGTGAGACATTTGACATGCTTTCTCAGTATATGCCATCACATAGCAAAAGATGAAAATAAAACAAATGTACTAGAAAGTTCTGAAAAATGAAGTTGATTCCAGGACACTTGCAACAATATCCCCTACTAAGTTCAGGGAATGACATCCATGTGGTATATAAAATGCTTGCAGGTTTTGTTTCATGATAAGTACCTAAATCCCTTTATTTCTTCCTCTCATATTGGACCCATTATCTATTTGTGACATCTGTAATTTTGTAAGTCCAGTTAAATTAAGAGTTATAACATACAATCCTTTTCCAGTGCAATCAATTACTGATTTATAGAAGACAAAATGTTCCTTTATTGTAATGTCTTCTACATCTAAAAAGCCTACTGAAATGGAAGTTGCTCTATACGACTTATTCAGAAGTACAGTTTAAGACAGGAGTGGCCAAAACGCAGCTCGCAAGCCACATGCGGCTCTTTGACATATAATGTGCAGCTCACGGAAATGTGTTTTGAGACAGGAATTGTATGAGCCAGTGCTCACAATGGTAGTTTTACTGGGCGTGGCTTGTGATCGTGTGATTGTGGCGTGTGTGGCTGTGTTGCGGGCAATCAAATTAGTGGAATGTTAGTGTGACAGAGGTTCCTACCTTTCCTGATTTCCTTTTTTGTTTCTGAAATTCCTGATGCAGTGGTCAGATTACGGAAAATCGGTTGCGACTTTCCCCCAGCCCTTTTTCGGCAGAGTGGAATGAATTTCAGATAGTTTTTGTCATTTCTTCTGAAATAAAAGATCACTTCTCATTGGATAGCGTTATGATGATAGTGTTGGGGAAGCTCCCAGTTCCCCAAAAACTTACCTCATTGTACAAAAGGCACTGTAATTTTCCATTGAGATTTTTTTGTATTTAAAATTTAACCGCAACAATGGCGTCCTTCTTCTTCCCGCCAGGCTGCTTCAAATCCATTGGCTTGTTCGTATTTTTTGATTGACACTAGTAACAGCCAGTGCACCGATTGGCTAGCAATCACATAAATATGAGCAAGCCTGTACCCAGCAAGCGGATTCGGGCAGAGCAGGAAGGACTGTAAGTTGTGATACAATCATTTGCCTCAAGGGATGTTGCAGAGTGCACATCATTGTGTATGTCTGTAATGTCATTGCAGATTAGTTGGAGTTTGTATGATTCCCGATTTATATTCATTTTTACTGATTTTTTCCATGGCCATTCCTGATTTTAGTTTCAACAGGTAGGAACCTCTGGTGTGATTCTGGGCACTGTAGAGTTTGGTTGTGTTCCATGTGTTGGAGCTTATTGTTTCTTTTCACATTAATTTTGTTACAAGTGTCTGTGAAAATTTTGTGAAGGAAGATGGCATCATCAAATTGTAAGAAGTGAAAGTATGAAGATGAAAACAGAAATTTTAAGCCAGAGTGGGAGGAAGATTTTGCATTCACCGTTAAGGGAGATAAACCTGTGTGTCTTATCAGCAATGTGTCACTGAGTCATTACAAAGCCAGTAACTCGAAACACCACTATGAAACAAAGCACAAGAACTTTTCGTCTGTATTTCACCTAAATCAATTACGGAAAAAAAAAAGTTTACTGTGTTAAAAACATCGCTAAATAGCCTGCAGACACTGTTGACAACGTTCAGTAAGGAAGACGATACGACTGAAGCTAGTTTTGTTATATCGTGGAATATTGTTCATGCTAAACGCCCATATTCTGATGGAGAATTTGTTAAGAAGAATATAGCTGAAGTTGTTGCAGTGTTAGATCCAAATAACCCAAAACTTTATTAGCACAAACACCAGTTTCACACCACACTACAGAGAGGCATATCTTCCAGATCAGTGCTGATGTTGCAGGCAAAATGCAAAACGATTTAAAGCATTCACTTGCATTCAGTTTAGCTCTTGACAAATCTACAGACATACAAGACAACCCACCACTGGCGGTATTTGTTCGTTATGTTTCCTCTGATGTAACTGTGAAAGAAGAGCTGTTAGACTTAGTTGCACTAAAAGAAACAACTCATGGTGTTGACATTAAAAATGCATTTGAGAGAGCCTTAACAGATGCTGATGTTCCACTGGATAAACTCGTCAGTGTTGCAGCAGATGGAGCACCTGCAATGGTGGGAAAAAATGCAGGATTAATTGTATTAATGAAAAGTGATCCCCATTTTCCAGAGTTTCTCCATTCATTGCATTATTCATCGTGAGCACCTGGCAGCCAGATACTTTAAGTAATAAGATGTTATGAAATCTGTCTTTGAAATTGTCAATTACATACACTTAAATGGGAAGACACCGACAGTTCAAAAATTTTATTGAAGAACTGGAGCTTGAAGATAAATAAACACAGTGATGTCTCTTTCTACTGCAGTGTGAGATGGCTGTCAACCAGAAATATCTTTTGAGTAGGTTTGTGGATCTGTTGTAGCCTATTATTACTTTTCTTGAAGAAAAGGAAAAGGAAAGATTCTATCCTCAACTAGAAAATGAGGAATGGATGCAAGATCTAATGTTCCTTACTGATATAATGAATCATCTACAAACTCTCAACTTGGCACTCCAAGGGAAGGATAGGATTGTTTCTGATCTCACTCAGACAATTTTCAGCTTTCAGAATAAAATAAGAGTTTTTCAAAGAGACATATTGTCAAGAAACTTCAGTCACTTTCCCAATCTCCAAAGGAGAGTAAATACATTCCCTGATATTGAAATAAAAGACCACAAACTGGAAGAATACAAAAATAAATTACAAGGACTGCTTGATAATTTCCTAGCCAGGTTTGAGGACTTGCAGAAGCTTAAGCCCTGCTTTGCCTTTCTTGTAAATCCATTCATGGTTGATGCGATCAATGATGGTTGTCCGATTTTCGGCCCTCTGGTTACAGATTCATCTGCTGTGGAAATGGAACTAATGGAATTACAGGAGGACCTGGGTCTAAAAATGATCCATAAATTCCAGTCTACAATTGAGTTCTGGAAGCAAGTTCCAGAAATAAAATATCCTGAACTGAAAAGGAGCAGTGTGCAATTCATCTCAATTTTGAGCACAACATACTGCTGTGAATCACTGAACTCTGTTATGAAGTTTGTGAAGTCGAAGCATCATGCAATCCTTACAAACCAACACCTGATGGAGCTAATTCGTACAGCCATGACAACATATCAGCCAGATTTTCAACGACTCACAGCCAAGATAGAGACTCGCAATAATCAATCAGGATTTTGAAAATATTTGGTATGTATATGTGTACATTTTGATTATTGAAAGTAATACAAATTAGCAGTTTAAAAACTGCATACATGAATAAATATTATTACACACATGTATTTCTTAATATTTATATAAAATTTTTGTAACAAAATGTGCATGTAAGAGTAAAAACGTGTATGTAATATTTTTTCATGTCTTGGTGGTCTCAAACATCTGAAGTTTATCGTATGTGGATCTTACGGTAAACAGGTTTGGCCACTCCTGGTCTAAAATAAAGCTGAAATATGTCTTCTTTAGCACAATTTACAGGCCCAATGAGAGGGGGGGAGGGCAGGAGGGTTATTTGGCCTGGACATTTGGCTTAGAGGGGGCCTCAAAATTTTCACTTATTTTATCTTATGTTTATATTAAACTTATTAAATAACTTTGTTTTGTTTTATTTATTTGCAGAGTACATGAAAATCAAACCAACTTTTTAATAAATTATCAAATAAACCTTATCAAGAAGAGATTTGAAAGTGGAGCAAGCAAGAGACGGAGAAAACAATTAATATAAACATAGTGACACTTTCCTTTGTAAATACGTACCTACCTAAACTAAAATAAGTTTAGACAAATACCTGAGCAAACAAAAATTATAAATAAACTGTGAAAAGGCATTAGTCAACCATTTTTTGGGCCAGGGCCTCACTTATCCTCTCAGAACCCTCACAATTTAATATATCTTCTTAAATAGCATTTCTCAATAAATTATTTATTTCATTCTGGACATCTCTTTCCCACAATAATGAATGATAGTCTCTTCAGATACAGCTTGATGCAAATGTTCATTCATTGTCAAATCAAATTTTTCAAGTAGCTGTACAAATCTAAACAGTTCACATTGTTTGGTATGAATAATCTATTTGAAATTCCTCTAAAAGCCAAATTGTGCTTAGCTTAAAAAAGAGTAATGCTAATTAAACATTCCAAGACTTTATCAATACTTTTGTTTGTTCTCCACATGTTAATTGCATTTCCCTATCCATAGTTTAGTCAGTTTGTAATTGCAGGGTTGTCTGGAACCGTCTACTATGACATTGCAGGTGCTGTTCTGAATTTTTGTGTGGCTGCAAATATTCATGAGCCTGCTTCCAGTCACTAATTCCTGATGTTTCTAAAGATGACTTTCTGAGACAAAAAAATTTTGCAACAAAAACAAAAAATCTTATTGATGTTTTCTGAGTAAATTAGCCATCACCTGAGAAACTTTTCACCATTATACATCATCGTAACAAGGAAACTATGTTTTTTTTTTGCATATTTTGAAAAACTGTATTGTTCATTAACAGGATATGAACCATTCATAATGATGTGATCAATTACCAGCAACGATAAGCTATCAGACCAGAGCACTGGATTATAGTAATGACAATGTTCCCAATGCATCTCAAAATTTACTGTTATCATATTAGTTGACTCTTCAATATTAATAACATTTGGATCAAGATTTTTGGATTCAAGTTTATTTTCTGCAGAATGTAAATGTTTTGAATTGTTTTAACCACATTAGATGACATGTCTGTAGAGCTGGATGTAGATGATGGAGATAAGTCTATATCACTCCCACATTTAGACTTATGATTGACATTACTTGACAATTTTGGATGTTTTTTGATTTCTTCTTATTGATGACACTTTTTTCTTTCAAAGCCTGATGCACATACTCATCTGGAGGGAATATGGAACATGAAACCAGCTTTTAAACATCATGGAAAGGGATCATTATAGTAGAGATGGTGTGATAGTCTCGGGATGAATTTCAATGAGTAGGCATACTGATTTGCATGTGTTTCAGAAAGGTACACTAACTGCAATGAAGTACAGAGATTCTGGATCCATAAGTCAGATGCAATTAGAAAAAATTTCATTTTAATAGATGATAATGCTCATCCACATATTGGTTGATTACACATATTCTATCTTCAAGACCAAGCCATTACCCAGTATAATATGGCTTGCACGTTTTCCTGAGCCCTACTGAGATCTTTGAGATGCTCCAGGAAAATGTCAGCCCCCTCCTCTAAGATCAATCCAAGATCTGAAAACTGTTCTAATAAAACTATGATTTTATTGCCTGCTACACTTATAGGATTATAAGCAGCATGCAAAGCCAGTGAGAGTCATGTATTGCCATCAGAGAGAACCACATCCCCTAATGATTACCTCTAATTCGTTTTTTGTTTACATTCTTTGTTTGAATTATTTCTTGTTTCCTGCTTATTTCATCCCTAAAATTTAATTGTAATTTACCTATTTCTTTGATAAAAGTTGTTACATGAAAAAAGTTTGTGTTGATCATTTGGTGAATAAAACTTAAACCATTCAGAAAATATTTTTTGTTTGTTGCTTAGTTTTTTGAAAACCAGTTTATTTCATAAATAATAATACTTTTTTAAAGATTTCAGTTACCAGAAATTATTTCAAGAGTTAAGATTTAAGAATCTACAATAATTATAGAAATAAATTGTAAACTTTTGGTCATTTTATTTTCTAGGAACATTTGGGAATATTTTTCATACATGCCTAAAAAGTAAAGTATTCTATAAATAGAGATCTAAGTACCTTGCTATTATATAAAATGAAGAAGCTAAACTAGTTTATAAAATGATGAAAAATACACACATTTGATCCAAAGATCATAACATTAAAAATAAACAAAAATGTTACCTTTGAGCAGATGGCCTACAAGAGCAAAATTAAAGTTGTTTTTAAAACTGAGACCCATTGAATGGTCAAGTTGCTTGAAATGCCACTCAAGAGGTTCTCTTGTCTCCATCATTATATCTTCCAGGGACTGCAACATAAACCAAACATTATTCATCTTAACTATCACAAAAACCAGAGAAAATTTTTTATCAAAAAAATACTGCTAAAGATGGATTTAAAAAAAAAATGTAATGGAGAGTAACATAAAGGAAGTTCTACATTTCTAGTCTTCTAGTCTGTGGTAGGAGAATCCAGTGAACTTAGAAAAAACAATATAGATGAGACACTACATAAGTATGAGAAAATAATCATGCTACTGTCAGATCATTAAACCAGGCAAAATACAGTTAACACAAGCCATACACCATGGACATGTAACTCACCAAACCAAAAACATTTCAATTTGATTCTTACTCACAAGAATTAACAATGCAAAAGTAATGAATTTTATGAAAGTAAAAGAAAACATCATTGCTTCCTAAGCTTCATTATAACACGGTGTTGTTTTGTATTTCTTACAGAATTGTTGAATGCGAAAATAGAGATACTTACCTGCAAGGTAATGGTTTGATACACTGGTAGATCAGGATCATCAGGAGTTTCCTCACTCAACCATGATGTCTGCTGAGTAGAAGTCTGCTGAGTACTACCAACCTGTTCAAACAAACCAAGAGTATCCAGTGTGTGAAGATTCTGCTCCAGGAGAGCCAATCCTGCAGCATACAATGACACTTCATCCAACTGAAGCACTGAGATCGCCACCCAAAATAAAAATTTATGAATTGAGGAATCCTGAAATAACAACAAACCAGACTTAATTACAGAAATCTGATCGATATAATTATTTTAACATTTAAAAAGCAATACCAATCATAACATTTTAAAAGAAAATAAAGTATATCCATATTTAAAACAAAAAACTTTATAATTCAATGCATAAAATTTATTAAAAGTTAAGATATAATCTGTAATTATTGACACAAATGCTCTTTAGTATTTAAGGTATGTCTGACATTTAATAATAGTAAAGTTCAATTCATAGTCCTATCAATAGAAATTCACATGAAAAATGGTAATTTGTAACTGCATAGCTATTGCATATGAGTGTACTTATAATTTCTGCATTTTATTTGGAAATAACTTTTGAGAAAAATCCACCAAATATTTATACTTTGAAAGAATAAATCCTTTTATTAAAAGTAAAATTAAGTTTGTGTAACTTTCTGGGAATAAATATTTGAATAAATAAGCATTCTCAATTAATTAAAATGAAATGTGTACTTACTGCTCTAAGAAGAGGCTGAAGTCTGGTAAGACACATGACTACAGCTTCTATCAACTGTAAATCAGTATCCCTGTAAGATTCTAAAGACTGGATTTGAAAAATAAAAATAAAATCAGTATTACTGTAAAGATGATTCATATATTTATTTTAACATTTTAACCACAGTATACTTTTTATCATGCAGGATTACTGCCCCTGTCCAATAATTCACCTACATTCTCAAGTCAACATTCCCCTATGGCAGGGGTGCACAACTTTCTTTCAACGCGGGCCACTTTCATGTGACACCTCCATCAGTGGGCCACAAAAGCTCAGCATCCATCTCTATACCTTATAACATGAAATTTTTTTATAGACTTACTCAGATCAATTTGTTATATAGAATTATTCTACTTACATGGATGTCAGTTACAAAAAAAAAAGGTCATGGTCAGTGGGAGACAATGCAGCATTTCTCTGACACCAACTGGCTAATATTGGGCTCCAATGAGGTGGTCGCAACTCTGAGCACTGCCTGCAGGTTATCATCTGTTAGTCTTGTTCGCAGGGGAGACTTGGTCATCTTCATTAAGGAAAACACTTGTTCACATATGTAACTGCTTCCAAAAAATTGAGATCCATTTCTGTGAATTTGCAGTGATATTGGGAAACAGATGCCAGTCCAAGCCCTGATGGAATTGTAGGAGTGGCATCTCCATGTGCTTACTCCTCATCACTGCAGAGCACTGGAGTTCAATTACTTCCAGTTGTACGTCACCAGGTACAGTTTCAGCATCCACAGAGAATGGATCTGCAAGTAGTCTGAACGCAGCCTGTTCGTTCCTGAACTGCCCAAATCTAATGGTCAACGCCTGCTGCTGGTCTTCAAGCACACCAGCTGTAATGGCTCTAGTTGTAATGCTTGTTCGAAAAGGCGTCTTGGCTTGATAGAAAATGTGTCAGATTCCCTTTCTTTAACTGGGTTGCAAAAAGTTTGATTCATTTTAAATGCACAGACTGACTCAAACAAGTTGCAAGTCAGTTTCTCTCTCCACTGCAGTTTCAAGTTGAGATGATTCAAGTGTCCAGTGAGGTCTGTCAAAAAGGCAAAATCAGCAATCCAGTCAGCATCCTTCATGACTGAAGTGTCCTTTCCTCTCTGCTGTAAAAACAGTTTGATTTCATTTCGCAGAGCAAAAAGTCATTTCAAAACATTACCACGGATCAGCCAGCTCACTTGTGTGTGATATAGAACGTCCCCATAAGCCATACTGACGTCCTTCAGAAAAGACTGGAATTCTCTTTGATTTAGTGATCTTGCACAGATAAAATTAACAGTAGATAAAACAAAATCCATTATATCTTTGAATTTTAAATGTTTTCTGCACAATGCATCCTGGTGAATTATGCAGTGGTAATCTTTTAGTTGTGCTGCGAGATCCAATCCCAGGTGAAGTTCCGTGTTTTCCCAGGTGGAATGCCCCAGCGGCGTTAGCCAATGGCAACGCGACCTCGATTGCATTAGCCATAATGGCGGTCATGGTTCAACTGCCAGCCCGTCTGTGGCCTGTGATTCATCACTGTGACAATAGTACACGACGGATAGCGAGTAAATGTCGGTAAGCGAGGGTAATGACGCTTGAGGATGGGAAGTACAGTTCCATACAGTATTCAACTGCAGTTAGGCTCGTAACAACGAGGTCTTTTCCTGGTGATTATGGTCTCCACACTGGGTATGTTGGCCCACCAGAGGATTTCCTCGTCGGGCATGCGGTCCCCCCATGATGTTGGCAATGAATGCGAAACTCCTTGAGGCATTGCTGATGTCGATGGTACAGGGTCCAGCACTCAGTGCCGTATGTCAGCACTGCTAGGCATATGACCCAGTAGACAGCTACCTTTGTCGAGGTCTGCAGGTTACACAACCATTTAAGATGACGAAAATATGAGCTGCAGAAAATGTAAGAAACTATCTTTATTTTTGAAACTTACCTACATTATTGTAGAGAACAAAATATCACAAATAAATAAGTCCCACTCTATTGTAATTGGCATACTCTTTCAACTGTAACACTGCCCACATCTACAGACATTTGACAAGGTAGTATAGTGGTAAGGCACTCAGGAAAACTACTACTAGGTGGCAATTTATCTAATTGAATTAGACGTGGCTGCTGGCACATTCATTGGCGGGCCATATGTTGTGCACCCCTGCCCTATGGACATGAAAATTAAGTCTGATTAGGCACTTGTGTAATAATATAAGGTGTTTTTGGGGAGGGGGTTTGTCAACAAATTTCTTACATTTGTTATTATGATGCTTATTAGTCAGATTTTTCAACAAATAAGAACATCATTAAAGACAATATAAAATGCAGATGCATGGTTTCATTTGAAAATACCATTGCTAATACTATTATAGCTGTTACAAACTTCACATTCTGTAGGCTTACTTTCATCATAATTCTCAGCAGCTGCTTTATTTCAGAATCTGTGACTGTTTTACTAATACATCCAAATACTATGATTGCACGAGGCTGAAGGGCTGGGTTATACTGGAATGCAAATCTGAAAAGTATAAGCATATTAAAATCAAAACCAATATCTTGAATACAAAATGTAAATTTCATAAAGCAGATGCTATATATTTTCTAAATTAACCCCCCCCACTCATCAAGGTAAATACAATTAATACTATAAAGACAAGATTTTAAAGTAATCATAATAATTTTTAAAAAAAACAAACTCTCAGCCTTTTCTGAAGTATGCACTTTGGTGTTGCTGTTTTTATGTACTTTTCTCCAATTAAGATAATGTAAAAACATACCGTCTGGCAAGGTCTGTCCACTGATGAAGCCACTCACAGTTGGGAATATCTTTCATACATGCCTAAAAAAGTAAAATATTCTATAAAGAGAGACACATAAGTACCTTGTTATTACGTAAAATGAAGCTAAACTATTTTATAAAATGATGAAAAATACATACATTTCATCCAAAGATCCTAACTCTAAAAATAAAAAGTATACTTTTGATGGTTGCTCTCAAAGTATAACATTCTAAAATATGCTAATTTTAAAATAAAAGTAAAAAAAAAAATAGTTTCTCTCAAAACAAAATGAAATAATACTTAGCTTGAGCAAACAGCAAAACATTCAGGTCATGTAATTTGTGTCTATGACAAAAATGTAGAGTTTGGAATCCCATAATGTAATTTTACAAGCTAGTTTTATTTACACAAAAAAGTATTTTTTTCAATTTACAAACATTTTTCAAAATGTCATTAAAAAAGGTAAATAAACTGTTAGTTGATTTAGTCCTATAAAAGTCAAAGCCAATCTTGACTAATATTTAAAGAAACAACAGAAACAAAGAAATCAACTAAAATGTTGCAAAGTCTCAAGAACTTAAATGAACAGTATACATAAAAATAATTTAAATATCTGAAGAAACTTAATTTAAGGGCTTTTGAATACTACTACATACCTCCATAATTTCAAGCAAGGCATCAGTGATGGCTTCTAGTGAACTGAGAGAGAGCTTTTCATGTTCTGGTGGTGATGTGGTAAATGACCGGTCCCCAGGATGGTAGCTATTTCGAAATGCACTCACAGCAGCTGATTTAACTTTGCTAATACCAAACAGCTGGTAAAACTTTGGTAAGGAGAATTCAGCAAGACTCAACTTGAGAACACTCAGAGTAACATCTATAAAATATCACAGAATGCAAATAGATCAAATATAACCCATTAAATTATATATATATATATATATACTTACTATAAGAATGTGCTGACAATTTTTTGTTTAGCTTTTTATAACATTTCTAAATATGTAAGCTACTTTTAACCAAAAAAGATATTATATTCAAAGAAATTAATTTTGTCTGAAAATTGAAGGAATACCATTTTCCTGTTAGATGATAGCATTCCTGATGTGGTTAACATATTTAGTAGAAAGTTCTTTAAAATTTAACAAAAGATTATAATGCATACTCTATAAGATTGCAGTTATAAATGCAATTTATTTACATTTATTTAAATAAAAAATTATTAATTCTGAAAATCTGTGGTGACAAGAATATAAAAAATATAGTAACATTCACTGAAAACAATGTGAACTGATTACATGAATGCAACAGTGACAGTAGAAATTATTGCTTATAAATGTCTGTTTATTTTTGTAAGACTCAGCAACCATGTCTGCATGATTCTTAAAAATATAAAAGCAATAGCCTTTTGCTTTTGTACACTTTCCTGAATTCAAAAAGGCTACAATATGCAAAAAAGCATGATTAGTTTAAACCATTTTCATTTTATCACATTATAATAACTAACAAACACGAGCCAAACCATGAAATCACAATGAACTAGTTGTCTACATATCATTATCAGTCAACTTGGAATCATGGAAATTTTCTGCAACAAAACTGGACTTTAAATCTAATCTATAGAAATAAAATCTCTCTTTTTTTAAATTTTGATGTTTTATGTATTTTAGATTTTTATATAATTGTTCAAGAATAGAAAATAAATTTGACTAAAATTAATCTTTAAAATATATATATATATATAATAAAACTTTAGACCTTTAAAATTTTCATTATCAGACAAAAATTCATTCTTTAAAAAAATTTCACATTGTATTGACTATAAAGTTATCTGATGAATATAAATTGAACCCCCACACATTCATAGATTCATGTTTTTTTTCCCCCTTTTGGTAGGGGAGGGGTGATAGTTTTTAGTAATCAAAAATTTTAAAAGGCAAAAGTTAATTTTCTGAAATATTGAGAAACTGGCTGAAATTTTTCCTATCATGTGCATCTTATTTATTCCCTTCATATGTTTTAAAGTAGAAATAATCAGACTGTTTATAGCAAGCAAAGAGACACCTAATGTAAGTAATTAGACACCAAGTTTGACACCAAGTTTGAAAAAATACCAGTTTATTTTAAAACCATGTACAGCAATTACAAAATACAAGTAGGGTTAATACTTTGTGGTACAGCCCTTTGCCTTGTACAAGATCAGCAATCCTGATCTGCAGGGAATCTGTATCAGAGAATCCAGGGAAGTGGGTTTAAAGGCGGCATACACTGGCAGGGATTAGTCAAAAATATTTCACATGCACTCAATGGGTTTAATGTCCAGTGATAGGACAGGCTATGGCAGTGTTGTGATGCTTTGATTCTCCTTACATCTTAAAAAAAAGTGAGAGTTGGGTTATCATAAAACACCCCCTCTAGATATCATATGACTATTGGTATTGACAGATAGAAGTCCCCTTTGGAGAATGATAATGTATTGAGAGAAGTTAGTTTCTTTTCAGAACTCAAGCTGTGATCTCTAGTGATAAAAATTACCATCAGATTGCTGGTAGCATCCAAGTTGCCCAATGCAGTCAGTGACTGACATTGCATGGGGTGAAGAACTGTTTATATATTATTGCTTTTCAATATACCCAATGCTGTGCAGCATGCAGTTAATGTCTGATGGTTCTTTAGACCAAATGCAAAAGTTATGCTACATCTACAGCCAGTTGTCAGAGTTTCATTGCCACATTTCTCTTCACAACAAAAGGTGTCTGATATGTTGGCTTTGGACATCAAGGTTGAACATAAATGGTTGACATTGGGTTCTCTTGAAATAAACAGTCAACTTGTTAGCAGTCAATAGTGGAATATCCAGTGGCTTGGAGAGTTCTCACTAAATTCTGTCAAAATTTCACTGGCCAACTATGCACCCTATCAATTCCTGAAAACCTGTTGTTCTTGGCATGGTTGTCTGTAAGCTAAGGTTTTCTTTAGTCTGTACCTGTTCTTATAGCTGGCAATAATTTACTTATCATGTGTCTAGAATAATCTTGGGAAAGTTTTTTAGTGTAATTCAAGTGTGTGTGTGTGTGTGTATTATATAAAATAAGCAAGCATAATGGTAAAGTTCATTTTGAAATCAATTAAATAAGGCATGGAGTAATCTGACTTCCACTAGCATTAAACAAACTACTGGCTGTCCACATGTTTTTCCATGCATGCACTTGTGTAATTTTGATCATCCTTAAACAGTTATAACCAAGTTACTTACCACTGAAATGAAGCTGTGTGCATGTACACAGAGAGTGGATGATATTGATGACAAGTCCATGAGTGGATGCTCTTAGTGACAGCGGACCTGTGGACACCAGCAGTGTGACAATGTGAAAAAGAAATGGAAGGTGACTGGCAACTAAAAAACAAAGTTAAAAGATAAATAGTTTTATTATAAAATCAAGTTATTAAAAACTGTAGTAGAATTTTTTTAAAAACTGGTTTGTGAGCAGAGATTTTAAAAAAGAACTAATTGGTTGCTTTTAAAGTTCTATGTAATATTCATATCATAAGCATATAAATAATGAAATAAAATTTTTAACTCTTGAAGCAAAAAAAAACTCTTGCAGTAATTTAGAAACAAGGTGTTAGAGATTACCTCAGATTAACAGCATTTGAATATTAATTTATATTAAACAATCAAAACAACAGAATCTAATTAATCCCAATATTTGTAGAAAATATAAAAATGCCCTTTCAACAAAGTTCTTGGGCATATAGATGAGAAAATTCTACTTTTTTAAGACTCATTTCTAAGAATGTGAGTAAAAGGGCAAATATTTTGGTTAAAATTATCTCTGCTAGGGAAGAATCTATTCAGATTTCACAGAAAAGATGTTTATGGTTTGCTATGTTGTATACTTTCAGACTCACTCTATGATATAAATGAACTTCAATTACAATAATCTACTTGCTGATTAGTTTGACTAATTCAATATATTATCATCAACAATTTTTTGGAACTAATTATCTATACAAAAATAATTTGTCAACTACCTTTGAATCTACTAAATCCAATGCATAAATGTAACAATTAACTTGCAATACTTACCATCAAGTGAATTATTGAAAGACAACATGAGCAGGTATCGGGCAAGAATTGCAATATCATCCCACATTAAGTGCTGCTCCAGAGTGTGTGTTGGAGACATACATGTCTTGTCTATAAGCTAAAACAAACAATAAATAAATGTATTTTTAAAAAAAATAATTCATGCAAGCAAAATGTTGGGCTTCTTTTCACTTTTTTTAAAAGGAAAAATACTTTTAAAATAAGCTAGATTAAAATACATTTGTGAAAATTTCTTTGCAACCTATATCAGCAAAACAATAGTAATTTCTTCCATTGCAAAATGTTTCAGAAACTCTTTATTTTCTATTTATTCCACTTACCAATCTCTGTATTACTTATTTTCCAAAACTAACTAGGATCAACTTTCAAAAAGGAAATATTAGATCAAGAAAATTCTAAATAGCATTTTCACATAATTTCATGTCTGATGAAACTTTTTTTTTTGTATCTTTTTGTGGTGAATTCGTAAATGGTGCATGTGAAAGTTTGTGTATGCGTGTGTATCTCCGAGGAGAAGGGAGTAGGGGTGGTGGCCGAAGCCGTGTAGTGGCCGAAACCCAGTGTGGAGCAAGCTCCTGTTAAGGCCTAAAAGGCCGGGTTGAGGTGCCAAAGCACCTTGTGTAACTGGCCGCCTCGGTGGCCAGGGTTGGGGGCGCAAATTCCCCCCCCCTTCCGGCCGCCTCGGTGCCTACCCCAAGCGGTAGGTTGAGAGCACAAGCCATTCTTGTAAAAATGTTCACAGAATTATTTGTATGGAACTTTTGTATTACTTCATTATAATGTCAATTTTATAAGTGCACAAACCCAATAACAAAACAATGCATATATTTTTCTACAGGAAAAAAATCAAGATAATTTTCTGATCACTAAATGCTTTTATACCTTCCACTCTCATTTAAACCATGAAAAATACACTAAAATTTCATTTTAGGTGTAGAATGTTAATGTTATCTGAACTTGAGTACTTGATAATAAAATTTTAACCTTCTAACTCAAATTAGCTATTTGTTATTTTACTTAACATTTTAAGATTTCTGCCTGCTTCTCAGTTTTCCTCCAGTTTAACAATTGCCTTGAATATTCTCTTCTTTGCAACATACTTTTCTCTGGTTTGTTTTCTTTATCAGTCTCCATAAGTGTTTTTCTTCAAGTGAGACAAAGTGATTCTTAGTACTTCATATGTATTTCAATTCATCTCTGTTGATCTTCACATTAAGAGGACTCTCAGCCTTGCAAACAGTTTCTTTCACTTCGCTCAATTTTTTTTCAGAAAGCAATTTGAAAAGTGGTTGTCTTGTCAACTTCTGTTGTAAGAAAGTTTAGATTATCTTTACTAAGATTTACTGACTATCAGCCACTTTGACATTTTGAAACCAATTGCAGAGTTTTAGAGGCAATGTGGTGGCTACCAGTTTTTTAGTAAAATCGTCCCTGTTAGCAGAAGTCTTTTAACCCTTTTAAAAGAATGATTTTCAATTAGGCTTTGTTATGGCCACATTGAAAAGTGCTGCAATATTTTTCTCATATAAACACCAATTTGCTTCATTAAAAAAAATTCAAGAAAACAGTGTGGTTTTAGGATTATGTACACAACCAGAGCATTATCACATATGCACCAAATCCACATTTTAGTAACAGCAGACAAAAATTTGGTTCATTTTTGCAAATCTCATTTCAATTTTCTTCATTCTTCTGGAATTATATATATATAAATTTACATTATATTTCCAGGTTTTTCCAGATACAGGCACTCTAACAAGAAAAACGCTGTATTTATTATTACCATATTTTTAAATTGGAAATTTTGCTACATTTATGCTGCACACTTATTTTTCTCAAGTAAAAAAGTTAAAATAAATTACATTTGCATTTTGATGTTTACTTCTCATTTAATAATAATTCATTTTCAAATTAATCAATACTTACTCTGCATAAACGCCCTATAACCTTTCTTGATACAAGTTGAACATTAGCTGATGTCAAAGCCACTGCTGTGTCAGCCATGATTTCAGCTTGAATCGATCCCAATCCACCAGTCACACTCCGCTGTGAGAGGCAAGAAAACATATCTATCACAAGTTGCTTTCTTCTTTTTTTTTTACAGAAAATTCTTTATTGCATTCTTTCTCAAGATATCAAACCCCAGAAAGTAGATTAAAAAATCTGATATCATAAGCATTATTTTCACTGCTGAAACATAATATTCTGTTGACAAATTTTTTTAACTAAAAATTGCAATAGAGAATTAGACTAAAATTTGAAAGATTTGAAATGAACATTATCACTCAATTCTTAATAGCACTTAGAATAATTCTCTCTACTACTTGCTATTTCCCTTATTTTATTTCTAAGCTTTTTCAACCATTTAAGTAACTATAAAAATCTTTGATTAGAAAATTTTTAAAAAAATCTATATGTAAATAAAATAAATTATAACTGATATGCATCCAATATAAATAAAAATCAATTTACATTTAATTATTAAGAGTTATATGCAATACTACACAAGCTGCATTCCATAACTAATTTAGTATTATGAGAGAGGGATTGAAAAATTCTATACTACTGCATGTTTTAGTATGACATACATCTTTTAATTTTTGTATATAATAGACAAGCTAAATTTTCCCTTTAGTAAGTATAATTAATTTGATTGGTGCATCAGGAAATAAACTGCCTGACTGTAAATGAAAGGGATTTTGTTTTAAAAAAAACCCAAATATTTAGAAAACACTTTAATGTCTAATAGGCACAAACAAAATCTTTTTAAAACATACAAAGTGAAAAAACAACAAAAATAATTGAGATTTAAACCTCACACAACATTGAGGTTACAATCTGAAACCTAAATAATAAAAATGATATATTTCTTTATTCTATAAAAAAAAAATTCATCAAGTGAAGTCCATGTCTCTCCTCACTCTTATCCAATTAAACAAAAGAAAAATACATTCATATGATATATCTTTCTATGCTTGAGGTATATTCCTAGAATGCCCACATGAAAAGAAATATTCAATTTAAGGACATATTAAAATAAAAAGTTTCACCTTTGAAGAAAAATATTCCATAAAGAAAAGAAGACATATGCTAGAAGTCAAATGCATAATAACTGATAAATAAATACATTAATCATAAACAAAGCTTTATTGGCAAAGACTAAATCTGAAAAATTTGTAAGTATACATAATATAATTAACAAATAAAAAACACAAAGCAATAGTGATCAACCAGATACCCCAATAAATAAATATGCAGTCCTTTCTTTCATGCATGCAGCTATGCCATTAGTAAATAAAGTTATTTAAGTTAATGTTATTACTTTTACAAAATTTGCTTTGGAGTTCTAAAAGACAGAAACAATTTTAATATCAAAATAATGTATAACATTCGTGTTTAGGAAACAGTTATCTATTTTCTAAAGCTATATTTTACCTTAATAAAACTGTCTAAGACCATGTCCAATAGATCTGCCACTTGACCAATGTTACCCCAAATCTTTGCCTGAATTGATGGATACATCTAAAAAACAAAAACAAAAACAACCCACAATTTAGTTGTTGTGATAATAATACTTATGCATATTTCTATTTTGGAATTATCATCAATATCATTTCAAATTATATGCAGACTGTTGCTTGTTATTAAAACAGATTTTTTTCTGTTCTCAATTTTTTGATAATTGTATTTTTTTTTGAGCATGATCTTCTGCTGGCACAGTTAGGAATATAATTAAAGGTAAAGTAGAAATGAGAAAAAAAAAAAAAGACAAGCATGCATAAAACCATAAGCTACAAAGAAATCCAGGCAAACTCAATGCAGCATTTCATTTTCATAATTAAAAACATGTAAGGGCATACATCATTGCCTATAAACATTAAATTAACAAAAAAAAATTTACAAAGCAAAATCAATACAAATCCAAAATAAATTAATTGAATGAATTAAGTTTATTAGTTTCACTAATTTCTGAAGTTTTTATGGGCTAAACATTGTTATCTTTAGAAATATACATCTCAACATAAACTAAGCACCACCGGATTTTTCACAATATAATCTAAATACTTCTTTGACAAAAAAAAAGTTACCTAATATGACAAAGTACTAATATTTTGGAAAGTAAACGATAGCATTTGTTAAACTTTCAGTATTATACATCATTTTGTAAAATGGCATGGAAACAGTAAAAACTGACTATTCAAAAAAGTATCATTGTAAAGCAAATTCTTAAATGAACACAACCTCCTTGCATCTCCTTTTGCTGCTCACAAGACAACAAATTTGTAAAGTAAGGTATTCTCTGCCACACATGCAAGACTCTAGGATTATGTCACAAGCTGCCGTGAGGTTTACTATGCATGATGCATACAGTGTGCCAGTGCCTAGCGATGCTTCTGAAATCATTTAAAATATCGAGGAAATATATTTGAATTTAAATAAATAAAATGAATTTCAAAATGGCAGAACTTATTTCATTCTAAAATTAATTTTACACAAATTTAAGTTATAAATGTTACTCCATACTGTAGTTGTTGCCAATCCTCAAAGATCTGTTATAATGTCCATGCTGTTATAATTTGTAGTAATTTTGAATATACACTCATTTACGTTTACAATATTTTTTTCAAATTTTGTAGTGGGTTATGACTAATTGTTTGTAATTTATATCAAGCCCATGGATGCACTTTTGTGGAGGCCATCTATGACTTTCTGTATTGTTGGGTGTATCGTTCCCAATTTGGCCTGAATCCTTTGATGTGCAGCCTGCCTGGTTGTTGGTCCGGTCTTCTTTGTTGAGGACCCTGTGGCTTCTAAATCTACTTTTGAGAGAGATCATAAGGAGTTAAACACAGACAGAAGAAAAGAAGCAGTCAAATGGTTACTGTGTGTATCTCAGGGATAACAAAAAATATGGTTGAGTGTTATTACCTTGATGTTCTCCTCACTGGCTTGATCACAAAAATGCACAAGGATGTCCTAACAGTAATGGTGTAAGCAATGTACCCCTCAGCCTTGCTATATGCAATAAGGCAGGTGTGATACAGACATAGTAGGAAACACACAAGAAAAGTATCATTGAGAATTTTTCACTAATCAAATAAGATAGTGCAAAAAATCCAAATTTTTCATCAATAATAAACACTAGGCAACAAAAATTTTAATGTCTCCTATTCTAAAAGATACTCTATAAACTGGCTAATTTTACTGTTTCCTTATTCTCTCTCATGCTTAATTTACTCCCCAATGTCCATTGTCTTTTGTTCTAAGTCCACAGGCCATCACATCCTAGTCAAACTAACTCTCAGAAAACTAGCCCATGACTAAATAGATTGTGGCCAATTGTCTTCAATGCAAACTGGCTGTGGCAAATAGTTCCATTCCTCTAGTGCAAACTTTAGGTAAATCCAGCAATATTCCAAACAGGATGATTCCTTTTCTTCACACAATACCCAATTTGATCACAAAGGTGCTCATTGTGTTTCATATTTGGTCTTCTGGAAGGTCAATCAAGGAACTTGTTTGCATTGTTCTGGAAATGTTATGCCACTGCAGCCACACAGTGAGCTATAGTATTCTTGCTGATTAATATTCATCTAGTAGAAACAGAGCAATTGTCAAAATGATGTAAAACAGGCTCGCGAACATTTACATAGTATCTGTAGGCATTCAGGGTTCTATGCACAATAACAGGATCAGATATCCCCACAGGGAATGTTTCCTTGATTGAGTTTGTAATCTGTGTCACTAAAGTCTCATTCAAGTACTAAAATAGTGCAGGAGAAACCAACTTTCATTAAATCAATGTAGCTGCAAATGCTGATAAGCCCAAATTTAGTTTAGCTTGCATGTCAATCTGACTATCATGGACTTTTCACAAAGTGACAGATGGAGTAACCAAAATCATTCAATCTCCTAGACATTTCCAGTAAATAGCCTGGTGTTTATTTTCCAGAGGTTCTCAGGTCAGTGGTATTTAGCAAAGGGATCATGGTGCAGTTCATGACTGTCTGCTCTTTTATAGAATTCATTTTACCAGGATGTTCGCTATATGCTCCATCAACAATGTTCAGAAATTAGTTGACTGATGATGGAGTGGTGTATGCAAAGTTATCTCCCTATGTTTATGAAGTAAAGCAGAGTAATTTTCAGTTTAATTACCTGCTATCTGTAGAATTGTGTAGCTTCTCCATGCTATACTTACATACAGTAACAGTATTTAGAAACAAACCCCAAATTTATACTGCTTTTTGCATATATAGTAGAGATGTGCTGATTATTAAAATGGCCAATTACTGACTGAAAGGCTGATTAGTAAAATTCATAACAGAATTTTTAGCCTCCCACTAATGGGAAGCCAGAAATTTATTTCTCTACACAAAGTAACATTGTGAAAATAAATAGGTCTAGGGGGCTTGCACTCTTTCTGACTGGAACAGGTGTGTACATGAAATTCATGTGTCCAAATTCTATTCAGTTGCCCAAAATCTTAATAAAATTTACTTGCTAATGAAAATTAAAGAAAAACACCCTGAATAATTGCTCAGTTCATGTCAACTTATAAAACTTGTGAACTATTTCAACAAATGCCAATATATTGTTTTGATAAAAGAAAAAAATTGAAAATTATTTTTAGATGGTTGAAATCAGACATGATCACTGCATAGAGTGCCTATATTGTACATATTATTATTATTATTATTATTCTCTTGCTTTTTTTACAAAATAGATCTAAAAAATTGTTTTGATTATGGAATGTAAGCAATGTAACAAGTATAGAATTAAAGTTGGGTTGCCTAATTATTCATTCTTAGTACTATATTTTTTGAAGAATAAGTCTATGTGAACTGTAAGTCAAATTGGCTAATTTTCCCATTTTTCTTTCCATCATTTATAGATAAGTCAATTTGGAGTATAAGACAAGGCTAGATCAACTACAGTAGCTAGCCAAAATGTCAACCAGTCAGAACAATGTATCATCTTCATAACACTCACATAGAATTGATGACTATGGTACTTACAGACTCATGAATATTAATGAGCTATTTGTGCATATCAGTGAACTATTTTGTTCAATGATCTTTCGGATAAATGGGGTGTTGAAATAGTTTTCAACTTATCTGTAATCATAAAGAGATATTTGAAACAAACTGCAAATGTTATTGTTGGTTCTGGTATCAAAAGCCTGGTATCCATTTTTATTGGTCATCAAGTGATCCTGTCATCTGCAGTGTTGAACTGTCTACTTAAAAAAAGCTAAGCATGCCAGTTTTATCTATCTTAGACATTTTTATTTGATTTTGAGATACAGTACACTCAAATTCAGAAATTCAACTCTCAATTTCATTTTTAATAGCACAAGTCAATATTCAGCCTGGTTTCAAGTTGTCTGACATTTGAAGTTCACAACTAGGCCAGCACAAAGGTCACCACCTCACTTAGCTGTTCTCCGAATGAATATGATACACACCTTGGGGAAACAACCATGGTGAATACTGTACACCAGCGAAAGATAGGGAGAAATGTAACAACAGCAATTATCATTTACGGTTAGCATATATTCCCCCAACTTATCCCCAATGTTAGTCCATAACTTTGCACCTGTGATTTTCTTCATAGTCTGTAACATATTCTTTGCTTTATGCCAGTCCCTAACACATTTTTCACTGACACTAATTCTGTGCATGGCCATATTACCACTATTTTCTTAAGCAAACTTACCAACTTCTGGCTTAAATGCTGCCATGTATAACTTGCATGACTTTATAAAAGGCATTTTGAGATGAGGTAGAGGATTTATTTGGGGTATTTATATGTATAATTAGGACTTAAAAGGATGGATAGAACGTAACTGGTGAGCGTACACTTGTTATTGATTGGACAATTTTGCATGCTTCAGTGAGTGCATTGATGATGATTGCTCACCCAATCAGCAAATGTTTTGGGCAGTAATTTCTGTGGTCTATTTCAAATGAACAATTATACCATTTATTTTTGAAAATATACATTTTTCCATTAAAAATTTTTTTCATTAAAACAATTTCAATGACACTATTCATAGATAAGTCTATTTAAATGTAAGTTTAAGCCCAAACTTCCAGCATAAGTATTGACCTATATGCTGAAAAATACAGTAATATTAACTGTGTGATCAAGCTGCCAGTTCTACATGAAAGTAAACTGCAAATTTTCAAAATTAAAGCAGAAGAAAAAGACTGCTGTTACAGAGAAAAAGATTGAGGAATATCATAATTTCCCCCTACAATCCAGGCATAGAAATCCTTTGTTATGGTGGAAAAGAAATACAGCTGAACACTGAGTCATGCAGAGGATACATTCCTGAAAAAAAAAACAGTGTAAGTTGAAACCATGTAACTCGAGGCACTAAGTCTATGGTCTGTTTCATCACAGTCGAAAACTTGAGTGGATTTGTAACCTTTATCTTTAATAAATTCTAAAGTCTCTTGTTTAAAATTGCTAGCACTGTCCACATTGAGAGATCCAGCTTCACCTTGTAGTTTCACATTTTGCAGATTACAGTGCTGAAAAAATCTGTACAGTCAACCACTGCTAGCAGTGAATGGCTTGGCATCATAACTTTTTCCTTCACTTCCAGCTACATGTTCATACAGAAAAAAAGATTTACCCTAATTGCTGTGTCATTGACAACTGATCCTTTTGTACTGTCATTTCATTGTTGCAAAGATTAAGGAGTTTATCAACCTTATCTAAATGAGAAATTCCATCACCAATGACACTCCTGAAATCACAATTGTTGTTGTTTTCACAGTTTCTAATTTTTTTGCTCACTTTTTTAATGGTACACACAGTCAATTTATTTAAATTGTATTGGTGAGATATCAATGCAGCACTATTGCCTTCTCTTAACATCAAATATTTCTATTTTCTGGGTAAAGGGTAATGGACTTAAGTGCTCTTTTTGGCACAGCATCAACAGCTTTCTTTGATGCTATTTTCATAAATCTTCAAGGTTAAATTAACCAAAAACAATGGAAAATCTGTGAGAAGACAAAAGGTGATGCTAATGTTCTAGAAGCTGAAAGCTGACTGAGCAGCAGACTGTGTAAAAGTGAAGCAGGGTATTTCATGAGATGAAACGGGTAACATTATATAAGGTGTTTATACATGAATCAGTGTAACTCAAATGCATGTAACTTGTGGTCTGACTGTACTCCTCAGTTGTAAGAGAATTCTCTTCCCATGCAATTTGCTCCCTGCAATAATTTATTAATAACTTATTAATGTCAAAAAATGTTTTAGTAGTCCATAATCAACATTAAAAGTAAAATTTATTTAAATAAGTGTTGTTTGTTTAAAAGCTAAGATGTCAAAAACTGATGCAAAGGAATGTGCTAAAAAAAAAAAAGTGAAACAAGTTACAAGCTATTCCTTGTAAAAAGCCAATCTTGTTATCTAGATTATATCTAGCAATAAGAGCTTGTAGCCGTTTGTTCACGTGTTTATACTTATTATTGCTGCCACCCTGATCAAATTGAATTTTTTAAAATTGTGCAAAACATTCTTCTTTTCTCAAAGTTGAAATTAAGTTCTAAATGTTGGGATGCATGCAAGTCAATGAGTTTTGAAGAGCATTATGGTATTCTTCCAAATTGATGTTGGTTTGAGGTATATCTTTTTCTGTTCTGTTATGAACATTCCAAGTGGCAATAGGGAATATTGGAGTAATTCTTTGTCTTCAATTAGCTCAACCTCTTTTTCATCAAATATAGAACATTTCAAAATAAGACACTAGTTCTTAAGGGAGATCATCATCATCGATAAGTTCATCAATTACATCAGCAATTGGAAGAAATGCAAGAGATGAAAGCATCTTACTTTCAAGTTAAACTCATTATCTTGATGGTATTTTTCTTTCAAACCAATCTCAACTACTTTTCAATAAATATTCTGAGAAAGGTGAAACAGAAGCATTTGGAAAAGTTGATAAAGGAATGGTAGAAGGGATGTTGGAACAAGTTCTGATCAACCCTCACCTGGCAGCAGTAGAAGAACAAATGAATAAGTTAGGGCCATGCCAATAAGTGACAAAATTTCAATGTTGCTGGTAGCACCATCAACTGGATATTTAAAATATAATAATTTACTTATAAACTAAATTTTAAAACTAAATAATTTAAATTAATAGTATAACTGTCTTAAATTGTGTAAATTTATCTTAATTACTACATGTGACTGTACTGAGAATTCAGTCTTTCAGGTACTGCAGTAAGCAGTGATTATGGAAAACTAAAACATTTTTTTTTTTTTTACACTGATAAATTATTAATAAATTATTGCAGAGATTTATTAAGAGTGAAATTACTGGTCACTGTACTCTTCACTTTAAAAAACTGAAAAAGGTCAGCTACTGCACCTCAATATTCCATAGAGACTGAATGATTTTTAGTACCATTTGAGCTGGCAAAGAAACTGCCTTGATCCAGATAGTGAAAAGTGATGTTTCTGCATTATAAATTAAAAGCTTTTGACTTTAAATTCTAAGTTATGCTTTTGAGAGACTTTCATAATCGTTTTCAATTTTGAATCTTTGTTTGTATACAACTATTATTTTCAATACTTTGGCTTTCACATAGTTACATATTAATCTAGATTTGGAAATGGCTATATTGATTTCTTTAACAGAAATTTTTAAGCTTGTGATTTCAACCAGGAAATTTTCATTACATTTTTTTATAGCTTTTAGAAGTTTCATAAATGTGTTGGATTTTGAATCTATGTTTGTGGAATACTATTGCTTTTAAATTCACCTAGCTAAGTATTAATTGGAATTTTGATATACCTATATTGATTAGTTAACATTAAAATTCTGTAGATTTAAATTCCCATTACAAATTTTCTTTATTAAAAATTTGATAAATTTAAGTCTCATAAATATACTGAATTTGTTTTTAGACCAGTATTACATTTTTTTGTTTTGGCCTTTACTTAGTTATGGTATGTGCAAAGGTGATGATCCTGGGGGTTGAGAGAGAGATCATTTGAAGGGGCAAAACTCTCTCTGTCTGTCTGTCTCTATGCGTGCGTGCATGCGTGTGGGTGTATCGGGGGGGGGGGATGATGGTGGTAATTGAATAAATGCCTATGGGATTAACAATTCTCCAAACTTCAAGCTAGATATATGCCCCCTAACACAGTAATATTCCAGTTCCTTCTGACTAAAAAAAAAGTTTTCCATTCACAGTTATGAAACCTAATAATCAGGCTGCCTTAATCAGCACATCCCTAATATATAGATCATATCATTATACTTTATTTTTCCAAAGCCAACTCCACATGCATGTAAAATCAAAATGTTCCAATCACACAAGGCCTGTGTTAGGATATGAGCAGGATGATCAAAGCATAGACATTATCTTACTCAATCAGAAAAATGATTTATTGCTGTAATGGTTTATTTTAGTTTTTAAAATGGTGCTTAACTATGTCAAAGTGTATATTCAAAAAGAGCTAATAATTACCTCAACTTCCTCAATAGTCATAGTGATGAGCTTGTCCAGAATCAGAGCCACCTTTTGGCGTTTATTTTCATCACATTGCTTACAAAACCTGAAAGAGATTGATTTACAAAATGACTAAAATCCCAACTCTGAAATTTTGTATAAAATGGTATTCTTTTTCAAAGTCTGATATCTTTATTTAGTTATTAAAATTTTCACAAGGTATTTTTACTATCTTGACTAATAACAGTCCTGCAATATTGAAGCTTTTATACTACATAAAAAAACAAAACAAAAAACTGAAATAAGTAGTTTTATTTTAAAAATAATCAATTTAAGTGTAAAAAATCATAATTCAAATGTACAAAAATGAGTATAATTTATAACACTGAATATAAATAAAAACAAAATAAAAGCTAAATAGCAGCAAAAAACATAGATGAAAGTAAAAATTAAAACTAAATAAGAAACCAACTCAGGCACATACAAACAGGATGCTGCATAACAAACAACAAACAAAAATCTTGCTTCTTTATCAGAGATGGAAAAAAAAAAGAAAACAAAAAAAAAAGTTTCAAAGAAAGAGGTGAAGCAGCACAGAAGTTTTATGTCCATCCAAAATAAGCTTCAGATATTTGATAACACAAAATTACTAAATTTTGTTTGAAATTGAAACAAGACTTTGCCAATATCTTAATATCATCAAAAACAAATTTGTGACTTAAATTTTAAAAAATATAATTAAAAAGGGCTAAATTCTTTCTGCCAGACAGGTGTAATGCAAACTTTCATGAATGCAGCAGACTGTTTTGTCCACAAAACCAATCTTACAATGTAGAAAGTAAACAAAATGTGATCTGACTAGGAGAGGAATATGGTGCTTAAACTGAAAAAAAAAAAATTCTATTGCAGTTTTACAATTTAATGGCTTTCCAAAATATCACTGATGAAAACGTACATATAGTAGTCTCAAAGCTGTACTTAACTTATGTAAACTGACTAAATTTACTGTTTCCATTTTAGGATTTGAATCTTACCAGTTAAAAAAACAGCTTTAAGTTATGTTCTACACTGTATCCATATTTTGGAATTTTCTTTTCCTACTCATGCATTTTTAAAAACTGTGCACACACACACACACAGAGACACACTGCACATCTTATAAGGATAATATGCTATAAAACAATGCAACTGAAACTAAGCATAATTTTTTTTTTCTATTTCAAATCATATTTATAAAGCAACTTACCTGGTAAGATAAGGGAGCCAGGGAGTTATGTATTCAAGACACAAATGCTTCATCTCTATGTTGGAATTTCCAAAGCCCTGGATGCACTCTTCTAAAAATTCCAGTGTTAGATGAGGTTCATTAGCTGCCAATTTCTCACTGATTGATTTGATAAAGATTGTATTGTTTGCAGGAATGCAAAGACCTAGAAAACAGTATTCTTAATTAATGCACTGGGCTTATTGGTAGTATTACATTTTAGCCTCAAAAAACAAAAACAACAAAAAAACTCCCAACTGTCTGTATTCATAAATATCTCTAATGAATAGCTACCCTACTACTTTAGGAATAATTCACATATGAATATCATCCACTAAGGAATTTAATTTGTAGACATTACTTAATCATTGCATTTTCAGATGTTAAATGAAAATCAGCCATGCTTGTTGTTTGTTGATACACCTTCCTATCAACATATTTTGTGTCCCAATAGTGTTCAAGAGAAATAGTGCTGTTTGGTAACTTTGTTTGGAGAGGTTGCATCATTTACCACATGACAGCATATTTACTGTGGTAACCCTTAAACCATCATTGGAAGTGCTTTTAAGTTTTTATACTATAACACCAATTCATTACTATTCCTTCACTCATTCATTTGAAATTAGTATAGCAAGCATTGTGCAATGTGCAAGTAGAAAAGCTACAATACCAAAGATAGCAAGCTACATGATCAAGTTCAAGCTAGATGCTACCAACAATGCCATATATACAATTAGTGTGGCAGTAAGGACATTAGGTGCAAAAAAAAAGGAATTTGAAAGTATATACAAAAAACTGACAAGCGAAATCTTTTATGGAATTGCCTAAAATGAGAAATGGCTACCTGCAGGTGGGTGAGAACTGCAAGATGCTGAAATAGTTTAATAATAGCTGCATCACACCATGTAAGTTAGTCATTGATCTTTCATGCGCTACAGTGAACGTATGTTTAGTGCACTTGGCGATTTGTCGCAAGTTGAACAATGAAGGATCTTGAAGAACAACGTGTTTGTCTGAAATTATGTTTCAAATTGGGAAAAGCTTTTACGGAGACTTTTCTAATGTTGCAACAGACCTATGGGGAGCATTGTTTGAGCCGTATGCAATGTCATGAGTGGTAGTAGTGTTTCAAACCGAGAAGAACATCCACCGAAGACAATCCCAAATCTGGACAAACTTCCACAACAACGGACAACAATCACATTGAGAAAGTGCGTGCTGTGATCCATGGAAATTGTCGCCTGATTGTCCGTGAAGTTTCTGAAGAAATAGGTATCTGTAAAAGTTTGTGTCACATCATTCTAAAGGAAAAATTGAACATGCATCGTGTAACTGTAAATTTGTGGCACATCTGCTGACAGATGATCAAAAAGGGAACCGAGTCACAGTCAGTCAGGAGCTCTTTGATCATTCAAATGCTGATGAAAGCTTTCTGAAAAGTGTCATAACAGGTGACGAAACGTGGGTGTATGGCTATGATGTCAAACCAAAAAAAGGCAGTTGTTGCAGTTGGTTGGATCATTGTCGCCGCGACCATAAAAAGCAAGTCAGAGTTGCTCAAATGTGAAAGTGATGTTGATTGTCTTTTTTGATTGGAAGGGCATCATTCAACATGAGTTTGTTCCACGTGGTCAGACGATCAATAAAGAGTTTTACTTGGATGTCCTGAGGCGGTTGAGAGAGGCAGTGCAAAGGAGGAGACCTGAGGCATGGAAAAACAAAACCTGGATGCTGCACCACAACAACGCACCTGCTCACGCATCACTCCTTATCTGTGACTTTTTGGCAAAGCACGAGATGACTCTCGACCCCCAGCCACCCTACTCTCCAGATTTGGCCCCTGCAGACTTTTTTTTTGTTCCCAAAGTTGAAATCCACCCTGAAAGGTCACTGATTTTAGACGATAGAAGAAATCAAAGAAAATTTGCTATGAGAACTGCGGACTATCCCTGAAAATGCATTCCAAAACTGGAAAAAATGTTGGGATTGGTGTATCAACAGTGGAGGAAACTATTTTGAAGGAGACAAGTCTGATTAAATTATAAGAAGGCAATAAATTTGTTTTTTAAAAAGTTCGGTTTCTTTTTAGACAGACCTCATACTGTACCGAAGCCATCATTAGTTACACCAGTTAAGAAATGATGCATGTTAACAAAAAGCCAGCAAATTCTAACAACATTTCCAAATTACATTACTTTGATAGTTCAATCTCTCAAGTACTTAAAAATATGTTTAGCAACATTCTCAAAGCTTTTTAAAATTATATGAAAGCCCATGAATTTATCCAAAGCCTCAAGAGCATTCAGTATTACAGATGCCTCATCATCAATTTCCTCTCCTTCAGCATCCTCTGTCAGCAAAAATTTGGAGTATTTTATTTCAGCTGGGATCTCCACTCCAGTCATTTCATCACTTATAGGCAAATCCTCAACAGCAGTGATAGAGACATCCATGAAGGACATCTATGATGTTAAACTGTTCTGCAAGAAAGTCCTAAATATTATGTGCCTCATCACTAGTAGGGGCATAGAGGATAAAATAGGTTCATTTGCATCACTATTATCAGCAATGTCATCTGCTTTTTAAAATCCCACCACTTTAAAGTAGTTTGTAACTGTCTCCTCCTCCATGTATACCATGCATGTGCATCTTTGAAAGTTATTCTGTTGTTCTTCCTTAAATCATTGCTAGCAATCAGGTGCTTGAGAAGGCAATGAAAATAAACTTTGCAAGATGTTTTAACATCTTGGTCCACTGAATGCAAGTTGTTTGCTGAGATAGGTAGGAAGAATTTCATTATAATGAGTTTCAGTGTCACTGCAATGTTGTGAGAGTTGTAAAAATATTTGGCAGTTTATTTTAACATTTATGAATGAGAAAAGATAGAAAATTAGTTTGTTATTGTAGGGCTGCTGTATCCAAACTACTGCAAAGGATGGAATGCCTTACATTTAAATTTGGACATTGCCAAATTGTTATTGTTGCTGTTTTGTAAAAACTGTGTGCACAGTAACAAGGTTTGATTGTACTCTTATATAATTTAGTTCCTATATATATATAGATACTTTGACTGTTGCCAATCATAGTAAAGTATGGATTTCATTTTCAGTAGATTTTTCCTTTACTGCTCCTAAAATAACCATAATAATTACCTGGGCAGCAATGAGAACTGATAAGGTATGTACATTAATTATAGGAATATTAAATCAAGCTATAACCAAAACATGGATTTACTTTATTATAAATCACATTATCTAAATATACTTTAGATTTTAAACAAGAAATAACACTGAGGTTTTTATAAAAAAAAACAGTGAAATTATCAATGTAAATGAAATAAAATATAAGAAGAAAAAATTATATTGATTACAAACAAACCCAGACAGCACACACACAAGGGAAATCAGTTGTAGCATGTGATAAAACAAACAAATATTGTCAACTAAGATCTTTGCTTCTATTTATTACATTATCATGAAGAGTTTTTTTTTTAAAATCTCTTTGAGTCTGAATTAACAAAAAAAACAAATAAAAATCTTTTATTTGACTGCCATAATTAGAATTCAAACTCACAACATCACTTTTACCACTTTAATGTGTTTCTTATCTTGCCACGAATTATGACAATTATCATGAAACTTTTAGTCTGAGAAAGAAAAAGTATTTTATTCACATATGAATATAAATCCAGTACAGTTTTTGTTCTTTTAAATCCATAAATGAAAATATTTTTTTTTTACATTGTAGGATATCCTTAGTTAAATTAAGAATGGCTCACTCCTTAAAATAAAGACCTAATCTCATGAAAATTTCTAATTTTTTCTTATATGCAGACTAAGATGTATAAAGAATGTACTAAAAAAAGAGAGAAAACGCAGTTAAAGGTTTTCCTGAGAGCCACATTACTTAAAAAAAATTTTTTTTTTCATAAAATCAAACTGTTTGAGCCAAAATTGTAAAGAGCAAATAGTTATTGTATAATGTATTAAAAAACTAGAAAAAAAACCATAAAATGTTTCTGTCACATTTTTTTGTTGTTTTTTGCCCAGAGAATTTTTAAAGATTTTAAAAAAATTTTTTTTTTACCTGTAGTTTCAAGCAACTGCCCCTCAATTTTGAGGTCAAATGTCTGTGTGAGAGCGCACAGTAAGTTATATGCTGCTGATCGGAGGCTGGGGTCTGAGCTGCCTAGATTGAGCAAAGCCTGTAAGAAAATGAATGAATGTTGCAAATTCATTTGTTGAAACCTAAATACATCACCCTTTTCTCAAAAATGTGCTTCATTTAAAAAAAAATAGATTAAATATCTGATGTTGGGTATTAAAATAGTAAAAAAATATTAACCTGCAAAGAATGTAATGATCTATTATGGAGAAAATCACAATAAAACCCCTAATTCTACATAATTTATTTTAAAATAAACAATGTTCTTGATTTACTTTAAAAATACATGTACTTATCAGTTAGTACCATGTATGTGAATCAGTAATCCTAAACTTACAACATTGAGAAGTGTCCCAGGAACATCTTTCGGTCGAATTTTAGTATGTACTGTAACAGTATCCTGAAAAATAATAAACAAACAACTTAATTCCTATCACAAGATCCAAGAAAAATTTAACAAACTAATATTTTGCAAGTACATACTGTATAAATTATTTTGCATTGCATCATTATAACGATTTATATATATTTAAATAATGCAGTTTATACACTGCAAGAATGCATGCTAAAACAGTGCCTCCATGTAAAAACACATTAATAAATCACTTTTGCAATGTGTTCCTTCTATAAACCACAATAACATTATGCCTCCTTTATCAACAACACTTTAATTTCTGAAGGTTGTAGAGTGGATCTCCAAAATTATTGGTATTTTAACTAGAATAAATAATGTTTTCTTTTCTTTAATTTGGTTTTGAATTTAGTGTGCAATAACCAAATGTTGTAGATATGGAATTATTTGATTAGTCAGCTATTTAAAACTGTTTTGATTTTCCAGCTGGTATTCTTTAAGAAATTCACCATTTAGGTGCAACCTTGAGATAGAAAAATTCTTCAAAACAACCTTACAATGATTATATTCTACACACCCTTAATGAAGTCTTTCAGTATGTCTCACAATACAAGATCTAAAATTCAATGTACGAGATCTGTCCAAAAAGAAACTGAACTTTTAAAACAGCATGCCAACCATCCGGTGCAGCGTGCTCGTGACTACAATGCTGTATATTGGTGACCTTGACCTTCAGTCTAATAATAGCCACATCACACCACATCAGTTAGACATCGATCTACACATGCTAGAGTAAATGTATGTTTAGTGTACTTGGCGATTTGTCACAAGTTGAACAATGAAGGATCGTGAAGAGCAACATATTTGTGTGAAATTGTTTCAAATTGGGAAAAACTTTTGTGGAGACTTTTCTAATGTTGCAACAGGCCTATGGGGAGGATTGTTTGAGCCGTACGCAATGTCACCAGTGGTACCACCGTTTCAAATCGGAAAGAACATCCACCAAAGACAATCCCAAATTTGGATGACCTTCCATGACAACGGACAACGATCACATTGAGAAAGTGTGTGCTGTGATCCTTGGAAATCATCGCCTGACTGTCCATGAAGTTTCCGAAGAAATAGGTATCTGTAAAAGTTCATGCCACATGATGTTAGAAGAAAAATTGAAAATGCATAGTGTAGATGCAAAATTTGTGCCATATCTGCTGACAGATGAACAAAAAGAGAACCAAGTCACAGTCAGTCAGGAGCTCTTTGATCATTCAAATGCTGATGAAAGCTTTCTGAAAAGTGTCATAACAGGTGACGAAACGTGGGTGTATGGCTATGATGTCGAACCAAAAAAGGCAGTCATCGCAGTTGATTGGATCATCGTCGCCGCGACCATAAAAAGCAAGTCAGAGTTGCTCAAATGTGAAGGTGATGTTGATCGTCTTTTTTGATTGGAAGGGCATCGATCATCATGAGTTTGTTCCACGTGGTCAGACGATCAATAAAGAGTTTTACTTGGATGTCCTGAGGTGGTTGAGAGAGGCAGTGCAAAGGAGGAGGCCTGAGGCATGGAAAAACAAAACCTGGATGCTGCACCACAACAACGCACTTGCTCATGCATCACTCCTTATCTGTGACTTTTTGGCAAAGCACAAGATGACTCTCGACCCCCAGCCACCCTACTCTCCAGATTTGGCCCCTGCAGACTTTTTTTTTGTTCCAAAAGTTTAAATCCACCCTGAAAGGTCACCGATTTCAGACAATAGAAGAGATCAAAGAAAATTCGTTACAAGAACTGTGCACTATCCCTGAAAATGCGTTCCAAAACTGGAAAAAACGTTGGGAGTGATGTATCAACAGTGGAGGGAACTATTTTGAAGGCAACAAGTCTCATTAAATTGTAAGTAAAGTAATAAATTTGTTTTTTAAAAAGTTCTTTCTTTTTGGACAGACCTTGTATTTTCAAATTTGAAATTATCCCATTTCTAGATAACCAATCATATACAATTAATCATACTCACTGGTTGGGAAAGTTCCCATCTGGTCCTGATATGAATTATGCCTTGAACAATAATATCACAGTCATTATGAATGAAAGACAGTGGGCCACTCTCATTGGCAATGGTTAATGTGAACTGATTGTCATCTACCAAGCAAACCTGAAAAATTCCAACATTATACTTTCACAGCATATGCATATAAAGATCTGCTTGAAATCAGGAAAAGGTAAAAATTAAAACATAGGGTGCTTCTCAAAATTATTTGAGATTATCTTTATTCATTGAGCTTTTGAAATTTTTTGGGTTTTTTTGCACTGCATTTGATTAAAATTTCAAAACACAAATAACTGCTAGTGAATGAATTTTCTTCCAGAAGATTTATACACTATTCTGCAACTACTGTTAAGGCATTTGGTACTGAACATTTTGTATACACTGCTTCTTACATTAAAGTGCTTCTTTTTAGAAAGAAGCTTAAATTTCACATTGTTACAGGTGTGTTGTGAAATGAAATCTCTAATAGTTTGTCATTTAATTCTGATAGCAAATGCAACAGCTATGTGGAATTTTTAACATTGCTTAGACCATGAAAACTGTAACATTTTTAACTGGACTATTCTGGCTACTGTAAAGACTTATTGTACTAGTGATAGTGGTAAAATACACTGTTGAAATGTGTTAAATACTAATATAAAATCATAAAAATTTTTATAAATACAAGACATAGAGAAGAGAAAAATGCTATTTGAATTTACCAGTATTAAAGCAAGGAATGGGTGATATAGATTTGTATACAGTACTTGAAATTAAATTAGTGAAAGCCAGAAATTCATTTTCTTAAAGCTCATATTTTAATTTGAAAAAATTGTCAGCTGTTGCTGTTTTATCCAATTTTTGAATGGAAGTCAAGTTAGCTCAAATCATGTAGAAAACTAGATTATTTTTATTTTTTGCAATAGATGATGATGGTTCTTAGTTTTTATATTGGGCTTTCAAAACATTAATGATGCCTTCAGCACATTTTCATGTTTATTTCATTTGTATATTTTGAATTACCCTACCATTCATTAACATGAAAATTTTACTATACTGTCATTTGATACTTCTACAACCACAAATTCAGTTATAATTTCCATTAAAGAATGTATTTTTAGCATATAAAAAAAAAAAACAGAAATAGCTATGGTAGATTAGATGCATTCTCACATGGTCACAAAAAAGCAAGTAATAATAGGAAGAAAAAGATGAAAAATTTATGAGAAAAAGGAACCATAAGAGATTTAAATAATAAAAGAAACATATTAGGTTGTTACAAATGTTTTGTCAGTTTTTTTTACCAAAACAACGTGCTGAACGTGAAGTTTATTAATCAAGGTTAGTTCCCTTACAATCAATACACTTCTGCCAACAAGTTACAAGCACATTTATACCATTTTGAAAAAAAATCTGGATTTCTAGAGTAGATAAACTGTTGGATGGCAGTTTTAATTGCTACTTGATTGGAGGAGGATTAAATATGGAGGAAGTTGTTTGAAAAGGTGGGTAGGTGTGGGAAAAGGATCTGGCTGGTGAATAGGCTGGGTGAGAGAGAACATCGTACCCAAACATGTTCAGTTTCTGAAGAGTCACTTTTACAACATGAGGACAAGTAGTGTTGTGGAGTAAGATTGGGCCTCTTCAATTCACCAATGCTGGTTGTTGTTCAGAGTTTCTGATAAACGACGTTTAATTCACGACAGTATCTTTCAGCTGTGATAGTTTCACCAGGTTGCAAGACATTATAGTGTATGACACCAGTTGCAGTCCATCAGACAATGACCATGACCTTCTTTGAGTGGAGGTTGGATTTTGGAATATGGTTAGGTGCCTTTTCTCTGTCGAGCCACTGTGCTGATCATTTGTGATTGTCGTAAAGGATCCATTTTTCATCACATGTGATGATAGAGTAAAGAAATGGGTAATTTTTGTTTCTTATGACAAGCAAAGAGCAGATCTCCAAACAACAATTTTGTTGTGTCCATTCAACTCATGAGGCACCCACTTGTCAAGCTTTGTCACCTGGTCGATTGCGTCAAGATGCCGGGAAACAGTTGCAGTGCTTACATCAAGCTCTCCAGCAATTTTACAGTTTTTCTTGGATCAGCATCAACTGAGGCTTTCAGACGGTTGTCATCACAGCTGGAAGGATGTCCGCTACATTCTTTATCTTCAAGGCTCACCTCTCTTGAATGAAACTTTGCAAACCATTGTTGTACTGTGCTCATTTGCTGTGACCCTGCCCCATGCTTGCTTAATGTTACGAGTTCTTGCTCGCTTTGTAGCCTAGTTTGAACTCATGAAGCAAAATAGCACGAAAAACTTTTCTATCACTCAGAACCCTGAAACAAGTACCCATTTTATGATTTGTAAAAAGGTAGGTTTCGCATAATGTACGCCAAAGCACAGGCTACAAAACAATATATAACTTGTCTACATACACCTTCAAAAGCATGCATAAAATGAACCCCAAATTAACAGAATATAAAAACCGACAAAACTTTTGTAACGGCCTAATAATTTCAATGCAGAAAAGAAAAATGTATTGTTGTCAAGTCAAACGTATAAAATCAGTAACATAGTACAGAAATCATTATAGAATTTTGTCAAAAACATATGGACAAGGATCCAGGTGATGTTTTCATTTCATCAGAGTATTAAAGATCCTAATAATATTCAAATACCTTCTATTTTACTAACAATGTAATCTGTACTTGTTAAAACAAACAAGCTGAACATTTAACCAACCCACCTCTTCAATTTCTGAGGCATAATACACATCATTGAGCAGAACTTGATGCCCCAGCACTTTGCTTTTCTCAGCAGATGTCACCTGAATTGCATTAGGTCCAACCTGGAAAGAAAAATTAACAAATTTTAAACCCTTTTTTTTATATTTACCAGATTTTTAAAAAATGCAATTAAACTATTTTTATTCCTAATTTCATTTAATTCAAATAAATGCTATAGTTGCCAACAAAACTGCCTGTCTAAATTTATTGTGGTCAGAAAGGGTATAACTAACAAATAAAATAAATAACAGGTAATACAAAGTGTATGCATATGTAATTATCATGAAAGAGTTAATAATGCAGTTCTTTGCCAGTTTATATCAAATTTACTCTAGCCTTTGTTAAATTTCAGCTTGTTTTACATGTAAATGTTTGTTTAATTTTTTAATCTATATATATATATATATATATATATTAGCTGTTTTAGTTTTTTGTTCTTTTATTAGAGAGAGAATGCTAATTGCTTAAGATCAAAAACCAAATGTTAACCAGAAACAAATGGAAAACTTCGCCTTTAAATGACAACAATTTAGCTTGTTCTAATATCTACAGTAGTTAAGCAAATAAATGTGCACATTGTAAGACCAGATGGGAAAAAGTGAGAAACAATACTGCAGTAAAAAAAAAAGTTTCAGAAATTTTTTTCCATGTCATGGAATTATATTTGCAAAACATGTGTCACTAAATCACAATTTTTAACTTTCATGCAAAAATGTCACATCTGCATCATGTTTGCACATGATTTTAACTAAGGATATCTCTGAAAAATTCCAAAGTAAATCTTTTTATTAGTCATGCAAAAATAATTTTTACAATATTCTATGTAAAATATGTTTACATAAGCTAATAACATCAAGGTATTTATATAAATTAACAACCAAGTTGATTAAATGTTCAGTATCCACCATAATTATCATTATTCTATTCTACCGTGTACCTATAAATAACATACACCCATCACTGTTTTCTGTTTTAAATTTAAATACCTATATATACTTTTCAAAAATCTTTAAACTTTTACATTTGTATAATGCACATACCTTTTTTGTTAAATTGTTGTTGTTACAATAAAAAAAATATTTTAAAGTAGTAAAATAAACACCTACTTTTACTACATATATAAAGCACAAATTCGAATAAAAACAATTATTTTAGTAAGATTCACATAAAAATACAAAAGGAAATAAAAATGTTAAGTTTAACACCAAATAATTCTCACCTTAATTGCTACTTTGGTATCTTTGTGAGAAAGTTTAAGAGCATTATTGAACACTTTCAAATCCTCCTCAAGTGCAAGAGTCGTGCCTGGCAATTTCAACTGATCTTGATCAATGTAGTCATTTAGACGTGCAGGATATTCAATAAAGATCAGTTTACGATTATTCTGAAAAAAAAAATCAAAAAAAAAAAAAATTATACCAATTCTTGTCATATTAAAATTTATTAATCCTATTCATGAGAATTTGTTAATGTAGTTAGTTTTATATAAAATGAAAAATTCCCTCCATCAAATTAAATAATTTAAGTCTGTTTGTTTTGCCAATCTTATTTTATTGTCATCTGATTCTGGCATTTCTAAGTACATCTTTGTACATAAATTCCCAAAGGTGCAAAAATTAAGAACTTTCAGATGTGTAATAGTTCTCTCTCATTCCAATTCCTGTTTTTTGGAAAATCATTGGATCATTAAAAAAATTATCTTACACATATTTCACATTAGAATTTAAGTGCTTGAAGAGTGCAGTTTGAGGACAGTTCTACCTGGGCTGATCTTTTAGGTACTCATGTCTAGGTTTTGTTTATTTTGTCAGTTATTTAAAGTTTTGATGCTGTGATCTCAGCTTTGTATACAATGATAGAGAGATGATTTTTGTTAGTTTGAATGTTTAGTATTTGTTAACTTTCTGCCAAACCTAGTCAGTTCTTTAGACAGAAGCTATAATTTTCGATATAAGATAGACTGTGTGTGTGTGTGTGTTTTCAGTATCTTGAGATACTGTAGACAGCTAACACTGATGCTGGGATTTGAACCAGTAACCTCCGGCTGCTAATCCATGTATCAGAGATTTCTGGTTCAAATCCCAGCTCAGCGTTAGCTGTCTACAGTATCTCAAGATACTGAAAACACATAAATGCAACACACCATTATACCTGCGACAAAAAGTACTAACTCATTCACAGATATTGCAGAGAGTTCTGTAGCAAAAATACGAGTCTATCTTGTTTATTCAACAACCTTGTGCACTTTTCTTTCTAGGAGTTACACAGGGGCTCAGACCAGGAATAGTAGTGGATTTCCTAACAGCATGGTCAAAGATGTCTGAAATTCAAGACTGACAGGCAGCTTTTCATGAATGTGCTTTGCAAATGAATATTTCATTTTTTTCCAGTGTTATTCTTTTTCCCCGTGTAAAATCATTTCTTTTAGTTTGATCTTATCTGGATACCTTAATTGAACTCCTCAGGTCACAGTAACTTTTTATTGTTTTTTTTTAGAGGCTCATCGACTTTTCTTTGGTTTTCAGATATATGCACATTGTTGAAATGATTGAATATCATATTTCAACATTTTATAACTAAATTTTGATTGTCTTTTGAGATATATTTTTGAGTCTAGAAGTCACAGATTCAGCCTATTACTTTTCACACTTTCACAAGTTCGTTTGAATTGCTTTTGACCTTTCATACATGTAAGATAAGTATTCCTCATGTTGGTCTTATGTGGTGCAGTATTGTGATTAACACTTTTTAAAAAATTGTCATAGCTTGCATGTGTATTCTCTTTTTTATTATTGGAGTACTGCAAGTGCAATCTTCATAAAGTGTCTACCACAGCTTACTGTATCATGCTTAAGCTTTTATTTACCTCAATTACATGTTACCTCCTGACCTAAGCCTGAATTATGTAACTACCTAACAGAAAAAAAAAAATCAGCATTTATTTTTCTTTCATCCCAAAGCCATTTGTTAGACAAAATTTGCATTACTTGGATTACCAAGCTTAAAGGTGTAATCAATAAGCCTGCAGCTATTTATGAAAGTTCAATGTGGGCTTACAGCAACAAATAGGCTAGATCTTGGTAAAGTTAATGGTGGCCAACCCATTGCACACCAAGCTATTGAGTGGCATGCACAAAGCTATTAGATCTCATTATGACAATTAGCAAAATACAAAATTCATTTATTTAATTATATTTGTTCAGCTCTTTGTTCAACTTGCAATATCTCATGCCAAAATGCTACCAGACTACTGCCACTATTCAAAATTGTTATAGGCAAGTATGATATTACTGTTTCTGGTATATGGGTTAACATGCTGACCATATCTGTACTGTACCTTAGTGTGCATATTCTTATATATTATTGTGTAATCTTGCAATAATTATAATAATAGCTTATGTTTTTTCTGTGATCTTGTTACATCTAATTGTTATCATTTAACTTCAGACTGTTTTATATTGCAGTATGTATTTTAAACTTAATTTTGGAGAAATGTGTCATTCAGTAAACCAAAAAGTTCATCATCTAAAAGGAACTACACAAGATATTTCCCAGCAAGAATTTAATCCAATCTGAGAAGAGCAATTTTTTTTTTTTGCTGGGAAAAGCTTCAAAACCTATTTGTTTATGTGGAACCAGTGTAGTGATACCTAAAAAAATTTCAATTTAGAAAGGCATCTCAGGCAGACACTGTGGATTTAAACAGAAAATGTTCCCTTGGGTTCAAATTTAGGCAAAGATTATTTCAAAGAAAAAAAATAATCTTTTATGGCAAGACAATTTTCAGTAAAAATTAAGAAGAAACCAAGTCTATGGTTAAGGCATCCAGTGAAATTTATTTGCTGTTAGCTCAGAAAAAGTAGCCCTACCAAAATGGGGAAAAAATTTTCAAAGAGTTTAGCAACCTTTGCTACTCATACAGGTGATAACAAGATATAAAGACTGGCTAATGAACTATCACTCTCCAAGAAGACTGTAATGAGGCAAACTGAAGAGATGTTTAATGATGTGAGCAAACAAGTTAAGTCAGCTGCATCCATAAGAACATACTTTTCACTGACTTTGGGGAACTGCAATTCTTCTGATACTGTGCAGCTTAGCATTTTTTAAGATGCATCAAAGACAATTTTGATATTATTAAAAAGCTTCTACATTTGCACCAATTAATTACAACCACAGGAACAGACACTAAAGTCATCAGAAAGTGTACTGAAGAGAATAAGCTAGATTAGTGCAAACTGGAAAGCACTTGCATGGATAGAGCAGGAGACCTGCAATGATAGGAAAGATTTCTGGCTGTGTGGCTTTATTTTAAAAACTTAGAGAGAGAAAGTTATTCAAGTTTTACTGTATTATTCATCAGAGTGACTCCATACAAAAGAACTGAAGTTTTCTTTTGTACTTGACCCTGTGGTTCATTGTACCAACAAAATTCATGCACAAGCAATTAATCACCAGAAATTTTGAAGCTTGTTTTGTAATGATGCCAACTCTGCAGGAGAATTGTTTCTGCACTGCATAATTTGCTAGTTGTCAAGAAAAAAAAAGATCTCACATTTTTGGAAAAAAAAAGAACTACCTCAAATGTCTGAGAGCTTCTAAAGAACTATAACTGGCTGAATGACCTCATGTTTCTTATTGATATTACTAGCCATCTCAATGTTCTCAATACACAATTACAAGGGAAGGATTGCCTTTATTCCAATGCTCATAGATCCAATAAAATTTTTCAAAGACAAACTTAACTTTTTTCCACAAATTATCTGAGAGAAATGCAATGTAAAGAGGGAGATGGTGGAATGTCAATTTTTGGAAATATCAAGTAACCATATCTTCCTTGATCAAATCATTCAATACCAATTCTAACTTCAAAAAAGATTTAACCAATATTGCTTTCTTCATCATTCGACTTAGAATGTCAAAAAGCAACATAATTCATTATTCCACAAACATGCAAATGGAAATTTTGAAAATTAAGAATCATTTTGGCCTACACAACAAATAAAAAGAAATCTGTGATTCTTCTACAAACCAAGATTTGAAAACATTTTTGGAAATATGTACCAAAGACTTTTCCATATTTGAATGACCATGCTCTTAGATGTATGCCAATTTTAGACCACCTACATCTGGGAGCAGTCATTTTCCACCATATATTTCATCAAAAACAAATACTGCTTGAGACTAAATGATGGACATTTAAATGATATCCTTTTGTTGGCATGTTCTAAACTAATCAAATGTTGAAAAAATTATGCAAATGAAAATTTTAAAAAATCACATTAATTGCATGCTTTGCTTATTAATATTTTTTAGTTTTTGACATTTGTTTGCATTTTTCTTGGAGGGGAGGGTTGTTATAATAGCATTCACCTTTAGAGCAAAGTATGGCACCAAAAGGTTTGGTAGACTCAACATGTAGCATACCTGGGAAAATGGTTGGCCATCAGTGCTGTAAGTGATTTGGAATCTGGATAAATATTTCAGACAATTTACAAGAATTGTGCTTCATGTTTGAATATCTTATTTCATGATCATTCAACCTGTGTTCCACTAAATTTTCTCTGACTTTCCACAAGATACTTTATCTAACTTATTGTAATGTCATTTAGTTCCAAAATTATTAGCTCACCATTCAAAAATGCTGTTAGCTACTTTTTCAATGTTTTAATGATAATGAAAATGCATTATTCCAGCAAAAAAAAAAACATGAATAATCAAATATCAGAACACAAACCATTAATTATAACAAAATTTTTTTTTATATTTTGCATCTTTCATGTAAATAACTGCCACACATATTTTGGGCACAATGTTCAGTTACTTTGAAAAATATTTACTTAAATTAAAAAAACCCCATTCTTCTTGCAAATAGTTGATTAAAACTGGTTGAACCTTTTAACTCGGGCTAATTTCACATAAGTTCATTGGGGTTCAGATATGAAGACTGACAGGGCCAAATAATGGTTTTTAAATCCTGATTCTTTTCAGCAAAGTACAGTAAAACCTAAATTTAATGGACTCCCCATTCAATGGACTTTGGAAGCAACAGAATGTTATCTGGTCTCCCGACAAAAGTCCATGTTGAGCTGTGCAAAAACGTTTTTGCTTGAGAACCTTAAACATCTGGATTTAATGAACTCCCCTTCCCCATACTAGTCCATTAAATCGAGGTTTACTGTATTGTTCATTGAGTTTTGCAGTGTTCTTTGAATCATCTTGTTGCAGTATAAACCCATCACCTATTAAATGATGCCCTGAAGGAATTATTTGGCACTACAGAATATTGTGATTTCTCTATTTTGTGAGAGTCCATCAATTCTCAATAAATCACCAGCCAAATAACCAACAATTCCATATTTTCACATTTCCACCAGTATGCTTAACTGTATACAAGAGAAATACATGTATATTTATTTTTCTCTTGTATTTCTACTAACATAGCTTAGAACTAAATGTTTGAAATCTTTTCTCATCTGATAATACATTGTACCATTGTCAGGTAGCCTAGTGAATTTGCCTTTTCTTGTTATCACAGTTAAGCAAGGGCTTTCTTACTACTACTCAGGCAATCAGTCCAACCACTCTGGACCATCCCCAGGTGTTTGTGGTCAGCAGTTAACTGGCTGTGTCAAGAAAAAACTTGCTCTAAACTTAGAAACTAGCAACCAACCTATCTTCCTGTCCATAGTTTTTCTTTCTCATCCTTCTGAGATCATAGCTAAGCCATTCTATAAATGATTATTTGCACACCACCAAATGTAGCTCCAACTTTCTCTATAATTTTTTAATGGGAATAACCAGCTTTATGAAGGGCAGTAATGGCAGCCTTGTTTCATATAGAATTTTGTTTACAGATGTCATATTCATCTGCCAAAGGAATAGCAGTCTTCAATAATGAAGTTCATTAATACTCTTATAAAAGCAGCATGAACTAAAAATTTTCAAATTACTAAGAAGATACAATATTGGATCAACATGATTAGATCATGCTTTTGGTATGAACTAAATTTGACATTCAAAGAAATAATTTTCTGGATCAGAAATTATGGAAAAGTTTAAAGCAATAACATTATCATAATTCAGGTTCTGATAAATGGTCCTTTAAAGTTTTAATGCTTTTTGCTTGTTTTGATCTTTTTCCTAGAATATTGCATGTTCATTAACAATAACATGTTGAAAAAGTTTCAATTTTGAATTTCAGAGTTGTTTGCATGGCAGCAAATGGTTGAATGCATAGCTAACTGGCTTGCTGTGAAGGAAGTCCAGGTGTGAATCTGGTGACCCTCCATGACATGGTTTCTTGGCCAGCCATTGTATCTGGTGCCATGCAATCACTGCCACCTCCTGGCTACTATTTCCAGTTCCCAGTCTACATTAACAGTAGATTCATTTTTTGCCTGTGTATATATTTGTTAAAACAGTTTTGCATATTTTTTAATTAACATTTTAATTAATACATTTTAATACCTTTAATTTAACTAAGTATATATTTTAGAGTTCAGCACCACCTGTATTTTTTTAAATTATAGGTTAGCACATTTGAAGAGAAAATTTTGAAACTTTCAAGAGTATAATAAACTTTTGGAAATTTTATGACTCAACTCATATTTTTACTGTCATTTGATCAAACACCATCTGTTATGAAAACACATCATGCACTCAATTCAAATTCAAGTAATAAAATTCCTTTAATGTATAATGAAGTCCCAAATGTCTAACAAAAGGCGAGCCTAACTATAAGTAAGCTAAAAAAAGAATGCTATTGTTTTGTATGTACAGAACCAATCAAAGGTAAGGGAGTTTTCACATCAGCACAAGGCTAACTGCTGCCAACTTCAGTGAATTTTTATAATATGGATATAAATATCTTTGGATTGTACTTTTGTACAGGGGAGTTTAAATTATACACAAGAAATTCTTGTTAAAACTCAATAATAAAAAAAAAATGATAAAATTTAAAAACAAAAACATTCCTACTTGTAAGACCATTCAGTTAAGTTTTTAAAACACAGTCAAAAAAGGAGACAAGTAATTTACAGTTAACAGCTGCAATCAGTTTAATTCAGTTTACAGAGGCATAAAGTTATCATAGCTTACACAAGACCTACACTGTTAAAAAGTTTCTGCAATTTTTAAATTGGCTGAAACTTCCTCCATTAACAATTTGAAGTTGGTAATTTATTCAAATCATTCCAAATTATTCTACTAAATATTTTCTGATATTAAGTCTTGAAGATAGTTTAAATAAATTATAAAAACCTTTCATATTTTTAAACAAAAAAATTATAAACACATTACAAACCCTTAATAATTTTAAATTATTCTATCAATGAACTACAGTAAAACGTGAGAGTTTGATATTTTTACTCACTTCCAAATTTTTAAATAATTTTAAATAACTCTGAAAAGAAAAATAATAGTAAAAGTAAATGAAATAACTAGTGCGTCAGCATATAGATTTCAGAACTTTTGTAATGGCAAGTACAAACCTTCAATGGAGCCAGTATCCGGTCATGATATTTTGTGTACTCACGAACCCATGAATTACAGTTGTAAATATATGCAGCCATTATGTTTTGATATACCACTTCTGGCATAACAACGAACCATTTATTCAAGAAGTCAGTCTGCATCAAAAATAAGAAAAGAAAATGCTATAATAAGAGAAAGTGAAAAAACAGTTGATCATGTTGATACTGGGCAGGCAGTGTAGAGTTTACATAAATCTGAGTCATTTTGGACTAAAGAAAAAAATGGGGTCATGCAGTGTCATTTTTACTGTTGATGCAAGGAGGCAGTTTTATTTTGTAAACTGTGGTACTTACTCTGAACCTGTTCTCTGAACAAGTATGGGTAAAATCAATGACCAATTCAAATGGTTTGTGATAGAATGGCTTCAGAGTTAGTAGCATGTGATAAATCAGCAGATCTCCATTAATTTCACCAACTCTTTAAAAAAAACAAAAAATTGTAAATTGCAAGATGACATTCATAAAACACTTTTCTGTAAAACATTTTTAAAATAGAGATTTAATTTTTTTTTTACATATTTAATCTCTTTAATCCTACTCATTTTAAAATCTAGTATACCATGTTATTTTTCATTCTAATACTTCAATACAATTACAGTGTTTGGGCTCAAAGTTTTTACAACAAAACACTAAGTTTTTTTAAATAGAGAAATGTCACACATTCTACAATATTGTTAAAAAAAGGGACTAAAGTAAGTTGCTTTTATTTAGCAAATATTTAGTTAGTATAAAAAATCAATCATGTGAATAGCACATCCTAAAGATAAACTACTGTTGCTCTGATATATATACAGTCCATGATTTTGTCTCAAAATCTATGCAGTACAGAAGGATTGTAACGTGATCATGCTATTAGGTCATTACAAAAGTTTTGTTGGTTTTTATATTCTGTTAATTTGGGGTTCATTTTTTGCACACTTGTGAAGGTGTATGTAGATAAGTTATATATCGTTTTGTAGCATGTGCTTTGGCATAATTTATGCAAATATACCTTTTAAAAATGATTAAATGGATATTTGTTTCAGGGTTCTGAATGAAGCATGAGAAACGTTTTTCGTGCCATTTTGCTTCACAATTTCAAACTAGGCCACAAAGCAAGTGAGGCAACTTGTAACATTAAGCAAACATGGGGCGAGGACACAGAAAATGAGTGCACAGTACAATGATGGTTTGCAAAATTTTGATCAGCAGAGGTGAGCCTTGAAGATAAAGAATGTAGCGGATGTCCTTCCAGCTGTTATGACGACCATCTGAAAGCCTCAGTTGAAGCCAATCCAAGAAAAACAGTGAGAGAAATTGCTGGAGAGCTTGAAGTAAGCACTGCAACTGTTTCCTGACATCCTGATACAATTGACAAGGTGAAAAAGCTGGACAAATGGGTGCTTCCTCACGAGTTGAATGAACATCAACAAAATCATTGATTGGAGATCTGCTCTTCGCTTGTCATCAGAAACAAAATCCATCACAACTGAAAGGTACTGTCATGAATTAAATATTTTTCATCAGAAACTCTCCTATCAACAGCCGTCATTGGTGAATTTTAGAAGCCCAATCCTGCTTCACAACAATGCTCGTCCTCATGTTGCAAAAGTGACTCTTCAGAAACTGTTTGGGTACAAAGTTCTCCCTCACCCAGCCTATTCACCAGCCAGATCTTTCTCCCATAGACTACCACCTTTTCAAACACCTTGACAGCTTCCTCTGTATTAAATCCTTCTCCAACCAAGCAGAAACTGAAACTGCCTTCCAACAGTTAATCTGGATTTCTGGAGTCGATATTTTTCAAAATGGTATGAATGTACTTGTAACTTGTTGGCAGAAGTGTATTGATTGTAAGGGAACTAACCTTGATTAATAAACTTCACATTTAGCAATGATATGAAGTCTCATTGTTGCAGTAAAAAATCCAACAAAACTTTTTTAACAACCTAATACTATATGTTTAAGTAATAATTAAACTATAATAGAAAATTTAAGTAAAAAAAAATGAACTCACTTATAACGTCTAGCAATGTAGTAGAAGACAGGATTACCAGTCTTACTTGTGCCTGCCTGATAAAAAATGTTTAGACTCTTCAATGATTTAAACTCATCCTTTTCATGCATGTTATGCTTAGACATCATTTCTTCAAATTTGGTACTGGTCATATCCATACTGCTCCATCTGCAAAATACCACAATCCTACCAATTTACTGACCAATCTGTTCCAAGATCCATCTGGCAGAACACTATTTTTTCAGCAAGTTAAAGAATATAGGTAATAAGTGATGTAGAACATTTTTTTAAAAAAGAAAATACTATAGTTATTCCTAAGCTTAACTGAGTCAAACAGTAGACAGTTGAACAGATAGAGATATGTACAGAAACATGTTCAGTGTCACATCTAATCACCCTGAATTCTACACTACTGTGTGATAAGTCATGATTCTTGCTGCAACATGTTAATGAAAAGACCAGGGTTTTCCAAAAGTGTCAAGTCAGATAATTTTGCCAGAAATTCTGTTTAACATGAAAACAAATTTTGGTAATGAGCACATCCTGGAAAAGATGATATAGCAGTTACAAAAAATGTTTCAGCCACATAATGTCTGTATCAACATATTTTGACAAAATAAGATCAAACTTTATACAGGTCTCATTTCAAAAGGCTAAAAAGGGTTTGTATGCTTTCTGAGCATCTATAATGTCCAGCAACTGCAAGAAAGTTATTCAAAAAAATATATGCAATGATGCAGAGTTCATAGAATGTATGGATCAACATTTTCCAGCATCTAATTATCAGTCTTTTTTCAGTGATTACAGGTACCAAGCAGTCATTGTGCAATATGCACACCCCTTTAAAAATGACAAAGGATAATTCAAAGTTTTGAAACACAAACGTTTTTTTCTTCTTTTTAATTATTTAAGAGAATCCTTCTTAAGTAATTGTTACCCTCCTTTTTGTTAGTTCATTATCATAAAATTTTGAACTAATAAATTAGTGTACTTTAATGATAATAAAAATATCAAGAGAAATATGAGAACAAAATCCATTTCTAACTTTGCCACTAACAAAATTTAGAAAAAAAAATCCTCTTCATGGAAATAAGTTTTAGTATGGCTATAAAAATCTAATTTTTACTTACTGTGTGAAGGAAGTATTTTGGATATACTTTGTGTACAGTATAACTAAAGGTTGCCTTTGTTCTTATAGCTAAGTAGTAGACAAACATGTCAGCACATTTTAATATCAACAGAAATTCAATAATTTAAATGTTACTGTGTAACTTACATTTAATAATCTTTATTACACTGATGTATAAAGAGTTTACTTCAAGTTTATCCCATTCTCATGATACAGAATGCTTCTTCCTTCCATTTCATTAGTTGAGAGATATCCTTTTGTTAAAAATGTTATCAGTTAACAGTCTTTAAATGTTGCTGTATGTTCAACTACAAATTTAGTTGGAATTAATTAATAAGTTACATTAGAAAACTTATCAGAATACTTACTGTGAATCAAGTGGTCTATGTTCTGGTGGACCCAAGTATGCTAATAATGTAGCCAGTTTGTCGAAGGGCCTTCTCCCAACTGCTTTATGGTCTCTAATAAAATAATGTGCAACAACAACAAAAATTAAACAAAGATTTATTGAGAATGAATAAAGTATATAAAATAAAGAGCTTAACCGATAACTAAAGCATTAGATGGACTTTCAGGTGGCCAAACAATTATTCCAGTGTACTGTCATAAAATTCTATAATCACACACACTTAAAATTAATAAATTTCTTTTATGTAGTAGAATAAAACTGTAATGGTGTACCTAAACAGTTTTTACAAAAACTTTGGAGAAGTGTAGTTAATATAAATACAGCAGATTGTCTTGAGATACCTGTAATAAACACTGCTAATTCAAAACCATATCTTCCAGCTAAAGGTTTAATGATATTAAACTATGCCCAATAAAAGACCAACTGCCTTGAATGAGCATTTTTGGCAAGCTGAAAGCAGTTTTTCAAGATTACCAGATACCCTGATAACCATCTTTACACACATATACTGACATGCAAACTACATTATTTTAATTTTATTTCCTTGGAGTCAATCATAAATTAATTTTTCTTTTTGTTTACAAATATTTAAAGATATGTCTTTGTCTGTGTAGTTAGATAGAGGTGCCTCAAAAACATTTATAGAAGATTTCACTTATCTGCAAGTTATTACAATCATTTGTTTTTAAGAATATTTTACTTGGTGCAATAAAACAAATCTGTATACAAAAAATTCTAACACTTTTACTAATACAAGTGAAATACCAAAACCACTAGTTATTATAAGATCAGCATCAACCAGCAAAACGTAAATAAAGGTACTTGTGTGTGTGTCTCTCTCTCTCTTTCTCATCATCAAATAAATAACAAATTACAAAACAAATTCAGATCCTTGTTCAAGTACTACACCTGCTGCTGGACAAGTAGTCTCCAATCCTTTCTTGGTTGTTCCACAACAGACGATGTAAGGCTAACACATTTGCATCATTAATGAAAGACAAACTGTGATTTCCTGCATCTACAGTCTCACAATCTGATGCAATCTCCATGAAAAACCTGTAACGAAACTTGTATGATCAAAATACCATTAAAATATTCAAATTCTATTTAAATATTACAGAGTATGATTTTTTAAAAATTCAATACTGAATGATAAATTTAAAATGTGGCAAAAGAATATACATATCAACATTTTTGTGCTATTTTATTAATAAAAGAAATTAAGAGTTGAAAAATCCTGATAGTTTCTAAAGCACATTAATGCAGGTAGAATTCTTTTCAAACAATATATATCATGAAACATTTTTCTTTTTATTATAATTAGTACAATTTTTTCTAAGGATAAATAAATTAAAGCATTGAAAATGAGATTTCCTTTAAGATTTCAATTCTTCTGCATAATTAATCATATAAACTTAGTGTCCAAGTGTTTTGTATATGATGAGCTTATCAATAGAGTTTGTTGAAAGCAGATGAGAACTCTGCTATTTCCGTATATTTAATAAGGTTCACAAGAGTAATCAAGACAAAATTGCTTATATATTAATATGAAGTAAATTTCTTTAACCCTCTGGTGATGTCACTTTTGGAAACGGTAAACAAACTGATGACACCATTGATTTACCAGGATATTGCTTTATTGAAAGGCCATTGATGATTGGTCCACACTATTTTTGGGAACCATTCAACAGGTTCTTTTATGGGGGCCAATGGATCAGCTATGTCATCTTTTTTTGCTTACTTGCTTTGGACCAATAGATTGGCCTTACCATCTCCAAAGGGTTAAACATGTGCTGCAGAAAAATCAGTTTTGCATGTGCACAACAAATTGGCTAATGAAACAAACCAGTTTTAAAGCATCTTTGCTTCTAATGAAATATATACCATTTTTATATATCACATTTACATATATTATTAGATTAAAACACTCAGAAAGGAAGATAAGAGTAAACTGAAAACAATTTATATGCAATTGTACATATACAGTCGACCCCCACGTAATCGCGGTTCGGCATTTGTGGAATTTTCCTTAGAACCTAACTAATAATTGTTCGTGGAAACCCCCGCATATTCACGGAATCACAAATATCTTCCGCGATTTTTTATGGCTTTTTTGGTGGCAATATATATTTTTTCATGCTTTTTAACACTAAATTATTAATAACAATATAATTTACTAATTTTGTAATATAAATGCTAACGTAAATTCAGCAAAATATCAAAACGCTATGGGCTGGAGGTTTGAAAGTAGCCAATCCGAGAGAGTTATTCATTTGTCCTTGCTGCTGATTGGCTGCTGCCCACAAGGCGCTGTCTCAGGCAGATGCAGCACAGCATCATCCCAGTTTACCGCGTGTAGCTATCTCAAGTGTTTCTCAGAGTGTTGCATTTTTTATTAAATTATTATTATATATTTATATATTTACTTATATATTTTTTTTATTATATTTTGACGTTTATAGGCATTTTTATGGACCACATCCAATATTCGCAGTTTTTCACTCTTCGCAGGTGCTCAAGGAACATAACCCCCGCGAATACCGGGGGACAACTGTATTAGAACCATAAATAAAATTTCCAATAAACTTTCTTTTCAGAGAAGAATTAAATTAAACATAACCAACTTTAAATATCTTTATTTATAAGAAAAACTGAACAGAAGCTAAAACAGGAAAAATTTATGTAGACAATAATAAAAAAAGTAAATAGAAGTGTTCAACCTTTGACAACACCTGCAGATTCCAGACCAAACTTGAAATCCAGTTTTAAATTATATTCTTGAGGTATATGAAGTTCAATGATGTTAAACTAAAATAAATTAGGAATTTTTATCAGTTTATTTACAAATGACTTAGAGTTAGATGCTGTGTACAGGTTTAGTTTAATATGTGGATCTAAACGAAAATCAATATTTACAATAGAGAATTACTAGGTGTATAAGAAAATAATCATTTTAGTGTTTCCAAATTTGAAATATGTAAACAAGCTGATGTTCACTATGAATGAAAATTTTTATAGCTTTTATTAGTAGTAAAAAAATAAGCAAGAAGTCATTTAATAATGGCTTAATCTGTTTGGTCTTTTTTAACTTGGTCTCAGCTGATCTATTGCATATCTAAAACCAATTTTTTGTTGTTTTTTTAATTGACTTCCCCTCCCATTATCTGCCTAATTTTCCATTGCCAAGTACTTATACATGATATTTTGTACGCCAAAATCTAAATGGTCAAGAAGAAATAACCCACAAGAAGTCTTTCTTTATAAAACCTAACTACTATTAATGCAATATTATTAAATTTCATAATTCTACAATTTTAAGGAGTTTTCTCCTTTTTATATTATCAATAAATAAAACCCACAAGTAAACATTCTTAAAAAACTCTCAAAAATCCACACCTTCGACCTGCCTCAAAATTAGTCTTCAAGAAGTCATTAAATGCTCTCATGTGCTGCTCTTTACTAAAAAGAAGATGATTGGCAATGTTCTGCATGATCTTACACATCAATGTAAGTCCCCGTTTCATCCTCGATGTTGGTTCTTCATCAATAATCCCAGATTCAAAAGGTGAAACTGAAATACAAATCTGACTGTTAAAGATCAACTGCCATGTTAATTTGAGAACCAAAAAAATCTATATTACATTTTATTATTACTAGATTAATAGTTAAATTCTAATTCATATTTGAATTTTATTAATTATAAACTAATCAATAAAAGTTATTGCTTTATTGCATTTATACATAGTTATTAAATGCAGTTAAACAATAAATGATATTAGTCAACAACCAAAATCAGATATTTTATTTTAGCCTTAAGGTTATAAATAATTGTAGATTTCTTTTTTCTTAAATACTAGCTTAACTGTTATTAACACATTCAACAAATATCAACATTACTATTATTTTCACATACTTATACACCACATACAATGTTTCAAAACTATAAATGTTTGTGCAATCCTTTCATAGACAAGTCCACTTACAAAATTCAAAAATGACTAAACAATTTTTACAGAAATCCAACCACCAAAATAATTTTTAAAGTTGCATAACAGCTCCATATAACATTCATTATCAGCAAACAAACACAGTAACAAGGCAGCTATCATGGTTTTGCAAATATCAATATTCTTTAAAAAGTTATTCATATTTAGAACACCACCACTTTATATTTTATTTAACTGAAAATATATCTGGTAGCAAACAACATAAGAATTATCAGTGCAAGTCAATTTACATCAATATGGCATCCAATCATGGCAAGGTCACAGATCAAACAGAATATTCTTTCAATACTGGGAATAATGGCTGCTAACAAAAATGCAAAGCATATACTATGTTTATCAAACTAGAGACAATGTGTCTGATGCATTATATTACTACAGTATCAAATGTATGAAAAACAAAAGCAATTAGTAAATATTCTTAAACATAAAAAACAAAATTTTAATTGATCCAATCAAAAATGGTGGAAGAAAAAGGAAAACAAATCACATCATATAAAAATGTTGCATCAATAGCCGACCATGCTTTTTATTTTTTTGACAAGTCATTCTTGAATGGTACTAATAAAAAAAATTTTAGTAAACAAAAAAATAAACTATATTATAAAGCACCTACTTTATAAACTACAGAATCATCTCATACATGAACATGCAGTGTAGCAATACTATCAGCTGTTTCAAATAAATTTCTTTTTACTTTCACATTTACTCATGTTAGGAAATAGTTTAAAGGCCAAACAAAGTATGCACAGATTACTAGCTTTTTTAAAAGATAAATATCCAAATATGGTATTTCATTTTTTTCAGAAATAGAATGTCTATATATAATTAAACTCAAATATAATAAAGAATTATGAGTAACTAAAAACTGAAGACAATTCTTGAGGTACTTTATTAGTATTGTCATTTAGTGGCTAAAGAATTTTATGTTAAGCACAATGACTAGGAGTATTTAAAAGCAAACATCGACAAGATATGTATGTTAAATGTATTACAATTGCCTTTATTTACGAGCTCAAGGATCAATCTCATTAAATACTAATGCAAAAGCTTGTAGCTAGCTATGTAGTGTCCATCAATTCTGATAACTCTATCTGGAAACTACGTAATATTAAATGAGAACTATGAACTGATACACAGCTGGGAGTGAAAAGATTAAAGCAATATTTTATCTATAAAAATTTAGATTGGTGGTATCTGATTAAGTAAATTAAACTTAGCAAATATTCTAAAAACAGCTGCAAGACAAAAAAAACTAAATCAAAATTTCTTGCATATATTGATTAAAATGTTTAGCATCAAGGTATCTAATTGGATAAAACTTTCAATGTTTAATAAAGAGGTGGTGGTGGCTCTTTTAAAGGGAGTTTCAGTTTTAAAAACAAAACTGAAAACTATATATAATCTTTAAATATAAGTAAACCTTAATAGAACCTGTTTGAATTTATATTGAGATTAAATATAAGGTCATTCAAATGAAGCTATGCCAAATATGATTACAGAAATTCTATTTTCAGCAAGGTTTCATTTGAACATCCCTAATATAAGATTATGTTACAACTTCCTTGTAAACATTCTTAGTATCAGATTTAAATATCACTGTTTAGAATAAACTGATTTAAGTTAAATAATGCACTGTAAACAAACCAATGCAGAGTCATATTTTTTCTTATTACACAGTATAAGACACAATCTTAATGCAAAACTGGAGATAAAATTTTGTATAACTACCAAGTTTTTCAGCATGACATAAACCACTTTGTAGTAAACTCTGAATCATTTTACAGTGGGAAACACTTTTAAAAAGGCAAATATTGTTAACAACAATTTTGAAATAGAGTTCCCACTATGGAGGATCTATAAATTTTACAATTTTAATACATGAAATGTATATACAAAGAAACAATTTTATCTTATCAACCCCTAAATCAATTTTGCTAATAAGATAAGAGAGAGAATTATAGTGTTATTGACTATGTAGTTAAAATTATTTTTAAAATTACATAATAAAACACCAGTATAATATTACAACAGTTAATTAATATAACAATTAAACACCATATCATCAGTAGATACCACTTATCAGAAAGTCTGGTGAAGAAAAAATTACATAGCCTAAAAGATATCTATTTAGATTCAACAGAATATTTACACATTAAAATGATAACTCAAATAGTGTAATAAATGTTTTGATCGGTTAAGTGTATTTTTTATTGTTATCTCCAAATTCATTTATATCAATGCTACTTTTAAGCTAATTTTGAAGTTTTTTCTCACTTTATTTTTGTCTCTTCATTTTATTTAAATTAATTCTACAGATCTAAATCAAGAAACAATTTAATCCACCTCATCATTTGAATTTAACTGCTTTTTGATTTTAAAACATGACTTGCCTATGGATAGTAACAAATTTTAAAAAGTAGCTTAAATTCTTTATCATTTACAATTGGAGAGAACTGGTGGTACTTTTTACTCAACTGAAACATGTAATCAAATATTTTATATCCTCTTTAAATTCCTACAACAGAGAAGGGTGTTTTCTAACTCAAAGAACAGTGAACTCTGATAATTAAATGTCACTTCAACAGTAAATTATTTACACTGCCACATCATTACTAGGTTAAGCAAATCTGCAGCTATAGATATATCAAATAATTTTTGAAATTTACTACTAATAGCATTATTTATTTTATAGCAATCCATTCTGCGTGTCCAATCATAAATGAAAAAAAATTTTAATTTTCAAATAAACTACAGTTTCTTCTTTTTGATGATCAGTAAATGCTAAGGAACTATAACAGTAAATACTAATGTCAAACTGTAATTAAAAGAAAAAAATTTTTTTCAACACTAAAGGTACAGTGCAATTAAGGAGTATTTTGGAGTTTCACGCATTATAAATCTACTTTCCCCTCTACATAGAGAGAGTGGCATCTCCTGCTAAAATTAGTATATATATAAAAGTAACCTTGAAACATTTAATGCAAAAAAGAAGTATGTACCATGTCACCAGAAGCTACATAAAAGTTTTGCCTGTAAAAAATACAAAAGTAAGCAGATATGCGATATATTTTAACAATCTCACAATGAAAAGGCTATAAAAATGTTTGAAAATTTTACATGAAAAAAATTATCAAGGGTATCAGTGTTGCTTTAATTAATCTGCTTTATTTAAGAAAAACAAGTCTTTAAAGATATATAAATATTTCAGAATTAGCTTAAGTTACAGTATAATTTTGTGTGAGCTTAAAAATATTTTTCCAATTTTTTTTTTAAATAGAGTATTTTTATGATTAATTTTGTAAAGATATTCAAGAACATTTTTTTCTTTTCATTTCCACATGCTAACAAGTTAATGAACATCCAAACTAAATGAGCATTCATGTCAACTCTCCCTTGCTTAGTAGTTTAAATGCAGGCTATGCTACTGTATTTCTTCATATTTAAGCCCTGCAAAGTGGAGATGACAAAGAAAATGAGCTAGTCTTATTTACGCATCCTAGCCATTTCTCAAAGTCAGACTGATGCTTTACAGACAAATTACAGATTTGTAGGCTCTTCTATTATCAAAATGTCTGGCTGTTTACTAAAATGGGACAGTTTTGAAGAAATACAGTAACTAATAAAATTTAGTAACTTTAAAAAAAAAAAACCCACCACAGATTTAGTAGAAAATAGCAAACAAAAAACCCAAACTAAAAATAAGTGTGTTAACAATGTGTAAAAAGCTTTTAAAATCAAGCAGTGACTTTAGAGAATGCTACAGACCAGATTTGATTATCTTCTATCATCAGTGCAGGAAAAAACTATACTACTTAAAATTTGATAAATCATGAAAAATGCCCCATATATGGAAAGCTTTGTTACAGAAAGAAAGCAGAACCAAGTCTAGTGACTAATAAATGATAAAACAGTTAAAAAAAGAAACAAAAAAGCATGTTTATATCTTTGAAATCAATACCAGGAGCATTTGTCTCTTTTCAGCTGCATTTAGCAAGAGTTCCACTTTACTGGCTATCTGGATGGTGGCATAAAGATGAGGGTATCTCAAAATGACTTCAAACACATCTAGTAAATGAATATTCAAATAGGCCACTAAACATTTCTGCTTCATTTCTGTATTTTGAACAATGCACAAAATACATTCCATAAAAAAGAGCAAAAATAGCAGTGGCAACTCCTTAAATGTTACTACTGCAACTTCAATCATTTACTCGTATTGTTTGTTGAACTCAACCACAATCAGAGGCCTGGGTTTGCTTGTATGTTTTTTAATTACTGAGGATGAATTGTTCATTAAAAAAACCCAAAAACTATAATATAATATATTGCACATACCAAAACTTAAATTAATTTATCCTCTACAATCTGGCCTCCTGATGTGAACCCAGAAACAATTAATATTTTTAATGGCTACTTACAACATTCATAATTTTCATAAATGTATAGACAATGGAAAAATCAATAATTTTTGCTTTATTTCTTAAAGTACTTTAAAATCTACCCATTCTAGCTCATAGCTATTTGTAGCTTAGGCTAATAAAATTTGTTTTAAGAAATACTGGTTTTTTTTTTTTAAGTCATTTCCAGAATGTTAAGAAACATGACATAGCAGGTTCCCCCAAAGATTAAGATTTAGAAAAAATAACTCAATAAAAATATTAACTTTTTTGTTTTTTAACTTAAACTATACACATTTTAAGATCTTACATAACAAAATCTAAAGGTTTTGCTACTATTTTTATTCTTCTATGTTCTACAGAAAGTGCTATTAAAGTCTGAAATCAGGAAAAAAAAAAAAAAAAACATTGCCGGTATTAAAATAAACAACAGTAAATATCATTTAATACATGCCCAAGCAAAATCCAAACCCATGCATGACATGCTGCATATGAAAATAATATACTGTAGGAGGCAGGTGATCTGGTGATAATTCTCTGCCAGCATGCCAAATTGTAAGTCAGCCATATTACAAGTAACAATCTTTTTTTTTCAGTTGGTGTCAATCTATGGTTTATTTTGAAATTTTATTACTTTCAAGTAGAATAATATTCAGTTTACAGCAAATCAATATATATATACATACACATACCAGTTCAGTGAATTTATTCCAACAATTTTTTTTTTAATTAATATTTTTAAAAAAAATAAGCTCAAGGTATTTTCTGTATTAGTTAACATAATTTACCAAAGTTTTCCAAAAGTTTTCATTTAAATAGTATCCTGTCAATTTTATTATAGATTAAGTCTATTTCTCATTTACTTTTCAGTTAAGTACCTATCCTTCTAATAGTTTGTTTGCCTATTTCAGCTCACCAGCTGCATTATAAATTGAATCCTTCCTATTTCACCATCAGCCTTCATTACCTAAACTCAGCAGCTTCACTTCTAACAGAAGCACTTCAAAACTATTCTTATAAACAGAACACTTAAACTATTGTATGTGCTTGAAACCCTTATTACAGTACATCCACTATAAATTGACATGGTTCTGCTTTCTGCTGCACCCTTAAATTTCTTGTGCAGAAAATATAATTTCTAACCTGTTATAAAGAAATTAGCTTTTCAAAGCCTTATCCCTCTCCAACAATTTTGTCTTTTTTTCTCTAACATAATACTTTTCACATTTCTCTTCAGTGTTTGTGAAATGAATTTTAAAATCTCCAATAAAACCAAAAGTAAACACGATGAAACAGCAGCATAATGAGATATCTACTTATCAGTCAATTCTGGACTAAAAAGATTCTAAATTTACATTGGCTATAATCAGAATATTAACCATTGATAAAATGATCAGTTTTTATCTGAATGTTTCTTTTAAATTGTTACCAAACAGTAAACACCTCATTTTAAGGATGCTTCTTTATTACGGCAGATGGTACACAAGCAGGATAATTAACATGAGAACATTTGAACTTAAATATAGTTAAGTTAATAAAATAAAAATGAAGAAAAGGAATGTGATATTATAACATCCAGGTAGATTATTTAAGACTAAGAACACATACATATGAAACTGAGTGGCAATTTTATCCAGAGTCAGATAACTTTCAGTTCAGAATTTTATTTTCCAAGGTCAAATGTCTTTAAAAGCAAACAAACTATTTTACAAAGCATGTCATTCCAAAAAACTGAGTAATTCAAAAGAAACAAATTTGGGTAATTACATCACTGTAAGATATAATGCTGACACCAAAATCTACTGAAAACAGAATAATCTTTTTTAGGAAATGTAAAGCAAAAAGTATAGCAGCATTAAATCAAATCAATTTCTTCCTAAAACATTGTTTAAATTAAGATTATTTTAAAATTTGTCAAGTTAAACAACACTCTCACTAAAATCTAAATTATGCAAATATTTTCCTGGACTTTATGTATATAGGATATAACTAGTTTCTCTTTCCATCTGTGTATTTTTGAAAATGTAGTTGTTTTTTCTTCTAATAGGTTAAAATCTACCAGGTTAATGCTTTTTAATAAAATAAAATAAAATCATTAGAATCTCTCTCCTAGTTTTTTTTGGTAAAATGCAAACACCTGGTTTTAAGCTTCATTTTAAATAACAAAGCATCAAGTTTTCTCTATAAGATAGCAAACAAAATTTGGCTCTTGATCACAAAGCTCTATATTGTCCACAGATTTTTTTTTTCGAAAAAAAAAAATATTTTTATTTAAATTTCAAAACTTACTGATTCCTATGCAATTTTAATGTGAGAGGCTTTTTTTTTTTGTAGTTCTTTATTCTATACCTCAGTTAATGGTTTTGTTAATAATAAGCATAGATTTCATTCAAGACAGATTTTCTTGCTTTATTTCCTACAGTTTTGTATTTCATTTTCTTAAAATTTAAGTTTGCTCATTTTTCAGTTAATATACTTGTGTGACTGCAATTACTGATTTTCACTAGCCCTAATATTTTATCATGCCATATCTAAGTATATTTTAAAAGTTTATTTTGGGGGCTCTAATAAACAAAAAATTTTAAAAATTAAAGTTGTCCCAGCTAAAGGGTTTTAAGAGGATACCATATAGGGTTTTTCCTTTCCATGCATAGCTGTTACTTATGAAATATATAATTTCTTTCACATATACAGGTAACACAGTAGTCCAGTGGTTCAACTACTGAAATGCTAAGATCAATGCCTCTAGTTCACTTCCCATGGGAATGGCCTGATTTTGCATATGTTCATGGCATGTATTTTATTATTCTTCCTCACCTGGCTGCATGGATTTCCACACCAAAGTCAATAGTGCAGAATTGGCAATGCCTTCCAGTAAACTGCGGTACTATGCTCCTTCACCAAGGTTGTTTACTTTGTGGACGTCAGTGTCTGCTAACAGCTCCATTTGTATTAAATTATGTTCTGATGGAATGTTTCAGCATGTGTAAGTATACAGTTAACTTTTCAAGAACTATACCTGTACAAAGATACTTCAGATCTGCCAAAGACCCAATAAATGTTGGGTTCAAATAAGACTTCATATTTTATTACTATACTGCAGATCATTATTTTATTTTACTCTTAAATTTTTAGTTTACTAAAACATCATCTCAAAGTTACAAGCTTATGGCTCCCTTTTGTGCCACTTTCTTCAGAAAATAAGAAATTTTTAAAAGACTGTTTCTTAATGAGTCAGTAATAAATGTCAGACTGCTCAATTATAGCTAAAAAAATAATAACAACATTTTGAAATTGATGTACAATATAATCAGGTATGACTATATGTAAAAAGCAGCACAACTTACTTTATTCTGTACTGGCGTGTTTGCATAGACAAGTGAAAATCAATGATATAAGTCTTGAGTACTAAATCACCTTAAAACAAAATTTGAGATAACATGTGCAAGCAATGAATATAGGAATAACATTTCACAACTCATTCACAATATTTAGTCATCAACACTTTTTTAAGGTATTTAGTTTTGTTAAATCAGTGTGCTTTCTCATAATAATTTTTAAACCAAGTGAGGCAGGGTATAAGAAATGTAGTGGAAAAAAGAGAGAGAACAATGGTGGAAGGCATAGTGAAAGGATTAATGACTAACTTTTTCATTTGAATAGACGCTTAGACAGCTAATTTACCTGGAAACTTTTACTGTTTAAATGATAATATTTTCAGGGGTTTTTTTATAACTGAAAGTCTACCCAGTATAATTAAAGATTGCAATTATTCAGGAAAAAATCATTAATGTTCAAAAGATAATTCTATAGAAAACTTTGCATCATAATGTGACAATAGACTGACTCTAATGGCAGAAATTTGACACCAGATCATCAGCAGGGAGAGTTGTTGTTCAGCTTTGTTTACCTAGCGCGGGATTGATGAAGCGTAGGAAAATCACAGTGCCGATCACAATCCAAACGGAATCAATACTACTTTGCTGAAAGCGTTGAACTACCACCTGGTACAGACAATGGCACATACTTCGTAATTTTGCTGGAAACCTGGCAAATATTCACAACAGCAAAACATTTTTTTTTAATAGCATGCAAAAAAAAGTAAAATAAATAAATTTATATACATAGGTAGACAAACAAACAATATACAAAACCCACATAACTACTCCCTCTACAGCCAGTCTGAGAAAACACACTGCAATAATATTAAGCATGTTTTAAACAAATGTTTTAGTAGAAAGTAGATGTGGCATATAGAAAAAAAAAATATCAGTAGCTACATTGACATTGGCTAAGCAATAAATATCTGTATACAGACAATGACATCACAATTTAGTGTTCTGCCTGTAACAATTGTCAGTATCTTTACTTTTCATGAAATTTATTCTGCAATTCCTTTTCACAAAAAAATGTTTATGGATAACTCTAAGAGGTGGAGAAAGCATGTTCAACTAGAAGTATCACCAATGAATGAAAGTACCTTAAAATAATGATTATTACTTTCTTTAAAAATATTTATCAAATCTATACAAAAGTGAACCTGCAACAGACTAACATTTAAACTATTTGCAAATGTAAAAGATATATATTTATTTATTTATATAAACAGGAGTTTTGAAACAGAATAATGTTAACTTTCTAGTGTCATCAAAATAAAAGTTTTACAAAAATATACTAATTCTAAATTTCATAACTATTTTCTTTTTAAAAGAAATCTTTTTCCACTGGGTAATAAGTAACAACTGCAAATTTATTATGAAATATTGTTCAAACAATGCCATATATGTGAAGAGATACAGTTATATCATTACTTGTCACTTTATCAATGTGAGAAAGACATATACATATATAAAAATTACTTATATGACTTCAACCAATATCTAACTAAAACCGCAAGTTAATATTAACTTGGTTATATCCTTCTGTATCTTCATGTAGTCAGATATAAAATGCTATTATATTTTATAAGAAACATACCTCAATACACCTTTCGAATTTCTTATCCAGAATTGCTTTTTGATCAACATCTATGGAGTTTTTTGTCTCCATTTGTTGTTTTGGTTTAGTGTGCATGTATCATAAAGATGTCAAATCATTATCTGTTTACACTGAGATTATGCAATTTTTTTTTCTTTATTAGATTATACAAATTTTTTCAGGTGCATGTGACTATAATTCAGATTTAAGTATGAATTTTATAAATGTTTAGAAAATTATAAAATTGGATGACAGGCACTAAATTTTATCAATAATTTTTATTTTAATAAAAACAAAGAACGAAAGTTATCAATCAGAATCAGTATCTTTTCACTTCCAATTCTTCTTCTTATGACGAAACAATTCCGATAAACAAGATTTTTTAAAATAAAAATGTTCTAATACAATCATTAGCATCATTTTTGTATTCTATTATTTATTAATGACCCCCTCCTTTTTCATGTTTCTAAACTATTTCAGTAAAGAATTTTAAAAATCTTTAAATCTTGCCCACAATCCATTACTTCCAATTTTAAAATCCCCTGATACGGTTATAGTAAAAGACCTAATTTTGTGCCAATGCCAAATCTGTTTACAAATGAATGAGCTTTCAGATTTACATGTAAATTTCCATTTAACAATGAAAGCTATGCAATGTGTAGTCTAACACTGGCTGTATACATCATCAGGCAGAAAGAAAGAGAAAGTGAGAGAGAGAGCTGCACCAATAGGGAAGGGGATGGATATAATCCACACTTTACCTAGTACTGGATTGAAAAACCGAAGAAAGATAACAGTGCCAGTAGCTAGGATGCTGTCCTGTGGAAAACGGAGGCTGATGGCGCAATGAAGACAGTTGCACATTGTCCAAAGTTTAGAAGGAAATCTGTGGAAGAGTCCAGAAAATAGTTGAAACAAAAGAACATTTTTCTAGCAACTGAGAGATTTGAATTTTAAAAAAATTAATACAGATAATAAGCTAAAAGTTTATTTTCAGTTACCCACATTGCTCTCAAAAAGATTTACATAGTGCAGCTTTATTAACAGAGTGACATTTTTGTTCTAATAATGCAATCCATATTTTACCATTTTAGTTTACAGAGACCCTGTACTTATTTGTATTAAAAATGTTGAAATCAAAGATTAATTAATGATTCTTAAAAAAATGTTCACACTGACCAAAATATATGCATCCTTAACAAAAAAGTTATGAATTTTGAAGACAAGGCCAAAAAGTAGATGAAAAAAATTGTATATAAGAACTTTAAAAAATAGCAAAACGTTTCTTTTTCACATATTTTGACAAAGTTTCTTAAAAAATTTTCTTTTGCAATGTCTCATTATGCCATCTAAATATGAGCAATTCATATACTAAGTGCTTACTTCACTTATAGAACATTAAAAAAAAAACTGATTTTAACAAGAAATTTTTATAGTTGTGACAAATCTGCAACAAACAGCAGATGGAATAGGAAGCCCAAAAAAAGTTTGTATAAAAGTCAATCATCTCTACATTATTTTCAAAGAAATAAACATTTTTTCAGCTTAATAAAGATCAACAAAGCATAAAAAATTCATTGGATGGACACAAACCTTTTAAGTCAGCATGAACACTATGGTGCACTCTATTATAAATAAATCAACAAAGTAAATTTGTTAATAAACTAAGCTAGTAATTAAGTAAATAAAGTCTGTTGATGTAACTTATTTAAAAAAAAACAAACTTTTCAAAAGCTATAACTTATTCTCAATACCAATAGATGATAATTTTTATCTATCAAGCAACATTAGCATTTTTGTTTTGGTTTGGTGCCAGCTAAAGTCACAAAATATTTTAATTCTGCTGGTGAGCTTGATATACATAGCAGATTAAACTATGATATCAAAATTTTATCTATAAATAATTAAGCTTTTATAAAAATGGATAATGAGCAATTACCATGTAGCATTTTTCTTTTTATAGTTTGGAAAGAAGGGCAACCACTTATGTACTGTATACATTGAAAACCTTCCATGCCATAAGTTTGAGAGAGAGAGAGAAAGAGAAAAAAATATCAAATCATTAGAAATTGACTTTTATCTCAGTAAATACAATATGAAAATTTAATTTCAGTTGACTGATAATGTTTCTGTTTTATTCTAGCAGGTCAGTACAAAATAAATCTATTACTAATATTCTCATTAATTACTAAAACTGATTAATACCAATACTAGTATACAGAGGTCAATGAAAATTAGTCTGCTAACATACTAATTTATGAAGCAATAGTGTAACAAATTTGCTATATAATAAAGATAAACAAAGTTGGTGCAAACTGTACTATGTTTGAATCTTAAAAAAATTCTTGGTTAGTTAATATACTAGGCACAAAAATCTATGAATATTGGAGTTTATGGTACATATTAAAATTATTAAAAGTGATCAAAACAGTCCACCATCAGGTGTTGTTTGACTCATAATGAGAAAAACGTGTGAAGAAAAACCACACTGACAGCACATGACAACCCCAGTCTAAAAAAAATCATCAGTGTAAAAACATGAAATTAAATGCATGCTTGTTTATGGGTATAAAATTAAAGTATGATGCAGCCAACATCAGTTGGGCAGTCAAAATCCACAAAGTTCAGATATATCATATGACCAGAGATTCCTTGTCATAGGACAGTTTACAAAATAGCTCCAGGCAGAGTGATGTTGCAATCAGACATCAGCAAACTAGACAAAGCATCAAAAGTCCTCTTCACTATGCAGGATTGCATGCCAAATATCCATGTTTCATCACAATGCTCAATTAGCCTAGGTAAGATTCAAGTTGTTGAACAAAGGTCTAGTTCTGATGAGTTTATTTTTTTATTTCTCTGATGGCTGGTTATGTGTGGAATCATCAAGAAGTGCTATAATGGTTGGAGGGATCATGACTGACATAACTCCCATGGAAGTTGTTTGAGGTAACCTAACTGGTCAGATGTTCCAGGATGTAATTGAGAGACTAACAAAACAATCCTCTCTCTTCATCAACTGGCACCAAGGTTCACATTCCAAAACAATACCAGAGCACATAGGGTCATACATTTCTCAGGGCTAATGTCATCACTATAATGGATTGGCCAATCATATCCCCAGATCTTTCATCCTGTTAGTATCCTTTGTAGATGCATAAGGTATACCACTCCACAAAACCTACATCTAGGCATGGTATTAACCAACAAGTGTTGAGTAATATCAGATGAATTAATCAGATGATTCATTTCAATCATATGTATACATAACTACCTACAGTCCTGAGGTAGCCTCAGTCAATAATGACTAAGCCAATCATCTATGTTATTTTTGACTTCGTAGGGTGCCAGTAGAAATTGAGACATCATCCCTCCATTAATTTGTCATTAAATTTATGGACTAATTTTGCTAGCAAATAAATTGTTTTCAATAACTTATGATTACTGTGTTTCTTCACAAATGGAGTTAAATATATGATGTCAAATTCCAATATTCATAGATTTGTTGCCATTATATTTTCAATGCACAAGCTTACCCCAGAAGTAAAGTTGCACCAGTTTTAGTATATGCTACAAAAATTAATTAATATTTTAAGTAAATTATATAATTTTTTATTGTTAAAAATATTTTATTTTTACATCACAATTTTAAAAAAAAGTTACCTTGGTGCAGAACCAACAATTGCATTGAATACTTTCTGAGTAATGTTCATCAGATTTCTTTTGTTATCTTCTATATTTTCATCAGGTTCCAGCCTAAATGTATACAACCAGAACACATGCATTAGTTAAAATAAATAAATTAAAAGAAAATTCTTCAAGCCTAGTGTAAGCTAATCCTCTTTGTTTGCTATACTTTGTAGCAGTACATTTTTGTATGACTTATCTGATAATGATATTGCAAAGAAACATTTGAGTGTGTCTTGCTCTCTAAGAATGTTCAAATAAAACCTAGCTGAAACTGAATCACACTAATAATATCCAGACATTTGAAGATCCTTATATTATTATTGACATTTCAGTAATGAACAAAAATTGTTAGACAGATACAATCTCTTTGTCTCATCATAATCACTTTGAATAATGATGAAAGCTACATATTCTTTAAAATCTAATGATATTCAACTCAAAATGCACATTAGTACATACATTATAACTTTGGACTATCTTCTGATTTAATGAAAATCCTGTCTGCATAATAAAAATAATTCTTTATAAAGATTATAAGATAAAAATTGAAAGACTATTAAAAAGTATCAGACAAGGAAAAATATTTCCTGTTATTCAAATTGTAAGTGTTTCTAACAACAATTTTACAATAGATGAAAAAAAAAAACAACTATAAATTAAAGCTTTCAGCAAAATTCTCTTCAAAGACAAAAGCAAATTAATATTGTTGTGGATATCATATACAACTTCAGCCTTAAAATAATCCCTGACAAGATAAGCTGGCATTGGCAGAATAGTAATGGTATGTACATCTATCAGGAAAAAACAACTTCTGATTATAAGAAACCATGCAAGCAACCCAGAATGCTATTACAGAAAACCATAGGGATCAAACAAACAAGTCCTCTATGATGAGCAAACATTCACTAAATTTTCCAATATTTTTGCTCAGATTTTTTGCAAAGTGATTATGAAAAAAATCGTTGTGATACCAGTTGAAAAGACGAAATACTAAATTACATAAAATAATTTAGCATCAAATGCATTTGACTTTAAAAAAAAAAACTAACTAAAATCCAACCAAGTAACTACTATTTTTAGAGTTAAAAAATTGTATAGCCACAGACAAAAATTATTAAACAGTTGTGTTAGTTATTAAAGTTAATAACATTTATCAGTTTCCTTATTGTCAATAAATCACAAATCAAAAAGCCATTATCTTTTTTTCTTTAAGACACCAATTCACAAGGTCTGTTTATTGAGCAGATCTAAAAAAAAAATTTTTGTTGTCATTATACAATTGATAAATTTAAAAAAAACTACATTAAAAAAAAATTACAACAATTATTAATGAGATCTCAAACAAGATTCTCATGTTTTTGAAGCACCAGCAGTAAGTCATAAACAGGTTTTGCATCCTTATATCATCTTAATGCTCCATGAGATGAACCAAAACTGTTTAATTTCTATATCATGTCATAAATGGCACACAAACTGAATTTACTTCTAATAAAATGAGAGAAAAGATCTGTGAGTAGGGTATAGGGTAAGAATCAGAGAAAGAATTCCAATTCATCAAATTAATAATTGTCAACATGGCTTTGCCATCTTTTTAAAAATATTTTAAAATCCCTATAACAATTTAAAGCTATTTATTTATTGTTTTTTTCTTTCAATGTTTGAAATTAAAATCATTTTTTCTAGTCTCAGTGTAACTGGAACATAATTTCAAATGATGACTAAATCTGATCTTACTCTAGTTGAGCTTTTCAATGTGTCTGAATTTTGTTTCCAAACTGAAAAAAAAAAACAACAAAACATTCTTTGCAATTTTCACCATCTCCATCAAAAGCTTTTAAAAATTCAACCTTTGGCCTAAAATTTATTCTACAACCATAGCCAAAGTCAATAAATTTCCTATATCACTATCATTAGCTGGCTGTTTTCATTCATCAGTTCATTTGGTAATTGCCAAGGTTGATACTACTACATAACATCTTTTGACAAAATATTCACTAGATGTTCTTTCAAATTTGTTTGCTGGTAATTCCTCACCAAAATTAAAATTATGTTGATTCATTGTTCGTGAGATTCTGTAAGTACTAAACTTTCAATAAATGAACTTATTAGGTATGAAACACTGCCTTTAACTTTTATTTTAAATCAAACATTTATTCACTTGGAATAGGTCAAAATAAAAGATGTTTAATTTAATGTACTCAGACTGCCTGTCATAAATAAAATCAGCTGAAAAAGCATCCCAACAAACCAAAATGCCTCACCTGGAAGGATCTATTTCATAAGATATATGTGGTTGTCGTTCAGTTTCAAACATCTCTGTAATCATTGGATTTAGAAGTTCACGCAGATAACTCTGTCCATAAAACCGGAAACAATATGCCATTATTTTACTTGCCAGACTGTTTCCTCGAAATAAAGTCTGCATACAATCTGCAATCTCCACCTGCCAAAATTGTAATTGTTATATTTTTCAATATTAATAATAAGTATTCAACAAATCATAAAGATAATGTTAATCAATTTATTATGTAGTCTTATTAGTAATATCTTAGATGGTACATTTCAGACCACCATACCTGAAACCTCAAACCATAATGCTACAGAGCCCTGCCATAATGATTTGGACACCTATTGTCATTAAAATATGTTAGTTTGTTGCATAATGTGGCAAATAAAGATATGTTAGTACTTTGGTCAAGCCAATTTTGAATCAGAGAGAGAATATACCAATTTAGCAATAAATTAAAAGGATTTTGTATCACAATATAGTCCAGGTTCCCTGCAGGACATGAATGGGTTGTTCTCAGCTGATGATCCACATGCTTCCACATGTGCTTGCAAATTCACATTGGGACACACAAGAAAGTTGAATGTTTTGACTCCACTTCCAGACTGTGTTTAACCAAGAGGTGTGGCATGTAGCACCATCCTTCATACAATGTCTTTAAAAATTGAAATGTACCCACCACAATTGAGATGACTTTCAACAAGCAACAATTTAATAATTTCACCATATTACTAGATTGCAGCCTATATGACACTTCTGCCTCCAAACTTTATGTGAGCTAAAGACAGAGTTAAAGGTCTTTGTTAGGTCTTCTCTAAACCCAGGGGCAACCTCCAGATTTATTTGGCTGAAACCTTCTTTCATCAGAAAAGAGTACATGCCATCAATTCTAAAGGCAGATTTTTCAAAGCATTTTGTTCCAGTTGGACAGAAGAGGTGCCTTAAATGCTTCACACCTTCTGTAGCCATTGTCCATACTACAAGTGTAAGCAGAGAATCTTGACAGTGAGTGCAGATGTGACAAGTAATGGCATGTTCTTATCATGGTATTACTGTTAAAAGCGTTCATGTAACTTTGCTTGTTAACTTCACAATAATAGTGAAAAAAGATCCACGAGAAATTCTGCGATCTTTGGCAAACATTATTCACTCTGAACAGCCTGCAACACAAACTAGGGCATACAGAAATAATGCAGAAAATGGGTTTTAGTTATCTGCACACCTAAACATCCAATGTAAACACATTCATCCTGAAATATGTACAGTTTGTTAAGATATTTTAATTTATGGTAATGGGGCCAAATGAATATGGTAGGGCACTATATTATAGTGCAATTAAAGAAAAGGGAAAAGAGAGAGGAAGAATAGCTGACATCTAATGGATGAAATCAATAACTATGTATTAGCAAAACTTGTATGTATATATATATACAGGTGCATCTCAAAAAATTAGAATATCATGGAAGAGTTCAATATTTTTTCAGTTATTTCAGAAAGTGAAAATTGTATATATTCTAGACTCATTACATGTAAACTAAAATGTTTCAAGCATTTTTTAATTTTAATTTTGATAATTACAGCCTACAGCTAAAAAAAAAAAATAGAAAAAACGTATCTCAAAATATTAGAATATTCCATTTCGAGTTTGAGTAAATCACTATTTATGCAGTATAAATATCATGAATCTCTCAGTCTGGTTCAGTACACACAACCACAATCATTGGAAAGACTGCTGACTTCACAGTTGTCCAGAAGACACTCATTGACACCCTCCACAAGGAGGGTAAGCCACAGAAGGTCATTGCTGAAAGGGCTGGCTGTTCGTAGAGTGCTGTATTAAAGCATATTCATGGAAAGTTGACTGGAAGGGAAAAGTGTAGAAGGAAAAGGTGCACAAGCAAGAAGGATGACTGCAGCCTTGAGAGGATTGTCAAGCAAAGCCAATTCAAGAACTTGGGGGAGCTTCACAAGGAGTAGACTGAGGCTGGAGTCAGTACATCAAGAGCCACCAAACACAGAAGTGTCCAGGAAATGGGCTACAAGTGTTGCATTCTAGTGTCAAGCCACTCCTGAACCAGAGACAGCATCAGAAGCGTCTTACCTGGGCTAAGGAGAAAAAGAACTGGACCGTTGCTTAGTGGTCCAAAGTTCTCTTTTCAGATGAAAGTAAATTTTGCATTTCATTTGGAAATCAAGGTCCCACAGTCTGGAGGAAGAGTGGAGAGGCACAAAATCCAAGTTGCTTGAAGTCCAATGTGAAGTTTCCACAGTCAGTGATGATTTGGGGTGCCATGTCATCTGCTGGTGTTGGTCCACTGTGTTTTATCAAGTCCAAAGTCAACATAGCCATCTACCAGATTTTAGAGCAGTTCATGCTTCCATCTGCTGACAAGCTTTATGGAGATGCTGATTTCCTTTTCCAGCAGGACTTGGCACCTGCCCACAGTGCCAAAACTACTAGTAACTGGTTTGCTGACCATGGTATTACTGTGGTTGATTGGCCAGCCAACTCACCTGACCTGAACCCCATAGATTCTCTATGGGGTATTGTCAATAGGAAGATGAGAGACACCAGACCCAACAATACAGACGAGTTGAAGGCCGCTATCAAAGCAACCTGGGCTTCCATGACACCTCAGAAGTGCCACAGGCTGATCGCCTCCATGCCATACCACATTGATGCAGTGATTTGTGCAAAGGAGCCCTGACCAAGTATTGAGTGCATAAATGAACAAACTTTTTCAGAAGTTCAACATTTCTATATCATAAATCCTTTTTTTTTTTAATTGATCTTATGAAATATTCTAAAATTTTGAGATAGTGGATTTTTGATTTTCATGAGCTGTAAGCCGTAAACATCAAAATTAAAACAAAAAAAAGGCTTGAAATATTTCACTGTTTGAATTAAATTATGGAAAAAAATGAACTCTTTCCATGATATTCTAATTTTTTGAGATGCACCTGTATTTCCCGTGGGAAGTAATGACATTAGGGAAGCAAAAGTGTGCATAGTGGATCCGCATGCCTTCATGTGCACGAGTGGTTTTTGGCAGGCTTGCTGGATGCATCAGTCACTATCAGGCAGCCAGCGTGTGAGGTGCTGTACTACTTACTCATCGCATTTTCATTTTGCCTGTGATGATGGAACGTGTGGAGCAACGATCTTGCATCAAGTTTTGCCAAAAGCTTGGAGATACCCAAGTGGAAACAATTCACAAAATTCAACAGGCTTTTGGTGACAATGCCATGGGTATTACCCAAATAAAAGAATGATACAACAGGTTCAAAATGGCCGCACCAGTGGAGTGAGACCAGCGTTCCGGGAGGCCATCAACAAGCCGCAATGCAGTTGTTATCAAGAAAGTGTGGACCTTGATAATGGAGGATCGTCGTTTGATGGTGCGGGAAATTGGTGACAAGGTTGGGATCAGTAAAGATTCTGCACATGCAATTTTAAAGGAGGATTTGGGTTTGCACAGAGTGGCAGCAAAATTTGTGCCTAAGCTACTTTCTCAGGAACAACAACTTCGTCTTGAGGTTGCACAGGACCTGCTGGATACTGCCAACAGGGATCCTGAGTTCCAGAATACCGTGATAACTGGAGATGAGACGTTGGTGTATGGGTACAACCTGGAAACCAAAGCTCAGTCATCACAGTGGAAGCACCCAACGTAGCCAAGGCCCAAAAAAGCACGTCAGGTCCGGGGCAAAATCAAGGTGATGCTGTTTTCTTCGACTACCGAGGCGTTGTGCATCATGAATATGCACCAGAAGGACAAACAGTTACAAAGGAGTACTATCAGGAAGTCCTCCGATGTCTTCATGATGCAGTTCGGCACAAGAGACCAGATTTGTGGGCCTTGCAAAACTGGCAGCTGCATCATGACAACGCCCCGGCTCATTCGTCACAGCTGATCCAAGGTTTCTTGGCAAAGAAAGGCACTTCACTCATTCACCAGGCTCTCTACTCTCCAGACATGGCTTTTTCTGACTTCTGGTTGTTCCCAAAAATGAAGATGCCACTGAAAGGCTCCCGCTTTGAGAGCCGAGAGGACATCATGCGGAATGCAATGGCTGAGCTGAGAGCCATTCCAGAAGAAGCATTCCAGACGTGCTTCGAACAGTGGAAGGATCGCTGGGCTAATTGTGTGGAGGCACAAGGGGCCTACTTCGAAGGGGATTATCAATTGAACCCCACCAAGTACGTAATTTTTTTTTCCCCAGCCTAAGGTCAGATACTTTTTCGACAGACCTCATATACACACAAACAAAGTTATACAGTACATATATAATTTATAAATATAATAAGTTATACTATATGTTGGAAAACATTGCTTATTGATTAGAATTCATGTCATTGTTTGTGAATATTTTGTAACAATTTTTTATATGTTGAATTCATACTAATTATAAAAATATTTTATTTAACCATATTTAATTTATCTTGAATTTTTATTGCGAAAAAGTACTTTACAATGAAATATTTATTCCCTGAACTAAACTTTTTCCAAAATATCAGTAAACAAAAATTTGTTGTTGTAACCTCAAATATACATAATAGCAAAGCACCAAAAATGCTCAAAAAAAAAAAAAAAAAAAACAAACTTCCATTCAACCAGCCAGCAGTTCTAGAAATAGGTGAACAGGAATATGGTCCAAACCAAAATTATTTGCAAAAAATTTCATTATATTAACTAGTTTTACTCCTAAAATATACATCTGAACAGTACTCAACCTGAAATAGATACCAAAAAGAGTGAACTATGAATGGTCCCTTTTTAATAGCTCAATACCAAGAATCAAAACATCCAAGTTAATAATCCTTGCATTATCTCCTCCAAAAAATAGTACATGCTCAGACATAAACAATATATGCAATTTGATGTTTTTTTTTTTTGACAGCTATCTATCAGGGATTAGGTTTCCTATAGTTGGAATTAAGATTAGTGCTTTGAAAATGCCATCTGAAATATCAAAACCAAAAAATGGATAATTTCAAGAATTCTGGCCAATATGAGATGTCAAAAACAAACTTGTGGGAGCTGCTAAGAATAAGTTTTTATTTTAATGAGACAAAAGTCTTAAAAAAAAAAAAGAATAGTATTCACTTTTCTCAAGATGTAATTTGTCAAGATATCTATCACTAATAGAAAATATTTTAATGTGTTCAAAGCATTAGAAAACAAAAAAAGTTTCAAAATTCAATGATATTACCACAGGTAAAATCAATGAACTTTTGGAAAGTAAAACTAGACTATTTACCAAGAAATAAACCCATGGTGAGAGGAAGGCTAGTGCTACAGCTGTAAGGTGTATTCAGCTTGCATGACATTCATACAAATTTTCATTTTTTTAAGTGATGTGTAATATTATTATTATTATTTAGAATATATTATGTAAACATCCAGAATTGGGGAGTATTATTCCTCAAGTATTTTTATTTCAGAAAAAAGTTAATTTGTTGCACTATTACTTTTTTGTAATGGAAGACTTCCAAATTAAATGGTAATGCCCCTAGTTTTAGCATCAACTTCATATCATTTGTGATTCTACAATCTCTGAGTGATGCTACATCACAAAGATATGAAAGCTGATAATTCTCTTTCATTAGATAGAAATTCTATTTGTGACATTGAGACATTACTTTAGAAAAAAATATTCTATCTCTTGTAAGATTAAGATCTCTGCTATCACAAAGAAATATTACATTAACAAACTTTGTAGCAATTTTTATTGGAGATGTCCTCATCTGGTCAAATGGCTGCTGAACAAAGCAACTAAAACTAATCAAACCAAAAACTACTCAACTAATTCTTGAATTTTCATTAAGAGTTTACAAAAATTACATTCTTCTACCCGGATTACCAACAAAATCCTAACCTATTTTATTCAAAAGACAAGATAGACCAAATTCCTAAGCATTCTATTATTAATTTAAACCTACCAATCTGTGAAAGCTTCAGATCTTTCACACACTCTCACACACAAAATATTATTCAGTCTGCAAAAAATATTATTTTCCATCTACATCCAAAACTATACATTTTTTTTAAACTTGAAAAGGCATTACACTGGAGGTGATTTCCTCTCTGAAAACCCAAAAGATACATACTTATCTCTTATATGGAAAAAGCAAAAACTGATTATTGTCACATGCCACTTGTGGTGCTACTCTCACCAAAAATACTTAACTACTATTGAATAAACATATATTAGAAATAAAATTTAACTACTTTTTTTTTTTTACTGTCATAAAACACATATATGAAATAGTTAAAGTATGTACTTGAAAGTGAAAAAAGAAACCTTCAAAATATCTTTTTTTTTTCATTTAAAAAATTTGGATTTTGTAATAAATAACAATGTTACTTCTTTAGAAAACATGTTCCACAGCAGTTGGTACAGCAGATGTTTTGCATCAAATAAGTTGACAAATACACGTGCCAATTCATCCTGAAATATATATTTAAAAATTCATAAAGAAAACAAGAACCACAATTTGTTTTACAGCATTATAAGAGAATATTTTTAGTAATCACTGTTGTATGAAAGTTCTAAATGTAAGCATGAAAAAGGCCATTTGCAAAGATTTTATGTTTGTTAAAAAAGTGAAAATAATGAGTTTTTTAAAAAAATGTATAGGTTTATATTTGCCAAATAATTAAATAATCAGGGTGTGCTTATTTGTGTTAGTACCTGATTTACACTCAGCTCCAAGTAGTTGTCAATGGTTCATAAGAATACTCAGCAGTTACATTCTTGAATGAGATGATTAAACATCATTGATAAATTTGATTCTGAAAGTTTTATTTGAATATATTTTGGCAAATATTACACCTGAAATTATTTTCTATACAGATATGAATCAAAAAGCAACAGTCAGAAAGAAATGCTTCCAGAGATATACTGAGCAGACTGACAATGCAGCATGCTCTGTTTGTGTATTTATTTATTAAAAATTTTTTTAATTGTTTGTCATATCATGATTAACTTTATTTATTAATTTAATTTGCCAATATTAGCTTTAAAATCAAATTTAAAAGATGAATGAAATGCTACAACTACAAATTTCCTTTATGTTTCTCTCAATTACTGAAAACCTGTTGAAGAAAGAACAGTAAAGCCACCAGTGGCTACTTAATATTGTATATTTTTAAAAACAATAATAAAACAACTTTCAGTTTCTAGTGTAATCCCAATTTTAAATTTGCACATCTGAAATCACTCTACAGACTGCTAGGATTAGCATATACCAGATAAGAAAAAGGTTGTGCATAGAAACGTTTCATTATTAATATTCATACAAAGACCAAGACAAGTGGAAAACCAATAAAGTAGAATTTATTATAATATTACCTTTGAAATAAAACTAGTTTTTTCCTATGTAATTTTAAGTTTCTGTTTACATATTTAGTATTTATATAATGAATTTATGACTATATATTATAATTACTGTATTGGTTCTAATTGTCAAACATGTTACCAATAAATGCCCAATCTCTACTTCAGCACCAAAATGCTTTCAAAAAATATTAATTTGTCTGCATTCATAAATATCCACAATAAACATTCACTTTGCTTTTTAAATAAATATTCAGCAAGATTCAATTTGTAGACATGATTTAATTATTGCATTTTCAGATACTAAACAAAAATCAGCCATCTTTTTGAATCAGTTGTAGCCTACAAAGCCCTTTTCCCCACTGATGTATCTGCACCAGTGACCAGTGGTAAATGTGTTTTATTCATGATATCTGCTTATTATTGTCTGTTGATGCACCTTCCTACCTACTTAAGTATTTACAAGATATTGACTTTTTTGGTACGACTTTGGAAAGCAATCCTTGTTTGGGGATATGTTACATCACTGATCATAATGACATCATATTTAAGTGATGCACTTGTGATGATTGTTCAGATAATCATTTGCTATGCTTTTACCATATGGTCTTTCAACTATAACATCAATTTTTCCCCCACACATTCTTTAATTCATTTTAAATTCAAAGGAAGAATCATGTGTCATATCTGTGAAAGAGTTTGAATGCCAAAGATTGCAAGCTACATAATGAAGTTCAAGCTTGATGCCACAAACTATGTAAAAGCTACAACAATTAATGAGGCAGCAAGGAAATTAATGTGGACGGTAAAAAAAATTCAAGAGTGGATACAAAAGCTATTGATGGAAAAATTATTTTAAACCTGACTGAAACAAGAAAGTGGCTACCTGGAGGTAGTTGAAAACTGCAAAATACTGAAATATCTCAATTTTTTTTACTGGTTTTTCAAACACTGTGATATCATGGTGTATAAATCACAGGTAAACAGATAAAACTTGAGATGCAATAAATTTTTGTCTTCACTGCCCACAAAAATTTCTGTGCAAGTGACAGACTGCTACTGCCATCTCAATGAGACAGAAAAGAACTGGTGCAAAAACTACTTCAACACACACACAAAAAAGGTGGAAACATTCCACTAATACATCGTTAGAAAGCAATGATTCTAAAAGTAGTTCATTGCCATTATCAGAAACACGAATGAAACTGCTATCTGTTTTGACATGTCTAACAATGCAGCACTGAGGAGAAAACCATCTTAAAGCAACTGAAGATGAAAAAGGTGAATGATGGTCCTGTGTCATGCTCACACAATGGCTGATGGGCAATTTCCCTCTTGTTTTGAAAGAGAAACAAGATTTCTGTTCCATTGATTCCTGCAGGAGATTGAGCCAGAATGAGCCCATATGATAGGCTAAAATTGTGGGGTTGTCACACCCAACAAAAACATCTTATTTTTTACTTGTTTAGGGTGCACAAGACTGAGGCAGTAAAAAAGATAGTGAGTAGGCACATACAGGTGGCTGCAACTCAGATTTGCAATGATTTCAGGTGGATGCACTAGTTTAATACAGTTAGTTTATCCAAGAATTGCCAGTTGAAGCAAAGCCTTCAATAGAACTGGAATGATTAAATGATAAATGGTGAGATAAAAAGAGTGAATACATGAAAACACAGAGCCATGCCTTCTCTTTTAGTGGGGCAAAATTGTGTGGAATTCTTAGTCTTCTGATGTGATTAGGACAAATTTCAAGAAGATGGCATGATGTAATATGTCTTCTGATTCTAATGATGATGAAAATGAGTTTCTATAATTCATGCTACAGGTCTGCAAAGTGTCAGATGAAGTATGAGATGCTACCAGACACTAAGTAGAGGATGAAGGTTTAGAACAAGTGCCATGAAGCCTATTGCGATATAAAAAAGGTGACTGTTTTATCACTGCCTCGCACCTGACTAAAATGAAATGCAGTTAATTTTTGCCCATTAAAGTGTCATTTTAATTTTTTCTCCTTTATTTTCTCCCTCTTCCCAGAGAGCAGAACATTTTCAGAACTGTTTGCTTTTTAGATCACATGAGTTGTGAAACTGCTTTGATGTGTTTTAATGTTTGTTGTTTTTTTTTTAAATTATTTAATTACATGTAGATCTATGCTGTCTGTCATGGACACTCAGTGTTACTCAACTAGTACAGTACTGTCATTTGGAGATATTCTCATAGTTCAGTTCCTACATAGTGATATATCAAATGCTGTCAATCATAAAAATGGTTGGGCTTCTCAGTTTCAGCAGATTTTGATGTTTTTTGACACTTAATGCCCATCTTAACTTTAGAAGTTTAATGAGTTCCAATAAACACCCAGACAGCAATTAGAACCAATATGCTATAATACTCTAGAAAAATAAAATTAGAAACAAACAAAAGGGAATTAAATGATGTACAAAATTGTTTTTGATATCTGTTCCATAAAAATCAAAAAAAAGAATTAGATCTGTCAGATCTGTAAACCAGGTACAAGAAGAAATTTAAAATTTCCTTCATTTCAAGACTTGTGATACAGCATTGTCATACAATCATTTCCAATGATTTCACAATTTAAAATTTATAAAATAAAAATATTTTCTAACATCAGCTATCATTATATCAAAAATATGTCATTTCTGTAATTACTAAAGATTAAGTGTACTTGTTTCAGACAACTTCTAGGTGAGCAAATACCAAAATCAATGAAAAAAGAAAAAGCATTCAATTCAACTGTCAATATGCTAACTACATGTAGATGCATAAAAGGAAAAATCAAAAACATACATTAATAAATTATTATTATATAAATTAGCAGAGAATGACTAGGAAAAAAGTATATCAAGAGTAGAACAAAATCACCCAAATTAGGCAGTTTTGATTTAGTTTAGTAGTGACAGAAACTTTAAAAAATATGTTTATAAGTGTTAATGAAGTAAATAAAAAATTCCCTTTAATATTTTTATGCCTTATATAATAACATATCATTTAGTATAAAAAAGTAAAATATTGTTCTTGTCATAATCTGTTTTTTTAAAAATTCTGATTACCTATTTAAATAAAGATTATTGTAATGTTTAATATTAACTTAGATTGTGTAAATAAACCTATTTATAAATGTTACGACGATACCAATACTATTATACTCACTTTTCTAGAGTTTATTATTCTTAAAAGCCGTTAATTTAAAGGTAAAATTAATTATACCTGAGGTAGATAATTGATTCCCTCAAAATTATCTAACTAAATATTTTTTTTTCTTATTAATCATGCTTTATTGCCATCTGCTTCTTGCATTTTTCAGGAATTTATCTTTGCTTTTATAGGTTGTAGTCATGCCTTCTTAGAGTCCATTTGAATTGTTTTTAACATTTCATGGACATACAGTTATGCTTCATTTTACTTCCTGTGTGGTTTAGTAACTTGACTGGCTTATTTTAAATTACATAATTCCTTGCACACATGTTCATAAATTATAGTTAAGCAGAAATACAGCATTATAGGATAGTCTTTTTTGTGTGTGTGCTGATTCCCAAAGCCTCTTTTAGCACAAGTATTATTTTACCTCAGTTACTTAGGTTCTGGTTCAATGACCTTCTGATCTCAGCTTTGTTTATATCATAACAGTTAAAAGATATCTGTTTACATTTCCATTCATGTTAATTCCCTTTCATCCCAAACCAATTCATAAAATATGTTGTGATTTGGTTTACTGATCATAGGAGAATCTGCAATTACGTTCTATTCGTTCTGGAAGTTGGTGACAAATTTGAAGCAACCTCAAACCAGAATAGATATTGTGAATTATTTGCTGTTGTGGCATAATCAAAAGATAACTTAAGATCTGTTGATCTTGTGATTTCTCTAAGGTAGATGAATATGTAATAAGTATTCTCCCTGGATACGAACTCGTAAGTTTAAATTTTGAGGTGTAGCACCTTCTCTACTTGTATGTAGACTTTCACTAAAAATTATTAATGACCTCAAATTTTTTAAAAAATTTTAGTCTGTAGTTTTCACAAGATGATTAAAAAAAAAAAAAGTCTGGCCCTGCAACATTATCAGATTTAAGCAGTTTTAACTGTGTTATCATCACATTTCATGTAATGACTATGGTATTGTTTTTCTCCATATATACTGAACTGGTATTTTAAAATAATCTTGTTGTAAAAAACTTGAAAATAGATTTCATTAAGTTTTAATTTATTATCATCATGAATTTTTAATGAATCATTTACATTCTTAATTTTACAAACATCCTTTACATTGCTACCTAACTTCTTTTTTATTGACATTTAGATTCAGAATGGACTCCAAGTCAAATATGCAATATTTACTTTTTGTTCTCAAATATCTTGCATGCAGTGTTTTAGGGTATAAGAGTCCACATACACATACATTAAAATAATTTAGCAATTTAACATACATTGATGTACTAATAAAATCATAGAATAAGGCTGCAAAATACTATAAACTTACCATTTGTGACCTTGACACTACACTAGCCAGAGCCATAGCAATTGGTAAATCACCTTTATCACCAATCATAGTGACCAGCTCCACCAGTCGCTCAAATCTATCAGCCAATGCAGTCTCTGCTAATGTTTCAAACTCAGTTCCTTGTTGAAGAATCTTTGTTAGTACCTCCATGAAGGCTGCTCTCGTCTGTGGATCCTTGTGGTAACCTAAGGCTAAAAAAAAAGAAAAACTAATTCATCACAAAACTTAAATAAATTTGAAAAATGTAAATGCAATTAACTCAAAGTCATTTTTATATTTTCGGTTTGAAAATTCTAACATCTAAACAATGGCTTTTTACAATTTAATGATTTTTTAAAATCATTTTATCTATCATAATATCATTATTTTATGAAATAACCTGGAGACATTAGCAACACCTTTGTTGATACTTTAAATAAAGATTGCAATGTAAAAAAAAACTTAAATAAATCTATTTCATTTCTATTTTTAATATCACACCATTACAAATCATTTAAAGTAATTATGAACCATTTTAAAAGCAAGTTCCATTGTTTAAAAATACACCTTTCCACTTTTAATGATGTTTTATAAGACTTTACAGCATAAATAAATGTCCATTATCTACGGACTGCAAAATTATGCTCATATCAACTGGAGAACAAAATGAATTAACAAGTGATGGCAAGTTCAACTAAAGAAAAACTTTTATCAATATTTTCCAGCTTGCAAAGTAAATAAATAAATCACTGTTATTAGTTTGTTTTTTTTCTTTACTGTTGAATAGCAGACTCATAGTATGTTGTCTAGAAAAACAGATTTTTCTTTTCTTTTTTGTAATAATTACAGCTTTAAAAAGATAAGATGCAAGGAAGTAACTATAAAAATATTTTATTGTTTTTTAGCACACACCAATGGAATGCATTAGTCCGCTGTCAATATTTGCATTAAGGAGGTTTGACATGGCTTGGACTGTACAGTTGCGCAGAGCACTCAAATTAGACATGCTCCTCTTCCTGTTAGGATCCATAGCCTTGTCCTGCTCTTCTTCTGAACAGTCGTTAAGCAGATTCATAAACAATGTAAGATATCTAAATACAAAATAAAATCAGTTTACTTCAACAAGAGAAAATGCATAAATATTCAAGCATATAAAGAATTTCTTAGATATAAACATACAAAAAACAGAAAATAAGAAAATAAAAGCAACTTTTTTGAAACTTAAAAAAGCAAATCAAGCAGATTTATTTTAAAAACTAATGAAGTAAACTATTCTGGTAAAAAGTCATGAGAAAAAATTTGAATCTATATGATTTTAAGGTTAAAGTCTTTTTTTGCCTTTTGTTTTACTTTTTTAAGCTTCACTTTTTCAATTTCATCTTGTTAGTACTCTTCTTTTGTGGATTTGTTACTTATATTTTTGTATTATTTTTTCCACCAATTTCTCGCCGATCCCTTTTTGCTAAGTGTCCTACTCTAAAAACTGCACACTTTATGTATATATAAACAAGTTGCACTACAATGTCGGTGTTCAATAAAATTAGTTTAAATTAGCATTTATAAAATTGTTTAAATTTCTTAAAAATCTAAATTTATATCAAGCAAGTAATAAAATTATACAAAAAAAGATTCAAACTCTTAAAGATAAAATATAATCAATATTAAATTATGAAGTTGCCATAAGACTTCCTTGGTGAATGTCTGAGAACAAATGTAACTGAATTTGCAGATCATAGTAGTAAAAACTCTTGAGACAGTAAATCTTATTAAAAAAATAAAATTAATTAAAGTCAGATGTATCAAAATTTAAATAGCAGAAAAAATAACTATTTTTTAAAAGCCATTAATTTTACATAATACTATTCAAAATATCTTAAAAATTGTCAGAAAAAAGGATGAGTGGTTAGAACTTCAGGAAACCAAGAATGTGACAGGATTATTAAAAAAAAAACAAAAAACAAAAAACTTTTACCCTAATTTTGCTAATCGGTGTTTTTCTTAATTTATTTACATAATAAAATACACTATTTTTTAGTTTATAGATCAACCCTCAATCTATATGCCAATTCAACCTACCTATGGCTGAACTAGACTTGTAGAGAATGAATTCAATGCAGCCACCCATGATGAATGCAGATTACTGTTGGTTACCTGTTAGAAGAATGCTTTTGTTACAAAAAACTCCACAGACCTACTATTTAGTCTAATAATGTTACTGATATTAATATAAAAAAGAATCTTGGTTGTGCTAGATAGACATAACTTGATAAAATTATCTGAAATATTGTTCATCTTCAGAGATTTACTTATTTACTAAATGAAAATCTTACTTTCCCAACAGATATCCCAGTATCGTAATTTTATTTAACATTTCAGTCATTTATGGAAGAAAATTCTAATTTTTATTTATTTTGAACCACTTTCTTTTTTGCTTAAAGAATGTGTGCAATGAGGTGCTGGGAACATGACTTGTTTTGTTTTTAGCATACAAATTGTATACTATCTTAGTTATTTTATTTTTTTAAATATTTTGTTTCTATGTCTTTTTAATTGAGATTATAAAACAGTATAATGTGAATTGTTATTTCATTTTCATTCCAATGAAAAGGACATTTACTCGTAATCTGTCAGTCTACGCTCCACATTAATCTGTATCCTAAAAAAAACAACAAAAAATATGTGATAAATTGAAAAAGAATTAAAACTTGTCATTATCACCTAATTATCTGCATACTACTACTGAAGTCTTCATCCTAGAAGTTTTGCAGTATAAAACACCCTAAATTGCTCATTATCATGTGATTAAAAAATTTCAATCACTTGAGCTACCTGGAAACATTTAGCAATATCAAGCAAGAAAATATAGTATTACTAACTTGAGAAACAACTGAGATTTGGCTTCCATCAGATCTCCCCTGTCACTCTCTTCTGGCTGGAGTGGTAGTCCAGCCAGCAGTGCTGCCACAGCCTCCATACTAGCCTGGTCCAAATCCCTACAAGCAGTAAAAAATAAATGGTCTTTTATTATGGACACTAAAAGTCTAAAAAAAGGAAACAAAATTTATTTCAAAACTATGATAAAATGCATTGTTTTTATTGCTTGTCACTGTATAAAAATACTATACCACAAACATGTTAAAATAATTTTATTTTGAATGTACTTGTCTTGTACTGACTACAAATTATGACATCAGAACCAATAGCCTATGGTACAAAGTGAGAGAGGACTGTAGCATGTTCAACTGACCTGGACATGCTGCAGATGTCTCCCTGTATGTTCACCTGATGTGAATTGCCCATTATCCAGTCTGTCAAGTATTCCACTAGTTTGTTTCTAAACTTCATCTCTTGTCTAAATGTCAACTCATCTCTTCTCTGCATCATCTAAAATACAATTTTTTTTTAAAAGTCACACTGTTTCCACTGTAGTTTCACTTCACAACATTCAATGCTAGACAAAAAAACTTGATATGCTGAAAACAAAAGATTGAATATTTTACAATAAATGTAGCTGTCTTAAATCAATCTATTACAAATATGTAGTTAATTTAGATTTTCAAGCTAAAATACAGTTAATGGGAAATTTGCTGCCCAAGTGTTTTTAGCAAAGACTCCCTTAAAATATTTTCAACAAGTCAAAGTTAAGTATCCTTTATCCTTCTGAAAACATTTATCATTCTAAAAACATTACAAATTAATTCAAGTAGCAGTTTATAATTCAAATTTTCTAATTTCAAATTTAAAACCTTTTAATAGAGCATAATATACCATTTTATGTCAAATGCAAACTCACCTAGAATACACCTATTCAGAATCAATGTTATTTGTTTTTTAAATATCTTTCATGTACACTAAATGACCATAATTTTTTTCCCAGATTCATACTGCCTACATCCATTTTAGGCAATTTAATTTAAGTTTATAAAAAATAAAAAAAAAACTTACTGCTTCCACCAGTTGACAAAGTTTGATCTTGATTTGTATAGCATGGACTGAGGAATCAAGATGTCGAACATATCTGTTATTGAAAAAAAAAATGCTTTATAAAGCTATTAAAGTTCCAGGATTTGAACTTGTGATTATTTCACCTATCACCTAGTGACTGTTGAATAGTGACTATAATCTCTCAATCAACTCATTTCAATCTGCATCATACTTATTTTGTTGATAGCTTTTTTGTCTGTCACAGAAAGTTGGAATAAGAAATTTTTTGGCACAGTAAACTTGAGTTGAGGCGTACTATATTTGTAAGAGAACTGCCAGAGTATCAGTTATTCTGATACTTTCTTTTTGTGTGTGTATGCACATACACAGTTTTCTTATAGTACCATTTGAACACTATATTTGAAATAATCTGACAAAACTATTAAAAAAAGAAAAAACAAATAAATGGACTCACAGATGCTTCTTGCATTGCTTTGAAACTGACAATCTCTATGTATATTTTTCATGCCAAGTAACATGTTTGAAAACAGTTATAACTAATGTTGACACATGTTGTGGATGATATTAAAAATTGAATTTCAAATGCCAATGTTCAGTGTGTGTGAAATTTAAAACAAAGATATTAAGAGACAGATCAGGGTCCAACTTAAGTCAAATAAATCAAAATCTATGCCCAAAACAGTTCTAGACTTTAATATACTCAATGTTAACACACAATCACTGATATTAACTTTACATGTAAAACAAAAAAAAAAAACGCAATATTCAAGTTTTGCTATAATAAGAATGGTGTAAAACAGAAATGCAAGCAACATTTATACAGAACATAAAATCAACAATACCTCACTATGGCCAGCATAAGTGACTCAATACTAGTGACACCAAGAAATTCACATGGATGATCAGCCTTCATTTCTAGAATGTTTTTCATAATGAAGATAATGTTCTCAATGAACTGAGTGTTTAGATCTGTCACCACAACCTGGAAAAAAGAATTAAAGAAAAAAATCTCTTGAAACAGAAAACACTTATAAATATAATACCTTAGTCTTTTAGGATATCAAAATAAGCAATGAAATATAAAAATATATACAAAAGAATAAATCACAGAATGTACATACCTGCCCAGAAAAATCAAATGATTTGTCTACACATGCCTTAATCTGGTCAAACAATATGGGATACAGAGCAGGATTTAACTCATGCCCCACCAACTCTTTTACATGCTTCTGTATCTGGGCTCCAAATTTCTCATTCTGGCAAACCAAAAGCTTGAGCAGATTTTCTATAAATCTTTTTTTTTAAAAACAAGAAGATACTAATGATAATATCAGAGAAATGTTTATGCAACATTATTTTTCACATATTCATGCTACATTTCCATATTTAAGAATCTTAGGTGCCAAAAACAAAAAAAAGAAAGAAATAAAACAGGAAATAGTTAACTTATTTGCTGCCTAAAAAATGTCATTACAGTCAAGGATAGGTATAGCTCTAAACAACACTCATACCGAGTACAGCTACACGACAAACTTCTATAATTAATACCAATTCCACATAAAATAAATTTAAAATTCATATTTCTGTTTTCCAAATTATATTTTGTAAATATAAGTAATCACTGATATACACATATACACAATGAATAAAGTTATCATCAGAAGCTTATATAAAATTAATTTTTCCAAATATATTTAACCTTTTTAAAAAAAATAATAAATATTTTATAAATTGTTTTTGTTTTTTAAAATTCTAATGCAATGCTGCCAATGTAAAATGAAATTTAAAAAAATGGAAGGTCTATCCATAGCAGGCAGGTTTAATTTGCAAGTGCTTTTTTTGAAGAAAAATTTGTGTATAAATATGCTAATGACTAACAAAGATTATCATATTTTATCCTTTTGTCATCTAACCTGTATAATCAAACAGATTCAGATGACAGTACACTTTTAAATGATTAAACATACATAAAATGCTGTTCAAATTTGCATCACAGAATTTCAATTTAATATTTTACAAAAATATTCCAAATGAATTTTAATAATAATAATAATTACTATTATTATTATAATCAATAATAACAAAAACAAAGTAGGTCATAACAAGCAAGTCAATGGCAGACATGCATACTGTGTGACAGGACAATATTGAGTATCTGGAGCACAGTTCTGCATCAAGCTGCTTTTCCGAGATCCATATCCTGATATTGGTGGTATCCTGGATAATAAAATCACACAGAAAATATTCAATTCTACCCAAAAAAGAAGAAAAATTTTCTATAAAAATTATGTAAGATTAAATTAGCAATGAGTAAAATAAAGAAAAAAACAACACAGATTGTACTGATTTAAGTTCATTTGAAAGAAAGGCAACTGTCAGTTAGTAGGAAATACTTCAAAACCTAAAATCTTTTTAGAAAATAATCTTAATTCCTTAAGTTGTTGGTTACATGCAATTATATGGTTCATTTTAAGTTCTTTTTTTACCATCAAAAACAGTAGATGTAAAATAAGTCACATAATAAAAAAATAATGTTAAAAAGAAAACAATCTGGTGAAAAATATTTATTGTCTCAAGGATTTCGAAGAAAATAAAAAGTAAAAAAACTCAGAAATGAATACATATATATGATGTTTTAAAAAAGATTTTATTTTGAATTATGTTACACAATGATTACAATTTCACATAATATTTGGAACAATTAAGAAAAGTCCAATGTTTGTATTTGCATATATCAGGGGTCAGCAACCTTTTGGGGTCTGCAGGCCGGATAGCTATGCAGTGTACGATATATACTACTAATATACATTTAAGTTCAGATTACATACATCCTACATATAAAAGAATATATACATTCTGTATTAATACTATAGCAAATTGTCTGGACTTCAGAGGGGTCTGTCCAGAAAGTTACTTTTTCCGTAGGTTTAAAGGAAAAACAACGAATTTTATGTAATTTTAGGTAAAAAAAAAAAGGTACCCTATTGTACTGCAAGAATAGCAGGTTAAGGACTAATGCAGTCAACGAAAAAAACAAACAAAATACTGTTAGAATAGGCAATTTTTTAATGAGACACTTGATTCTGTTAATTTTTCGATAATTTCTCAACATCAGGTGAAATAGTTGTCAATGACAGGAGCAAAACATCATCCAGGTGGTAATCGCGCAACCTTGTTCGCAGGTGTAAGTACCTCCAAATAATGATGCCATCAACTGCGCATTATGCAATAAGCTTTTATACTTTCCGCTGGGTAAAACATACTTTTTGTAGAAGTCAGCCGTTGATTCTGAATAAAATTTTGATTTCAAAATATCGTCGCATTGTAAATCTATTAACTCAAGCTGATATTTTTCTGCCACTTTCTCCACATCTATGTCGAAAGGAGATCCAAATAGTTTAAATTGGTATTCATAGTGCCGGAAGTCAGCGAAACGGGAAGAAAACTCACTTCTCAAATCCTTAATAGACCTCACAAACATGTCTTGTAGTATTTCTTCTTTGTGATTTTGTAGATTTGGAAAATGAGAGTAATTTCCTTCCTGAAGTTGTAATTCCCACAATTTAAGTTTTCTTTCAAAAGCTGTAATATGACCAAACATCTCAAATATCAGCTTATTCTTCCCTTGAAGCTCGCGATTCAAAGAATTCATGTGGGTAGTAATATCCACCAAAAATGCTAATTTGACAATCCACTGTGAATCCTGAAAGTATGAAGTATCTTGGCCTTTGCTCTCCAAAAATCTGGCAATCTCTTCCCTCAATACATAGACTCGTTCTAGCATTTTTCCACGGCTAAGCCATCAGACGTTTGAGAAAAATGTAAGGTCGCCATACTCTGCTTCAACCTGTTTTAGGAATTCCTGAAACTGGTGATGATTTAGTCCTCTTGACAGGATAAAATTCACCGTTTTTGTGACCACTGTCATAATCTTAAAATTCAATGACTTGGCACATAATGCATCCTGATGGATGATGAATGAAATTTGATTAATTTGTGCTCAAGACCAAGGTGGTTTTGGAGTAATGTTACAAACCCCTTTTTCTCTCCGATCATCGCTGGAGCTCCATCTGTGGTTACTCCTATAAGCTTTGATAAATCAAGATTTGTTTTCATCATCCAGTTCATGACACTTTCAAAAATATCTGCTCCTGTACTAGTGTCCTTCATTGGAATTAATTGTACGAATTCTTCCACAATATCAAAAGCTGGTGTTACACCTCTCACAAATACAGCGAGTTGACAGGTATCAGTCATATCCGTGGCTTCATCGTAACAATGGAAAAGTAATCCAGATTTTTTAAAATGCTGCCTAACCCATTTCTGACATTTGTTGCCATTTCTTCAATTTGCCTGGTTACTGATGCTGCCGATAAACTAATTGAAGAGAATAATTGCTTTTTTTCTGGACAAACAACATCAACTACCTTCAACATGCATTCTTTGAAGAACTCTCCATCAGTAAACGGTTTCATCCTTTCTGCTATTAGTTTCCACACCTCGTAGCTAGCCAGTGTGTTCCTGTATGTTTCTGTAACCTTTCTAGTGAAAAAGGACGACTGCTTTGTAAGATGGTTTCTCAGCCGTTCAACTTCCTCTTCTCGTGCTTTCCCAGTGAAATTGTCATAATGGTTATGATGGGTTTGATAATGTGATAATGCCGTTTAATGTTTGAAACTTTCTTCACAGCAACGGTTTCTTGACAAATTAGGCAAACACATTTTCTTAGGTGCTCAATGAAAAAGTAGCTTAGAGTCCATTCTTCGTTAAAAATGCGGCACTCAAAATCAACTTTCCTTTTCTTAGTTTCCATGGACTCGTTTTTATTCAGACAAAACAGAATGGTGGAAAGGAAAGCAAAAAATGGATAACTGAGAATGAAAGAGTTCAAATGAAGATACAATTAATCTGATAAAATAATACAATAATTGTGAATAGAATGTGATCAAACCACGCTATCCGACGAGCTCTTTTACTAGGTCAGGCTAACCATTTGGCTTTTTGAAACTAATGCTGTGCTAATTGTTGTAACAGTCAATACGTTTTTATATGAATACTCGGATAAACAGCGATTATTGATGGATCCAACTACTAACTAGGGTGTTATCACTAGAAAGTAAACTCAAATGAGCAACTTTGAGTAGGACAAGTAGTAAAATTTACCAAGGATATCGTTAAACACTGAAATGGTGAGAAGGTGAAATCTGCGATGTACACCCGCACAGATGCGATGATAACAGGTGATCCAGTGAGCTGGTATAGAACGCGTTCGTGTGTCCTTGCCATAGGCATCCAATCAGCTCTGGATGCTGCGGTAGTGAGATGGCAGGCGTGTGCGCGCATAGCATGGGAGTACTCACGTGAGTTTGAGTAGGGCGGGTGAGCGCACGCGCAAGGTAGCATGGGTGTGCATTTGTTGAGCGAGCAACGAGGTGCACGCAATAAAGACATTAAAGTCCGCGTGTTAGATTGGCGGGCTGGACACTAGCCCTTCGCGGGCCGGATGTGGCCCGTGGGCCGGGGGTTGCTGACCCCTGGCATATATTGTACCAACTTAAAATAAATTGTAAAAAGGTAAATTAGTAGTCATAAAAAAAGGATAGTTAATTTTGTCTATAAAACCCAAAAAAATACTACTGTATATTATAGAAACAGTGTAATAATAACCAGAAGAAACAAAGTAATTTTGACACATTTTTTGTGCTTAAACCCTCCTAGATATACATACATACATATCATTAATCATGCTCCACCAAAATGTTTGCTTCTTAGATCACTTATCAAATATTCAAAGCTTTCCAACAATATTTTTAAAAGAATAAAAGGAAAAAAACTCACTGTGCTGGTCTGGATCTGTGGGATTTATTTTGCAATGAAACACTGCCCAGTGCACACAGGAACCCAGTCATATTTGCCCATTCATTTAGTTGGTCCTGCAATAAACAGTACAAATCATAAAATACAAGACAAGAAGCCAACATGGGTAACCTGTTACATTAATATTTATCTTTTTAGAAAGTTTTTTTTTAAATTTCAATCTGTATATATATATGAAAAAAATTCTAATTACTTTAGTTGCATTTCCCAATTTAAGAAAACACCAAACATTATAAATAGAAAAATTTTCTTAAGACCACATGGTACATTTCTTATAAAACTAACAATCACAGTACCTCTAGTTCATGTTCAGATGTGCCATGATGGGTTGGTTTTCTCCTCATTCTGATAGTCTCCCCAAGACTTCCTGATCCTCCCCCTTCCTCTAATTTACCCTTTGGGTAAGTATCCAGGTAGCGAGTTACCATATCCCAATTTCTGAAAGTATCTTCCCAGGCCTGTAAACAATTACAACAATATCATCAGTATCTTTTAAAATCAGTGTCAAAAATAAATAGATACTGTTCTTTCCAAACTTTGCCATATTCAAGATTCCTGCAGATTTGGCCAATCAAACTTCAAAATCTTTTCAAGGACAAGTTTTAACGTTAAAGGACCACAAAATCAGGAGAAATGTCAGAATACATAAATCACAAAAACTTAATCTAACTTTTAAATCCACACTAGGTCATAAACATAATTATAGCGCATTGTAATTAAAAGCAATATATTTTGTGATTAAATTATCCATTTTACTGGATCATATCTTGTAGTGAAGCCCAGTTCCTTTCAGTACACAAAAAAGTAATTAGTAGATTTCCTTTAATGTACAGTTGTTAAATTTGTTTCAGCATGCCCAATGTGTCTTGTGTTACTCTGTACAAATGTCATTAGAATATTTAATAATCACAGTACAAAATATTTTTAGTTTTCATTACAATTACCATAATTTCTTGGTTATAAGACAAATGGGCTAAAATTTCCAATTTTTCTTAAATTCATTCATAAGACAAACCAGATTATAAGATGAAGCTAGATAGGATAAGATAGTTGATCAAAACTATCAAGAACATCATGTGAAGTCTTGCAAAACAGAAAAAAAAAAAAAAAGAATGCCGTGATTGGCACATACAAGTTCATGAAAATATTAATGAGCTCTTTTGAACTTTATCTTTTGAAATTATCTAACTATTCTTTGAAGTCTTCAGGCAGTCTCTGTGATATGATTGTGCACTGCCTAGCAGAACCACCACAGTGAACCACTCACAAAGCCCTCCACTCCCAACTTAGCAGTGATTTGTTTCGCTTTTAATCTCACTTGAATGGTGTTAAGTCCACAACATGTTGTGATAATATATACTTTTCTAACCCGTCTTCAATGTTTTTCCATCAAGGTGTACACCTGCAATTTTTCTTAGTTTTCTTTGTCATGTACAGAGTAAGTATCCTTGCCTTTGGCCATTCCCAGACCCATTTTTCACTGATACCATACTTACAATGAGCAACCATATTTCTCCATTTTCCTCAGCAAATTCTATGACTTTCAGTTTAAAGGCTGGTGTGTAGGATTTACATGATGTAACAGATGGCATTTTGAAAATGAATAGAGGTTTTTGTAATAAGGATTTTTATACTCACAATTAAGATCGAAATAAATCAAGGTGGCAGTGGCTCATTATTGATTGGATAATTAAGTTAATGAGCAATGAACACTGATCCTACTGAAAAAAAAACGGTGTTTGCCAAGTAGTTTCATATGAACTTTACAGCAATGTTTTCAGGTTTAGCACATATTTTTTTTTCAATATTGAGAAATTTAAATTTTATCCAAGTAGATTCAGATTATAAGACAAAGCCCAGATTTCCAGTAAAATGTCTCATCATTAACCCAGAAATTACAGTATAACAGTTGTTTTATATTGGAGAAATACAGTCACCAAGCCTGTTCAAGGAATGAACCAGCCTTACATCTGTCTTCTGTACATTTTCTGACCCAATAAAGGTTGACTGAGCCACTTTTGATTGAAGCAGCATTTTAAAATCTAATTTTCTAGAACTGGTGTACTATATAGCTGATATTGTATTTATTTTTTTCCCTCAATCTAAAGATGAGTTCAAGGAACTGTCAATAGGTTGGTTAGATCAGTTGAAGTCTGAGTATGCTGGGCACTTTGATGCTGAATGTAGCATATGAAGAATCTAGTACAACGTGAGGGAAGAAGGTGGTACAACAACAACAATTGGTTGTTCTGTCAGCTCCATTAGCATAGAGAATAACCATCATGTGATCGCAAGCAAGTGAGAATAATTAACCTTAAAGAAAGTTGCATGTGGAGGGTTTCTGCATAATTATCTGGTATAGAAGGAAGGCTGTAGGTACATGCTAAATTTATATTTATTTCACAACTTTTTTAATGATCAGTTTTTCCAATATTATTCTGGAGAATAAGATAATAAATTCAAGAACTTTTCAAGAAATTTTGCCATAATTCAGGGTTATTCACAAATTCAAGAACTTTTCACAACTGTGTGAACCTTGCATTTTTTCCAAGGAGAAAGTAAATTTTTTTTGAATCCATAAACTGTCAAGCCTCCATTCATTTTTTTTTAATAGTTCCAAATCCATAGTTTAATATCATAATAGTTATATTTTCAAGTAATAAATGCTATTTACCTGTGTGTTACCAGGAGTTGGCTGGTCAATCTTTCTCAATAATGCCATGATTCTTTTTTGTAATACAGCTCGACCTAAAAAAATAATAATAAAAAATAATCATCTTTGATAAAAATGAAGGAAAAAAACAATAAAGTCAGCTGGTGGTACAGTCTTCCCATCCCACAAACCAAATTTCTTACAAGTTCTTAATAGCACCAGAAAGTTCCTCATAGAAGTGTTGTAAGTCTGTAACAAGCTACAGTATCAGGTTGACATCAGAATCCAACATGCCTTCTATGTAGCATTTAAATGTTACAAAAAACTTTAACATAGCATTCCAATGTTGCAATATGGAGAATAGATACATACACACAAAATAGTAATAATTAAAAAAAGTAAAACTAATTGTTAACAAACCTATTTTTCTATGACCACAGGAAAAATTAGAATTAGATGATAAAATAAAGTTAGTAAAATTGATCAATTACTGTATGCATATAGAGTCAACCCCCCACGTAATCACAGTTCAGCATTTGCGACCCGGTTATTCATGGAATTTTCCTTAGAACCTAACTAATAATTGTTTGTGGAAACCCCCGCATATTTGTGGAATCGCAAATATCTTCCGCAATTTTTTATGGCTTTTTTCGTGGCAATATATATTTTTTCATGCTTTTTAACACTAATTTATTAATAACAATATAATTTACTAATTTTGTAATATAAATACTAACATAAATTCAGCAAAATATCAATATAAAATAGACGCTATTGGCTGGAGGTTTGAAAGTAGCCAATCTGAGAGCGTTGTCTCAGGCAGATGCAGCACAGCATCATCCCAGTTTACCACGTGTAGCTATCTTGAGTGTTGTATTTTTTATTAAATTATTATTATATTTTACGTTATATTTTGACATTTATAGGCATTTTTATGGACCACGTCCAATATTCGCAGTTTTTCACTCTTTGCGGGTACTCTAGGAACATAACCCACATGAATACTGGGGGACAACTGTATATAGTTTTATCACATTATTGATTTGTTCAGTATTTTAGTACAAATTGATTAGGATTTTGAATTCAGCTAGTGTCCACTGTTCATGGATTCACCTTTGTCTACGTTATGATAGATGGTAATATTATCACTCAGTTTATACATGGTATTGTTTTGAGTTAGGTGAAATCACCATTCTCATCTCTCTTTGCAAGTTATTATTATTAGTTTATAAAAACATACTGAACAAATAATATAGACAATTATTGTAGTTGTATATATATATATTTTTATTAAGTTTTAATCATCAGTTTCCTGTAGTTATTTCAGCCATTACTCAGGATTCAGTGTGGATATATACAGATGATGATGATGAAAGGTTTTCAGTCTGTTGGTGCATGAGTGCACATAATAAAGCCAGATGGAAAGGAAGATAAGGAACAGCCAGAATTATCTGCAACAGCTATTGCACAGAGACAATTGCATTTTTAAAAGACTTAAAATACTTACTTTTACATGAGGCACCCTGCCAAAAATATACTCGCTAACATAACTCTCTGCTACAATCACTGAAGAATGCAAGAAAAACTAGTCTGGAGTTACAAGAGCAACAAATACATGACATACTCATAAAGCTATCTGAAAGAGGTTTCATATGTATATTGCATGGGTACCAAAACACACTGGTCTTCCAGACAATGAAAAGATTGACAAAATTGCCAAAGCTTCCATTAAATTACCTCAGACAAGCTAGTAAAGCATATGTCAACCAAAAATTTAAGAAGCTATGCAGAGCTGAAGCTGAAACAAAGATATTCCTTGATTTGAAGAAAATAGAAATGTAGTGAATTTCACGAGTTAACCAAAAATCTATTGGTACAGATTAGCAGACTCTGTACAGGTCATACCCAGCTAAATGTTCAAGCTCATAACAAGAACGGGCATTTTAAAATCATGCCTAAATTGCAACATAAACAAAACCATTGAACACATCACAAAATATGTCCCAAATATACCTAAGACAGACAAATCTGTTGAAGTAGCACAATTAACAGTACTGCTAAAATGCTATGCTTTTCAAAAACATTAAACCAACAATGTTTTTCTAATGTTGAATTGCCATCTCATAGGAGAATACTCTGAAACAACAGGCAACCATTATGCAAGCTGCTAACCATGTTTTTTTTTGTTTGTTTGTTCTAAATTAAATTTTTTAAAGATATAATAATTAATCTAGTGATAATCATAACAGTTAATACAAGAGCAAGCAGGTTAGTGTGTGTGTGTGTGTGTGCGCGCGCGCGTGTGCATGTATGTGGTAAGCTTGGCACAGTGGTAGTCACAGTTTCAGTTCCCATTGGATCTGGCATGTTTTGGGCTTCAAACCAGTTGTGTTAGATAATTCTTTTACTTTTCTGAAATAATTTTCTTCATGATGTTTACTTTGGTTTCCGCCAATTACTCAGAAGAATTTGAAAAAAGTGTTGCATTGTTCTGATAGGTTCTTCCCTATTAAAATCTGGAGGGTTTTTGATTGTCTGTGTAGTTCAGGATCAGAACACCAAACAGTCAAAGGAAGCAATTATTTGAAATAGTGCTTTTGATAAAGTCTCTCCCCATTTCTGAAGAAAGAAGTTGGGGGTTAGAAACTATCAAATTTGTTAAAATAATCATGAATTTATTAACACATTAAAAGGAAAACTAAAGAAATTTTTAAACATTAATTTTTTTTTTTAATTAGACAAAAAGTGAGATGAACAAGAGAACTGATAAAATAAGCTTTACAAACAATTTGAAAAGTAGTAATTACTCACTCAACCAATATTATATTTGTATTGAATTTCATTTTAAGCTAATGATGTTACTTACCAGTTGTGAGAACCATGCTAGCTGCTGTTAGCTCAGTGTAGACATTATAATTTGGAAGAATCTGAGTGACTGCTACTTCATCAGCTCCACAGCGGATATCTGCTTCCTCACACAAATAGTGGAAGCAAGACATCGCAGTTAAAACAGCATCAACATCAATGCTCCATAGATACATGAAAAACACAACCTGCAAGGTCAGTAAAATCAAACATAATTTTGCAAAAATCAGACCATGTATATTATATATTTAAAAAAAAAGCAAGAGAAAACAACAAAGATGCAGGCAGGTCGGTGAGTTGTGTGTTTAAGTTTTGTTGGGGTAATAAAGACCGCTGATGATGGTATTGGTTTATGGGTTGTGTTCTTCTGCTCTTTTTTGTTTGGCTAATTGCAATAATAAAAATCCTAGAGCAACTGAAAAAATAACAAAATAGTTACAATTTGACAACCTTACATTACTTTACTGACATAACATATTAAAATGTTCAAATTTATCTTGCAAGTTTGCCTTTTGTGAAGTTTTTCTTCATTTACCAGTGTCTACAAAATAGACTACCCTGGCAAGGGAGTGTTACCCTGTACCACACAAGCCCAGCAAGGAAATCCCCACTAAAACTCTTGATTTTTAAATGTGGGGAAATACTCAAATGACCAACTAGTGAAAAAAACAGAAAGAAACTATGCCAGAAAGATATGCCAAACTGAGCTGGCTCTAACCATAACCCTGACCTCCAGCCCTGGCCATCCACATAGGTTTTTCAGTCAACTCAAAACAAAAAGATGAATAGCTTATTTAAACTCAAAACCAAAAACAAAGCATGGAAAATTTGAAATGAATTAGTTATATTAGTTTATAGTTTTTAATTCTGAGAAAAAGATTTACTGCATATGGAAGTTATTCAGTGAAAGTAAATGCTTAGACCAGAGTTATAAACTGATTAGTGAAAACTTATGTAACATCATCGAAAGAAACTAGTAAAACTGCAAACCTATCAAGTGTCCTGATTTTATCAAAAATGTTCCAATTTTTTATTAATGTCTCAAGTGGTTGCTGCCATTTTCAAATTTCCTTTGTTGTTTTTATTGATATCTTGCTTTGACAAGATTGAGATTATAGCTGCTGCACCCACTGTCCATGTGCTGATGTGTGACCATAGTGTTTACCTGTACCAGTGGTGCTACTGATATTTGTAATACAGATCTCTTCACTAATTAACAACCTACTGTTTATCAATCATAAGTCATCAACATAACATAACATGTTTTTTTTTGGTCAATTACTCTAATAAACTTAACTAAAGTTGTAACAGCTACAATAGTGAAAGGAAATGGCTTAGATTTATTTAATGCTTTGAAGCACGCACTGAAAACCAACAATTCCCCTGTCAAAAAGAAACAAGCATCATTGTAAGTTTATAATTTAAATGTATACAATATATATATATATACTTTTTTTTTACATCAAAAATTGTTTTGTTGTCCCTTACAGATTAAAGGATAATTTTTTTTAATCCTCCTGATTCCGCAGTCTCAACCAATTTCTTCAGAATAAATAGTGCATTCTCATCAAACAACAATCTCATTTTTACGTTAGTTTAAATGACTGATGGCATTATTCTGTTATATCTAAAACCATTAAATGGCTAGAAAAAATATGTAAAAATGATAAATAAAAACTTTAGAAATGAAATCAAAATGAATAAATGGTAAGTGTAATTAAAACAAGTAAAGATGTACAAAGTTTAGGCAATATGAATTTAGTATATATATTTTAGTGTGCTGTATATTGTTGGAAGTTAAGTATGAGAATGAGATGTGTTAATTTATTAGTTGATATAAACAACAAAAATTTTGAATTTAAACCTTACATCTTAATTTTTTCTAGAATGGTATGGAATTTCTGCTTAAGTCCAAGAAATAAAAAAAAGTTCTGTTATCAAGACAAAAGAAAGAAATTAATTTATAAAATGTATGTTGGTCACAATGAGAGAAACATGCACCTTAACTGTATTAAATCTTTGATATGCTGTTCTAAGAAATGAAAAAGTCCTGTTATCAAGATAAAGGTAATTACATGTACATGTAATTTACAAAATGTATTTTAGTCACATTGACAGTAACATGCATTTGAACTGTATAAAATCATTAATATAAATCTATTTAGACTACAAGCAATAACATTTATTCAACAAAATTTGTCATCCACACTAATGTCCTGACATTTTTTCAAATGTGTCCAAAGTGAGAGATTGACAGGTCTGAGCTTGTATTCTGTTGTTTAAATCATTGATGTAATAAGTAATAAATAACATTTCTATTTCTTCACAATGAAAATTTCCTCTTTATAGTCTCAGTAAATTTTTTTAAAAATCATCAAGATGGTGTGCTATCCCTAAATTAAAAAATGTTCATTCATGGTTCTAGCCAAAATAAAACTGCTAATTTTTTCATACAAGTATAATTTAAACAAAGTCATAGACAAACAGGAAATAGTATTGCACTTACTTTAAAGTTTAACCCCATTTCAAATTAACAAGTCCTATTGAAAAAGCTCTTAAGGTAAATAATTTTATATAGGTTTTACCTGTGCAGACAATAGAAAGTAACTTTTCCAAATGAATATTTTACACATGTACAATTATATCTACAGATTTTTATTCACATCACTTAAAAAAAAATTTGTTAATAAAAATGTTTCATGTAAATTCTGCATAAAGTATAAAGTAAATACAGAATATTCATAGCAAACTCTATAGTACATATGTTAAAATTATTAAAAATTGCAATTTTATAACCACATAACATAAATATTGACATAACTGAAAAATATGTAGCTTATTTATTACAAATCATGTAAAACACCTTCCTGCTAAATTTAGCAAGTTACAATACCAATTATCTTTTGTTAAACTTAATATTAAGCAGAGACTAGAGACTTATATATAACTCTGTTGTTGTAACTACATCAATTTTTATTCAAGCTACAGGACTTGAATATTTAAAAAATTTTATTTTGTAAAAAATATATTGGTGACTTCTTTGAAATATGACAGAAGTATATTGAAAGATTTAAAACTAAAAATAAAAGCAAAAAAATTGATATAAGTTACTTTTGCAGTAGACAGTTTCAGTAAACAATTCTAGCATTAGAATATAATAATAATTTGAGAGAGAGAAAAGTTTCATCCATCACACAGGCATTATCTAATTTTAATGCTAAAATATACTATTTTACTATATCCATTCTCAAGATGAAATACAGTACCTTACCTCTAGCTTGATGTGCGCCTGCCTACTCATAGGTATGTTACTGCCCACATTGGCATTGGCACTATGTTTCTGTAAGAAGCTGTTCCGGAAAATCAAAATCTCCCTAAGCCACTTCAGGATTTCTGTATAATTTGCAATCTGATGTTGAATGAGCTTCTGAGAAACAGAGAACAGCACTTGAGAGCTGAAATGCAGTAAGGAAACTAGAATAAAAGAAGTGAAAATAATATTTTTTTTTTTTAAATTAGCAAATAATTTAACCAGATGAATTTGACTGATACCCAACATAACAAATGACAGTGCTATTTTTAATTTACTGCATATATTGCAAACATACAATTTGCACTGTATATTAACATAAAAAAACTACTGCACTGTTCATTTCAGTCAACCTTAAAACATAAATAATTAAGCAACTGAATTATACTAACAGATACATCCATCAAAACATATTTTAGCAGCACTACCGATGACAAATTTAACCAATGAGTAAAACTCCCTAATGTGATCCACAATGAGATACATAACAACCAAAATAAATTCTGTTAATGATAATCCCGTAAAAGACAGAGTTAAAAGATTTTTTAAAAAGTGGGTAGATTTGGAAGTTACAGTGACAAGATTCACCATGCCAATACTTTCAACTGGTAAGTTCCATTTTAATTCATTTTCTACTTCATGGTTTACACACATCTACCAAAGAACAAGTTGATAAAATAAAGATATTTAGAGTTTGAATAACAAAAGCATCATGTTATATCAATAAGCTGTGGAATACATAAGAAAATTAAAATATGAGTAATAAATGAGACTTAGCTTCGTTGTTGGGTTTGTATTTTTTCCAAATCTACACCAAAAATATTGAAATCATTTTAAATGTATGAAAAAAAACCAAGTTATGAAATATATAAGAGCTTATTACTGACTACACCTCTTAAAACTGGTCATTGCTCTAGCTGATTTATTACCCTTCTTAAAAATGTGTATAGTATTAAGAACATCCCATTCCAATGGTACATTACTAGATAAAAAACACTAAAATATAGCAATGTTACAACTTTTAGAAGTCTAAAACTGGTGATATTGGGAAATGGTAATTTTTTCTAAAGCTTCACAATTATTGCAATGCATGGTTCCCTTGCCTACAGCAAGGATTATGTTCTTAAAATCCATGGTTAGCAAATATAAGGCCTTATGGGAAATAGGGGAACCACAACTGCAGTTTCCCTAACCCTCTAAGTTGCTTGTTCCTTCACTACTGTGGCGCAGTGACATCTTGGGCGGTGGATGTAGCTGGAGTATCAATGGTGGCTTTCTTTAAAAAGCTTAAGATGGAAGGTTGGCTCATTTTCTTCTGTAGATTCCTCTGTAGCTCCCTGTATGGTCTCATTAATTCTTCCAACCTCACTTGAAGTTGAGGTTATATTCCATGAATAGATTAATCTCCATGAAGAGGTTGAAGAGATTGGTACCAAGCATAATTCTGTGGCTAAGGTTGGCTAGAGTCATCTTCAGCTTTTCCACCACATCCACAACCTTGCTAAAGGACTGTATCAGCTCCTCAAACTCCTCTACATGTGACTGTACAAGATCCTCAACCTCAGTAGCCTGAATGTTGGCCAGCTTCTCACCTGCCAAACATCATGCAGCCTCCTCAACTCCTCAATGCACTGAACCTCATTGTTGATTGTAAAGGAACCTTTAAAGGCATTTACTGCCTCCCTCCGAAGTTTACTCCAGCAGGCATTCAGCATTGATGACTACACCTTGTCAAGTACTTCCTTAATGTTGGTGATGCAGTCTATGGTGTCATACTTTTTTCAACACAGTCACTTTCAAGGTCAGGTCCTTCTCAATGGTGTCCATGATGCTGGTGAAGGTGCAGTGTGTGAAGTAACTTTTGAAAGTTGCTATCACACTCTGGTCTATGGACTGAAGGAGTGACATCATGTTGGGAGGCAAGAACACAACTTCAATATTTGGGTGAGTGAATTGGAGTGGCTCAGGGTGGCCAGGTGTATTATCTGGTATGAGTAACACCTTGAAAGCCAGATTTTTCTTTGCAAGGTACCACTCCATCACATGCACAAAGCAGTTGTTCAGTCCAAAAAGACTACAGCAGTTACCAACAACTTGTGGTTAGAGTGCCAAAAGACAGGAAAGTGGTTTTTGTTCTTCCCCTTCAGGGCACAAGGGTTCTGCGAGCAGTATAGGAGTATCAGCTTGATAAAGCAATCTCCTGCTGCATTGCCACAAAGGAAATGGGTCAGTCGGTCCTTTGATGTCTTGAATTCCAAAGCTGACTTCTCAGCCTTCGAAAAGTGCTGTTTGGCATGTACTTCCAAAAAAGTCGAGTCTTGTTAGCATTGAAGAACTGTTCTGGCTGGTAACCCTCCTCTTCAGTCAACTTCTTAAGCTGCTCCTCTGGGTACAACATAACAACCTCATGATCTACTGAGACAGATTCCTCCACAATTTTGATATTATGCAGGCTGTATGTCTTCTTAAAAGTTTTCAAACCAGCCCTTACTGGCTTGAAACTTATTGTCTTCAGCGCTTCCCTCCCCCAAAGCTTCCACAAGGTGAGTGTAGATATGCTTGGCTTTTTCACATATCGCTTGGCTACTTAGAAGCACTTTTTTAGGCCTGGTCTTCCATCCATATGTTAAGAGCATTCTCCATTTTTCCAGGTTAGGTTAATGCAGCATAAAGGTCACTTTAGCACTTTTAGCTGCACCAACAACAATACCAGCTCTTATCAAAGCTTCACTTTTCTTTAATGTCCTAATGGTGGACTCACTAACAACCATGAGTCACCCCACCAAAACTGCACTCTCACTATGAGCAAGATGACCAACCACTTCTAATTTCTTTTTCTAAAGACATTACATTCCTTGGCCTTTTTTTCACCTTTACCACTGAGTACACACTTAAGAGCCACGTTTAAGAACAAAATTATTGCTAATAAACAATAAATAAAGGAAAGAAACACAATAATACAGAGCAATCAACAACCAACTCAGTACAACAGTCACTGCATAAGACTCTGCATGACAGGATGACCAGCAGTGATGGGGATGCTGCGCAGATGAATGTGTGTATGGTATTCTTTGCCATGCTATGCCACAGATGAACAAAATCCCATACCATAGTTGCTAAAATGGTATACAGAAGGGAAACTGTGGATGCATGCATTCCATAGTAGGTAAAACCACAGATGTAGCAAGAATGCTGTATGATTAAGATTGTGTAATATGATCTGATTCATAGCACAAAAAATAAATGTGATTACAAAAGTCTATCATATAAAGAATTATTTTTCTAAAATTATTTTTCTAGAATTATTATTATTCAAACATACAAATCTTAAGCGTTGTTTTTTGTAAGAAATGATGTATATACAAAAGGTCATTACACCTTTTAAAATTCTTGACAGAGGCAATTTAATATGGTATGCCTTTCAGGACCAAGAAAATTGATACACCTAGAAAAAATAAATATACAGGTTAAGCCTTTCAAAACAAGATTGTCCATTTCTGATAAGTTGTTACCTTACATCCCAAAATGTATTGATAGGAGCATCTGGGTTCCATAACTCAATACTTTCTGTTTGATGTAACCGGAGCAAGGCCTACAAAAAAGAATGTACTTAAGTAAAAATTCAATTTATTTTAAATGGTCTTTATTTAAAATAATATATTTAAATAATGTTAGTAATGTAAATTGCAAATCAATCAAATTCTTGCAATGCATTTTTTTTTGTAGCATAAGTATGCCAGCACACCATGAACCAAATAATTTAATGCTCAACATTTATATATGAAAAAAGATTATACACATTTTATGAAAAAAATTAAAATTCAAAATAATTCACAATTACTGATTATTGTATGCACTTATTTTCATGCTATTTATCTATTATCTCCTTCACTCCTAACACACCTAAGTCAGTAATGCAAGTCCATTTTATTTTTAATACAAATCTGTCTAATCAAACTGGACCCCATGGTAGCAACTATTTTTTTTTTTGCTGTAGATATGATGATACGTTTGAAGTTTACTATATATGTAGAGAATTATGGAAAATTATCTTTTCTTGACACCCTCTCTATTCACAATGATAATTTTCTAAATATATCTGTATACTGTAAACTTACTATGAAAATATAGGCAAAACTATTTGGTGTGGGACATGAAAGTTGTGTGTCACATCTGTCTGGCAAAGAGAATTCAGCCTTTTAAATATCTCTCTGCATTTAAAGCACAAATTTATTTTGGATGCTGTCAAGATACTGCCCACATATTATTCTAATTTCAAATTTAAAATTCATAAATTTTCACTTATCAAATATCTGAAGCCTGTTTTCAATCAACAGAAAACTTCCATGCCCCTTCACCAATTTTCTTATATCTGTTTTCTTATATATGCATAGCTTTCTTGCTTTTTTTTCCTTTTCTAGCTCTCATATATATAGGAGGCACAATTTTTTTTCATTTTGTGATATTTTATTTGTTTGTGTCTGCTGGCTTTTTTATGAACTAAAGTTAGCTGTACCAGATGACAAATTACCAAAAACATGGTTTCTTCTCTTTCTAGTGTAATTTTGTTCACTGATTTCAGAAGAAAATAATAGTGTTAATAATAAAGCTAATGTCTACATATATATATAACACCCACAACCAGATGATAATATGTTTTATCACTAAAGGTAAGATATTATAATCAACACTTTTGCTTATAAAAAAGAAAATTTATCTTATCAAAAGAAACACTTTTCTAAAAATTAAAAATACAATTTTTGTTTCAAAGCTCTTCACCTTAAAACAAAATCTTTGTAATTACTCCCTTAAAATTAAGCCTTATCAAACAACCATACTAAATCTTCACTAAAACCATCAGTACTCTATCTAGCACATGAAAAAAAAAAAGATTGGGACTGTTCATGCAGATTAAGAAAAATTATTTCAACATCTTTCAATAACTGTAATTCATAAATTCAAAAGTAAAAAAAAAAAAAAATGACTAATTTAATAATATGGAATTATTTACTTACAACCATTGCTTCTTGTGTAATGTCTGGCATGCCCTGAAGGTGAACTAATGAAACAAGCCCATTGATAAGCTCTGATGTGCTATTCTGGACTTCATGGCCTGGTTTGTCTGGATTCTAGAAAACAATAAATCCAAACAATATCAAATGAATTGTCTTCTTTTTATTAACTTAAGTTATAAAAACACAACAATACTAAATAGCAATAATTAATAGTTACCTCAGTCAATAAAGACTGAATCCAAAAGTAATGAATATACCCACCCAAGGAGAGAATTCAAAAAAGCTGTAATTTTCACAAAAATTGCAGTAATGTTGTAATCTCTTTCAGAATTCTTTAAAAAAACAACAATGAAATTTAGAGGGAATTAAAAAGTCTACTGCAATAAATAAATTTTAGAAGTTTACACACACTGAAAAACAATTTGCAACTATATCTGAAGATATATCCAGAGCACCAAAAATATGGTTGCCAGGCCGCCATTGGCAACCAAACTGGTGACTATCTTTTCTGATAATCATTAATGACACCAACAGTAAAAAACACATGACCAGGATTTGTATAGACCATTATCTTGCAAATTATGGATAAAAGATTCAATAAAGCAATATATTCTCAATTTATTACCTCAAACAACAAGAAAACCACAATTTAATGAATTATGTTTAGTTTTAAGGAATGAGCAAGTGGTGATGCATGACAAGTAAGGCGTGCACAGCATGGAAAATATAAGAACATGGGAGGATGAAAATAGAAGTGAAACAAAGTAAAAAGTTTACTATTAAAGGAAGTGACCCTCAGAGCATGTGGGATGTAATCCAACTTTTGACAGAGCAGACTCACTCTGTACTGGCATGCCTTTAGGTTTGTTCCTCATAACAAAAAAAGATAGTCTTTTGAACTTTCTGGCCTTCTCTGCTTAGCAGGTAGCTTCAATAAGCCACAGAGCTTTAGAGGATGGCAAATCCACTCCAACCAAAATCATTTTAAGAAGATACTAAGACTTCACTTATGCAAAAAGTACAGATTTTCAGATACTTAAACAAGCTTTGGACTGCTTAGAAGAAGAAAAAAATTTCACTTGACCTCCCTATTGTGACTATTTTAGCTGGCAACTATAAGATTTTGCTGTCTACCAAATTTTAAAATAAAATTTAATGCCCTGGGTCCATTCTTGACAATCTTAAACTAGTATGTAGGTAAATCAAAATAGACGTAGTTGGAAAAAGTTGGAAACTTTTACTGAAATTTAAATCAGTCCAACATTTTTTCTTTTTTTCTTGAACACATGACTATACTTAATAAAATGAACATGCAAATAAAACCTACAAATTTAAAACTGGTAAGGGAAAAAAAACACATATTTGTTAAGTATTCAGTAATGATTAATATTCTAATTTATAATAACACATTTTCCACAAAAACCAAAAGTATAAATTATTAATTCTGTATTTTAAAAAATGAGCTGCAACCCTTAAATACTTCAAACATTATCTTTCCTATTCTATTAAAGATATTAAACCTAAATTTTTTTAAAGAGTTATTTGCTTGCAAAGTTTGAACTACTTCAGCCAAATATTGACAGGAAGTTCTAGGTCAGCTTAATAATTTCCTTGAAAAGTAGTATAACATTCGTATCATGAAGGCATGGCTTTTATTACCATGATCCAGATGTAAGTTCATCATTAAATTTGTAGCTATTGGCCTTAACCTCATTATTCAAGTATAAAGACTAAATAGTTAAAAAGAAAATAAAACTCTTTGAACTTCAAATCTAGAAAACCATAGAAAAAAATTAATACATATTTACTAATGCAATTTTAAAAAAAATACGATAACAAACCTGTCATATTCATAACTTTATTTTTAAAACTTCATCTATAAACACTAGACATACTTTACAGTATGTTAATTTTAATATAAATAAAAATCCATTTAGCTTATATAACAAGTGATATGTACCACTCAAGCAAAAAAAAAAGACGTTTAATTTAAATTTACATATTTTTACTTGTGAAAAAATTTTTAAATAATGGATCCTTTTATTTCCTTAATTCTATAGATTTGTTTTACTGAAAGTGAAAATGAAGTAAAAGGGAAAAGTACTTCAAAATACAAATACAATAAAATTGTACAAAATGTACTTTTTTTTTTTTTTTTGCTTAATTTTCAGTTTTGAAAATTAATAAATTCTATAAAGACATGAAAGAGGTAAATCAACTATTTCTAAGGTGCTGCATTTAAATCCTGGATAAGCAGTTTCAGCTACATCTGAGACTTCTCTTTTTTTGAAATATGATAAATGTTTAGGGTGCCCAAACAGTTTTAGAATAACAGTATATATAATTTTGGTATAAAATTAAACAATTAAATTATCAAAATAAAATGTTACAAAATCAAGTTTGTCTGTTTAACTTCAAATTTTATTTTAACTTTCATTTTTGTTTACTTATTTTTTACTTTTACAAAATTTCATGCATGCTAATGTCCCTATATATAAAGAGGAAACCATGTTCAAGACAAAACAAATTTGTTCTTAAAATTTTATTATGTTCATATTTTAAAATTATTCCTGTTTAGAAATAAACTAGTGGCACATTAACTTTCTCCTTAATCTATCTCAAATACTAATCTAGACATTAAGTAAAAATCTGAATTAACCATCTTAACATACATGAAGCATAAGAATTGGATCAGCATGGATCAAACGCACAAGTCCTAGCAGAAAACATTTCTGCATTGTTGCTTCTTCACCAGTTCGTATCAGTTTGAATCCAGTCATCTTAGTAATTGTGGAAAGCTGTAAAAAGAAATAATGGAAGATTTCTTTAATAATTTTTAGCACCAATTTGATTAAAGAGTTTAAAATATCCATTTATCTTTTGTGTAATCTTTAAAATCTAGTATCTAACTCATTTATATTCATTTGCATCTGACTCCAGATATTTCTGTAATTTTTTGTCTGTACCAGCTAGCAGTGAATTAAACTTAGATTTTTTACCCCCCCCTTATTCTTTGTTATGTACAAATTTCAAATTTGTTCTTCTAAATTAAATCTTCATGTAAATTTCCACCAACTCAAAATATTTTGTAACTTTATCTTAGAACAACAACAATACTTATAAAGACAAACCATTTTCCAGATATTTTTCCAACAGTAAAATTGCTACAGAATGTATTTCCCTTTAAACGGATTTATCCAGCTTTCTAATAACAAAAGACACTTAATACTTCTAAGAAAAATACAAATACGAAGTCAGTCAGTCAGTTATGTTATAACATTTTTTCTTATACCAATCTTTCCCACTACATAACTATAAAATACTTAAAATTCTAGCAATGACTGACAGAAAAAAATGTTAAGTAAAGGCCAAATAAACTTTCATTTTCAAATTATTTTACCTTTAGATTCTCACTTAGCACTCAAATAACTTTTGCTAATAGATTTTTCTTTTCAGAAATGTAATCAAAATCTTAAATTTTGACAATTTCTTTCTTACATTCTCAAGGTAGCCACCCCTCCCATTTTAGCTTCAAACAGTAATGAAAGAATAGCTTAACAATTCAACACGTCACTTTAAAAGGAACACTGTATGCAAAAATAATAAGAGAATGAAAGCATCTTACAATCTCGCGGTTTTTCAAACTGATTGCTCAAACCACTGCTTAGTTTACATAGAATTCTCACAACTCATTCTATCTATACACATAAAGACGTTCATTTTAGTTTGAATTTCTAGTTCAGATAATGATATAGCAAGGATGCTTCAAATGGAGGTTGGTCTTCTTCCACAATGAAACAAAGTATCATTTTAATGGCAAATCCAAACATAGATATTAAAACTCCCAATGTCAGTTATGTTTTTTTCTTTATAAAACTGATAAACAAATTATAGGGAAAAAAGTATGTTAAAATTTTTTTAATTTAAAATCTGTAACATTTAAAAATAAACAAAATACTTATTTTAGTACTTTGATTTAAAAAAATTTGTTTAACTTTTATATACTACAATGCATACCTCATAAATATTTGTTTATAAGAAGTTTGTTAAAAATTTTTTTAAAATTTAATTAAGGGAGTGATACTCTGATATTTAGGTCTAAACAGAGCAATTAATTATATATTTATATATTGCTTTTTACATACAATTTTTAAAAAAGAATTTTTTTTTATCACTTCCCCTCACCTGTGGCATTTTTTGAACTGGATGATTAACCATTCCTTGAGTTACTTTGTTCACAGCTTCTGTAAACATGCCGCGCAGCTCAGATGCCTTACTGTACATGATGCGAATTTCTGGCCACCATGCCAGTCTAGGCTAATAAAAATAAAAAAGGAAAACCTATTTAAACCAAATAATATATAGCCATAATAATTTGAAAATACAATGCAAAATGCTTTATTATTATTATTATTATTATTATTATTATTATTATTATTATGGAAGACCCATACACAAAACTTCAATTAGTTTTTACATATGAATTCTTAGTTCTTTAGAATGTTTTTGTTATCAGTGACTTAAGCAACAGATGTTAGCAACAATAAAAATTAAGAACATTTTTTACAAAAAAAGATTTTTAAAAATTCTGTAGTGCTAATAACTAAATTAAGTGGTGCGTGATTCAAATGAAAAAAATGATTTCCTAATCCTACAATAACAATTACAGAACTCAAAATTCACCAAAGATCACTTCTTGGCACCATCTTCTTAAGTGATGCTTAGCATATTCTGAATGGCATACTATTGCATAAGTAGCCAAGTTTTACATACATGTCTGCCACTTACAAATAGTTAGACAAGCTATACCAGCACATTTTTCTATATATAATAATAGCTTCAATGTGATTAATGATCATCAGATCAACTTAAAACATGGAAAAATAAAACTTTTATTTTTAATAATATTTAACTGACAGAAACATGGTATTAGTTAGTTTTTCAATGGTAGTTTATTTTCTACTTTGTCAAGTTTTACTGAAGACCTCTCTTTCACACACCCTATCAATCATGGCAGCCACAATACTACTATAGTATTGATAATAAATTTAGATAGATCCATGCTGAATAATGTTAAATTTGTACCAGATTAGCCAGCCATAATGCTACATTTAAATTTCTTTTCAGCAAAAATGAATAAAACCTGCATCTAACTCACATTATATTTATATTTTAGTGATCTACAGTTTGAAAAGTATTTTTAGTCTGAGAGCAGCAGAATTTTTTTATGAAAAAGCAAATATAGTTGATCTAAATAAATCTTTAATAATTTAACAACATACCAAGTAAGCAAAGAAAATGCAAGCTTAAGGCAATAGTGGCACATTCACAGGTTTGCTTAGGTGCATGCATGCATACTTCTGTGGGGGGAAAAAATCAGATTATTTTAACTTATTTACTGTAAGCTGGTTATTTTTAATGCAAACTAGCAAGGTGCACTATTCATATTTATTGTATAATATCCTGCTAATAAATTTATTTACAGTTGTGATTAGAAAAAAAACATCTTTAAGAGAAAAAGTAAATTTCCCTGTTCTTTTGAAATAAAAAATCAAGTGTGGATAGTAAAACTATTTTTTTTCAAACATTTTAAACATGCAAAATTTTCATACAAATATAGAAACCAAAAGCAGAAATTTAAAAAAATGCTTCACATGATTTTGCTGATATAATATAATGACATTTTCTAGCTTGTTTAGTCAACTCAAAACATAAATTAATTTACTTTAACTCAAAACCAAAAATGAAGCACCAAACATTTGTTAGCCCAAATTAAAAAAAAACCAAAAAACCTAATAATAATAATAACAAAAAAAAAACATAGGTGAAAGTAGTGTGAAATTAATTAAAATGTGACATATTGTCTAATTTAATAATTATATCATAACTTTATGTTTTAATTCAATCTTGAAAGTTATAGAATTTTAAATTATATTTTGTAGGACTGAATAATCTGATTGTATTTGCTTTTAGGAGCCAGTTTCATTTTCATTATTAAATTTGATTCAACTATAATAGTTCACCAGCAATTTGTTTGCCAATATGCATCCAAACAAGACTAATACAGTTTCATGCCATAATAATTTGGCAGCCTATTATTACAATTAGCTACTTTGTTGCAGAAAATGACAAATAAAAACAAGCAGTAGAATGAAATTCTTTATGTTAGTAATTTGTCAAGCTACCTTCTGTAGCCAAAAGCCTCTTGTTTTTGGTATTAAGAAGATTTTGTATCACAGACTAGTCCAATTTCCCCAATATATATATGTGTGTGTGTGTGTGAGAGAGAGAGAGTTAGCTTCCTTTAATTCCATCATATTGGTATGATATGGAGGATGCTTTCAGCTGATGATCCAAGATAATCAATTGGATTCATATCAAGCATGGCTTTAGAGTAAACAAGAAAGTTCTTGACTGTATTGATTCTTCTTCCAAACTGTGGTCACACATGGTTTTTGGCATGTAGTGCCATCCTCGGTAGTTATATCTTTAAAATGGCAATGTACCCAGCAAAATTGAAGCATCCTTCAGCAAACACCAATTCTGTCTTTCCATCATGTCAAATTCCAGCTCATATCACAATACTTTTGCCTCCATACTTGACCATAGGCTGAAGACATTGGGGTTAAAGTTCTTTGTCTTCTTTGAACTCAGGCAGGACCTTCAGATGTGAATTAATAAATCTTGACTTATCAAAGAAGACTATACAACAAAAATACTCAAAGGTCTTACCAGAGATTTTCTCTGACCAGACCTTTTGGCAGGTTTTATTCCTAATGAATAGAAGAGTCTTCTTATGTGGTGCACACCCTCCGTAGACAGGTTGGTGGAAAAGACATTGGACAATTCTTTAGTTCATTTCTATTGCATGAGCACTGTCAGCAACAGAATCTTGATGGTGAGTACAGATGTGGCAAGTAATGGCACATTCTTGTCAAGATGTCATGTGAAGACCTTTCAAGTTGTTTTGCTGCAGCAGTGACATTCATAAATGCTGAAATCTTTGGCAATCTGTTGCTGGCTCTGGCCATGCTCTGAATGGCCTAACAAGTAAAGAGAGAAGTAACACAGTATCAGCCTATTTTTTGCATGTTGATAGGCCCACTGGTTATGTCCACACAGATGCTCAATATTCAAATATATACATAATCACATCTGAAATGTGTAATTTTAGTCAGACATTTTCATTTCAGTAGGTAACCAAATTAATATGGCAGGGCACTGTACCTCTTTATTTATTAAGCAAAGCATAAAATCAAAATGATAAAGTGAATATTAAATAGTTATCTATTAATAGTTTTGTATTGTAATGTTTCCAATTAAAAAAGTGTTCTTCAACTAAAAACATACTATTTGTGACTAAGATCAGTGAAAATTAGATTTTCAAAAATTTCAATAGAGTAGTTGAGTATAACATTCTCTTTACTTTTAAACAATAATTTATTGATAATTAAGAAATTAATTATTGTGCTTCATTAATTTACCAAAAAAGTAGTTTGCGCACTAAACTTTTAAAATCTCTTGCATTTTTCCTAAGCAAAAAAAAAAAAAAAAACTTAGCAACAATTAAAAAACAAAACAAATTTTGAAATCTTGCTTATAATTTTTAATAGTACAAATGAATAGATTAGTTCTAAAGTGTAACTTATAATTACAAATTTAAAAAATTAAATGGAAAAATAACTAATTTAATTTGTATTTTGTCATGGAAATTTGTTACTATACATATTGTTTCAATGAAAATGAAGACTCAGCACATAAAATCATGGTTCATTATACTGCAATTATTTTGTTTGTATACATATTAATTTTTTTTTACTTATATAACAGTAGCAATCAATACTAAAATGTTATTAACTAGAAGATGTGCATCCAAACTTCACTAGCTGAATTATTTTGTTTGTTTTTGTAAGGTAACTATAAAAATTGCTATGAATTAAAAAGAATTTCTAAACATTCATTTTTTTTAAAAATCTGCCATCAAAAGTCCGTTTATATTGCAAAATAGTTTTGAATTCATTTGTGAAACTGCTAATTTGTATATTCATTTGAGTAATAAAATTATTTAATTGTATTTCCTTCATTTCAATTTATGTTCTTTTTCTTCAGTGGACTCCGAAAGATTTAATTTACAAAATTATGTTAATTTATCATTTAAAATTCTGATTACAATTTAAATAATTAAAATTCATAATCTCTCTTATAGTTGTACTGTTTTGCTTACATATTCTAACAGATAATTCATACTCAATAATTTGAACTACAATTCCATTCAAAAAGGGATAAAATAAAATCTGATCCCTAATAAAGAATTGAGAAATTAACAAAACCAAGAAATTGGTTGTTATCCAACAATATCTTTATATTTTAGAAGTCATTTCTTTTTTGAAAATTTCTGAAAGTACGTGAAATTGTTCACAAATGATTTACAACTAATTTTTACTCAGAATGTAAATTGTTTTTGAATTTTGTTTTTTTAAGCAGTTACTACTGTAAATAAAACTTCCAGAAGCAAAAGGTAGTTACACCCTTAAATCTATAGAACATAATTATTCATATATTACTTTTAACTTACTAATTGTCTGGAAAATGTTATCCTATACTTCATTAATGCAAACAATGATCCTATAAATTTCTTTTTAACTTGTAACTAAATTTTTAACAAAATCTGTATTTAATCAAATGCACAAAATGCTTTTATTACAAACTTGTTTAGCATGAAATTTCTTTAAAATAAGAGATATATGAATTCCTATGTGATAACAGAAAGTAGATAAACCAGTTTTACAAGAATCATGAAATTTATCTTTATTATTTGTTTTTTTAAACTACAGAATATCATTGTTTGAGAAGTTTAGTTCAAGTTAGATAACTCACTTTAATCTAATTTTCTTCACCTTAATTTTTTTTTAATGTCACATTTTTCATATCAGCAATAATTAGTAATTAACAACAAAGTTAAAGGATAAAGGTTAAACTTCATTTTAATTAGCACATACTGTACCTATAGTTTTTATCACTATAATATTACCAGAAAGTAGCCAGTCAACAGTGTAAAGATAAAGAGTTTGATTATAAAAACTACACTGACAACGCTAATTTATCAAATTTGATAATGCTTTAAGAATGTGTACTGTAGTCATGCTCTTTAATCAATTTAAACCCAAAATAAGTTATATTACTTCTTAGTTTTAAACAAAACATAAAAATTGTACCATACAGCAGACTACAATAATTCACATTTTTTCCCAGTTCTTTTGATTTATATTCACAAAGGAAAGTGCATTTACATTTATAAAATCTATAAAACACTTAAATACATACCTGTGTAATGATTCTGTACAATGCATTGACTAAAACAATATGATACATTAATGGTGAATGAGGATTGAGACAAACTTTTGGAACATCACTAATGTATGGTGTGATGCGGAAAAATGAAACAAAACAGTCTATGTACAAGTCAATGTCCTGTCCAATGATGCCCTGCCCCCGAGAAAATTTGCTGTTGGAAGGTGGATTGAAGAGCAAGGCCTACAATGGTAAATGAAAAAAAATTTTTTACACAAGAGTTTAGGATTGTACATGCCTTATCCAGATGTAAGTATTATTATTCTGAATAGCATTTCTATTGACTGGGTGGTATTCCTAGCAAACAGTAAAACAGGTCTCCTAAGGAGCTTGTCAAGATCATAAATCTTGTGTAAGGAAAAAAGGAAAAATTTTTGCCTCCCTGCTCCAAAACAATCTTAAATATTGTTATAAATTGGAATTCCAAACAGTAAATTTATTCCATCCATTATACTAACAAAATTTTTTATAAAACATAATTATGACAGAATAGTGAATGACTAGAGTTTGGTAGATTTGTTTTAGGTAAGCCCCCCCCCCCCTTTAGTAAAAGTTCAAGTTGGGGTTTTCCTCTACAAGTCAGAGGTATAACCAATACAAAGAGTAGGCAGGTTATCAGAACACTGCACTTTAAGCAAGTTTATTTTCAACTTTCCCTTGAGAAATTTATTCTTGCCAAGAATACATTCACATAACAAAAATCTCTTAGTTTAGAATGTCTGTAAAAAGCTTAGCAGGCAATAATTGACATTTGAAATTGTTAATTTTGATAGGAAGCTATGGTTTGGCTAAAAAAAAAAATATCAGGTAAATATAATGCTGATAAATATGGGATTTCTCAAAACGTCTAGAAATAATGGTAAAATGATAGGAGCAACAAGGACTGCCATATCAACAAAAAAACCAACAAGGAAATAGAAGAAAAAAAATTCTTATTTTCAAATTTATGTTTTAATTTTAATTCCTTAATATTTCAGTGAAGTGTCTTATTCCCAAGCAGTATTTAAAAAACTTCATTACAAAGTAAATCAAAAGGTTGTTTTCTTCAGTTAAATAACATTAGTAGATTTAATAATATTTATAAAATCGAAATGTCTTTTTAGAAAAAGATTTACAACTTATAAGATATTTGTTATAATTTAATCTGAATTTAATATTAAAGAAAAAACAATTTTGTATATTGTATTGCACCAATAGTAGAGAAATTTTTGCATAATTGAATATGCAAAAATTTAACTGATACACTATCAATACTTCGAAACTGGCAGTTTTCATACAATAGATTACAATTTATTCCCTCATTTAAATTTTTAAAATAGAAAAAAAAAAAATCAGGTAATCCTGAACATTGAGGATATTGATGGTTCAAATGCAAAGTGGATTTACTAAACAAAATTACTAATTTATTAAGAATGTTTGTTACATTGCTTAACTATGCAGATTACATACTAATATACACCACAATTATTTAAATCTAAGACATTCATTTTTTTTCATTAAAAAAAAAATTATTTGGTTAAAGACAAGATCACTCAACTAATGTCCAAGCCAACTTTTATGTTAATGCATAATCATTAATTATTTAATGACTGAATAGAGACATTATAAATGAAAACCATTATTGGCCTTACTTTCATTTCTACATATCTGTCAGTCAACTTTTAATGAAATCACTGAAATATTTTTGGAAAGATTTTACAGTATTCATTAATACCATTATTTCATAAGCAAGATAATTATAATTAGTAGCTAGAACAAAGATAAACAAATGTACATACTTTCAGATCATGTGTGATTGACTGGACAAGTGTAAACAAAACATTTGGACTGTCATTAATGTTGATGTAGGTTGAGGCTTTGCACATCCTCACAAATGTTACAGCAGCACCTTCTATCAACTGCTTTGAGCTTCCATGATGAAGAGACACAGCCTTCTTCACTTCATCAATGAAAAGTTTCTGAAAAAAATGTTTTTAAATAAGAGGTTAAATAAGCAATCTTAAAGCTAATTTATACTTCACTACAGGTAAAATTAATCTTTTTGCTATTTTTATTAAATAACATATTCTCATACATGCTTATTCATTATTACCTATTGTTTTGCAAAAAATAGAATTTTTAAAGACCTTATAGTTTCTCTATAGATTAAAAAAGAAAACCAAATTTGCTAAAAGAAAAATAAATGTTCTTGCTCTACCAAAATGTGAAAGCCACTCAGATTCCCATATTTACAATTCAGATCAATTAATAAAAACTATTAAAATATTTATGCAATAGGTTGTCAGACTAAGAATACAGATAACTAATAGGAGAGAAAAGATGTGTAGGGATCAAAGTTGTTATAGAATTGTGGAAAACACTTTCAGCTAGATTGTCAACTTGAGCAGAAAAAGAATCTGTAAACTATAATAAGACACATCCTATTATTACTAGTGGTCAAAACTTCCAATAGAACTGACTAGGTTGTAAGCATTAGATGAAATTGGGTAGCTTGGTAGAGTTAGCAAATAAAAATCATACTACACATATCATGGCTGCTTCTCATCTGACCTGGTGTAAGAACATAATAACCAATAGGAGATTTTCACACTTCCAAAGCAATAGCAACATATGGGTTTGGAGAAGTACAACTAACTTGACCATATGTTATTCCCAAAGAGAAGATAGTACTGGTGGTACTAAGGTATGGCCCATGTTTTCCTCGGTGAGTGTAGGCCCCATGGGTGAAGTGCCTACAGGCGTCATCAGATGTGAAAGCAGCTTAAAAATATCATGTACCAGAAGTCATGAGTTATTTTTAACAGCTATACAATGCATTTTTCCAATAGGATAATGCTCCTTAAAATGTGGCATTATCCAAAGGCCTGATTTGAACCCAATAGATAACTTTGAGGAGTATTCAGGTGTAATTTTTAGTACTAGTAGTAGCAGCATTGTGGCTGCTGTTATTTAGGCAGATAATAGTTTTAAACCCTACTAAGACATGCTGATACAAAAGGTACCTAGAAACTTTTAGAAGGCCAATGACTACACCATTACAAGCAACATAAACACAGCAATTGTGAATAAAGAATGAACCAACTTGGATAAGTTGCAAAACCCTCTACATTTTCATTCATCAGTCTAATTCATATTAATAAAAATATTAATTAAATTATGCACTGAATAAAGTAAACAAATTTTTTGTTTGTTTTTTCTCATTTTTTTAATTAAAATATTTCAGAAATGATCCATTCAATGTTACACTACCCAAAAATCAATGGATCCAAAGAAAAATTTTATCCCTGGACAAGGAACATCATTACCAAATGTTATTTATAAATTCCTTCAATGAACAGTCCTAAGATAACCAACCTTTTTCATCTGCTGAGCTGAGCATGGTGCTCCAGCATCTGCATTCTGAATTTCTTCTAATATCTTCTGCAAAATAAATATACATATAAATAAAAGATTATTTCCAATTACTTTTAAAAGGTGCATAAATAAAAACTGATTTAATTGGCAGAAAATATAAACAAACAAAACAAAAGATAACAAAGAAGTATTACTGTTAGCATATTTTTTTAAAGCCTGTATTTCACAGCAGACCCACAGCTAGGAAAAAGGGATATAATGACTAGAGAAACTTACTGGACACAGCACCAATAGCATCATTTGTAGAGGCCATACTGCTGCCTTCTTTTTTGAGCTCTCTGTGTAACTGTTAAACAGTTCAAAAAGTTTATCACAGCAATCTAAAAATATAAACAATAATTGCTTAGAGTATTTTAAATAATACTGATTTTGTACATAAAACACAAAAAAACAGCTATTTCTAAATTTAAAATATTACATCAGGTATCAAACTGATTTAAAAATCATTCCACAATAATAACTCTTAAAGCCAATAAGATAAAAGCCAGTTTGTTTAAAACTTTCCTGCAAAATTCATGAAATTCTAAAAATTAGCAATTTAAAAGTTGTTTTAATTACATATGGCCTATATAAAGAAAATAAAACTTTCTCTTTTTTTAGCCAATGTGTGTGTGTGTGTGCAAGTATAGAAAAGAAATGAAAACTATTGTAAATGCACATCCAGGCTTGCATTGCAATATTCACTTTAATAAAACATATTAGTTTTTAATTAAAATTATTAAACCTGGCCAGATTTTCTTACATTACTAACTCTAAGCAATAGAACTGAATACACTGTGCAATCACAACAAAACAGAAATAAAACTGCTCAGAGAACACAACAGCTGAATGTAAAAGTAATGCACTGTATCATGAAGCTGTTTTCTGGTTGTTTCAATGACAATGAATTTCAGAAAGTTGCCTTTGTTAACTTTATGTATGCATATTTTACAACTCATAAAATTACAATTCCTGCTTTGTTTCTTCACTGCTTTAAAAAATATTATAAAATATTAATTTATCTTATTTTTAAAAATAATTGAGTTTTAAAGTTTTTTCAATAAATAAGTTTCAAACAGATAAACAAATACAATGAAAATTAGATAGAATAACTGTTTGAAGAAAAAAAAAAAAAAACTAATCTACAAGTTCTTAATAGATTTTAATAAAAGTTACAGTAAATATAGACCATGCATCTATTTATCCATAAATAAAGATTTGTCTGTTACCTAATGATTCATTCTACAATAAAATGAAAAAAAGCTACTGGGAAACTTTCATTAATTTATCATGATTAATTCTTTAGACAGAGAAGTAAAATCAAAAATTTAAAAATAATGAAACAAAAAATTTGTTTAACATTTTTTAAAATAAACTCTTAAAGATCCTTTTTTATCATAATAATCCTTCTTTTTAGTCATTTTCTTTATAAAAAAAACAAACCTTATTTTAACAAGCACTAAACAACTGCATAATATTCCCAATAATGTTTTATGAAAAATAGTATTGTCGCATTAATTTCCATTCAACAAAATCCTTTATTTCCACCCACCCAGTTAATTTTCTTTGTGGATAAATATTAATATATGTATTTTAAAAAATCGTGTTTCTGAAAGAGGACAATAGATTTTTTTTTTTTTTTTTTTTTTTACATTTAGTAAGTGATCCTGTAAACTGCAACTCTTTTTATTCATGTAAAATAATGTGGAAAAGAAATTATATCTGACCACCAGATTTCAGCAAATTCAACCTGCCTATAATAATAAACATATTTTTCAGATAAACTCAATTATTAACCTTGGAGCTCATCATTTGAACGATGCTGCAAAACTGTAAATTCTTGTGGATAGTTGTCCATCCAGTTCCATATTGCCTGCAATATTTAAAATATTTTAAAATAATTAAAAAGATTTTTAAAGAAAGGATCAAATGTAGTCCTTGCAATGTAGAAACAATTTCTAAGAGAGAAAAAGAAAAGAATATTGTTTATTTTAAGTGTGGAGAATCTCATAATCAGAAAGGCAAGCCAGTAGATCTTTCTGTATATAAAACTCTTAATGCTTCTCTCTGATGATGTCACATGAAAAATAAAATGGTTGGTCAGTATGACATAGGGTACAGTTAATTTTAAATCACTTTCCCACAGAGAAGTTTTGCAGTGACAGAGTATACAGAAAAATAACTAAATAAAATTGTGGAAAGTGTCAAAAGCAAACAAATAAACAAAATTTACTTTGTCATTTGCCAATTATTCAACAAAAAAAAATTGTATTCATGAAATTTCAAACCCTGGGGGGGGGGTGTCTAGTTTTTCTTGAAAAAAAAAAAAAAAACTACAAATGAGCTAAAGTTTTTATTTCAATCTGCTCTAGACTGTTCCTATACAAAAAAATGTTTTCTTCTATTCATATTACACTGAGATATGAATAGTCTACTCTAATTTTAATCCTGATGATGGTAACATGATACCTGATCTAATCATAAGACAGGAATGGCAAAGTTATTTCTTTATCCTCATTAAATAAGTCTATTAAGTAATTAGAACTTTTGTGAAATATATGGTTTGTTTTTAAAAGAAAATATAAAATTCTAACCTCAGAGGAGAAATTGGGAGCTAGAAGAAGATATTTCTACAAAACTCTTCTAAAAATTCAAATTAAGATATAAAAATCTATATTTTATTTTCTCCAAAGACCTTAAATTAAAGGAAAGTTATTACTTTTAAAAACCTGGTTTCAAAGTACAAATTAAAAATTAACAGACTAACACTAGACAATAATTTTTTTTTAGATTTGTCAATTGTAATTAATGTGCAATTAATTGATATTTACAGGAAGCTTGCACTGCAATATGATAGTCTGTTTATGAATACTTGTTTTGATAATCACAACTATCAAAACTATTTGAGATTTTTTAAAAAAGATTTTTAAAACTTCATGATTTAGATATGTTTTTTTAACTATTATTTTTAAAGGGGTTTTTTAAAAATCATTTTATATTGATATGCTATTGATGAAATTGTAAATTTAACAAAGTGAGCATTCATGATGCTTTATAAATTTCTGGAACCAGTACTGCCACTGCCACTTCCACCATGCAAACCTAAACACCAGTTTATTACTAAAATGCAATTAAAAATCCAAAAATGATGATTTTTAAATAACAAAAAAATCTTAAGAACTCACCTTTTCTAAATTGTATGCTAATGTTAAAATAACTGCTTTTAGCTTCAAAGATTTGAACTTTGACACAATTTCTGAAAGAACAAAAATAGTATCACTGAACTTTCTTAGGAAATAAAAAGAAGAAAAAACTATCAAACTAGAGACCAAAGCAAGTTTTTAAACCCTTTTCACTGTGCATTAAAAAAGTTAGCATGACTTAAATGAAAATTATTTTAATAAAATCAAAGCAAAAATCTAACAAACTACAGAATTAGTTTGTTTGGGAGATTAGATAAAATGAATAATCTCAAAAATATAATTTTGAAAATAGCAGGCTTACCATTAAGAAGTTTAATAAGACGGTTCACATCTACATTGATATGTTGTATGAGTTCAAGGTCAGAAAGGTCAGACTGGTCTTCATTACATGCTGAGAGAGTTGTCAACCTGATGAGATTTTTTAAAAAAAATATTGTACTTGAAGAAAATGCAACAAAAAATTTTAAATCACAACAAATTGTCATAAATCATCTAAAACAACAAAAAAATTTTTAGTTTTAATCTAAAAAAACAACAGAATAATAATACTATTGTAAAACTGCATCTTAAAAATATTAATATGTAACCCCTTAGATTATTTGTTCTGGAACCTTTCAGGCAAAATATTAAGGGATACTAATAATATAATCATATTAATAAATTTAATAGAAAAATATAGATTCATTATGGTATGGCATTTCATTGTCACAAAGAGGGGTGCTATATAAGTTAGCAGTTCCAATCTTGCTCTAATGATACAAAGCATATGATGTCACACACAAGATAGCTAATGAAATAGAATATCTAGTGAAGTCAACATTTTATAAAATTACTTAAGTAACATTTCACAGTAGCATTGTAACTTTCAGAGAAACTAAGTGTGATTAGCCTAGAAATGCCATCCCAGAAAAAGGAAAAGAACAAAGATAAGGAGAATGGTAAAGGAAGATAGAAGAAAAACTCAACACAAGTTGTTAAAAAACCACAGGACAGTGGAGGAACTATTATTAGTCCTAAAACAGTAAGAAATATTCTGCAGAGTAGAGTAGCCAAAAAAAGAGAGAAAAATCCAATCATCAGTAAGAAAAAAAGAGCAAAACTACTAATTTAAAAAGACAAGGTAAAAAAGATCCCCCAGAGTTTTGGGATAAAGTTTCACTAAATGATGAAAGAACCACCTTTTCTATTCATCAGATGACTCAAGTCTGGAGGCAGTCTGGAGAAGAGTCTGTGAGAAATGTGTAATGTTCACTGTTAAGAGTAGTAATCAAAAGGTTTTATTCTGATTATGTATTATCTCAAAAGGACATCTTCAAAGTAAGGTTTTAGCCTTATATATTGTTAAGACTAATGTATTCTTTTCTTGGTATCAGCACACTTTTCTTAACATCTCACTTTGCAGCTGTTCAATCAGCTCCTATGTTATAGCCATCATGTCAGAAAATATGACTGCAATCCTAATTTGTAGAGAAGAATTAAGATAATACACTCACTGTTTCAGTGTTTCTTACTTTGGAGCTATTCACGATCACTTCATGCTTATTGTTACTACAGTAGTGGTTTTTTTTTTTTATATTAGTAAGTCAAACAAAGATTCCAATACATCCTAAAAACAAGCCAGTTCCCTGCATTAATAACAACACCATAATTTTTTTATAAAAAAAAAAAAAAACAGAAAATGAGAGGAGCAAGTTAGAGATTTACGGATAAATATGTAAACTTTAAAAAATAACTGTTTATTAAAGCTTGAAATGCATTCCCTTTAATCTTTGTACTGACAAATGCTTAATAAATTATTAGGTTGTTACAAATGTTTTGTCAATTTTTTTAACGCAACAATGAGACTTCATATCGTTGCCAAACGTGAAGTTTATTAATCTGAGTGAGTTCCATTACAATCAACACTCTCCTGACAATGAATTACAAACACATTTATACCATTTTGAAAAGAATCTGAATTTATGGAGTCAATAAACTGTTGGAAGGCAGTTTCAATTACTGCTTGTTTAAAGAATTTCATAAAGAGGAAGCTGTCAAGGTATTTGAAAAGGCAGTAGTCCATGGGAGAAATATCTGGCTGGTGAATAGGCTGGGTGAGGGAGATCATCATACCACAACATGTTCAGTTTCTGAAGAGTCACTTTTGCAACATGAGGATGAGCAGTGTTGTGGAGCAGAACTGGGGTTCTTCGATTCGCCAAGGCCAGCTTTGTTGGGAGAGTTTCTGATGAACATTTATTTCACGAGAGTACCTTTCAGCTGTGATAATTTTTCCAGGTTACAAGTTATAGTGGATAACAGCAGTTGCAATCCACCAGACAGTGACCATGACCTTCTTTTGAAGGTGGTTGGATTTTGGAATGTGGTTAGGTGCCTTGTCTCTATCGAGCCACTGTGCTGATCATTTGCGATTGTTGTAAAGAGATACAGCAGTTTTGTCTAAATCACTTTGGTCTACAAACACTTTAGTCTACAGGCACTTAGGGCTAAAGGCACAATGGTCTACAAGCATTTGATCTAATTTGAAATTATTTTAAACACAATGACTGAATAGGATTTAATCACGGTGCAGGGGTAATATTGTTAAAACAGGGTTTGTGTATATTTGGTCAAGCTTGAAGCAAACTGTTTTAAAACTAATGACAATTGCTGAATACGATTCAACCATAGTGGAAAGGTAATTGTCATGAAATCATGATTTCGTATACTGACCACTGCATTTTCAACTCAATTATTTAATTCATCTAAAACAGAAAATAGCAAATAAGGATTATTTTAGTTTAGTGAATTTTGGGATTTTATTTTTTACAAAAGGTTAGACAAAAGCGTCATTAGGCGAAAGTGCATTTAGACAAAAATGCTTTAGACAATTGTACCTACACCTGTCGTAAAGGATCCAATTTTCATCATGCGTAATGATTCGGTCAAGCAATGGGTCATTTTTGTTTCTTATGACAAGTGAAGAGCAGATCTCCAAACGACGATTTTGTTGTTGTTCATTCAACTCATGAGGTGTCAAGCTTTTTCACCTTGCCAATTGTGTCAAGATGCTGGGAAACAGTTGCAGTGCTTACTTCAAGCTCTCCAGCAATTTCTCGCATTGTTTTTCTTGGATTGGCTTCAACTGAAGCTTTCAGACAGTCGTCATCATGGCTGGAAGGCTGTCCGCTACATTCCTTATCTTCAAGGCTCACATCTCCTGATGGAAACTTTGCAAACCACCGTTGTACTGTGCACTCATTTGCTGTGTCCTCGGCACCATGCTTTCTTAATGATACAAGTTTCCTCGCTTGCTTTGTGGCCTAGTTTGAACTCATGAAGCAAAATGGCATGACAAACTTTTCTATCCAGGCTTCACTCAGAACCCTGAAAGAAGTACCCATTTTATGATTTTTAAAAAGATAGGTTTGCAAAATGCACGCTAAAGCACAGGCTACAAACGATATCTAACTTATCTACATACACTTTCACAAGCATGCAAAAAATGAACCCCAAATTAATATAATATAAAAACCAACAAAACTTTTGTAACAACCTAATATTACACTAAAAAGAACTGCACATTGTAAACACTATGTTAGTAAACATAGTAATACTTTATTTTTTATTTGCAAGCATGCAGAATATTTACTACTCCTTTTTAGGGGTTTGCTAGATGGTGAACTAAAAAAATATCTAAGACTGGTTTTGTCTCATGATCTACAGCAGTTACATTACAGTAAACCTCAATTTAACAGACCCCCATTCAAAGGACTTAAGAAGCAATGGATGCTGTCTGGTACTCCCAACAAAACTCAGCAATGAGCTGTGCAAAAAATTTTTTACTTTGGTGCCTTTTGCACACGTGTATGTAAACATCCAGATTTAACAGACTCCCAGTATCAGCAGACACCCCTTCCCCCCAATTAGTCCATTACATCAAGGTTTTACTGTACTGCTTTTAGCCAACTGTCTATAAACACTCCTAGAACAAGCAAAACTGAAACAAATAAACTAAATGCTTGGTGATAACCAGGTCCAAAATTTCAACTTTTATTGAAACACTGTTAAAATTTTTTAAAGTGTTGTTATATTTTCATATTAAAATTCTAAACAATCAGAAAAACAGATTTTCCAAAATTTAAGATGTTATCTATTACATGCTGCTATGGCAATGTGTATCCCAGACTGAACTTTTCAGCATTTTTTTTTATCTAAAAATTATTTTAATAATTTCAGATTATTGTTTAATCTGACAAATATCATTTGCACATTTCATTTCAGTATGGAAAAATGTTATATAATACAATATATATATATATATATATATATATAGCTGTTTTCTAATTTCTTGGCTATCAGAATATATTTAGGAAAAGCTAAGCAAAAACCATTTGATTTACTAGTTAAATTCCTCAGATAATATTACTGCAAAATCTTATTCTGAAGAACCAAAAAATGCATACATACTACTGCTTAATAGTTGATCTTAAGGTAAGTTCATAATTGCTACATAAAAAAGAAAGTCTTACAAAAGTGACCAGAATAGTGTAATAGCCTATTTGAATTATAAATGGCACTGATAAATGTAAATAAAGACTGTAGTCTGCAATTATTTTTATAAAGAATATTAAATCTTATATTTAGTTACATTAGTGGATTCACATTCATATTTGACATGAATTTATAAAATATCTACTTTTAAATTGTACTTTTTTCATGAATGCATCCAAAAAGAGAGAAAATTTATGAAAATAAGTAATATTTTTAAAACAAATAAAAATTTTACCACTAAAGATGAAGATATTAAAACTAAATTAATGTGATATTAAGAATGCAGAAAAACAAAAGCATTATCTAATACCTTCTATTTTTATTTTTTCCTTATGGACAATTAAAATGTACTATTTGCAGAAATACAATATCTGTATTACACTTCACTGAGAAAAACTGTGACATCCTACATCTGTTTGTTTTGTGTTATGTTCTGTATATGTAAAATTATAAAATATTCTTAAAACTTCTAAAATCCTAAGCCTTACCTTGCTGAAATCCTATTAAAAACAGCTGTAAAGTTGTTTTGACTAAGAGCATACAAAACTTTGGAAGCTGGATTTTTCAACTGGAGAGCAAGAGCAGTGCTATCTGCTGTTTGGTTCAGAAACTGAAATGCAAACAAATTGCATCACATAAGTAAAACAAAATTAAATTAATTCATACCTGAACACTTTAAAAATGTTGACACCTAGTTATTTTGGCTATAATACCACCAGACAATGACGATAGACATAAAAATTGTAAAATCTAGTCTGACCATTACTGAACATCATGAAAACAACTCATTGTTTGATGTCTCTCTCTCTGAATGATGTGATGTTACATGAAAAGTTTCCAGCAAGTAAATCTGATAGTGGCCACTTCAGGCTGTGGTGGTACTCCTAGAGCAGGGGTCGGCAACCCCCGGCCCGCCAACCTAACATGCAGACTTTAATGTCTTTATTGCGTGCGCCTCGTTGCTCGCCCAACAAACGCACACCCAAGCTCCCTCGCGCATGCGCTCACCTGCCCTACTCCAACTCACGCGAGTACTCCCATGCTATGCACGCACACGCCTGCCGTCTCACTACCGCAGCATCCAGAGCTGATTGGATGCCTATGGCGAGGACGCACGAACGCGTTCTATACCAGCCGGCTCACTGGATCACCTGTTATCATCGCATCTGTGCGGGTGTACATCGCAGATTTCACCTTCTCACCATTTCAGTGTTTAACGATATCCTTGGTAAATTTTACTACTTGTCCTACTCAAAGTTGCTCATTTGAGTTTACTTTCTAGTGATAACACCCTAGTTAGTAGTTGGATCCATCAATAATCGCTGTTTATCCGAGTATTCATATAAAAACGTATTGACTGTTACAACAATTAGCACAGCATTAGTTTCAAAAAGCCAAATGGTTAGCCTGACCTAGTAAAAGAGCTCGTCGGATAGCGTGGTTTGATCACATTCTATTCACAATTATTGTATTATTTTATCAGATTAATTGTATCTTCATTTGAACTCTTTCATTCTCAGTTATCCATTTTTTGCTTTCCTTTCCACCATTCTGTTTTGTCTGAATAAAAACGAGTCCATGGAAACTAAGAAAAGGAAAGTTGATTTTGAGTGCCGCATTTTTAACGAAGAATGGACTCTAAGCTACTTTTTCATTGAGCACCTAAGAAAATGTGTTTGCCTAATTTGTCAAGAAACCGTTGCTGTGAAGAAAGTTTCAAACATTAAACGGCATTATCACATTATCAAACCCATCATAACCATTATGACAATTTCACTGGGAAAGCACGAGAAGAGGAAGTTGAACGGCTGAGAAACCATCTTACAAAGCAGTCGTCCTTTTTCACTAGAAAGGTTACAGAAACATACAGGAACACACTGGCTAGCTACGAGGTGTGGAAACTAATAGCAGAAAGGATGAAACCGTTTACTGATGGAGAGTTCTTCAAAGAATGCATGTTGAAGGTAGTTGATGTTGTTTGTCCAGAAAAAAAGCAATTATTCTCTTCAATTAGTTTATCGGCAGCATCAGTAACCAGGCAAATTGAAGAAATGGCAACAAATGTCAGAAATGGGTTAGGCAGCATTTTAAAAAATCTGGATTACTTTTCCATTGTTACGATGAAGCCACGGATATGACTGATACCTGTCAACTCGCTGTATTTGTGAGAGGTGTAACACCAGCTTTTGATATTGTGGAAGAATTCGTACAATTAATTCCAATGAAGGACACTAGTACAGGAGCAGATATTTTTGAAAGTGTCATGAACTGGATGATGAAAACAAATCTTGATTTATCAAAGCTTATAGGAGTAACCACAGATGGAGCTCCAGCGATGATCGGAGAGAAAAAGGGGTTTGTAACATTACTCCAAAACCACCTTGGTCTTGAGCACAAATTAATCAAATTTCATTCATCATCCATCAGGATGCATTATGTGCCAAGTCATTGAATTTTAAGATTATGACAGTGGTCACAAAAACGGTGAATTTTATCCTGTCAAGAGGACTAAATCATCACCAGTTTCAGGAATTCCTAAAACAGGTTGAAGCAGAGTATGGCGACCTTACATTTTTCTCAAACGTCTGATGGCTTAGCCGTGGAAAAATGCTAGAACGAGTCTATGTATTGAGGGAAGAGATTGCCAGATTTTTGGAGAGCAAAGGCCAAGATACTTCATACTTTCAGGATTCACAGTGGATTGTCAAATTAGCATTTTTGGTGGATATTACTACCCACATGAATTCTTTGAATCGCGAGCTTCAAGGGAAGAATAAGCTGATATTTGAGATGTTTGGTCATATTACAGCTTTTGAAAGAAAACTTAAATTGTGGGAATTACAACTTCAGGAAGGAAATTACTCTCATTTTCCAAATCTACAAAATCACAAAGAAGAAATACTACAAGACATGTTTGTGAGGTCTATTAAGGATTTGAGAAGTGAGTTTTCTTCCCGTTTCGCTGACTTCCGGCACTATGAATACCAATTTAAACTATTTGGATCTCCTTTCGACATAGATGTGGAGAAAGTGGCAGAAAAATATCAGCTTGAGTTAATAGATTTACAATGCGACGATATTTTGAAATCAAAATTTTATTCAGAATCAACGGCTGACTTCTACAAAAAGTATGTTTTACCCAGCGGAAAGTATAAAAGCTTATTGCATAATGCGCAGTTGATGGCATCATTATTTGGAGGTACTTATGCCTGCAAACAACTTTTTTCGAAAATTAAATACACGAAAAAATTGGTTAAGAACAAGGCTGCTCTGACCACCTGGATGATGTTTTGCTCCTGTCATCGACAACTATTTCACCTGATGTTGAGAAATTATCAAAAAATAAACAGAATCAAGTGTCTCATTAAAAAATTGCCTATTCTAACAGTATTTTGTTTGTGTTTTTCGTTGACTGCATTAGTCCTTAACCTGCTATTCTTGGGATACCTTTTTTTTTTTTTACCTAAAATTACATAAAATTCATTGTTTTTCCTTTAAACCTACGGAAAAAGTAACTTTCTGGACAGACCCCTCTGAAGTCCAAACAATTTTCTATAGTATTAATACAGAATGTATATATTCTTTTATATGTAGGATGTATGTAATCTGAACTTAAATGTATATTAGTAGTATATATCGTACACTGCATAGCTATCCGGCCCGCAGACCCCAAAAGGTTGCCGGCTCCTGGGCTAGAGCCATGTGAACAAAACCTAACATTCCAGTGAAAAAAACCCTTTTTCACATAGCAAAACTTACAGAAACTTAGCTCAAATAGAACAATGTTTGTGGGCTTAACTGACTGTTGAGATCTTCTGATTTCAAAACCATATTAAACATGTTTAGGATGAATTCAGGTAAGTACATCTTTAGTGTAACATTGTTTCACAGTTAAGTCAACAACACTCCATCCCTGCATGCATCAGAAGTAAAATAGTATGCCTATGGAACAACATACAATGCAAATGGCAGTCCATGAACAATAGATTTTATGAATGTGCTGCACATAATACAAAAAATGGTAAAATAAAATTTGCATATGGTGTTGTAAATTTAATTAAATTAATAATCTTGTTGAATTTGTAAAAAACATTAACACAAGTAACAGTAAATATATAATTTCATCGGCATCACATTACATGTATTTCTTAAGAAGATAATTGAATATTCACTGTCTGAGTATAGTTAATTTTTCTTAATAGCAAAGCTATTTTATAAAGTGTTTGATTGTTTAAAATTGTATGATCTTCATACTTTTCATTATATCCAAAATAATGAAAAAAAAAAAGTGCATATACTGATGCAGATTTTTAAGAAAGCATGTGACATATGGAAAATGTAAAAAAAAAACAACAACAAAAAAAAAACAGTATAATTGCAGATTAACCCAAAAAACATTTAGAAATTAGATTTTAAAAATAAAATTAATATCTGAAAATACTTTAGAAACAAAATACCATTAATTTTGCTTTTTAGATGCATATCTGGACCAATCAGCACAGATAGGCAATGTAGAAAGGAATTACATTAATACTGTTATAGTTCAGCAAATAAACATTGAGAGAGAAGGAATAATATTTCTAAAACAAACTGTCAACAGTTTTCAAAATAGACCTCTTATACATATGAGGTATCTTCCAAATAGGCTGGTTTGTAAGGATACCAGCATCAACAAGGCCAGTACTGAAAAGCTAAAAAAAAAAAAAATGTTGGCTAATACCATGACTCTTATCATTTTAAGTGTCATCCATCTATTGCAAATGGCTCACAGTGTATATCATTAAACTACATTCTTAGCAGGCCATCAGTTCAATCAAAAATAAAAAATAAAAAACTAAAATACAACTGCAAGACTTTGGTAAATGGTAAATACAATTACTGATTTCTTTTAAAAGATATATCAAATTTAGAAGAACAGATGTAATCAATCACCGAAAATTTCTTGAAGGATCTAGTTTGTCTAATAAACATATTTTAAAACATTTACTTCTATTATGAGATAGTATAATCACAAATAATAGAACAATAATTACTATAATATGACATTATTTCCTAAAAAATTGTTCCGTACATATATAGCATTGAAAATACTTATGGAAACAGTGAAAAAAAATGGATATAAAATGCAAATGTGTAATAGAATCTCATCTCATATGTAAAAATGAAATATTCCATAGTACAGTTGTGTGCTGTATGGTGCACTGTGACTGTGTGACCTGTTGTTACGCAAGCAATCAGAAAGTGCCATACCTGCAGGAAAACTATAAAAGTATAGTTAGTGATATTAGTGTGGCAAATGTGTGGTGAATACTATGGGTTCCAAGGAGGAAATATCGCATGCCAAGTGTATTCGAAATTGAAAGTCTTAGCTAGTGAAGAACCTGAAGGATGCATGAAAATGGTTGACAATAGAGGCAGTTAAAAAAGAAAGCCCAAACTCTCCAAAAGCTATGTTAAGTACCTCAGGGGATGTTCTCTACATAATAAACGATGAGCAAATAGATATCATGCAAATGAACTAGCTGCAAGTACAGGTGCTAACATTTATTCAAGAACAATAAAATAGGCAAATTAGCACAAAGTGGTTTCAATGGATGTGTAGCTGCCTGAAAACCTTTGCTGAGGAAAGGCAGCCAAATGGCAAGGCTAAAATAGGCAAGAGAACCAAGTTTGAACTGTTTGGCAATAATCAATGGCAGTCTGTTCAAAAGTGGACTGAAGAATAGGAGTGAATCAATACATGTGTCAAGCTGCATATCAGCCAAGGTGTTGATTTGCATAAAATTTAAGGTATACTAACTGCTGACAAATACAAACAAGCTTGCATCCATCAAATCATTTCCTCAAGACATCTTATTCAGTGAGGATTCATGTTCCAACATGACAATGACCCTAAGCATTCAGCTAATGTGATGAAAAACAATCTGGAACATAAAGAGGCTGATGCTAAAGGAACAATCACAAAGATGCCTTGACCTGCGCAGAGAATTCTGATAGGATCATCAATGAGGTTATATGGCTACTGAGAAAGTCAAATGGCAACCAAACAGCTTAGATAGATTATGAAAAGTACTATAGGATATTTGGAACGATATTCTACAACCTACATGGAAGTATAGAAACAAGGTGTCAAGCTCTATATAAAGCAAAGGACTAACATGCCAATACTAATGCACTATACAACATATTTATCTTGTTTTTGTATATTTTATGTAATAATGAATTGCATGTATTGTGTGTGTGTCTCTCAGTTATAACTACTTATTATTTGTGCATATCCTACATCTGTTTCCATAATTATTTCAAATACTGTATTTCAATTATTATTTTAAATGTTATAAAATTATCCATTGTAGATGCTTGCTGTTATAATACTAAAGTACTATCAGTAACTTCTGACTTGTAAGTTAATTACCTCTTTGTCTATGATGGAAACAGGACATTGTTGCCAATAATATGAACAAACAAGACTTCTCTCTTTAAAAAATTTAATTTCACTGCCATTAGCAAAAAAAGCTACATAGCACTTTAATGCATTATGTAAAAATTATAATACATTTGAAATATGTTAACTCATATTAAACCAGTTTTAAATCACAAAAAGATAAATTACCTTGAATTATCGAGGTAACAAAAATTAATGTTATAAAATTTCTGTTTGCTGTTTTAAATTAGAAAAGAAAAACAACATTAAACAAGAATAACTCACCTTACAAATTTCAGGTAACAGTAGTTTCACATACATAGTCTCATCCAAACGTGAGGTATCTTTAGGTTGCTGAAAAAAATTTTAAATGTTTGATTTCAATAATTTTAAAATTCTTTGAAAATTCGAATGCAAGTAATTAAGGTATAATTTTGGCATAAATATAACAAAAACAACTTCACTGGATTCTTCCATGCACTTTCTCACTAAAAATGAGGCAAAGCAAAAATTGAGTAAAATTTCATTCCTTTTTCAACAACTATGAAAATAAATCTTTTAAATCTGAATTAAGTGCAGATGAACAGTGAAAACAATTGCATAATTCAAGAACAAGAGTCAAACCCAAAAGCCAAGAAATACACAAGAGAAACAAAATGTTCATTAATAAAAAAAGCTCTTCAAACATGTCCACAGAATATTTATTTGTCTGCATAAAATAAGAAACATAATAAGGTCTAATTATGTATTACATTATGCTTTTACAAAAACAAAAAATGTTACTGAGGTAGAGAAGAAAAATTAGTCTAATTATTAATTAGTAAAAAATCCATAGGTAGAAAGCTTGTCATGGCTTAGGCATTCATATCATGTAGTAACTTGTTCTGCATTTCAATATCTTTCAAAACCAATGAAAACTATTTTTGCAGAAAGAAGTCTAGTAAAAAGCAAGAAAGAAAGAAAATTACAGCAACTCTGGAAAACAGGATTTAAAGATATACTCAATTTCTCTCTTATCAGTGTTGTTTCTATTACTAAGATTTCTTTAAAAAACTTACAGAATTGAGCACTTTTTCAAGAGTATCTAAGATGATGAGTTGGGAGTCATAGAAGTTCCGTTCTGCTTCTGGCCCAAATATTCGCTGAAAGTAAATAACTAATAAAATAAATAAAGCTGTTCAGAACAAATTCAATATCTAAATGATAAATGGAGAACAAAACTTCTGGAATATCCTAAAAAATAGAAATAGCTAAATCTATGCAAATATTTATTGGTATAAATCAGATATTTAAGCTGTCTTTTGATTAACCTTGTCTTACTAGTCCAACCAGCCAAAAGTCCTCATAGATTGTATCAATGATTTCAGTTTTACACTAAAATTTAGATACCTAAGTTTGTTGTTGTTTCATTTTGCATTGTTTAATACAGTAAGAAAACTGATATTTATAGTCAGATGGAAACAGATAATAAAATAAAAATTAATTTAATTTGTTTTTATTATTATCATTATTTATTTATTTTACTTATAATTTGTTTTATCCAGATATACCATATCAAAATAATAATAATAATAATAAAATAAACCACCAAACAAAAATGTGCTGTGCCAAGGTGCCAGAGGTTTTTTTTATTAAATTAAGTAACTTTAACCACTTAATGTAAATGAATTAAACATTGTTTAAGATGCTATTTTTTGTTTAAGTTAAAACAAATAACTTTGCAATGTGCTGTAACTTCTGAATTAAATGCCTTTCTTTTTTCCAATGAGCTTAAAAATACAAGTTAAAACAATTGAAAATTAGTACAAACACCAATAAAAGTATCTTTCCTAAAGAAAATTCTATTTGAAGAACCGGGAGATGTATCTTACTGCTGTTACCTACATATTTTAACAAAATTTCCCAATTTTGTCATTAAAATGTTTAAACATCAACATAAAATAATGCCATTTTTATGACATACAACAAAAATTAAAAACTAATCAAATGCAAGAAATCAAATCAGGTGTAGGTGCAAATGCAGATTGTTTGGAAAACTATATATTTATTTATTTGATATAATTTGAAAACCAGCCTCTGCTTTATAACATTATTCTAAAGTTTCAATATATTTGTATTTACTTAATAATCAGGGCAACTCTTTAAAATGTACAAAATAAATGGAAAAGTTCATGAAAAAATTGGTTCAATAAAAAATATAAAAAGAATATTTTTTTTAAAAAGTACTTTATCACCATCAATTTTTTTTAAAATTTATGCTGAGTAAGAAATTATCATACCACTAAAATAAAAGCATATCAAATATTGGAAAAATATATATCGATGTCTAAATTTGTGACAATTTTGCAGTTTGTGCTCAAGATACTTTTCTTTTAAAGAACTTATTTAGAAGTATAGTTACCTAATAGTTTTGAGTTTTGTAGGAATAACAAAAATACTTATGTAGCAAAATGCCAGAGATAACTGAACCAGAAATACTTCCTTATTAGCCAATTAGAAGATTTAGTATGATTAAGGCACTTTCATGATATTTTTTAAATCCCTCTTTTCAAGTTTTTAGATACTACCCATAGGAGATAAGTGATAATATAAATTTTCAGTTTTATAATAATACTAAGAACTTTTTGCAATTGGTTTCAAGTTAATCATTACTTTTAAATATTAGTGAAAATTCTACATCTTTAAAACAAACTAATTTCAAAATATTTTTGTTGCTTGCTGTTTGTATTTGATTTTCTGTCTGTCTGTCTATGTCTGTGTGTTGTTGTTTTTTTTTTCCAAAAATTTGTTATGGTTACAATCTGCACATTGAGTTTTTTTTAAAATAAACTATTTGAGTATGCATATTTACAATTCAATCTTCAAAAATTGTGACAATGAAAGCATTCACTAAGACAGAAATCTTTTCATACGTATCTCAAAAATAATGAAATTTTTATTATTTCTAAAGTTATTACAAAAATTTACAGAATTATTTAAACGAACAAGGAAATTTAAAAGAACAGTGCTAATCAGTTTTATAGTAAAACTGAAAAGTTATTTAAATATTTGCATTAGGTCTAAAGACAATCCTTGGCCATAAATACATTTATGATTCGATGAACTAATTTTGATTGGTGTAAACATTACAGACCATATACTTTTAATTACCAATTAGTTAAAATAATTGCCATGCTGTTTTATTGTTAAAAATTTTAAAATTCTATTCCCCACCTCTGTTTTTGCTTATTGCCAAGATTTTAGAAAATTTACTCACTAAACTGTACATTTACTATCTAGTAAACTCATGAAGAAGAATCATTAATACCATATCTAAATGAAAATTTCTTAAAAAACACAATACCACATTTTACCCACAACTCTGTGAAACTGTTCGTATAGAGGTCTAGTCAGTGAATAATTAAAACCATTTTTGGATACATGTTGAGGAAAGCTGGTACAGGGATATTTCACTATTTATTGCACTATTTTTACTGAATCTATGGACTGTGGTCAGACAGACTGCCAGAGATCTTGTATTATCAAAAGATGCATAAAATCAGTATGCAATTTCATCAAGCATATATTACTTCTGCTCAACACTGACCTGAAAGGCTATCAACAGTCATACAATGCAGTCAACAAAATTTTATACACATAGTTATACATTGATATAGACTAAGTATTTCAGATTGATATTATTATTAATTTTTAAAGTATTAATTTCTGTTCAATATTAAGTATTCATCAGATTTATTTAAAGTTTGGCAAAAATATAAAAGTGTTTCCCATTCAGTTTACACAAACAAATGTTGACTATTTCAGAATGAGTAAGATTTAAAATCAAAAGTAAAATCAAGCTTACTGGTAATATTGTTATACAGCTGCCTGACATTTAACTGTCAAGTTTTTATAAATATTCTCTTATATTAATCAGATAATTTTTGATAATGAAGAGAGAACTGATTAAAATAAATTTAAAATATTACTTAAAATTCATTTATGGACAACATTACTGCAGTTTTAATAAATGTATTTTAATTGTAATATTGAAATTTTTTAATTCATAATAATTGAATACTAACAATTAGCATAGTGAATCCTGTTAATTATTTTCAAAATCAGTTTACATTAGAATAATTTATTTAAAAAGAAAAAAATAAGCCAAAAATAGATGTGGCATTAACAAACATGGAAAAAAGTAATCAAAATCAAACTAAATTTTATTAACTACTAAAAATAATGGACAAAGAATGTATAAAATATAGGAAACAATTTTTCTTTTATAAGTGCTATTACTGGATTATAATTGATAGTTTTTTTTACTGCAATACAAAACAGAGAATCTCAAAAGACACAGCTAACATAAATTGATCATAAATATTAAAACAAAAAAGTGTAGAAATCTCTAAATTTATATTTTTCAATTAAAATATCAGAAATGAGAAAGAACGTGTGTGAAAAATTAAACACCTCTACAATCATCCTTAGTTGCAAGACAGATAATTGCACAAAAACCTGGTACACTAAAAGCAAATGTGTCTGAAGCAAGGTAGTTATAAGAATAAGTACAAGTGACCTGGATTATTGTATGGCATATTGTATTAAATTTAATTCAAAGCCATTCTGAGTAACTTCAATAAAGGTTTCAGCAACATGTCACAATTTGAAACGATTCACCATCATTAGACAACTACAATCTGATATCACTTTCATTTATAATCTGCCAAATTTATCTACCCCCTCCAATGCAAAATATGAAGCAGCAGCTAAAAATTTGTATTTACGCATACACTGTTCGAAATCCACAAGACATCATTCACAATTTAAGTGAGACAAGCACATCCCATTTGTTATTAATGCAACTATGAAACCTAAGGATTTGGCTGCTATTTGCAAATTATTTTTCTAGACACTTAAACACATTTCAACCAGACTGATGATCTCAACAAAAGACTTGGCAGAGAAAGTCCAAATTGTACCCATGCTCATGATAAATCAATCAAGAAATGGCTCAAAAGAACTTGCTAACAGTCAGGGTATCTCAAATATCCAGATAAACCACTAGTAACCATTCACATGTTGGTCTCCTTTTGAGCAATCATTATCACAACACTCATTTAGTCTGGGGAAGGTTCAAATTATTGGACAAGGATCCAATTAAAGCAAGTGATGTTTTCTGATAAAAATTTAGTTTGAACTCCTCTGAAAATAACTTGTGTGTATGGTAGCATGAAGAAAAGCACTATTTTGCTGCCAAAGTTATGCAACACAATTGTTATTTTGGCAGCAATGTAATGGTATGAGTGATCATGGCTAGTAGGACTCCCCTGGCCATTGTTTTAGGTTACCTGACTGGTCATGCTGCTTGATCAACAAAAGATACCAGGTATGTGTTCCAGGGTCATCATTGTGTTCTTTAAGGCCATCATCATTATAATGGCCTGGCTAGCCATGTCACCAGATCTTTCAACCAGTGAGTATCTCTTGCTGATGTTTAAGGAATCCCCTTTCCAGAACCTACATAATATGGTTGTGGATATGACCAGAAATCTCATTTCAAGCATGTGCAGACTATCTTTTAACTCTACAGAGTGTCAGGAGAAATAGTAACAGACACTTTGTAATGAAATCCATGGGTTATTTTGGCTCCAATATTGTGTTCTATAACTTGTGGGTATTCTTCCCCAGTATTGATATAGGATTGTTTTCTTCTTTCTAAAAAATAAATAGTCATCTTATTTTGTTCTTTAGTTACTGCCAAAATTTTCTTTTTATAACATTTGTAGTTAATCTTAATTTTCTTTTTTAATTGTTCATAATCACAACCACAACAAACAAACCACAGATGACAATTTTTAGGTGAACTCTTCTTAATAAAGAAAAATGATAAACAACAAACTTGGAGAATACTAAAGACTTTGAATTCATAATGATTTTCAACAGCTTTGTGTAGGTAACTAAATAGTTGGATCATTATCCCATTTTGATCAGTATGCTGTCAAGAACTTCAAATGTCACAGTGACTGAGCAGTCATAGTGAAACATTAAAAGATGGCAGAGATTTTGCTTCAGGTATCTGTCCAGCAACTCTGCGAACCTACTATGCAACATCAAATATCCAAATGAGAAAGATATACAACCAACACTATAAAAGCATTTTTCAATAAAATAAAAAAAGCACTTGACTGTGAAATAGATCTGCTAATGAAGTCTATTTAGTGATCCCAATTAAAATAAATTTTATCAATGTTCTTAAATACATCCTATTTAAGACAAAAGATGTACATAAATAGGTGCAGAAAAACAATTTTACTTTTTATATTTTGTGTTCTTTTATTTTGTTTTCATGTTTAAAAAGACAGACTAAATTTTTCAAAATAACAAGCTTTCCCAGTATAAAAAAAAACATCAAAGAATGTATTTGATAAATTTTTTTTCTTTTCAATAAGAATTTTTCTTCGTGGTGACAATCAATGTCTGAGAACATCTCACAATATTGAAATAGAAAAGGAAGATATGGCATATTAGTCTTAGTGACCAACAAATTACCTAAGTGTGGATGAGGGAATGCTATGAAGTGGTCAAGATGCAAACCAGTCAAGAGTTATTTGCAGAAGCTCCACCAAATGTACCAGGAAAATGCCACTAGAACTCTTAGTTTTTAGATGTTAGAGGAACCAATAAAAAAACCCCACTGACTGGCTAGTGAAGAGCAGCAAGAAGAAACTATGCAAGGTAGACATGCCAAACTAAGCAAGTCCCAACTGAAGATTGAAAATTGGACTCTCAGCCATAGCAGTCCATTAGTCTACCACTGGACCACCAAGTTTCCCTATAAGAATTCTAAAAATTTTAATACCAATTTTCAAACAAGCTCCCTATCATCAAAAAAAATACTGTTTTATGTACAAAAGAAAATAGTACAAAATTCCGTTCATACTCTTACCGTGCTGGAGACAGACTGTAGTGTCTTGGTGAGGCCATTGATGACCAAGGAGAACTTGTACTTGCTAACATTGATGAGGCACTCCTTATTTTGTTCAACATTCTGGATGGACTGGGTGGTATGTAGGCCTGTCTTCACAGGCAACTGCAAATTTCACAAAAGAAAAATTGTTAATAGCCCTTTCCTTTCTTTGTTTAATCAATCTATTTACAAATTACACCAGAAATATTTTTATCTTTCTCAATTTTTTCTTTTTTTAAATTTACAGAATAACCTACATAAGATAGCATTAAAGAGATGATCATCTTTTGTTTGAAAATTTCAAATTTTTAACAAACTATTAGTAGTAGTACTAATAATTAATGCATCCCATAGTCTGGTTTAGTCCTTATCCACTACTATTATTAGTTTATAGTATAACAGATACTAATAGTATGTTGCCTAAATACATGATCTAAGTATGAAAACATTTAACATTCATTAGCTCTTCCTAAATTAAAAGAGCTTTAAAAATATAAAAATTAAGCCCTTTAAAATTTGTTGATTTTGTAAAAACAAAGTACTATATACATAAGTATTCAAGCTTTAGTGATAGTAAACATAACTAACATTAGTATAGCAAACACAAAAAAGTTTCAATTTTTGTATCCTTTTGCATGTTGGACATTTCTAAAATGGTAAATCAGTACAAGTTAGTAAACAAAAATTAGTTACATCTTCACTGACTAATCAATCATTACACAATTAATCCAGTAATTAATGTATTAGCAAAATGATTTCATCAATCAAAATATATTTTGTTCTTTTTATCTCACATAAAATTGTTATATAAGAACTCAAGTTGAAAAGTAACTGAAAAAATTTATTTAAAAAATTCTCAGATTACAACCATAAACTCTTTCAACATATACATAGTCCACCATATTTTTCAATCTATCTATCCAATATGTTTTAAATGTATTGACTGTATCACCTAGACCAATGGTTCTTAACCTTGAACTAAATGTGAAGCTTCCTATACACATTCTCAATGAAGATTCAGTAATTTTTGTTTTTATATTTTGACCTTGAGAAGGTTTGCAAGATTGCAGCTGAAAGCAAATCATATTTAACAAAAAGTTAAAACTAACTAATTCATATTTTGGTTCCTTAAAAAAAAGTTGTTTTTTTTTCTAATACAAGTACTGTCAAAAAGAAAAGATATAACAACTCTAAATACTTTATTAAGAATCATAATAAATTTTATTTTTTATTTAAATCAGACTTTATTTCATCCACTAGGTACATTGCTCAACACACAATGCTAAAACTTAATCTTAGTCAAGTGTGAGGACTGCTGCTGCTTATTAGCAACCAATACATTAATTCCAGGCAACATCTTTGAAAGAATTACAGCATGCTGAACTTTCAGCTTATTCCTCGCTTTGGTCTTCATTGTTAAAAGCTCAGAAAATCAGGACAAATGGAACTAGAACTTGGTAGGCTTGTTTGAGCAGAAAGGGATACACCTTCTCAAGTTTGCACCAGAATCAATTCACTTCCACTGATTCAAAATCAACATGAAGTTTCTAATTATTGCGCAAATCAAGCAGCTCGTCTTTTTTCCTGGTCGTTATCACTAATTTGTTCGAGACGATGAAAAGTCTCCTTACCCAAACATCAGCTACTGAGCTAGTCTCAAAATACCCTTCAAAGGTAACTTTTAAAGTTTCCAGGTGCATAATAACACTCACAAATTCCTGGTCCTGCTGGATGTGCTAGGTTAGAAGTAATTTCATCGAAGAGAAAAAAACTGGCAAAGTTACCAGACTTTACTCTTCTTCCCCATAGAGAAATCTTATCTTGAAATAATTTAGTTTTTCTTCGGCTTCCCAGATCATTATTTCTCTACCTTGGAGTGAAGTGTTCAGAGAGTTCAACATTTCAAACACAACTATGAGGTATGCCAGTGAAACCAGAAAATTTGGAGCCGTGAATTGCTCAAGGAGATTAGATCTTTTTTTTATGCAAAAAAATCTCAATCAAATTCCCAGTTCAAAAACTTTCTTCAAAACTTTTCCTCTTGTAAGCCAGCATACTTCCTTGTGAAACAAAAGGACGGTGTGTTCAGATCCAAGCATTTCACAGAGTTTTAAGCACACAGTGATTCTCTGCTCTTGATCAGATCCTGGATGAGTGTTTAACACTTCTTTCAAAAAAGCAGAAAGTGTCTTTGATACCAACACACGTCAGTGAAGAATGCAATGACTTGAGTTCACATTTGTATTTATATTTTTAACAAGAGTTGAGAGGCCTGAATTTTTCCATAAAATAGGAAGTGCATTATTAATAGATAGAATCAACAAGCTCCCAGGAAAAGCTGTTATAATCAAAAACTTTATTCATCATTTCCAAAATATCAACTGCTTTCGATGTTCCTTTCAGCAGCTCACAAAAGAGAAATTCCTCCTTGATGTCATTCTCATGCATATATCAAGCAAAAATGAGAAGTTGAGAGTAATTCAAGATATCAGTTGTTTCATCCAACAGCAAGCTGGTTTTTGCTGGAGTTGTCATAATCTGCTCTATAACCTGATCTCAGAAATCTGGCATTTCCTTCATTTGTTTGTGAATAACATCGTTTGACAGAGGAATCTGTCCAATTTTTTGTTTTGTATCTTTACCACACATCAGCTCAACCATTTCCATAGTGCATGGTTTTACCAGGTTCTCTGTGGTGGTATGTGGTTTCTTTTCTTTAGCAATCTTTAATGCCATACAATAACTTGTCTCTAGTGCTGGCTTTTGCTGCCAAAGAAATCCATGATTAGTGCTTCTTGCTTCAAATCATGCTTGCTTTGTTTCAAATGAAGTTATTGTGTAATCAAAATTTCCAGAATATGTGATCCAAAGGTAATCTTTAAGTTTGGATGGTTTTATGTATCCACTGCTGAGCAACTTTGAGCAAAAGAAGCATTGTGGCTTTTGAAAACCATCTTTGTTAAGATAAACATGAAGCCATGCTGCACATATGTAGCATTGTAACGACACTTCTTTGACATAATAAAATCGTAGGTAAAGAAAATATCAGACCTGAAAAAAAATTAGTAAAATGTTTTTAAAATGCAGATAAAAAGAATCAAGTAAAAATGTTTTAAAAGCAGCTTTTTTTCCTTGAATGACAATGATACTACTTGTTACTAATAAAATTTATTATTAGAGAATTAGAATAGTTAATTTAATAATTCTTATTAAATTTTCTTGTATGTAAAAAATTTTTTATGAGTTTCCAAAGAGATGAAAAAGGAAGTGGCTCAGCAAAATGGTCATATTTTAAAAAGTTAAGATGCAACAACATGTATCACACATCAGCTTCTCACCTATTGTAGCCACAATAAAACTGCTAGCAGCACTATTCCTGCACAATCCCTTTCTTCCTTCCATAGTACTGAAGCTTGCAAATACATGGATACAGTTGGGTTAACATCAACATAAAAAAACATTTTCTAGTTTCTAAAATTGACTAAATGAGCATGGTCACACTTACATTTCACTTATAAAGTACATTCAGATAACTAATAAATGTAAACTTTTACTAACTTAAAAATAATGTAAAGATGTGGAATACTGGTACTTCTGTGGAAAAAGCAAGAGTTAGATATGCTTGCATCAGGACTGCCTGTGTAGTGACCAACTAAGTACCAGCCATTTGTAGTTTCCCACTAAAATAATAGCCAATGGTAAATGCCTGCTATTTTGGCACTAACACATTTAATGCCTTGGTAAAGATCTGGAATTCTCATTGGCCAATAAATCCCCTGACTGTGCTCCCTACTGTCAGATTCAAAAGAATATCCAGCAGCCAACTAGGGCACACACTCACTTTTCACTCACTCACTCACTTCCTGCTAAGCAGTCAGGCATGATCGCATTGCCCTTGGCAACGTGAGCATGATCCTTTTATTTGCAGATAACATAAGCATATAGTACATAAAATATTTTGTGTTTACACTTTAAATATTTTCCATTTCCCTAAAATATTTTAAGGACCCCCTCCCCAGTTAAGAAACCCTGACCTAGACAGACCTTAAGTTTTCAGTTCTGAACTCGTGTAACCTAAGAGTCCAAATAAGAAAGATTTATTTACATGTGTCCTTACGTTTTAAATGCTTATCTCAATTAAATCCTCCCATAATCTTTAGTATGCAAAACTAGAAAGTTTAATTTCCGCTCAGAATAGCAGATACACTTCATTTTCCAAGCCTCTGTACCCCTTTGAGGCAGTCAACATCCTAACAAGATAAGAACATCAAACCATGACAACATATTCTATGAGGTTTAACAAAAGCTTTTTTTCTTTCTTTTTTTCCCCACACAATGATGTATGAGAGAGAGAAAACACTGGTGAGGAAAGTGTAGTGCCACAATTATCTGCCAGATAGCTTACCCTGTACCATAAAAGCCTGGCACTGCTGACTTTGGCAGGGAAAACCCTACTTGATAAAACTCTTCATTTTTAGATGTTAGAAGAGCCTGGAGAAAACATACACAGTTGGCTGGCGAAAAAAGAATGAGAAGAAGCCATGTTAGGAAGGTATGCCTAACTAAGCCAGTCCTGACTGGCAATCGAACTCTGGTCCTCAGTCTTAGCAGTTCAGTAGCCACCAGCTGCCTAAACAAAAAGCTTTAAATAAAAGAACAAGAATGTCTGGTGCCTTCCTCCTGTCTAATGCAAACTGACTACACTGCTTTTCCAAGATCTTACTTAGCACTGCCACTTGTGATATGATTATTTTCCAAGAAGTAAAAATTCATGATTAGCATGACCTATAAAAATGGATTTACATTTAAAAAGATTTAAAATTTGTTTCACAACTCATAAAAAGGGAAAGAACAACAACACATGATTACTCATTAGGAATATGCCTTCAGAACTATATTCAAATTGTGGTAATTTTACTTAATACTAAAATTCAAATTAACACTTGGTTTTGCATATAATACTACTTTAACTTTTCACCAACTTCTGATGTGTTTTAAAAATGTTTAAATTCCATGTGTAACTGAATGCTATTTAAAAATGATTTTAAAAAAATCTTGTTTTGTTTGTATCTGAAAAAATAAATATCTCTACTCATTTTCATGACAATGATTTAAATATTCAGATATTCAGTCAAATTTAAAAACAAACTAATGGTGGTATTTGTTTTAGCTCTGTAATGTTTTGCAATTTCCTCTAACTTCTAATTAGTTAAGTTCTCAGATAAGCCAAAATCAGAGTATATCAGGCACATTCTACCCACCTCTTCCCCTAAAGCTAATGTTTCAGGTCACACTAGCTAATAAGGCAGCTAAAGAATACAGCAATTACAGTTGTTTCTAAATATCAGATGCCTTTGTTCATACGATGTATGTATTTCTCTAAGCCAATCAAATTCTATATGCTCAAAGCAAGTAATATTTGTTTTAATTTTCTACTACTGGATTCTTTGAGTGTGCAAATGCCCAATGTAACTTTATTCAGTTTATCAATTTCTTCAAATATTATCCAAGAATTTAAAATACAGCATAAGTACTGTTGAATTACTGCCCTCTGGCATAATAATTATGTTTAATGTCATATCTAATCCATTAAGTATGTCAGAACTAATTGGCACAGGAAATAGTCAGTACATGTTTGCAAGACAGTCAGCATTATAAATGTCAGCCCCAGATAGAGCAGCTGTTAAAAAATCTATAGATAAATATTATTCACTGGTTTTCTTCTGGTAAAAAAAAAAAAATTTCTTTTTACCTCCCCTACTTTTAACTAATTCTTTCTATACTAACTTTATGAAATGTATGTAAAAATTAGTATAAATTTTTAGAAAATCTAACTACTTGTGGTAATAAGATAAAATTTTTCATCTGATTATGTTTTTTCCATGGAAAATTTAAGCTTATCAGGCCAAATAATGGAATTTTAAAGTAAAATACAACAAGAGAGAGTTTGTGGAACTGTAAGAATTACAAATTCTTTAGAACACAACATTTTGATCCCTTATTTTTCTGTTGTTCCTCTTTTTCTATTTCATAGTAGTCAAATTCCAATAATTTATAAAATGCATTTATATTTACTGCAATATCAATTTAATATCTTTCAATCATAAACTAAGAGATTTAAGTTTATTATAATCAGAATTTTGTTACATTAAAATTTTATTCATGTCAACTTAGTTTTTTTTTGTTATTATTATTGTTGTTGTTGTTTTGGGGGATAAAGTTATGAGACCTTATGAAGTATGCTATTTTCTACCCAACAGAAATGCTCTAACTATGATACAATACCAGAGCTTGACCATAAATACACACTATATCATGCCAACAAAGACTACTATTATTCACAAACCAATTCAAGAAGACCAAGTAAATACAAATCATTTGTAGAAAGGAGTGGCATTCACCAAGTCAGGACAAAAAAAGAAAAACAAATAATAATAATAAGGCAAGCTTAAAGGCCAAGTGACAAAATATGGATCAAAATAGACAAAAAATTATAAAAAGGAAAAGAAAACAATTTGGTTGCTTTTGTAAACAGGAAAAAGAATTAAACAATTTTTTTAAAAGTGAATTATTAGATGTTCGTTTTATTTTTTCATGCTTGCATAAACAAAATATCTGAAAATAGAATTATTGACTTTCTTTTTTCTTTAAATAATTTTGAAAACTGAACATAGCTTAACTTGGTAACTAAGTGGTTAATTAATGAGCTGCCAAGTAAAATGTCAATGATTTGCTGCTCCCAGCTGATTAAGCTTATAAACAAGGATATAATAAAAATTAGTAGTATACTAAGCTTAGGCTAGAATGGAGCAGTAGGTTAAATCATGAAACAGCTTAACCTATTTTATTCTGGATACATATGAACTTCTGTCTGCCTCATTTATGCACAATGCCTAATAGATATAGTAGAGAAAAAGGTAGTAAGTAACATTTATATAATCTTCCATTTTAGCACTATATTTTTGGAACAGTGTAAAATTATGAACTGACATCATAATAGCTAATGATAGAAACAATTTTTTAAAACTTTTATTTCAGTTTAACTCATGCAATTATTAAGATCCATCTCTCAAGTATGTATAAAAAGATATTTAAAATTTAATTTAAAGAATGCATCATGTAAGCTAATTTTTGGGAATTTTTTGTTAATACTAGTTTGCAGTCAAAACTGCCAATAACACAATTAAAATCCATTGATATTTAAATTGTTATACTGTATTGAAATGTTAGGAAAAAATATTCCAAAAATGTTAAATAATCAATATGTTAATAAGGATTACCTATGAAAAAATTGTTGCCATTCTGAAGTTCAAAATAGATTAAGACGCGACACTGAAATTATACTGGAGAAGAATAACATTGCAAAGACCTCAAATTTCCCAGAGTACTACTTCTCAAACATGAAAAATAGATGCATTCAAAATAAAAACAAAATACAAAAACCTTAAAAATAAATTTCCAGTTAAAATTTCTAACTAGTAATTACTTTTAAAAACCAAATTTATACTTCACTAAATAAATTTTTCAAAGTAGTTAAAAATTTCCTTTAAGATAGTGTGAAGCAAAAGCATTCAACTGTATTGGCTTATCTTTGGGAGAGAGAGAGAGAGAAAAGTAGTTTTCTGTTTTGCTGGGATACTTTTCTAGTTGAGATTATTTTAGAATTTAATGTTTTTATATTAAAGTGAAAAAAAGCAAGCAGATCTAAATTTTATATAAAAGTTAGTAAAGAGAAATGCAAAAAATGAATAATTATCAACGAGATAAATGCAGAGGAAGAAATAAGTGAATACAATAGACATATAAAGATCAGATGTCTCTATCCATGTACTATGTATGTATCCTAGAATGAGTTATTTCTGTTTGTATTATATATATGTGTGCGTGTGTAATTTCACACAGTAATACTAATAAAAAAAAACAAAAATCGACAGTAATGACAATGTTGTTGTTTTTTTGTTTTTTTTTTCAACTCACACAGAATCTTGATAGTGAGAAAAGTTTTGGCAGTTTATATACGAAATCTAGAACTACGATGAATGCACAAAATTTCTTTCACACTTCACTCATTCACTTTATCGCCCACACATAATCATTATCATTATTTCAACTTGAAACGGAACAAACCTCAAATACGAAAGCGTTAATGAATATTAGACGATGCCATCTTATATTAGTATACTAGTTGCACCGACACAAAGGAAAAAAAAAAAGAAAAAAGAAAAGAAAAACAAACTAAATATATGTCAGGTGTATTCAAGATATCTAGCAAGCCACTGCTCATAAACATGCACAGGCCGAGCTGTACGAGCGTACACACGCGAAATAAATTAGTAGAGGAAGATAAAATATGCCCATGCCACCACAAACATGCCTACCCAGAGGTCTGGGTTGTATGCCATCTGCGGAGAGAAGGCGTCCGAACGTCAAGATCGCAACAAATCTAAACTCTATTCCGGTAAAGTCCGGTAAAGTATATGTTCAGATGTCGTCGCAGGATGAGAAATTATCAACAGCTAACCTATTTTTCTAAAAATTTGACAGCAATGTTTTTTCCATTCATAAAAGCAGAATGAATTGATTCAAGGTTGACAGGTTTTCTCGCTGATCGGTCCGCACGCCGAGCACTTGCTAAAAAATCGAACGGGCCTTACCTGCGCGTCAAATCTTGTAATCAACGACTGGACCCATTCCCCTGGCTTCTGTGTGGCCATCATAAAATTATTATTTAGTTTCTTCAGGGCCTACTCAGCGCCCTTCCGGCACAGCGACAGCCATTTTACTTATTTTGATAATCATACAGCGCGTGCGCATTACGGCAACGTTGGTCCAAATTTGGTGAAAGCGCTGCCGGTGAGCAATGACGTCATCAGCTGTGGCTTTTCCCAATAACCTCTGACAAGGTTGGGTTGGAGTTCGCTTATTAATTTTAATAAAGCATTCAATTAAAGATGTAGTTCACCGGCTGGTTGTCCATTCCCATATAAACTTTTGGTTCTGTTTATAGATGCCTTCAAAGTGTAACGCTAATAGTGTTTTTTTTCCTTCATACTAGCAGCAGTAGCACATTATTAATGTGAGATGATGCTTTGATTTTGAAAACTACCATGCAAAAAAAAAAAAAAAATAGTCCTAAGTTTCTTCACCAAAAGTTGTTTTAATAAATGAAATAAATACATTTTGTTTCATTTTGATGAGACAGGAAACCGTAAATTGTTGACAAATCCATAATTAATTTGTATTAACTGACGCTACCTCAATAATAATAATAATAATAATAATAATAATAATAATAATAATAATAATCAAAAAATTGACAGTATTATCTAAATTTACTAGGATAAGCATACCCTGGGAGTGCTTGTGTTATGCAGCGCACCCGCAACAATTTTATCATTTTCTAATTCTGATTTAAAACATTGATTCTTTATACTTAAAAGTTTAGAGATATAAAAAATCAACTTTAAAAGAGAATTTCTTATTTTTTTAAAACTTCATCCTGTTTGCTTTAAAAGTTAAGTTAATCTCAATTAAAAAATTTTCATTAGTTCCATTGGAAAATTCAAACCTACAACAACCTTTAATTATAGTTTAAAATCTAATGTTAAATTTACTTGACCACTTATGGATTACATAATACATTATAAATTCCCCATCAGTTTGCAGTTAAAAGAAAATATTCTCTGACCAAAAATAAAGAGTTAAAAAATGTTGATAGATCACAAAATCTATGGTAAAAGAAAAAAATAATCAAAAAGTGATTTTATATCTAAAAACTTAGTGACATTTAAATATTTGCTAATATTTAGAATAATGCAGTAAACTCATTTTGCTATGATACTGAGGCCTTTTTCTACAAGAAGTTACTTTTATTTATGAAATATTACAAAGTGAATATATAAATATTTGACTGCGTCAGCTTTCATATATGAACTTTTTTTTCTAGATCTTTCTATATATGGAACACCACATTTTTAAAACAACTGAGTTTTACTCAAGTGAAAAAAACAGATTATACACTTATTGAAACAGTGAAAAGTAAAATAAAATTATATTTGATCAGTACCATTTGATCTTCAAATTGCCTGATGAATTGCTTTAAAGGGTTAAGGAAGTAGTTTGTGAACATTTAGGTAACATTTAGCATTGGTATTCATTTCTCACCTAATCTCATTAAACTGAACAAATATAATTTCTTTTAAAAAAATTCAGTGATGACTGATTACAGCCAAATAGCAGACATAAAATTCCTAAGCAGGAGTAGCATATCCAGGCAATTACTTTTATAACAAATTTAAATCTGTAGAGACTACACCAAACTGAAGACTAACAGATGGCTTTATTGTTGTTGTACTAGTAAAAAACCAGTGCCGCATAGCAGAGTATTAAAGTTTATGTCTTTTACATGAACTTATCTTCAAACAACATTAAGAATACAGCTATCTGCAGTGTACAAGCTAGCACACTAATGAAATCTAAACAGCTTTCAAAGTCAACAGTGCACTGATCTTGCACAAATTGTTGAGACAGGTACCAGCCTAGTAATACTATATAGCTACATGTATCATTTAAAAGAATTACAGAAAATTAGAAATTGGGTTAGCATTTAGTTAGACAGCGTCTGGGGAATGATTCATAGTAATATTTAAATTTTCAGATATTAGTCATGTATGGAGTGAATAGAAATGTTGCTATTGCCTATGTCAACTCTGTATTCAGTATAGCTCATCACATAATCAAATATTTTAGAACTTTTCAAACTAAAAGATACCTTCACAACTGAATGGTAAACAGCTGGAGTTTTCAGTTTTAAGGACAAAAGATAATTTTATATATGAACCAGATGATGGCAACATAAGCATTTTATGTTGTAATGCCAAAATCCTTAAAGCCAACCCTTAATGGTCTGTACATTCCATTTAAACCCTAATGTATGGTCAGTTTGGGCTTGTTTTCATATCCTCATACTATTTGAAGAAGCAGATTCTTCAACTGGTGTGTTCAAGAACAAACAAACAACAAAGCGATAAATGTGTAAAATATATATATATATATTCAAACCAAGCTTTACAACAGATGTAAAAAATAAACATGCATTTTCAAAAAATTTTATTAACATTTAGCTACATTATTGGCTCAGCAAGTGGTAAAGTAATAGTGGTCTAAAAATACGCTAAGTTTTTTTTTTTTTAAAATTAAAAAAAGAAAGATGTTTAATCAATTCTATGATGCACAAATTTGCAAATAAACTGGTAAAGATTTAAATTATGTATATTCCAATGAAAGATGCTTGAAAATCACTGTTTATGCTTCATTAGGTTTGTATATGGATTTCCAAATTTAAATACACTACTATATATTACATAGAAAATGAATACATTTTATTTTTTAAAACTGTATATATCAAATAGCTACTTCTAAGTTTGTTAGCTATAGCTAATTTCAAATACTAATAGATTATTTAGCTGCATTAGAAAATTACATGAAATTAAAACAGTAATAACAATAATATATATATATAGTATCTAAAGTATAAGATGTATTATTAGTACCTAAATTTCTGAAAAAATACTCAAACTTTTTTGGTATAAAAAAAAGAAGCAAAACTGATTTTCACATAATCACTGTCAAATAGTTATGCATAACAATTTTCAAGAATTTCATTTATAAAATATAAATGCACCACATTTTATTTAAAATATCGTAAAATAAAAATTTGGAAATTGTGTAACCATATCAAGTAATAATAATCTGTAGAGGCACTAAATGAGAATGTAAATCAAACGGACACATTAAAGATTCGGATGGGAAATTTGCTCATTGCAACCACAACTTGGGAAATTTCTTATACTTATCAGATTACATTAGCATCATATGCATGCAACAACAACAACAACAACAAAACGACATTTAGTATTAATTCTGAATCTAAATTCCAATAAACGACGGTCAAAAATCGGCACAACCGTATGGCACCGTATACTGTGGCTCATAATAATTAATACTATTATTATAATAACGTCTCTCTCTGCCCCCACCCCTTTGAAGCATGTAACTGTGTTGAGTAAATATAGCAGCCCCCTTTTAAAAAAAAAAAAAAAAAAATGGTAAAACTTAATTTCCGACGTAGTATATGATTCCAAAACCAGTGAAGCTCCGAGATGACTAATCTATACAATAATAATAATAATAATAATAATAATAATAATAATAATAATAATAATAATTACAACAACATTTGCGAGACGGCGAACCTAACTCGGAAGCACTGCATACATCTATCTATCTGTCTGTCTGTCTGTCCGGCCCTTTTGTCGGTGCTCTCTGTTATTTTCGAGACAAAAAAATATTATTATTAATATTCGCATTACTATTATTACTTTAAAAAGAGAGAGAGAGAGAGAGAGAGTTCTGTATTAAGTAACAGCATCAGCTTTTTTTTGGGAGAGGGGGGTATTTAGATTCTTAGGCTGATAATGAAAATACCACTTCACAGCCCCGTCTTGTTTATTTGGGTCGCTCGTTTTTACTCGAGGAAGCAGAGAATGCAGGAAATGAATGCAAAAAAAAAAAATATATATATATATACATATATTTATAATATGAGTTGTCTCCCCTTACACAAGGGAGGGGGTGTTGTTGTTGTTGTTGTTTTTTTTCCGGAGAGAGAGAGAGTAAAAGTCTGAGTACAACAAAAGGAACGAAAACGGGGGCCGCCCCCCCCACCGTATAATTAAGCAGAGGAGAAGAATTAGTACAAAAATAAACATTAAAAACGCTACAGCATTAAACATCATGCGTTTCGACTCGATTTTGATTAATATTGTTTTTTTTTTTAAATTTCGGAATATGTTTTTTTTTTTTTTAAGGGGGTGGTCCCCCAGGTAGGGACAGACAGGGGTCGGGTATATATATATATATATATATATATATATATATACTGTAATTGGGTAGCGATTATAGACAGACCTTTTTTAAACGCATGGAGTTTAAGTAATAGTCCGTAGGAAAGGAAAACAAAACCAACAAGAAGAAGAAGATGGATGGATAAGTGTTCTCTCACCTCGGCAGAGAGCCGTGTCGCTGCAGCCTGAGGAGGACGGCCAGCGAAGTCTCTCGGGTCATAGTTCCGACCGGGGGTGGGGGGGTAAATACCTTAGATCTCACCGCGGCCATGCATGCATTCGCGATCCGTAGTCGACTATTAAGCCTCTTCATCTTTCCACATAGACGGGCAAAATTCAGTTTATGCTTCGGAACCGACGTTCGGGTTTGAGCCCTTTCATTTTTTTTTTTTTACTTTTATTAAGTTAAATATGAGTATATACTTCCCCCACTCCATTAGAAATGAGACCTGTTTTCGCGACAGTTCAAACAAGCCAGCCGGAGTTTTCTGCGACCGTTCACCATTTCTTGAGTTGGAAGTCTGCTTTAAGGGTGTTCCGTTTCATAGCCAGCCATCTACGGGTTAGTTTCCACCTCCTCCTCCTTCCCCTTTTTCTTTCTTCTTCCATCTAAGTTTTGTTTGGAGGATTTTCCATTTCTTTCCCCCCCCCCCAACCGTACAGCAGCAGACGACATCTGGCTGGCGCGCGCGATGGCGGCGGTGTGACGTAGTTAGTGAAAATAGATTGGGGGGGTCTAATACGAAGGATAAGACAATAGATAAAAATATTATTTAAATTTAGAATTTTTAAATAATAATAATAATAATAATGCTCTAAGACAAATTAAAGTCTATCAAAGCACATAGAAAGCAGTCCTTTATAAAAAATTTAAAAGTAGATAAAATTCCACAAATCAATTAATCTTTAACTAAACTTTGTGCTCATTTTTGTAGGCGAGTTGAAAATATACCAACAGACGGGTGATCTCCCCTTGCGCGAGAGCTGACATAGCGTTAGATTTCCCCCATCCATTTGTCTTCATGTTAACTTTATTTCTCTTTTGCAATGTCCGTTTGCCAGAACATCCAGCATTAAAATGGCAGCAGTGACCTTCTCAGCAAAGCTAATCGTTTTGAATTTAATTCAATTTTTTTTTTTTTAAAATGTCACATTTTAATTTTTGTAGAATTCTTTAGCGCAACTGATTTATAAGATTCCGTTCTCTTCGCTTTGTCCAAAAATTGATGATGAGCCCGAGCCAATTTCGTTTGTCAACCACTGAACGCAAAAGTAATATCAAAGCGATGTCGATTAATTTTAACAAGGAATATAGGATTCGGAATTATCTTGGCCTAATTATTTATTGACTTTCTAACCGGAAAGGGCTGCAACTTCGAATTAAGTATTAAAACATAACTGGAAATTATCTCCCTTAGATATTTTAATTTAGTCTGGCTGCATGAGACGAAAAGACAAATTCGTGCGACTTCTCAGGGATAAACAACAAAAATCATCATATTTGCTTTTTTTAAAGCCTATTATAAATTATTTTTAACATTTAAACAATCAAATAGAATGGAAAACCAAAAATTTGTGGAAAATCTTAACAGTTATTTGTTATAAAAATTCAGAAATTCTTTGTCATCGTTGTGCAGCCATTTTGAGATCTCATCATAGTTATTATTTAATAAAAAAGATCATACTTAAGATTGCATTTGGATAAAACGAGCTGAAGCAAACTTCTCAGCCTTTTACCTGCCCATAATGATGCATCAAATTTTTAAAAAAAATCTTTACCTGACATTAGCTAAGTACTTATCTCAGCATCATAGATGGTCACTGAAACAAATGCTACTATTAAATCACAATCTTTTCAGTCTTCTTTAGATAACTCTTACACATTTAATTAAAGTTGAATCTAGTAATTGCAAAGCACTGACAAATACTGTGCTTTTACCTTTATTTTAATAATAAAGGCTTGAAAACTATATCATGTTATTCCCGGAAGCAATACCAATCAAATAATTTTAGTACTGAGCAACTTAGTGCCTCCTCAAATTTCCCTTAGGTATAATTAAATGCTGTTTCTCAAAATAATATTCATTCAATATTTGAAACATCTGCCTTCCATTCCTATATGGTTGAGAGTTAAATGCAGGCCCAATGAGAGGGAAGAGGGAAGGGGGGCCATTTGGCCTGGACATTGGGCTTAGAGGGGGCCTCAAAATTTTCACTTATTTTATCTTATGTTTATATTAAACTTTGCAAATAAATAAAACAAAATAAAGTTATTTAATGAGTACATAAAAGTCAAACCAACTTTTTAATAAATTATCAAATAAACCCTACAAAGAGGAGATTTGAAAGTGGAGAAAGCAAGAGGAGAAAACAATTCATATAAACAATGACACTATCCTTTGTAAATACGTACCTACCTAAACTAAAATAAGTTTAGACAAATACCTGAGCAAACAAAAATAATAAATAAACTGTGAAAAGGCATTGGTCAACCATTTTTGTGACCCAGGCCTCTTATCCTCTCAGAGGGCCTGGTTAAATGGTAAAGTCAAGAGGAAACAGAAACAATATAGTATTCCATTACTAGGGACAGGAATGGTAAAACTAAAGAATCTTAAAACCTAAGATACAATAACAAGTTAAAACAAAATACAATTATACAAGAGTTACTGCCCCTTTTGTCATTACATGAAAACAAAGAAATCTACTTGTTTAACAAAAAAATGTTAAAAGGATAAGCACATTTTTTGTAGTTCATGCATAATCCAAATAGCAATTGGTTAATCAAAATCAATCTAATGATATTGGGCTTAGTGTCAATCTCTGACTGTAATCATTCTGATAAGCAAGACTTTTAGCACCAATGATTATCAGAATTTCACTCATTTCTCAGCATTCTGTGCACAAAATCCAGATTGTCAAATGAATTTCAAAGCAGTAGCATGCATTAATTTAACACGAGTATCAAAAAAGGAAGCAATGCATTTCCTCGCCTTTTGCCCCAATGTTTAATCAATTTAAGGTCAATGATTCTGTTGTTAACGTCCTTTAAAAAAAAAGTAATTTAACTTATTTCTGAGTGTTATGCGAGCTTGTGTGAACATGGAACTAATTTTGTAAAGCTACTTTTTTTACATGTAACAATACAATATTGCAAAACTTGCTGAAAAAAACTGCTTTTTAGTCATGTGCAAATGTGTGTTTACATCAGCAGATATTCCCAGCGGTAGATTGGATGAGTGAGTTGAATTTGCATTGCAGTACACTCCTCTTCACAATGTGAACAGCTCTAGAAAGAATCTGATATCAATTTTCTTTTTAAAGCAAAAAAAAACTTTATTTAGATTGCATTAGCCATGAAAAAAGGTATCAAGTTCATACTGGCAGGGGTTCATTAAACCCTTTTTTTATTTTTATTTTGGAAATTTAAAAAAAAAAAAAGCATTAAGACTGTATAGAATTTTCCAGTTTTCATTCAAATATTCCCATGTTGCAACACTACTACAGAAGCTAAATGCAAAACAAACAGATTTTGCATAGCCCCAGGGTAGGCTATGTTCCAAGCAAGCATTTCTTTTATTGGTGGCTCCATACGGGGCCCATTCTAAAACTAACACTAAGATGCGCACGCACATCCCCCCTCTCTTTAATTGATTACTGTCCATATTTGGTAACCCTAGGAACCATCAATTTACTTTAATAATCTTTTCATGTTGTCTTGTCAGTGACTGATTTGAGAGCCAATGAATAGTAATTTTTCCAGAGACAAGGATTTTAATTGAAGTAACCATCTCTTCTTATCATAAAATAGATAAATTTATTGCAAATTCACACACACACGTAGGTGAATTCATTCATACTAGAGGACATTCAAATAAAAGCTGGCCAAATATGATTACAGGGATTCCGATTTCAGCTGAGTTTTATTTGATCATCCAGTGCGCACATGCATGTTGTACATAAAGGGGAAAGAGGCTAAGGATGAGTTACAAGGGTAAACCTTAGACAAGTAGAACAATCTCTTTTTGATTGGCTGGGCAAATGTAACACTAAAACCAGTAGACAAAGTAAAGCCAAAAATTGATGGTTTAATTCATATAAAAATTTAATAGCAAAGTATTACTGCTGCTAATAAAGCCAACAAAATATTAACCCAAGTAAACAAGACTGACACAACATTCTTTAAAAAGCAAACTTTCTTTAGACAAAGAACAAACATGGTGTCTATATAAAACATTAAAATGTCTATCTCATGAACGTTCATTTATATTTTTTTTTAGAGATAGATAGATATTGGCTGAATAATGTATCTTGTTTTCTAGCTTATAAACATGTATATTAAGTTACTCAACTGAGAAAACATCACTGGTCAATTTAAATTTATAAAGAATACTGAGATACAATTACTAACTCTAAATGAGAGAAAAAAAAATATATTTAATCGTTAAATTACTGAATTAAAAGGCCAAATGAAATTAGATTAACCAAACATCAGTTGTTCTTTTAGTAAGCAGAATTTGTTACATGGAATTTGTCAAAATGTTTCTGTGTTAATTTTGTAAAAAATTATTGACAGAAGATTGCATGTCATCTATAATCTAAAGCAATTTTAAATGGTCAAAGTAAATTTTATTAAATTTAGTGTTTCAAAACTAATTTTAAAACATTTTGATCATGAAATTCAGAATTTTTTGTAATAAAAGCAGTGACTTCGAAAAATTATTAAATGCATCCTATATTTATAATTCTCCAAATCTGGAAATAATTTAAACATCTGCTGTTTTTTCTTCCTCGTTTTGTTGTTTTATACTAGAGTATTTTTCCATAAGAATTCTTCAAAAAGGTTCATTTAAAAACAGAAATGAACAAAGAAGCCAGAAAAGAATTATACTAGATTCTATTTTGTTGATAAATTTAAAAGTAAAATTTGAGGGAGTTTAATAGCAATATGCTAAATATTTAGGGTGCATTCTTCAAAATTTAATTAGACCCCATGGAATAAGCTTAAATCATAATTTAAACAAATTTTAAAAAGTATTACAAGTTTCTATTAATCATCTGCTAGCCTCATTTTTGCCTTCTAAAAGTACCGGCAGAATTTGTGAAATTGTTAATTACATAAAGGAAATCTTTTTTGTACACTTTCTAGGTATCATTTTTTTTTTGTCTCAATAATAGATTTGTTGTTCACTTGTCAATAACAATTGAAAGTGTACTGAAGAAATAATAATGGTCACTTTGAAAGCAGATTAGATTATATTACTACTATTTTCTTGCTCAAAAGTATTAAATGTTTTCCTCAGATACATTATCTATCGTTTTACCACAAGAAAAGAAATTCTAGTTATCTCCCATGAATTCATGATCTATCTTAAGGTGCATCTCCATTTTACATCAGGTTGTATATAGTAAAAATCCATACATCCTTCCTTGTATTTTCACATCTAAATGCGACACAATGAGCAAACTGGTAGTAGTAGTAAAACATGGCCTTACCACATCACTTTTCAACATGGTGACAAAAATATAGAATTTTACTTTTTTTACAATCTTTTAAGATATATTGCTACTATGTAAAAAGATCCATCTTTTTTTTTTCTTCCATAAAACCATATTTCTTCAGCAGTCCTCCTTCCAGTATACTTCAACATTTCTATATCACATCTAGCTAGACTTATTTTAACAGAAACATTTCCCTAAAACAATACAAGATGTACTACTACATTAAATCTCTGAATCCGGTCCAATATGACAAGTTGTTTACACCTGCCTTCATGCAATACATGTGTAAACAGATATTAGAAAATCAGTTTTATGATACCAACCACCACACAAGACTTTAGTTACTCATCTGTCAAAACACTAAGAATCACTTATCATCATATACGTCTGATGTCACTTATACATATTTAAAAGTTAACAACATTGTTAAAATACCACTGGAATCTGAGAGAGAGGTTTCATTAGGGAATTTGCACTCATAATTTACTGCATGGCATAAAAACCAATAAAAGCAGCCGTCTTCTGGAGATAAGCCCTAAGCCTCAGTTTCAATCCAGATTGGATCTAACAAGAGATGGGATTAAATTTCGTTGTAAATTTTCCTAGTCTTACTATATTGTATAAAACCATTTTTGTTTTAAATAGTGTTTATTTATTTATTTTCCACTACCCTAATCCACACAAATTCATAATAGCCTTCTTTTCTAATCACTCATTATATACATACAATTATATTTTTAAACTGAAAAATAATAAGACTAAAAACTGACCAATATCCCACGTATGATCAGTGTAACATCTCATGGGTTGTGAAAGGTAGAGGACCAACCCTCACTGAGTAGATTCAGTTCTTTTGATAGAAAACTTTATCAAAACTAACTATCCAAGGGGAAAAATTAAATTTTTCAAAGCCAGTGAACCCGATGTAAGAAATTGAAAAAACAAAACAAAAAAAAAGTTGTGACAAACCTTCATAGTTAATTACACATCACTGACAAATGCATAAGAAAATACCTACATTTTTATATTAGCAAAATCAAGTTAAATGTGGTTGAGAAAAGCTTCACAATTTTGCTATTGTCAATGTAAACTTCAAGATCTTGACTGTTATGAAAACAAAATTCCGTAGCATTTTTTTTTCTTTTTTTTTTTAGGTATGTCTGAAAACATGCAGTAGTGGTAAAGCGCTTGATGCCACCAAGCATTTTATTAACTTAAGAAAATCATGTTAACTGTAGAGACTGAGAAAGAAGACAACTGGTAGTCACATGGTAGAGATAAGTAGCACAATGACAACACTGAGATCAAGAACAACACTGGCTGAGTCATCTAATATGCAGCAGCATCACCTCTCTTATCAATGAACTAGTGTAAATAAATACTTAGAACAGTTTAAACTTTCTTTTTAACATTTTTTTTAGGAAGGACAAACTAAATATATATATATATATATATATATATATGATTTTTTGTTTGAGCTCTTCAAATCAAGTGGTCCCTATGTGTAAAACAGTGGTCAAGTACAAATAACTTTGTTTTGTTTCTCTTTCTGTGACAATGGATATAAAAGTAAACTCCTCAGGTGTACATTACATGATCAAAAGGGTATGGAGTAAGCATTAAAATAATAAATATTTTTATAGTTAAAAATGACAGTACCTGGTGATGAGGAAAATGGCAGACTTGGCAGAGATAAATCATACAGCAACAATGCAAACAAGGATGAGAAATGATAAATGTCACAGTTAAAAAAAAAAAAAAAATACATACTCAAGAGTTCTGGTTGCACTCCATACAGAATCAAGGTTTGTTATCTTTTTTCAGTTATTAATCAGTGGTTAAAACAACAAATAGAAAAACACAAATCAACTACTTTAGAGTTACCACAAAGATGATAATGTTCTTTTCCAGTATTGAATGTGAGGAATCTAACCCCAGTCTCTCTCATCCATACAAGTTGAACTGAGATGGAGATTCTGCAGAGCATAGCCAAGACAAGTTTATGTACAGGGAAAAAGAAAACATCTGTTGCCACACCAAAAGCATCCACTTATAGTTCAGTCTGCATACTACATAATAAAAATTCAATCTGTACTTTGCTTAATTTACTGATCAGATCTCAACTGCATCAGCAGGCAGTTCTGAGAATGTCCAGTAATTTCTCGGCCTTCCACTATGCATGAACAGCTGCTTGCCTGCCAAACAGAACAGGCAGATGACATCAACCAGAAGATAAATAAGGAATGCATAGTCGTGTTTGGAGCAAATTGTCCACCTCTAAGACTTGTTCTTCTTGTTTTTTCCCGAGTCTGGTTTGTTTCCTTTCTCCCGCAGCAAACGACGACGTGCAATCTGGTGCTGATGTTCCTTCTCCATGTCCCTTTCATTGATATTAAGTTTCAAGGACTGAAAAACACATTAAAAAGAAAATATATATATATAAAAATTAAAACTTTATATTCATTAGTCTAGATATTTATTCTTTTGACATTAAAAAAGGGTCAAAGCAGTAAGAAGATATCTATAGAAAGATGATATTTATGAGGATGCAGAAAGATACTGAGGCTTCTGCAAGTCCATCTCTTCCCATAGATTTCAACTTAACTTTAAACAAAAATTAACTTATTAAGTACCACTGCAAGTCTGACCATCGTTATTACTGTACCTTATAAAACAAAGCTGTGCCAGGGCAAGGGAAGGGAGAAATCAAAGACTAATTTGTGTATCTTACCATTGCCCAACTGTCACTTTTAGCCAAATGTGACATGTCCTCCATCATTCAAGTATTTACCAGAGGAGGACTATTCATAGACAGACTAACATCAAGATTAATGGCTCCCTGCTGATGTCCAAAGAATTGAGAGTTTCTAACTAAACAAGCTCCATCCAGATATCTATTTCTAGTGCTTTAAAGGTAGCTACTTTGCCCAAACCCTGGCAGACTAAGTAATGCAGATACAGATGCCAGGTTATTCCTGTTTGAATGAAGACTTATATTTACTAGCAGTATGTGCCTGAGATGATACAAAGACAAAACCAATATCAGAACTATAAACTAAAAGAAAGAGATTGTACCACTGTACAAATGGTGAAGTTTCTGTTGTATTAAGACCTTTTTTTTTTAAAAAAAAGGAAAACAAATATTGAAGGCAAAAGAAATGAAAAACAAGAACAATATAAATGTTTTTAGAAAGAGAATAGCATCCTTCTATTTTTAAAAGTCAAACTACCCAGTCTGTTTATCACGTGTGATCTATTACAGAACTTGCTGTTGGACAGATATTCTAGCCATCAAAAACAAAAAAAAAAAATATTTAAAAGCAATGTTAACAATGGGTAAAACAATAATAAACTATTATATCTAACATAGAACATTTCAACTTTGAAAAAAAAAAAAGTTAGTAGTAATGAAAAAAATCACAGCAATGGTAAATTTAAAAATTAATCTAAAACTTCAAAACACACACACACACACACACACACACACACACACACCCCATTCTGGAAAGCAATACTTGTTTTTTAATGCTTAAGGTATTTCTATCATCAGATTTTCGTAGCCTAGTAGCAAGTTATGCCTATCAACAGGTGGACCTGAATTAAAACAAAATTTCAGGAAATACTGCCCGACAGAAATTAATAAATTTACTTGCCTAGAAATGCAGAATTTCCAATTTTAAGAAAAATATTCGAACATTCTGCAATATCATGCAAGGTTTTAGTACAGTTTTTTTCCTTTTCTTTTCTGTAGTTGGGTAGTCTCCCATTATTAACCCATTGATTTCAAAAAACAAACATGCAACACATAACAACCGCTATGTTGATAATCGTAGCGTAATTGATTAACTGCTGCTGATCAACTCACTTCCCGTGCTAAATAATCATCTTGTAGCAAATCATGAGGAATATGTCGGAGTTTTTCCATGGTTTCATATAATGTTGGACAATCGGATAATTTCTCAGGGGATCCCAGAGATAGTTTGAAGAGAACAAGGCCTATCCGGAACATCACTTTTACCCCTAAGAAAAAAAAAACAAAAACTGCCAGTGAGACACAGTGACTGATTAATTACCATTTAGGTAAGAGTAAAATAACACAATTTGAAATTTTTTAAAAAATACTAATAAACAAATCTTGTCATTACTTATTTCATTAACTTTTATATTATAAATCAAAGTTGAAAATTTTTTTTTTTTCAAAACTCATCATGTTTTAATTGGATTCAAAAGTTAAAGCTACTCTGATAAATACAACAATTTTAAATACTTTTCAGAACTGCATTATAAACTGAACCAACACCGTATACTCTTTTCTTCGCTAAAAAGAATTTTTTGAGGTTGTCTCCCTTTAGCATAGTTTGCAGTAAATTTATTTTATAAGAAATTACACAACACAATTAGGCTTATCTTTTTGAGAGAACCCACCGCCAACCAAAAGAAGCAAAAGCTTTAGTTTAATGGTATTTTTTGTCCCACTAATGGTTAAACACTTTTGCAAATTTAAAAAATTTATCTTAAATTTTATACTTCTGAAACCATCATCTTTTGTTGTTGTTGTTGTTTTTTTTTTAGCTCTTTGGCAGTGAAGTCAGAATCTATACTACACAGCATCCTGTGTAATCAGTGCCATATTGCACTTTGCATAACTATGATGCATGTTTGTGGTCTTCCAGACAGAGAATTAGGAGGTAACCCTACATGTTAGAAGAGTACTGAAAGTTTAAATTTAATGATACTTATATCATTAGCTTCAAGTGCTGATATTAAACTGTCTTCTCTCTTTCCCGCATGCTACTCTCCTCCTAATAGAAGATGTGGCAACTTATAAGGAATCACTTTTTTTAGGCCACGGATAACAAAGTTGGGTGGCTAGTTCCCTTGCCCGCCGCCTGTAGTCCAAGTCGGCACTAGGTACGCAATTGCATCTCAACCATATATAGGAACTGAACACTTGCTACCAAGACGAATAATAACTGCAAACCATAATCAACAATGACTTCCTCACCAAACCATTTGTATAAAAATCAGAATATACATTGTCAAAAGTATGTTGTTAAAATGTAGCTTAAAAAACAAAAACTGTAATTACACGAATCGATTTAAAGCTTCTAAGAGCGGTGAATGATGCCACCTTCATATTCTTCTCTCAATCATGATTTTTTGCGTAGCACTGTTCAATCACTATTACTAAAAACAGAAGTTCACTGAGATGAAGTGCTGCAGCAATTTTCATGTTTATATAATGAGAACAAGTGAGACAAATTATTCAGATTCATCTCAACCGTGTTAGATTGGGGAATCAAGTATTAAAGTGTTTAGCACTTGAATAAATGTAAAGTTTTTTCAAATAAGAAACAAAATTATAACCATTTCTGCAGAAAAGAAAATTAGAAAATGCAGTTGCAGAAAGATATTTGTTGCTATTCATATAAATCTTAGATGTCCAAAGAACCATACATTTCAGCTGCTAATAAAAAATTCTACAAATAATTAACTGAACTTTCAAACTACTATATAAGTATTGGATTTGCCCACATCTTGAATACACCGAAGTTCATATTTAAGAAAAGGTAATGAAGTGTTACTGAAGATGTTCAAAAGAAATCCAGCTGAAATAGCATTATTGTAATGGTATCTGGTCTGGTTTCTTTGAAGAAACGGTTAACAGTTCTCTACAATATCTCTGGATTTCAAGCAATAAATATGTAGAGTAGTTAAAAATAATATATTTACCTATAGTTTAAAGGTTTCAGTTAATTCTCTTGGTTATCTACAGATTTCAAAAATGAGGATGATAATTATAAACTGGCTCTTTCAAGAAAATTATTTTAATAGAAGTAAATGAAAAGTGAAATTACAGTAATAGTAGTTAATATTCATATGATGAATCAGTTCTGACAAGCATTTCTGTTTCCTGGTGTCTTGTACAAACCCAAGTTGGCTTGCTTCCTAACTTGTGATAACTACTCTAATCTGAATACTGCAATATTTCACTGTAGCTGCTTGCTAAACCAAAAAAATTTTGACATGCTATTTAGTGTATTCAAAAACTCTTCCCATTTCCCATGCTCAATATTCAACAGAAGACGATCAAGTGAATTTCCTAGTACCATCATTCCTTATGCCTCATCACATGACATTTTTTTCCCCAACAATATAATAAATATTGATTCATATATTTTTTAAAATCTGCTTCTGATATTAAACACAATATTTAATTTTTAATAAAATCTAGGTATAAATGAACTATCAAATGATATGAATACTTCAGAGTAATACAAGTTAAACACATTTTAATACATACCCTCACATAAAAACATATCCCAGACCCGTAATACAGCTGCCCATGGTAGAGTTCGACTAAAGATGCACATAAACCATTCAGTCATATAAAGAATGGGTTCTATTCTCTGCTTTTTCTGGAAATACACAGAATCAATGTAAAAACTAAATAAAAAATACCACTTATCTGTAAGTCATTACTCTTACATGGTTCACACAGAGTAGAAATAGTAATTTTAATACCTTAAATTATTTGACCAACCTACCATCTTTTAGGCGTTTGTAGGATATGTTTTCAATTTAAAAAAAAAAATTACTTGATTTTATGCAGTTTCAGCAAGTGGGCAGCAGCTAATTCTTTCAGGTACCAATAGATAGGTAAAAGATCACAACTTGGTTATGCCTCGTTTTTATAAAACAAAGGTAGTAGCAAATGATGGTAATTTACATGGCGTAAGTAAACATTCATAGTAAAGTTGGTGCACTTTCTAGATTTCTTTGATTCTGTACTTTAGGGATATAACTGAAAAATAAGCAAAATAGAAATAACAGATCTGTCTGTGAAAATGGGCAAATCTCTCTTTTTCATGTAAACATGACAAGAACATCAAAGAGAATAATAATACTACAGTTGATATCATTTTAATTTAAAGAAGAAAAAAATGAAAGATTATTTCCATAGAAAGAAATTAAATCAACTACTGTAGTCACTGATGTACTTTTCAGAAGATAGAATGTGCATTTTTATTTTCCCTTTCTTTCTACATTCTTTGTTAACGGAAGCAAGTATTTTGTGCATTTTTCTTGAATCACTTCTAGAACAGTACAAGAGTATACACAGTATATTCCAGTTCACAGGAATTGGAAAGCGTGATCATGCATTGATAATTAGCAGTGAATAACAACAGGAGTTGTATTACAGTGACCATTACTTGTTAAATAACCAGAGTGTGTTCACTTGGAAAAAGAAACATTCTTCATCCTGCTTAATATTTTGTCATCATTAGTG